>CM068387.1:29668223-30302893 GCA_034770075.1 Aralia elata
ACCAAGAGCTACTGGAGGCAGAACTAGCTGAGGATCCTGTAGTTGGGCAGTTGATGAGCGTAGAAAAGGCGATGAGGAACTAGTTAACAGCCATTGGTACAATAGTCAACAGAGGACATAGAGGGCTACTAACTTTAAGGCATTTATAGCCGAGGGTTTACTGGAGGCAAAGTTGGGGTTCTACTCGCCGATTGAGGACCATTACTACTAGAATCCTCAAAATGAGAGGGCAGGATGTACAAGTGCAGTTAGATCGAGTTACTCGAGGGTGTCGTAACTCATTGTACGACTTTAGAGTATCGGCGTTATTAGATATTCGGCTTAGAAGATAAGAAGGTGGACTCTTCTGTTAGATTAGATCAGTGGTTTATGCCACATGATCCAGGATGCCTATGATAAGGCGCGTGATCTAGCGTAGGGTAAGTATGGGATAATTACTTAGGTTTACTTTTAGTAGTGTTGTACTATAAAAATTTTTGGGTTTTGTAAAATAGGAGAATCCTTTGTATTTGTTAGTGGTAGTATAAACTACTAGTCGGATATATAAACTTTCAGTATGTAATATACAAATTATGTTTATTAAAAATCAAGTTGTTAACTCTGTGTACGATATATACTTGTATTTTTACTTGTCTTTTCTTCAATTATAGAATTCATGGCAATAAGAAGGGGAAATCAGACAAAAAGAGAGAATGAGGATAGGAGAAACTGTAACGACCCGAGAATTCTGAAATTGCCTTGTAATTCAAATTTTTGATATATTAATGAATATTTTAAATTTTATTAATATAATTATTTGTGTTACGTGTTTTTAAAGGTTGCGTGACAACCTGGATTACGTGAATGCATGAAATTTTAATGTGTTATAGTTTTGTTTAAGTGACATAATTTGATTTCGCGTTAGCGTCACTAATTTCACTATTCACGGGGGGCACGTTTCCTGAGGCACTATTCACGCTATAAAATTTTTGTGTCTTTTTTCGACTTTCATTAATTTTCATAAAATACGTGTATGGCGTACGTATAAATTTTTCCAAAGTGTCAGAAAATTTTATTTGAAGCCTAATACGTGATTTTATTTGATATCCGAAATGTTGTTATATGGCGTGTTCCGAATGTTTGGACAAATTCCATAATAAATTATTTTTTTTTTATACATCACCTCAATAATTATGGGGTAGTACCCATTTTAATTTTGGGGGAGTTATTTACCAGGTTTTGGTACAAAAGTAGGAGTATTTCGGATATATTTTTGGTGTTTTCGGGTATTTATTTTGGCTTTGTTACGCCAAGAGTGAACCAATCCCTCATTTTAGTCCACTTAGGAATTGAGCAAGGAGGGAGGTTGCCGGCAAAGAAGCTCCTTGAGCAAACCAACCCCATTTCCAGTTTTCTTCCACTTCTCCCAAATTCATTCCACTTCTCCCAAAATCATTTTCAAACATTCATTCTCTCTTGCATTTCCACAACTCCTCCTATTCCCATCAGCTAGATAGAGAGAGATAAGAGAGACGAGAGCTGCAAAGAAGGATAGAGTAAAGAAGGGTCACCGGTATGTTCGCCGGGAAAAAGGAAGAGAAGGAGGTCGCCGGGAAAATGCAAGGAAGAAGAAGGAGAAGGCACGGGCTGGAAGAAGAAGAGGATTCAAGCAAGGAAAAACCCTCCTATAACAAAGCGCTAGCCGAACTCCTTAACATCTAGGAAGGATTTACAGAGGGTAAACAATCAATCAAATCTATTCCATTTTGAGTTCTTGTAAAGATTTTTAAGTTTTTCTTAGTTTTGAGCTCTTAAGCTTGTGGGGTCGGAATTTTGGCGATTCTTGTGTTGTTTTTGTTTGTTGTGATTGTTTGTAAATGTTGTTTAAGAGACTATATTAGCCATTTATAACAGCAAAGTGGAACAAAAACGCAGAAAAGAATGAAATCCTTACCTTGGCTTAATGGAGCTAGAAACAATGGACTTTGGACATGAACTTGGACATTTGGACTTTTTAATAGGACTTTAAATGCTGTGATTTCATGCTTGTTTAATTTTGTTTGTGGTTATGGTATTGTAGTTCCATGGGTTACGAAGCTAAACCCGGTTGGAATAGAGCAACTAAAGGAGGGTTAAAACGTAATTCGTAGTAATGATTTTTGTAAAGAACTTGTCAAGAACTCGGGAGAACAGAGTATGAACCCTTTGCACTTTGGCTTAAGATTTGACCTTGTTAATATTTATGGGGTAATTCTAAATTTTTGTTATTGTTATAGCCCCATAAGTTAGGAGTCCATTTGGGTCCGATACACTAGACCAATTTTCTTGTGTATTGGAAGGAGTTATGGAGGTTGGAGTGGCCGAAGGTCGTGTCGCGGAAATCGGGAACAAACCCAGAATCCGGCTACTGCAGATATGGTGCCGCAGCGCCACTCATTAAGCCCTGCAGCTCACGCTTGCAGCGAGGGGCATTATGGGGAAAGACCGGGGCTTCACGCCGCAGCGTGAGGCCCAAGCTTTAAGGCTCCACGCTGCTAGCTGTGGAAGCCCTGCCAGGGAGGGAAAACACGTTGACTCACGCCGCTAGCATGAGGTCCAGTGCTTAGGCTCGGCGCGGGCAGCGCCAGTTCCGTGTCCGGACTGGGTCGGGCAAGTCAGGTCGGGTCAGGTCGAGTCGGACCTAATGAATCCTTTTCAAATCGGGTTCCAAACACTTAAATTTTTCCTTTTTGTATTAAATGATTAGACAAGTTAGACTAAGCATTTATTTTGTTAAGCCCTAAATGTTTAATTAGTCGTAGGGCACTCAAGTTGTGTTTTGATGCTGCAGTGTTCCGTTTTGAACCATTATTTTAGAATGTGACTATTTGTTATGTAAAATCTGTACTTAATTGTGTCGGATATTAAGGAGCGTGTATAATATTGTAGCATGGCTTCAGGCAAGTTCTTTAACCCTTGTCTAACCCTTCACGGTGGTGGGCGCAAGTTTTCCTTTATCCTAGCTCGATTTAATATTGGGCAGGTCAGGTTTCATATTTTATACAGGTGGTGTATATTGTTTTGCAAGTTTCATGACTTCAAAAATGGTGTTTAGTACTTTTAAATCATATTAGTGGATTAAACTATTGTGAATTATTCCACCTCAAAGAAATTTTTTGATATTCGCAGCTTATGCATTTGAAATTCGTTATCCTGTTTGGTTGGGATTGGGTAACATTTAAGTTCTTCATTCATGAAGTGTCTAAGGAAAATTTGTCTACGCCCACTTGTTTCGTCTAGACACGTACAGGTTATTATTTTAAAAGCTATCCAAATTCCGAGTGTTGGTGCGGATTCTTGGACTGAGAGAGCAACCCTTATGTAGGGGATTTTAATGTGTCGATTATTCGATGCTGTCTGAGCTAAATGTTATGCATTTACATAGAGGTTTACGATGGAGGCTGATCCCCTCAAGTACTAGCTGACGGGCCTAGGCGTTTTAAAAGGGTTAGTTGAATAATTGATCCTTTGGCCAAATAGTTCATGGTCTATTGGACCACTCAGCAGTTAGTAAATAATCAATATTCATAAGTTCTTTGAAACTTTATGATTAGTATTGTCAGCTATTTCTTCAGATGTCTTAAATTGTTGAACTATGCGATTATCTGTTCCTCATTCATTTCATTGATATATCCTCTTGATTCAAATTAAACTTGCTGAGCATAAATAGTTGCTCACTCTTGCTATATACATGATACCTATTGCAGCTATGCCGGGGGCGTTTCCAAAGCGGACAAAGGCAAGGGGAAAGCTTTAAGGAATAGTTATATATACTATCCTAGTTTTTTTTTCTTTTTTTATATAATGCGGTGGAATCCATTTTGTTTTATTATGGTATTCTGACGATGTTTTTTATTTAAGGTTTTAGGACTTGGGACTGTAGTTAACACCTTTTGCAATAAACATACTTATCTATATTTATTCCGAATTAGTTGATTTATGTTGTTTATGATGGTTGTATGGATATATTTTATCAGATTGCGCACCAGATTCGAGGTAGTGGTACCTGAATTTCGGGGGTGTCATAGAAACAAACCCTACAAGCAGTTAGTTGATATACTCTTAGGAGCTTAATAAGGTCGTCATACCAAACCAAACCTAATGCAGTTACCCCATAGGGCACATTTATTTCAAAGACTTTAAACTTGTTGGTCCGCCTGAGTTTAAAAAGGAACCGCGAGTACCCGTTGAGGTTCAAACCTGGATTACTGAAATAGAAATGTTCTGTATTGTAAACTAATGTCAGTGAAGACCTAAAGACAGTCTTTGCCACCTTTTTCCTCAAAGGTGAGGCGAATCATTGGTGGGGAAACTAATAAGGTTCGCGTAGGTGTAGGAGATAAGTTTCTTAGGGGTAGGTTCAAGGAACTATTCCTTTGAGAATTACTTTCCCCAATCAATGCAGGATCGTATGGAGGTACGATTCATTGAGTTGAAACAAAGGGAGCTTACTATATCTCAATATACAGCTAAGTTCAATGAAATAGCTAGGTTTGCCTCACATCAAGTAGATTCGGAGGGCAGGAAGACCCGGTAGATATGAGGTAGGGTTTGAAACCCCAGATTCGTAGTAAATTGTTGGTTGTTCCAAGTAAAACCGTTCCAGAAATTCAAGAATAAGCTATCATAGTTGAGAAAACGAGAGTGAAGCCCTTCTAAAATTTCACAAAGAGAAAAAGAGTCAACATGAAGGGGAAGGAAAGGTTATATAATGAGAAGCAAAAAAAAAGTACTGGTGGGTGTAACAATAACAAGAGAAAGTGGGATACCGCTTTTACTAATAATTATGGGGGACAGGGGTATTTAATTATATCAACAACAACAACAATAGAAACAACAATAATAGGATTGACCCTTGTGTTTCATATGGGCAAAATCATCGAGAAGTATGTCTTAATAAGAGGGATCCATTGTTTCCTTTGTGGTCAGAAGGGACATTTATGCCCCTAATGTGCCCCTAAAACAATTAGGAATTGGTGTTTCAGTTGTGGGTCAATGAGATCACATAGCCTAGAAATTACCCAAGAACTAGGGATCAAAATGCGAAGGAGAAACAAGCAAATAGGACAGAAGTTGCCGTTGTAGGTTTTGGTGTCATATTATTGTCTTTCCAGCTGTTTTATAAAATAAGTGGGAATCCTTTTGATGTAACTTGTGATTATATACAAATCACTATTTGGTTATGTTTTTTCCATGTGGGTAACTAATGATACTATATAATTCACTAGTCGAATAGGTATACTTTCTGTATGTGAAATACAAATTTCTATTTGCCATTAAAGCCGAGTTGTTTACTTATTGCACTTATATTTATATTTGGTTAACTCGTTGTCATTAGATAAATGGCACACCACGTAGAAGATCACAAGCGAAAAAAAATTAAGAAAAAGTTTATATGAAAATGTAATAATCAAAACAACCGAGGTATCCTTACCTCTTTATGATTGATCACATCCATAACGATTTCCATGTGTGACGCCCCCCTAAATCAGGGTTTCATAACCTCGAATTCGGGTGCTCACGATACTCAACGACAAACATACTTTCTAACTAAATGTGGAATCATAAACATACATTGTTTATTGAAATAATAATAAGGTCTTTGCAATTTTTTTTCTTGGTCCCAAGGTTCTTTAACCTTAAACATTAAACGTACCCTTAATACAATAAAAGGTTCACTTAATCAAAAACACACATTTATGAACTACACTAGTACATAGGATCTTTCGGGCGTCTTATTCTTGGCACCTTCCCTTTTCCTTTGTCTCCTCTTGACGTTTCTGCCTTAGCTGAAATAAAGATCATTGCATATAGCAAGGGTAAGCAAATCATTTTTCTTAGCAAGTATTATTATTATACACAAAGAGATATATCATGATAGGAAGGAAATTTCGCTTCATTTCAATGTTCAACAAACAAGTTATAAGCATGGTGAAGAATTATGAATTTATCAAGTCAACAGTTAAATATTCCAAATAATTGAATGGTTAATTAATGGAGTGGTTTTGTATACTAAACCAATTGGACGGTTTTTACCAAGGTTCTTCAGCATGTTAGCTGGACCATTCTTAAAAAGTTTTGTTAATCGAGGGGATCTGCCATCTCTATACCCCCGGTGATTTATGCAATAATACACTTATAACCAGCATTGATTTGCATTGCCTTATAACAAGTTTATCCTTTTCTCAGCCAAGAGTTCTTACCACACACACATTTAATAAGCGAAACAGCTTTTAAAATACCATTGTCTTTAACAATTTAGACATGTTGGATCTAGCTGATACACATTAGCATAGATCGATCTCATAAAACAATTCATACTTGAAAGAACTTTAATTAAAATTTACAGTTCAATCATAATAGGATAGGAATTCCAAAGTTGCACAATGTGCGAATCTCAAATAATCAGTAATAGATGTGAATAATCGGACAAATAATTATTCATAAACATGCTTCCGAATAACTGAATAAACTCGAGGAATTGAAGGTTAGGGAACTTGCCTATGGTGACTCAGCTACTAAATACTTCTAGCTCGTTAACTAATTTGACCTTGAAGAAACCTAACATTGATATTGTTGATCTCTCAATTGAGTTACTGCGTATAGTTGATATAACGACCACGCTTACTTATGCTATTTATTTAACAATTTAAGTAAATTCACATAGCACTACAATAGTACTATCGTTTAAATCCTATAAGACCACTTAATTGATCCTCTAGGTTGATGGTTTAATTATTTACCAGTTGTTTCCCCTTAAGTGTTAAAACACTTATTAAACCCTTAAACAATTAATAATTAATTGGTTCAATTGAATTTAACATTACTCTTTCTTAAGTAATATTTATTTAATTAAACCCTTAAGCATATTTATTTATGATTGTTTAATTAATGGGATTTATTTAAGCTCTCGCCTATTTTATTGACTCTGATCGCAATTACTTACGAATTAATTAAATAGTAATTAATTAATTATTCTTTAGTTATTCTTTATTAATAGTATCTTAATAACTAATTATATTCACTTTTTATTTAATTTATTAATCAATTTATAAATTTTAATTGTCTGTAATTATTATTTAAAGATTAAATAATAATTCATTAGGTTTGTTTATTATTTAACGTTAATCAAATAATTATATTAGTGCGTAAACGCTTATCTTTCGTTATTATTTTATATATATAATAATAGATAATTAGATTTATCTGATTATTTAAAATTAATTAAAATAATAAATAATGTAATTAGTAAATCTGTAATGATCTTTAGTTATTATTTATTAATTTAATAATAACTAATTAGATTTATTTTATTTATATTTCAAGGTTAATCATAGTAATAAATAATTACTTAGTGGAATAAGAATTATCTTTAGTTATTATTTATATAAATGATAACTAATTAGGTTTAATTATTATTTAAAGTTAAATCAACATAATAAATAATTAATTAGTGAGGTAATAATTATCTTTAGTTATTTTTTATATATATAGATAACTTAATGTTAGGCTTATTTATTATTTAATGGTTAATCAAATAAATAAATAAACTAATAAGTTGAGTACTAAATTATCGTTAGTTATTATTTAATAAGAAGATAATAAACTAATTTGGTTCTATTTATATTTTAAAATTAATCTAAATCATTAAGTAATTAAATTTACCAAATTCTTAATTATCCCTTTAATTCATTATTTAATAATTAATTAAATTCAATTACTTAACTTTATTTCTTATTTTAAACATTAATTAAATAATCAAATAGTTAATTTTTTTTCTAATTTTTCGTTCATGATTTCCAGATTTGGGGGTCTTTCACCTAAAAACCTTCATTATAACGAAACTCTACAACTATAGATTTGACGATGCCGTTGGTTTTTTTGTTGGATTCGTTAAATCTTCCCTGAAACTACACTTTTCATTTATCAAACATCAAAAATTTGGTTATGTTTAGGGTCTCGGAAGCCGAAAAACAGGCATCAAAGTCAAGGGGTTCAGCAAGGGTTTAGTTGGAGTCAACAGTTGGCATTGCGTTGGTTAATAAATTCATTGGTTTGCTCATTTTATCAACATTATTTGGAGTGATTCAAACGGGATTTTGTCCGCCTAACCTATGGATCTAGCATATCAAGAAAGGAAAAATCACACGATCCTTTATAGATTTCAAAATCTGACAAGGATATAACAACCCTTTTTCAAACAAAATTTTCGGAAATCTCCTTTACTTCCTTTCTTCTAAATTTTTATCCAAACATTAAAACTCACACATATGAAACCAAGCAAAAAACTGTTATATATTACAAGATCTAACCTTATCATAAGGTTTCTAGCCATCAAGAACATAAAACTTCAAGGATTCTATGTCCAAACACACATTAAAATAGCTTAAAGTTTGGAGTTATACCTTTTTGATTTCTTCTTCTTCTTTTCCCTTCCCAAAAATGGTGTGTGAATGGGGATGGCCTAAACAAATTCCAAGACCTTTTCTTTCTTCCCACAAGATTTTTTCTTGCTTTTTCTTCAAACCTCTCTATCTAAAACTCTCTCTTCTATAATTGGTGGAATAATGAAAACCCAACCTCACTATCATTGGTGAGGGGGTCCTATTTATAGGAAAAGTAGATGGACCGTTGGGCAAAATAGTCATTAACCATGGACTAAGCAAGGGCAATTTTGGTCAATTCATCAATAATAGGAAGGCGTCCTAGCAACATTCCTCAAGGGTATTTTAAACATTTAATCCCCAACTTCTGTGTTATGGTTAAAAATAGTCTTTTTCGCAAAAATCTTAATTTATCCATTAGTTATTAACCATTCTTCATTGGTTTATTAGACATTTGGTTTTATTATCTTGTCATAATTACTTTGTTTAAATACAATGGTTATTATCCCGCCATAATTACATTGGTTTATTAACCACTTGGATATACAAAGGTTATGGCCCCTTCATTATTACCTTGGTTATTAACCACGCTTGGCCATTTTAGTCATTACACACCAATTCCTACACTGGACTCACATCTGGGTATTTCTTAGCCATATGTTATATCCTATTACCTGCCAAACACTAGTATAGGACACTTAGCTTATACATCTCCCCACCAATTAACCCAAAGTTGGTTTTTTAAATAGAACACAACGTTAAACTCATTAAAATTAATTAGATTTATTTAATTAAGGATGTTCAAAATTCTACCGGGCATTAACACCTATGTATCCGAGTTAGGACTGTACAAAACCTGATTATAAACACGTTATTATAGATCACGGAGCCTATTCCAGATCGAGAAAGATTTGTTCGTTATGATTGGAAGTTCCTATTGAAATCATAGAATAGGATAAGATAACAAATTCTACGGAATAACAGTAATACCTTCAGTCAAAGTAATTTGGAGAAATCAAAACATAGAAGAAGCTACGTGGGAGCTCAAAAGTAAAATGCGAGACAACTACCCACATTTATTTCTGTAACTTGTACTGTAATTTCGAGGACGAAATTCTTATAAGGAGGGGAGAATATAATTTCTAGAATGATTATAAAACTTATAAATATGATTAGAAATAATTTAGAGGACGAAATTATTATAAGTTGGGATGAATGTATTACTCCGAAATATTACCAAAATTATAAATATTGTCTTAACTGGGTTAAGAATGAAACCTCTAGAAATATCTAATGAACGACTGTTTAGGTAATCTTTGAAAAACCTAATATGATTCGAAAACACGATCGTATACGTTTAGAATTAGAATGTATAACCTAAAACTAGGTATCGAGAAGTTTAAAACCTTAAACCCTAATGAGATTTGAATTTTGTAACATATGTGCTTAATAAAGATCGAAATGATATTTCGAAGCAGGTGTTTTATTATTTTATTATGTAAACGATGAATTAGGTCAAATAAAATTGTTCTCCGAAAAACGTTGTGCTTAAAAATAAAAACGTCAAGCTTAAAATATTTTCACCGACAAGCTTCTCGGTATATTTACGAAAAAGCTACTTTGTCGTGCTTAAGCTGATATAGTGCTTTGTCGTGCTTACGATGACAAGCTACTTTGTCGCGCTTACGCTTAGCACACGCTGGCACACGCTTCGCACACGCTGGCACAAGCACGTCGCAATTACCCTTTTACCCTAAGCTTTCCTAGCCTATAAATACCCCTGCATCCATTCATTATTTCCTACCATTTTTTCAAGAGCAATTCAAGAGCAAAAGTACTCTATATTTATATTTTGAGAGATATTGTGAGATAAAACTTACTTTCGAAGTATCGAAGCACTACGCGATTGGAAGTAAAGCTGAGCAACTACAAGGAGGTATTACTCTCGTGGTTATTATTTTCATTCTTCTTTATATATTTAGTAAAAATATAATTTTATAAGCAGTTATAATGCCCAAATTATTTTAAGTATATAGTACAAAAGTCCTATTTACAAGCAGTTATAATGTTCCGATTTATTTTCTCTTATATATTAGCACATATACTTTTATAAGCAGTTACTATGTCCGATTTTCTTCAAGTATTTAGTAAAAATATTCATTTTACAAGCAGTAATAATGCTGAAATTATCTCAAATATAATAGTCGAAATATTCATTTGATAAGTAGTTATAATTGCCCAATTTATTTCAAACATAGTAAATGAATAATTCATTTTTGCAAGCAGTTATAATGCTTAATTTATTTTAAATATAGTAGAAAAAATATTCATTCTATAAGCAATTATAATGCTGAAATTATTTCATGTATAGTAGAAGAAGTCTTATTTATAAGCGGTTTATGATACCCGAAATAAAACTTAAAAGATATTTTTGGTTACAAGTATGTAACAAAGTCCATTATATTCTAACTTTGCAAGGCCGAATCAACGCCGAACCTTAACGTTACTTGGCTAGTTCAATTCGATACGTTGCTATTATAAATTCTAACGCTAATTATTGATTATGAATAGACGTAAATAGAATACACAATGTCGATAGACAGCGTAAACTAAACGTACTACGCACAGGCAAGTCTCCCAAACCTTGTTACCTTTATGCAAGTCTTATACATCTTGCTATCAATTATTGTAAAGTTATTACTTCTTGATTCAGCATAACTTAAGAAACGAATCATTATTTCATATATTATTTATCAGAGCATAAATTGTCGTGTTAAGCCAAATTGTTTGGTTACGACATCCTATGCTGAGTATACAAACACCCTTTATGGGATGTTATTGTCGATAATATATTGACATCAAGTGCATGTTGGGCACGATTAAGATGGTATGCATACTCCTAGGATATCGAATAGGTTGATCCCCTATAAGATATCTGAACAAAGCTTTTCTAAGTCATTGAAGACTGATTAGAACTAGTTAAAACCCATGGTTCATGTACTAAACCTTCAGTTAGGCAAAATCGTTGAACTTCCATCAAATCAAACACATTGTGTTTTACATTTTTGAATAAACTTGCTGAGCATTTTGTAGCTCATACTTGCATAAACTTTCCTTTGCAGTTCTAGATGATAATCCCGGAACTTCAAGGACGAACAATAGAAAGAAGCCGTGTTAATTAGTATTATCTTACTGTTTTAATAAATTCAAGTCTTATAAGACTTTGTTGTATAATAAGAACATGGTACTGAAAATGATGTAATCAAACTTAAGAAATATATATTATCATCTTTTGTTATATCGATTTCGTTGTATTTACATTCTTAGATAAGTTAGAAAGTTAGCATTTGATTTAGTACAGTATCCATATGAAACTATAAATCTGAATGAGGGTATTTGAATGATATTGGGAGTTCTGTAAGCACTGAGGTTACACTTAATGAGCGCTGATAAGGTGCCACCTTTACCAGAATGCGCCCCTCGGTTTCAAGAACAATCTTATCATTAATACTGTGAATGTCAGATAGATAGGAACTATTGATATGAAAGAGATATCCATAAGATATAAATCTATACATCCAAGTTTGGGTATCCAAATACAGTTAATGTTTTGACGATGAACTTACTATCTATTATGGGATTACTGTGAACCTTGGATAGATAGAAGTTATATATTATGGAATATTTATAGTTGATTAGTTTAGCGTGAGCACCAAATTTACTTACAGGGAGTGTGTAGAGAATTTTGGGACGTCACAAAATCATTAAACTTCCTTCAAATCAAATACATTGTGTTTACAGTTTTGAATAAACTTGCTGTGCATGTTGTAGGTCATACTTGCATAAAACTTTCCTTTGCAGTTTTAGATGGTAATCCCGGAACTTCAGGGTTACGAACAATGGAAGAGGCCAGTGTTAATTAGTATTATCTTACTATTTTAATAAATTGAAGTCTTATATGACTTTGTTGTAATAAGAACATGGTACTGAGAATGATGTAATCAAAACTTAAGGTTATGAAATATATATTATCATCTTTTGTTATATCGATTGCGTATGTATTTTCATTCTTAGACAAGTTAAAAAGTAGTATTTGATTTAGTACAGTATCCATATGAAACTATACATCTAAATGAGGGTATTTGAATGATATTGGGAGTTCTGTAAGCACTGAGGTTACACTTAATGAGCGTCGGTAAGGTGCCACCTTTACCGGAATGCGCCCCTCAGTTCCAGGAGACGATCTTATCATTAATACTGTGAATGTCAGATAGATAGGAACTATCGATATTAATGAGATATCCATAAGATATAAATCTATACATCCAAGTGAGGGTATCCAAACACAGTTAGTGTTCTGACGAGAATTACTATTGTTATGGGGATACTGTGAACCTCGGGTAGATAGAAATTATATATTATGGGATATTTATAGTTGATTAGTTTAACGTGAACACCAAATCTGCTATAGGGAGTGTAGAGAATTTGGGGGCGTCACATTCAACATATTACATCAATATCAGTCTAGCCTAAACAAGTGGCATAGACTTTCATTAACAAAGTAATTCATGCATACTAGAACGTTTCATGCTTAACGATTCAATATTTGAACGAATTTTTCAAATGGCACCTTAGTGTGGATATAACATGCAATTATCGCTTAAAAAATAACAAATAAGAGTTTGAATAGAAAACTTTCTCAATTACAAGAATTCGAGTAATCTTAAAAAACTTGCATTTAATATGAAAATCAAATGAAGTTAGAATACTTGTCTGTCTCGTTATTTATGCTTAACCGTAGTAACGTTGTTTACTCAAAATAACGTACAACATTCATAAAGATTCGCTTAATCGTTACCCCTTGTAAAAACATTGCCCGGTAATTATCAAAACTTAACTCGGTAAACATTCTTCAGACTTAATCCGAACATAAACGTTCCCTCACAATATAATTATAATACTACATAAAAATATGTAATTAGCATCTATATAGACTCATATGCCACAAATCAGCACATTCCAGTCGGTAGAAATATTTCGGTAATTCCCAACTTTACGGTTTTAATTGTTTTTAAAATGTTCGAAGCCTAATTTTCTCGTTAAGCCTCCTTAAACATTTTATTTTTTTTTTCTTTTCTGGCCACACATATATACATATATCCCACATACAAAAATAATTTTTCTGGAATTTTTCAACTTCCTTTAATATTTTTCAAAAACCCGTTTTTAGTTCGTAAACTTATCAAAATTAGCTACATCATGCTCAACTTCAAAAATTCCCATCTCTGGTCAGAATCTCACATATAATAACATGAAGTTCCAGTTTAAACTTCGTGGCCATCGGAGTTATAGAACTCAAGTTATGGCAGTTTTTGTCTTTAAAACCCTAAAATGTAAACAGCTATAACTCACTCGTCCGAAGTCGGAATACGTTCAATTTCGAACAGAATTTAATTTATACCATATAGTTTCATTTCCCAAAAGGCA
This sequence comes from Aralia elata, assembly GCA_034770075.1. Classification (NCBI taxonomy): domain Eukaryota; kingdom Viridiplantae; phylum Streptophyta; class Magnoliopsida; order Apiales; family Araliaceae; genus Aralia; species Aralia elata. The sequence goes on from CM068387.1 coordinate 29,682,113, forward strand.
TGAATTTATTTCAATGTTTAAGTGGTCCAAACAGGGCCCGGACCAAACTGGCAAGGAGGTTTTAAGTGGTTTTTAGCTCTGGACTGTTTTGGGAGAATTTGACCTTACGAAACTCTACAACTTATTTTCTAGAAATTCCACTTGAAGGTTTTAGGGGACTTCCATATCTAACTCCATGACTTGACCTCACTCAAAAATTCGAAATAGGCTAGGAGATATGCTTGTTCAAATCTTAGGTTCCGTTTCTGAAAATTTCTAGTTTTTTCCAACTTTGAGATTTCTTAAAAAGCTTTGGTATTTTCATGGTTTCTCATACATAAAACATATAACAAGCATATATACTCCTTCATAACCTTCCTTATATCATAGGATCCACCATGATATATCATACACACAACCTCCCATAACCAATCATGCAAAAAACATAAACTAGGCTAAGAAAAATTTATGGTTAGGGTTTTAGAAGACTTTTATACCTTCTATGCTTTTCTTCTTGTGGATGGTTGTTGATCCTCTAGCCTCCCTTCTTACTCAACCGTGGCCCTCCTCCTCTTCACTACCAAGCTCACTTACTCACTCCCTTGCTCTTTCTCTCTCTAAGTTACTAGCTCTCTCTAAAGGAAAAGTGCTGAAATTTGTTTAACCAAAGTCTAACACTTCCTTCTTAATTCTATTTATAGGCACAAACTAATCTTGCTTAGCCATTCACTAATCATCCAACACATGCCTAATCATGCTTAGAAGCTTATAATTAAGAGGTTACTTGCAATGCATTTTGTCAAACAAATGATGAAGATATGGAGTGACAAACTGAACAAAGAAAATTTTGCAAGTAACTTTCATTTTTTCTTCATGTGGGGCCCACTTGACCACAAATTCTTCTCATGTGGGGCCCACCATTTGAAAACTTACTCTCCCATGTGGGGCCCCATATATAGCCGACTACTCCCTCTATTATCCTCCAATTTTTCTTTTTCTTCTCCTTTAATTATAACATCATGCTGCTATTTATGTGTTTATGTCATCAAGTCTCATTTTGGGCCACCTATTGGGCCATGATTCGGGCTTGGTCTTGGACTCCCTACAAAATTTGTTAAGGCTTGGTATAGGCTTAGGTTTGGGCCTTAATAATCCCTCTTTTGGACTATTCAAAATAGCAATGCACTAGGGTTTGTTGTCTAGGTTATTTACTTAACTTTTTTCGACCTTTAACAAAATTTACTAGCTTGTTTGCATAATTCATTTAAGCCATCATATATTATCATACGAGTCTATCATTTCAAGTTTAGTTAGTTAGTAACATAAGTTAGCATAATAAATTCTTATCTCTTGGCTTTCCTTTTTGTTCCATCAATTCTTTAACTCAATTAGCCTTAATTAGCTTGAAAACTCTTATCGTTCGGTCGACAAATTATTACACATATATCTAACCATATTTATGCAAGAACTTCATTAATAATACTTATTAATCACTTAATGATTATTATTCTCTTCATTTGTCATTCAATGCTAACATTCAAGCTATGTTAATTCATAACATACACTTATCTTGCTTCCTTCTCATTCATTAGTCAATATCAAATTAATAAATTGACTAACTTGTTTAAATATCATTATATACATATATACACACATATGTTCAAAACAATTCCTCATAAAAAAAAATCATTCATAAAAAAATAACATTTATTATGACACGTAGTATTCCCGGTCATTACATTCTTCTCCCCTTATAAGAATTTCGTCCTCGTAATCACTATTACCGTACGTTCAAATTCTGCCTATCTCTAGACCCTTACTTATTCGTCGACCAATTTTATTGAATTACTACAACATAGGTATTACATCATTTCTTCTCTCATTTACTCTTTCCCATCCCATTCGGGGGCAGAAAATCTTTGCTTTGTAACGACCCCAAAATTCATACAATACAACCCTCGTCTTCGATCGTTATCAATACATCTTCATTCTGACTTTACATCATTAATCGATGTTAAACTTAATAAAATACGGAATAATTTTAAACTTTTTTGTCTTCTTCCTTTGTTTTCCCTGAATCATAACCTTTATCATTTACGTATTCTAGAATCATATATATTTTATGATTTGCTTCATCAGAGTTATTATAAAATAAAACTTACTATGAGGTTCAATACCCTTTATACACCGGATAAAATTAAATTTTACAACTCAACATCATTTAAATATCATACATTATCAAACACATCATCCGGAACCTTAATCATGGTTCAAAAATATTAATTTAAGCTAAAACATCTAATCTTCATGCATCACATCTGATTCATGTCATTCAAGTAGCACATAACGTTACCTTGAATCCTTAACCTGCAAAAATGGTTGTTTGCAAGAATGAGCTCGACAGCTCAGCAAAATCTAACAGTTTTCATGCATCACGTGGCACATAAATAACATGTTCATCGTATACATCATAAACATCTGACTAAACATATCATACATAATGTACATCACATATCAAGTAAAGATTGAGTTCCTTACTCAATCAGCATACTCATATATTGACTTTCGCAATTCATATTACAACATAGGCAGTTCTACATGCTCTTTGTAGTATAGGTTACAATAAATCAAACATCAAGTTCATATAACAAATAGGAACTGAAGGACTTGCCTGGCTCGTAGATTACCAATTACCATAAACAACTTATAATAATCTGCACATCACGCATCCTACACCATATATAATCATGCACATCATTTATTAGTCACATGGAAATGCTTAGTAATTGTTTGTGTTAACTCTACTTTACATTCCATAACCTTTATTTTTAATCGATGCACAATGTTCAATTAAGTTTGATTGTGTGAACTTCACCTTACACCTCAGTTCTATTCTTTTTAGGCGACACTCGAAGTTCATTCAAGTGTTTAAGATTTATCATGACTCCGTATTATGAATCTAACATTCAATAAAATTTATTATAGTTGACTGAAACAACTTTATCTTATTACCCCTTCATACTTTACTTTATTTAACACTTAACATTTAGTTAAGTCTTAAGCTTCATCATTACATCAAATTAGATGTAGTACATTTGTTAACATAACTTAAATAACCATCCATCTTAGGTTCCTTTAGGATCCTCTGTAATTATCACTCAATATTCAGTTAAGTCTTTATAACTTGTCATTATATCACAATAGGTGAATAACACTCAATTGAATTTATTAAGTTAATTAACATCTCAATCTTTCAAATTTTTATACCTCACGAACATCAAGCTTAAGTCTTATATAACTTACTAAAGCATCACTTTTAAAACATCATTTGTGTAATTTTAACATGTTATTAGGTCTTAAAATATGTGTTACATTTCATTACAATCATTTATTAGGGTTATATGGGCATTCCTAGAATTGTACAATTAAAATCTCATTTCTGGGCAAAACTGACTATCGGCGTTGCGGCGCCACATTTATACTAAGGATCGGTGCTGCGGCGCTGGGTCACAAATTTTCGGGTTGGGACAGGGTCGGCATTGTGGTGCCCATTTTGAACTAGCAAGCGGCGATGCGGCGCCATTCGTCAGTTCCAATTTTTGCAGTTCGCGAATTGAACAGAACATCCCAAAAATCCCTAATTTCTTCACCCAAATAACAATTTAAGCAAACCCAAATGCTATATACTTTATAAACCCAATACGTATACAATGATTTAAACAACATAAATAACATAAACAATCAACTTAGAGGCTCAAAAATCACTGTTTATGCTCTATTTTCCTATTTCAACACATTTAGCGAATCCAACTCTCACGAATTCGTTTCTGAATCAAATTGATTCATTCTTTTTGCATTGTTTTCGTTTCTCAGAGTACTACAACTATCACCCATCAATTTACAGATTACCACAAGGATTAACCATCAATTTTAACCCCAAAATAGGCCAAAACGTACATATTATGCCAAAACTCAAATTCTCTATTTTAAAACATATTCTCATGGATTTTGATCACTCAAAATCGTTCATATACAACATATAATCAGATTATTACAACCCAACAACATATATAGCCAATTTCTCAACAAATTAATCATCAAAACCATCTACAGATAATTAAATTTAGAAAATCAACTAAGAACTTTTAGAAACAAATTGTGTACCTTTAATTCTTCTTTAGACTTAGATGATTAGGATAGTTTGATTACCCTGCTTCTTCATTCTTTGATTCTCAAGCTTTCTTCTTCTTCTATTTTCACAGAGAACTCTCAATTTCTCTCTTCCTCTCTACACTCTAAGCCTTCTCAGACTTAACTGACAATATCACGTATATAATAACTGGCTAGCAGTTATACAAACCAAGGGTCTCAGCAGTTAGGAAAAATCAAAGGTCCAATTAATCTCCATTTTAATTTATTTTAATATTCTTCTTATAATGTGGTAAATATGACACGCCTCAATTAACTTAACCAAATTTATTTTATTAATAAACTTAATTAAAGCTTACTAATAAAATTATAATTCAATTTAGTCAAACTATAATTTTATTAAATAAATTATTTTATTTAATAAATCACTTGCGTAATAAAATACAACTGACTATTGTTTATCATCAATTTACTCAATATCATCATACTTAAATAATTTATTCCATAATAATTTTCATCAAATATTTATCTTATTTAATAAAATATTCCAACTAAAATATTTATTTTATTCAATAAATATTTTAACTATCTACGAAATTCACCATCGTATTACCTTAACATATTACATTTATATGTAACACGTTGCTTTCTCATTTTATTAAAATAAATATATATTTCCATTAATTCACTTCTTTAATTAAGTGAATTACTCTCATTATTTATGAAATTTAATTCATAACAATTCCATTGCCCACAAGACATAACAATCAAATTATATTATTTCAGAATATAATTTTCAACTTACTAATATTCAGTTAATATCTTTTTCGTAATAATTTCATTTACTTCATTTAATGGTTTAATTAACTATTAAGCCTTATTTTTCCAATATAAAAATATACATTTCTCTTTTATATTCACATTTAATCACATATTTTACAATATATAATACATATATACATATACTCAAACTCAAAACATCTCATAATAAAATTTTATTTATTAAATTCTTATTTAATAATTTCTAAAATCCGGGTTGTCAAATGCTTAGCCCAAGTCTTATTGATTTTCCTTGGCTCATGTCTACATGTTATACTCAGGCATCAGCATAATAGTATTCTTCTACCATATTAAGATCATCTATTCCGTCAAGGTTCTCTAGAGGATTCACGCAGTCGAAGAAGCTACGTGGGAACTCGAAGAGAAGATGAAAACAAATTATCCTTTTCTATTCGAGTAACCTTATTTTGCAATTCCGAGGACGGAATTTTTATAAGGGGGGAGGGATGTAGTGCCCGTGAATTTTAAAACGTCATTATTAATTAAATATATAAATTAAATTTTTAATGAGTTAGTTTGTGTGCTTATTTGAACCTTTTGTGTGCATTGGTAGCCTACATGACTAGGTGATGAATTGTTTTAAGTTGAGTAAAGGGGGTCACTAATAGTATAGTTAAATTAGTGAACAAGCCTTAAGGTTTAATATCAATTAAATTGATAAAGTAGTTACTAATTAATCATGCAAGTAAATTGAATATACTTAGTATATTGAATTGAGTAAATTAATTAATAAAAGTATTAATTAATGAGAATATTGTCACATTGAATAATAAAATTTAATAGTTCAATTAGTAATCAATTTCTAATTGATTAGCTTATTTAATTAAGGAACTAAGACCGATTATTTATTTGATCATGGGTGTAGTAATTAATAGTGTGGTAAATTAATTAATCAATCATTGGGTTAAATTAAATGACCCAATATTGCATTAAATAGATTTAGATTTTATTAGCCTAATTAGGTTACAAGTTAAAGAGATATGTGTAAGTAATTAAATTCCATAAGATTGGAAATAGAAACCCTAAATAAACAATTAGGGTAATACATATTAAAATTGTTAAACTATGTTTATTACCTATTAAGCCCTATTAAGCCTTTTAAGGCATGAAATTATGTCAATCAACTTGTTTTATTTGGTAACTCTTATACAAAGGACAAGGTTGTCAAGCTCCCATTGGTGGAAAATCTAATTAGCACACTTAAAGATAAGATTAAGGCTAAATGGAAGGGATAAGGTGAACTCTTATATCCAATGGGTAAGAAAGATGTGGGGGATAATAGCATGAATTCTAATTTAGCATTATACTTGCAAGTATTCTATCCTTTCATTTTATTTCAAGTTCATTTCTTCTTTTCATCTCCTTCTTTCATTTGTCCCAAGCAAGAACACAAAGTGAGAGCTTAGAGAGAAAAAGAGAGTGAGATTAGCATAGTTCATGCATCCCAAGTTCATCACATACTTTGGTAGATCAAGGAGAATAGCTACAAGATCAAGGTGAAACCCTAAATCATTTTCTTCTTTCTTACTTTTTTTTATTTTTATATTTTTTGAGAGATTTTGTTCTAAGACTCAAGAATCATTAGATATTCATGTTTTATGTATAGATCTAATCCTCTTGAGTGTTAGAATGGAGATTCAAAGGAAGAAAATGAACTTATGTTCTTAAAGGGTAAAAACCTTAGCTTTTCTTCACTTGGATCACCCATAACTTGAGATCTACAACTTGGATTTATGATCCGTCGAAGGAGGGTGCTAGATACATGAGTTAGCTAGTAAACCCAAGTGGTAGAACACAAATCCAATAATTTTTGAAGCCTTGGGGGCTATTTTCCCAAAACAGTCCAGCTATAAAACTTAAAACTTTAAAACCCTAAAAGCTTATTGTCCTCGTTTTTCCAAAGGTTGTTTAGGCCAGTTATAAAACTTTTAAAAATCTGGGAAAAATCACAGAGGTACCTTAAGAAGGTATCTACAAGTAGGAAAAAGAATGAACATGTTTCGATGTGTAGTTTTTGTGTAATGGCTTTTACCGTGAAGGACTCCTAAATATTTATACCCTGATTTCTCACTGTGTATACCTTGAAAACATATGAAATTTTTACAGTATGTTTATGTATAGTATGATAGTGTACCCTGAAAATTTCAGAATTGTCTGAGCGAAACGCGATTTATGAAAAATGTAACAAGATTCAGAGGTTTTGGGTACTTTAAATATAGTAAATCACTTTCTAAAATTCCAGGAAAATTGGTGGATCATTGTTGGATCATATACTATCCAGATCCAGAGGATAATAATTTTCAGAGCCTATTTGCTATTTTTCATAATAATTTTATAGTTATGGTTAAACGAAAATAAATGGTTAAATGATGTCATAAATAAGGAAAATGTGATTTTTAAGCTTGGATACTCCTAATATTATATATTCTAACTATTGAGGGGTATTTTGGTAATATTTAATGAGAAATAATATTTATGACCTTTTATGGGTAGTAAAGGAGTTGTTTAATAAAGGGTAAAACAATTAGAATAAATTGTTTATTTGCCTAATAACTTATTAAAATATTACTATGATATTTGTAATATAAGAATTCGATATTTTTTAGTAAACAAAGAAATATTAAGGTTAAAACTTCATGGAAATATTATTGAATGGGTAATAATATTTGTTTTAAGCATTAATAAATGATTAAGATGTTATTAAAATGGCTAATAATATTAGATTAAAATATTATTAATGATATGAGAATTAAAATATTATTAAGAGATTAATAATATTAGATTAAAGTATTATTGGATGATTAAAATATTATTAAGATGTTAATAACATTAGTAAACGAATAAAAGTGTTATTAGTGGACTAATAATACCAAGAGGTGAATTAAATATTATCAGGATTGATAATATTAAGTGTCTTATAGGATTTACGATAGTTTATTAACTTATTTGTGCTATGTGATTTGCTTAATTGTTAAATAAATAGCATAAGTAAGCGTATCGATATACAACTACGCAGTACTAATTGGTAGATCGACGTTATCAATGTTAGGTTCTTCAAGGCCAATTAGTTAAAGCTAGAATTACTTGTAGCTGAGCAAACAGGCAAGTTCCCTAACTTCATTCTTTCAGTATATTGAATGCAAGTTCTATCTTACTCAACTTTTATATTGAGCAAATTTCTAAACCTTATGCATTATTTTTAATTCGTGCAAAAAGGTATATATTGTTGCAAGTTATTCTTTAAGCTTGAATCTTATCTCCAAGCATGCTTTAAGTGGTTTAATTACTTTTAAAATTATTCCACGTCTTTGTATTTATTGACATTCTCACTCGTGCATTTGAATTCGTATATTTATTTAAGTTCAGAAATTTGTGAACTATTCATGGTTAAGTCTGAACCCTTGTTCGGTCAGGCAAGTATTTGAGAATTTATAAAAGCTATCCGAACCAATCAATGGTAAGGATTCTTAGACTAAATGGACACCCCTTTTATTATAGGGGAGTACCCCAGGTACCGGATATAAGGTACAAACAGCAGCAGAGTTAAATGTTATGCATACACATAGCGTACGCGAGGCTGATTCCCTCAAGTACTTATTCTGTAGCCAGTAACCAGAGGGTCAACTAGCTATTGACTCCTTTGGAAGTTATTGTTCAGAGTCTACTTGACTATCAATTGTTCTAAAAGCAATAATCGTTCTTGCTTCTGATATTTATATTGTTGAATTCTTTTTTTTTCTATATTCCATTCATCATGATATATCCTTTATTGTCATAGTTTAAACTTGCTGAGCAAACTCGTTGCTCATCCTTGCTATATCATGACTTTCATTGCAGTTAAACCCGAGACTTCAGGGAAGGGCAAGGGTAAAGAAAAGATGAAGTGATAGGCTTCACGTAGCTGGCTTTATTTTATGCTTAGTTTAATTTGCTATTAATGTAATTTGAACCCTGATTACCATTTAGGGTATGTTTTGTGTTATGTATTAAGGTTATCGTATCTTGGGACTAGTAACACCTTTTGAATGAACAACATATGTTCGTTATATTCCGCATTTAGTTATTGTATGTTGTTGGAGGTGAATGTTTGTATTGGATCGTGATGACCGAATCCGGGTATTTTGAGACCCGAATTTGGGGGTGTCACAGGTTGGTATCAGAGCTATAGGTTATAACCCTTAGGAGAAAGAGTCCTTAGGCTATAACCTGAGAGAATATAGAGGAATAGAAGAGGATAGAACTCATATGGAGTTATTTTTGGGTAGAAATTTATTATGATCTTAAAATTGAGGATTTGGATCATACGTTGGTGTTATTAAGCTTGTGGATAATTTGAGGAATGTGTATTGATGAGATAATATGGTAAAGTGAAGACCATTAAGTATGGACGATCCATTGTAAGCTGGAGTTATAGATATTCGAGGTAATTAGATTAATCATTTGATGTTATTGATCAATTCTGTGGCTATTGATCAATTTTTGTGGCTATTCATTAGATAAGATATTGGAGTGATGTGGTATAGAGTTTCTTTGTGAAGAAGAGAGGGTACCTTAGAATCTGTTGGGTTAAGGTTTGCAAGAAGGAAATGATTAATTCGATAAATAATGAATATATCGATATTTTGAAGTGTTAGTTAAGTTATTAAGCTTTATGGTGGAATGCCAGGTGAGACAAAGGTAATGAACTCATATAGAGTTGTTAAGCAAAAGTTGAGAGTATTAAGATGAATGATTTTATATGCAAAAAAAAAAAAATTTAAGAGATGACTGATGGCAATTTAGATTGTTTTGATGATTAGAAAGGAGAGACAACGGAGAGATTATAAGAAATGAACCGAGGGTAGATTTAGTGTCTGATCTGGAAAAAAGTATCTAGAGATGGAACTGAATGATGAGATAATAGAAATCCCTAAGGAGGATCAATTGGAGCCGATATAAGGAATAAGTGGAGGAAATGAAAGAAAGAAAGATTAAGTCTGAGAGTTATAAGACCTTTGTGAGTCGTAATGAATAAAGAATAGTAGTCAATGTATATGTACTAGTATACCTATGCATGTAAGAAATGTGAATCTAAGTTTTTGTACAGCTAGCAGTATATCTGTTGTAAGTCCCAATTTTGTGTAAGTTGTGGAGTAGTTATGTGAATCCCATCTTGTTGTTAGTAACAGAGGGATAAGTAGATATCAGGAATGTTATATGATGTAAGTAGTACGAGGTACTAAGATGAGCTTATTAGTATTTACTAAAGGTGCCTTGAGTTGATATGATGATGATACATCCCCACTTTTCAGATCTAGGGGAATGGAGTTCTTATTAATCCCATCTTTTGTGTCTTAATGGGATAGTTAACATTTATAGGAATATGTCGGAATTATAAGTGTTTGACACACTAAGGGGTGTATGAATATAAATGTAGTATTATTATTACATGATTGATTGTGATCGATTTGTGCCTTGACTCTTAAATGATAACATTAGTAGAATTTTGCACGATGTGTAAAATAAGAAGGATTTATGTAAGGTTTTGTTTAGAACAAACAATGTCGTCAAGGAGACAACCCCGATACACGAGGGTGGAAGAGTCAGTGAATAACGAGGAGGGTCAGACTGACCCCAAGAGGACCTTTGCGAACTTGTTAGAGGAAACGATGCAAGGCAGACCAGCCATTGCGGTTGTTTGGCCATGAAATCACATGACAAACTTTACGGGTTTCAAATTACTAGGACCACCGGAGTTTCGTGGGAATATGGATTCGAGTGAAGCCCAGACATGGGTAGAAGAAATGGAGAAAGTTTTTAAGGTCGCAAGAGTGACCGAGGAACAGAAGACTTCGTTTGCCACTTTCATGAGGAAGGGTGAGTCAAATTACTGGTGGAAGGCGAATAGAAGCCGAGCTGGGGAAGGTGCGACTGCGTGGACTCATTTTAAGGAGCTATTTTTCAAAAAAAAATTACTTTCTAGAAAGCACGCAGGCAAGTATGGAGATAAAGTTCTTGGATCTGAAGCAAGATGATATGTCGGTAGCAGAGTACGCAATGAAGTTTAACAAACTAGCTAGGTTTGATCCACACTAAGTGGACACCGGAGCTAGGCGAGCGAAGAGATTTGATCAAGGGTTGAAGCCCTGGGCGTATAGTAAGGTTGTGGTTTTGCAGATCAACACATTTCCTACGTTACTTAAGGAAGCAATCGTTGCCGAGGAGGAAATGAAGCGTTGACAAAGTACAACCAAGATCAGAAAAGCCATGATGGTCACAAGGAAGGATGTCGTGGGGTCCAAGGACGTGGTGTCAGGTATCATCCCAATCAATGATATAAATGCTTATGTGTTATTCGATTCGGGTGCTACCTGCTCTTTTGTTTCCGAAGAATTGCTAAAATGTTAGACTTACCTCGTGAAAAGTTAGAACACCCTATGAACGTAGAAGTAGCAAATAAGGAAATTATCCCCGTAGAATGCATTCATAGGAATTGTTGTGCTGAATTGCGAGGATTTAAGCTCAGCGTGGATTTGATACCGATTCGTTTAGGGGAGTTCGATGTGATCCTTGGAATAGATTGGTTATCGATTCACGGAGCAGTCATCGATTGTAAGAAGAAGTGTGTACACCTGAAGACTTCTAATAAGTCGAAGGTAGTATTCTATGGTAGTAAATCGCCGAGACAATCTTGAAGAAGGGTTGTATAGGTTATTTGGCCCATGTAGTTGATACTCGTCGAGTCGAGGGCAAACCAAGTCAGATACCTATCGTAAGGGAATTCACAGATGTCTTTCCAGATGAAATTCCGGGATTACCACCAGATAGGGAGGTAGAATTTGTAATTGACTTGGTGCCAGGAGTCGCACCAATATCGAAGGCGTCGTATCGCATGGCACCGGTAGAAATGAAGTAGCTAATGGTTCAATTGCAAGAACTGTTGGATAAAGGTTATATCAGACCGAGCGTGTCACCATGGGGAGCGCCAGTTCTATTCGTAAAGAAGAAGGATGGATCGTTAAGGCTCAGTATCGATTACAGGGAATTGAACAAGATTACGATTAAGAACAGGTACCCGCTACCTAGAATAGATGATCTGTTTGATCAACTCAAGGGAGCGAAATACTTTTCAAAGATTAATTTAAGGACAGGCTACCATCAGCTAAGGGTGAGACAGGAGGATATCCCGAAGACGGCATTCAGAACTCGTTATGGACATTTCGAGTTTCTGGTAATGTCATTTGGACTAACAAATGCACCATCGACATTCATGGATATGATGAACAGAGTGTTCAAGCAGTACTTGGACAAGTTCGTGGTAGTATTCATCGATGACTTCTTAGTATATTCAGTGACAGAGGAAGAACATGCTGAACATCTAAGGATTGTTTTGGAGGCATTAAGAAGGGATACGTTGTATGCGAAGTTTTCAAAGTGTGAATTTTGGTTGCAAAGGGTGCAGTTTCTAGGTCACGTCATTGACCGGGATGGTGTTTCGATAGACCCAGCAAAGGTGGAAGCCATTATCAACTGGGAGCAGCCGAGGACGCCGACGGAGATCAGGAGTTTCCTAGGGTTAGCGGGATACTATTGGAGATTCGTCCAGGATTTTTTGGAAGATAGCATCGTCATTGACCAATCTAACCAGAAAGACGGTAAAGTTCGTTTGGACGGAGAAGTACGAGGAGAGTTTCATGGAGCTGAAGAAAAGACTTAGCCAAGCACCAGTGTTGACTTTACCGGACGACATTGGGGGTTTTGTACTATACAGTGATGCGTCATACAAAGGCCTTGGTTGTGTACTAATGCAGCATGGCAAGGTCATTGCGTACGCTTCACGTCAGCTGAAGGACTATGAGAAGGGATACCCGAGTCATGATCTGGAGTTAGCAGCAGTAGTATTCGCCTTGAAGATTTGGAGGCACTACTTATATAGAGAGAGGTGCGAGATATATACAGATCATAAAAGTCTGAAATATATCTTCACTCAGAAGGAGCTGAATATGAGGCAGCACCGATGGTTAGAATTGATCAAGGATTACGACTGTGAGATTCTGTACCATCCGGGCAAAGCAAATGTAGTGGCAGATGCCCTGAGTAGGAAAGGCAGAGAGAAATTAATGAGGCTCACGACTCAAGCAGAGTTGATAAAGGAGTTCGAACGTCTAGAATTGGAGGTTAAGTATCCGATGGAGGTGGACGGGAAATTATTCACAGTGACAGCGAGCCCGACCCTATTGGATCAGATTAAGGAGACTCAAGAAAAGGATGAGGATTGTGATTCAATAAAGAAGTGAATTGCCGAAGGCGAGGAGCTTAAGTAAAAGATTGATAGCACTGGATTGCTAAGGTTTGAAGGGAGAGTCTGGGTACCGTTGGATCTGGAATTGAGGGAAGAAATCCTTCAGGAAGCTCATAGCACGAAGTACTCAATACATCCCGGGAGCACAAAGATGTACCAGGATTTGCGACGAAATATTTGGTGGCCGAATATAAAACGAGAAGTGGCAGAGTGCGTCAGCCGATGTCTGACATGCCAGCAGATTAAAGCAGAGCACCAACGACCGAGCGGATTACTTCAACCATTAGAGATTCCGGAGTGGAAGTGGGAGCACATCACAATGGACTTTGTGGTGGGACTGCCACCAACTCATAAGGGTTTAGACGCTATCTGGGTAATTGTGGATCGTCTAACCAAGTCTGCTCATTTTCTGCCAATTAAGATACGGTACAATCTGGAACAATTAGCAAAACTTTACGTCAAGGAGATTGTATCGCGTCATGGAGTGCCGGTATCTATTGTATCGGACAGAGATCCGCGCTTCACGTCAAATTTTTGGAGAAGTCTGCAGGCAAGAATGAGAACACAGTTGAGGTTGAGTACAGCGTATCATCCTCAAACTGACAGCCAGAGCGAGCGAACGATTCAGACCTTAGAAGATATGCTTCGGGCGGTCGTGATGGATTTAAAGGGCAGCTGGGATGACCATTGCCACTGGTGGAGTTCGCTTACAACAACAGCTATCACGCTAGTATCGATATGCCACCGTACGAAGCGCTATATGGAAGGAAATGCCGAACCCCGATGTGTTGGGACGAGGTTGGAGAGCGAAGACTGTTGAGACCTGAATTGGTGCAGCAAACTACAGATACAGTACAACTGGTCAGGAATCGTCTGGTAGCAGCTCAGGATCGCCAAAAGAAATATGCCGACTTACATCGTCAGAAGAGAGACTTTGAAGTTGGTAGCTTTGTGTTTTTGAAGGTATCTCCCTGGAAAGGGAAGATCCGTTTTGGGAAGAAGGGAAAATTGAGCCCTAGGTTCATAGGACCGTTCGAGGTATTAAGGCGAATTAGCGAGGTGGCGTACGAGGTAGCGTTACCTCCTGAACTTGAGTACATTCACAACGTGTTTCATGTGTCAGTGTTGCGGCCGTATAAACCAGACTACAAGCACGTTATCTCGTATGAACCAATCCAAGTCGAGAAAGACTTATCGTACGAGGAAATTCCTGTTCAGATACTCGATAGGAAGGAACAGAAACTGAGGAATAAGATCATCTATTCCGTCAAGGTTCTCTAGAGGATTCACGCAGTCGAAGAAGCTACGTGGGAACTCGAAGAGAAGATGAAAACAAATTATCCTTTTCTATTCGAGTAACCTTATTTTGCAATTCCGAGGACGGAATTTTTATAAGGGGGGAGGGATGTAGTGCCCGTGAATTTTAAACGTCATTATTAATTAAATATATAAATTAAATTTTTAATGAGTTAGTTTGTGTGCTTATTTGAACCTTTTGTGTGCATTGGTAGCCTACATGACTAGGTGATGAATTGTTTTAAGTTGAGTAAAGGGGGTCACTAATAGTATAGTTAAATTAGTGAACAAGCCTTAAGGTTTAATATCAATTAAATTGATAAAGTAGTTACTAATTAATCATGCAAGTAAATTGAATATACTTAGTATATTGAATTGAGTAAATTAATTAATAAAAGTATTAATTAATGAGAATATTGTCACATTGAATAATAAAATTTAATAGTTCAATTAGTAATCAATTTCTAATTGATTAGCTTATTTAATTAAGGAACTAAGACCGATTATTTATTTGATCATGGGTGTAGTAATTAATAGTGTGGTAAATTAATTAATCAATCATTGGGTTAAATTAAATGACCCAATATTGCATTAAATAGATTTAGATTTTATTAGCCTAATTAGGTTACAAGTTAAAGAGATATGTGTAAGTAATTAAATTCCATAAGATTGGAAATAGAAACCCTAAATAAACAATTAGGGTAATACATATTAAAATTGTTAAACTATGTTTATTACCTATTAAGCCCTATTAAGCCTTTTAAGGCATGAAATTATGTCAATCAACTTGTTTTATTTGGTAACTCTTATACAAAGGACAAGGTTGTCAAGCTCCCATTGGTGGAAAATCTAATTAGCACACTTAAAGATAAGATTAAGGCTAAATGGAAGGGATAAGGTGAACTCTTATATCCAATGGGTAAGAAAGATGTGGGGGAATAGCTACAAGATCAAGGTGAAACCCTAAATCATTTTCTTCTTTCTTACTTTGTTTTATTTTTATATTTTTTGAGAGATTTTGTTCTAAGACTCAAGAATCATTAGATATTCATGTTTTATGTATAGATCTAATCCTCTTGAGTGTTAGAATGGAGATTCAAAGGAAGAAAATGAACTTATGTTCTTAAAGGGTGAAAACCTTAGCTTTTCTTCACTTGGATCACCCATAACTTGAGATCTACAACTTGGATTTATGATCCGTCGAAGGAGGGTGCTAGATACATGAGTTAGCTAGTAAACCCAAGTGGTAGAACACAAATCCAATAATTTTTGAAGCCTTGGGGGCTATTTTCCCAAAACAGTCCAGCTATAAAACTTAAAACTTTAAAACCCTAAAAGCTTGCTGTCCTCGTTTTTCCAAAGATTGTTTCGGCCAGTTATAAATCTTTTAAAAATCTGGGAAAAATCACAAACGTACCTTAAGAAGTTATCTACAAGTAGGAAAAAGAACGAATATGTTTCGATGTGTAGTTTTTGTGTAATGGCTTTTACCGTGAAGGACTCCTAAATATTTATACCCTGATTTCTCACTGTGTATACCTTGAAAACATATGAAATTTTTACAGTATGGTTATGTATAGTATGAGAGTGTACCCTGAAAATTTCAGAATTTTCTGAGCAAAACCCGATTATGAAAAATGTAACAAGATTCAGAGGTTTTGGGTACTTTAAATATAGTAAATCACTTTCTAAAATTCCAGGAAAATTGGTGAATCATTGTTGGATCATATACTATCCAGATCCAGAGGATAATAATTTTCAGAGCCTATTTGCTATTTTTCATAATAATGTTATAGTTATGGTTAAACGAAAATAAATGGTTAAATGATGTCATAAATAAGGAAAATGTGATTTTTAAGCTTGGATACTCCTAATATTATATATTCTAACTATTGAGGGGTATTTTGGTAATATTTAATGAGAAATAATATTTATGACCTTTTATGGGTAGTAAAGGAGTTGTTTAATAAAGGGTAAAACAATTAGAATAAATTGTTTATTCGCCTAATAACTTATTAAAATATTACTATGATATTTGTAATATAAGAATTCGATATTTTTTAGTAAACAAAGAAATATTAAGGTTAAAACTTCATGGAAATATTATTGAATGGGTAATAATATTTGTTTTAAGCATTAATAAATGATTAAGATGTTATTAAAATGGCTAATAATATTAGATTAAAATATTATTAATGATATGAGAATTAAAATATTATTAAGAGATTAATAATATTAGATTAAAGTATTATTGGATGATTAAAATATTATTAAGATGTTAATAACATTAGTAAACGAATAAAAGTGTTATTAGTGGACTAATAATACCAAGAGGTGAATTAAATATTATCAGGATTGATAATATTAAGTGTCTTATAGGATTTACGATAGTTTATTAACTTATTTGTGCTATGTGATTTGCTTAATTGTTAAATAAATAGCATAAGTAAGCGTATCGATATACAACTACGCAGTACTAATTGGTAGATCGACGTTATCAATGTTAGGTTCTTCAAGGCCAATTAGTTAAAGCTAGAATTACTTGTAGCTGAGCAAACAGGCAAGTTCCCTAACTTCATTCTTTCAGTATATTGAATGCAAGTTCTATCTTACTCAACTTTTATATTGAGCAAATTTCTAAACCTTATGCATTATTTTTAATTCGTGCAAAAAGGTATATATTGTTGCAAGTTATTCTTTAAGCTTGAATCTTATCTCCAAGCATGCTTTAAGTGGTTTAATTACTTTTAAAATTATTCCACGTCTTTGTATTTATTGACATTCTCACTCGTGCATTTGAATTCGTATATTTATTTAAGTTCAGAAATTTGTGAACTATTCATGGTTAAGTCTGAACCCTTGTTCGGTCAGGCAAGTATTTGAGAATTTATAAAAGCTATCCGAACCAATCAATGGTAAGGATTCTTAGACTAAATGGACACCCCTTTTATTATAGGGGAGTACCCCAGGTACCGGATATAAGGTACAAACAGCAGAGTTAAATGTTATGCATACACATAGCGTACGCGAAGCTGATCCCCTCAAGTACTTATTCTGTAGCCAGTAACCAGAGGGTCAACTAGCTATTGACTCCTTTGGAAGTTAATGTTCAGAGTCTACTTGACTATCAATTGTTCTAAAAGCAATAATCGTTCTTGCTTCTGATATTTATATTGTTGAATTCTTTTTTTTTCTATATTCCATTCATCATGATATATCCTTTATTGTCATAGTTTAAACTTGCTGAGCAAACTCGTTGCTCATCCTTGCTATATCATGACTTTCATTGCAGTTAAACCCGAGACTTCAGGGAAGGGCAAGAGTAAAGAAAAGATGAAGTGATAGGCTTCACGTAGCTGGCTTTATTTTATGCTTAGTTTAATTTGCTATTAATGTAATTTGAACCCTGATTACCATTTAGGGTATGTTTTGTGTTATGTATTAAGGTTATCGTATCTTGGGACTAGTAACACCTTTTGAATGAACAACATATGTTCGTTATATTCCGCATTTAGTTATTGTATGTTGTTGGAGGTGAATGTTTGTATTGGATCGTGATGAGCGAATCCGGGTATTTTGAGACCCGAATTTGGGGGTGTCACAATAAGGATTTTGTCCTCGGAATCAACGAAACCTCCCTTACTCGGTTTCCATCGAATCTCTTTCAAAAGTTTTATTGTAAAATAACTTCAACGCATTACCTTAATATAGGTTTTATAATTTTTCTACCACCCATCTTCTCAATAAATTCTTGTAGACTCCACTTCGTAATCTCTATTTGAACTCAATACTATTCCGAGTATTACATATTCTTTAACCTACTCATTACCTTTTTCTAAGGGTTTTCGTCATAGGCTCAATTCATAAACACTCGAGATATTACATTCACCCCTTCTTCTAAGAATTTCGTCCTCGAAATTTTAACTTACTAATCTTCGTTCATTCTATATTTCAAAATAAACTTTGTATTAATCTTTATTCATTTATTAGAGTCCATGATTAAATTTCTTCTCTAAGGATCTTTTTAGATCATCATATTCTTCACACCTTGTTTCTAAGTGGTCACATTATCCATGTCAACTTCACCCCTCTTCTCTTTTCAGAATTTCATTACTTACTTACTCATTTTACTCATCACTACTTGTCGCATTCTACAACTTACTTCTTTCTAAGGAATATCCTTCTTACCACATTCACCTTTCAAAATAATAAGAATCTTCCACAATTGATCAATAATTGGGAAGTGATATGAAGAACTCAAGAACTTTTAATATTATGTTGAGGAGTCGTAAAGACTTGAACCTTGTCCTAGGTTAACAGATATTTCAACTATAACCTTTAACAGTCAAAAGACTATGGACCATCCTTTCTCCTACTCCAGGTGATCAGCCCTTTGTACTATATATTGTGCACATACATATTATCGCTAGTGCGTAGCTCATAATTATGGTTTACGATAACATCTCCCCCGTTACAGGGTTGGTTCACCTCAGACTTAATACAAATTTCGCACCAAAACAATCTGGTTTGGCATAATTATTCCAAGAAAGCTTGAATTTCATAAACATCTTTCAACAGTTGTCTAGCCGAATCAACTCGCTTAGACTTTTAGCAACAATTCGAACATCAATCGAAATATTTTTAGCCAACTCAATTGGCACATCTTTTCATAGTTTAAAAGAAAACCAAAAATTTTTTTATGACGTCATGATACCGTACCGTCTTAACAGTACGTTAAGGATTCTGTCATTTTATGACTTTGTCATACTACATCATACCATAGTGGGTTGACGATTCTATGATCACATCCAACACTAGGTTAAGCTGCATTGATGACTCCATTATTCAAAATACATTTTGATAATTTCAAATCATTTTTGTCTAGCTGAAATAATTAGCTTAAACACATGAATAATGGGACTTTTAAAAACTTATTGGTTCAGCAATCTCATCCAATATATATATATATATATATATATATATATATATATTTTAAAACACAACAGTGAGAATATCAGCACGAAGTCAATAAATTTCAAAAATCTAGCATAGCTAGAAGATTTGGAATATCAAATTTTCTTCATCAGCTTCAATCTTTTCTCCATTGCTTATCACTATCAATCTTTAGCACCATCAATGCTTACTATATCAAAAATTCTTAGTTCTACAACTCTCCTATATCTTAATATAGTTCATCAAACTTACCACACATTATGAGTTTAGGAACTTGCCACAATAATATGAGTTTAGGAACTTATCCTAGCAATACGTAGTCCAAAAACCAATCAGGGACTGTCCATACGCTTAGGGGTTCAAAAATATACATATGATTATGAGTCACGAACTTACCAGAAGCATGAGTTTTAAGAACTCGCACCTAATCTTAATATTATCTAACTATCAAATATAAATATGAGAAAAGAATCACATTCTCACCATATGCATATCGATAGTGCGACACCAATATTCCAACGATTATCAATGTGATAAACTAAGTGTAAGCACAAAACCCTTGCCCATACAAAGGTTTGTACAACATAGCCATTACACGAGTCCTCAGTTAAAATCCCACCTAATTCTATCTTGCTCTTAACTTACTCTTTGCTCAATACAACGAAATTTCTGTATTTCATCATTTATAACTCCTCGTGAGTTTATCTTGTACTATTTCGTAGTACCATCCCTTTATAGCATCAAGCTATAACTACTTAATTATTATGGATCATCTGTCATTTTACAACTTAAACAGATCACGTCGTGATCTTATTCTACCATCAACTCTGCTTACGATTCTTTCTTATTTTATGATCATCTTTATTCTTTTTCTTTAATCACGTTGTCTTATGATCATTCAACTCAGGTGTTCCCTGATCTTTTAGCTCTTCAGGTTCTTCTTTGAACCTAATCATTTAATCATAACTTGTTTCATATGAATTCTCAAAAGTTATCATCAACTAAGGTCTATTTGAGTTTATTCTTATCATTTCTATCATTTTCATCTTATAGACATCGTCTATTTATTAACACCATCTTTATTACTGGAGTCAGGTAACTCCCGATTCTCATCTTTTATAACTCTTCAAGATTCTTCTTTGAATCTTCTTGTTTATATATCAATTCTTTTTTTAAGAATCTCTAACTTCATTCATATTGCTCGATATTTGATTCGAGTTTACTTCTCGTCATTCTCATCTTATTCTTATAACATTTCTAGGACTTAACTCATCTTATACATCTACATATGTGAAAAGAATTACTTTTTCATCATACGTATCTATAATTCTATACTCGGTACACATCGAGTCTCTAATAGTGTTCAATATAGTACGTTGAGTGGTTTTCCACAAACAACTAACAAACTAGTTTTTCGTCTCGTCTACACTGTCTTTCACAGCGAGTTAGATCGGTTGCCAATTCGTATTAACCTCCGTCTCTAAAGGAATCGTTTAGCCCAAATACCATACATCAACTATTAAAGAGTACGATTGTACCATAATTATACTTAACTTATTATTCGCATTTTTTTTATTCATCACTACGGTCATAGCCTAAGGTACTCTTACCTAAGGTGTATAACCTATCAGCTCTGATACCAACTGTAACAACCCCAAAATTCATACAATACAACCCTCGACTTTGGTCGTTATCAATACATCTTCATTTTGACTTTACATCATTAATCGATGTTAAAATTAATAAAATGCAGAATAATTTTAAACTTTTCTGTCTTCTTCCTTTGTTTTCCCTGAATCATAACCTTTATCATTTACGTATTCTAGAATCATATATATTTTATGATTCGCTTCATCAGAGTTATTATAAAATAAAACTCACTACCAGGTTCAATACCCTTTATACACCGGATAAAATTAAATTTTACAACTCAACATCAGTTAAATATCATACATTATCAAACACATCATCCCGAACCTTAATCATGGTTCAAAAATATTAATTTAAGCTAAAACGTCTAATCTTCATGCATCACATCTGATTCATGCCATTCAAGCAGAACATAACGTTACCTTGGATCCTTAACCTGCAAAAATAGTTATTTGTAAGAATGAGCTCGACAGCTCAGCAAAATCTAACAGTTTTCATGCATCACGTGGCACATAAACAACATGCTCATCGTATACATCATAAACATCTGACTAAACATATCAAACATATTGTACATCACATATCAAGTAAAGATTGAGTTCCTTACTCAATCAGCATACTCATATATTGACTTTCGCAATTCATATTACAACATAGGCAGTTCTACATGGTCTTTGTAGTATAGGTTACAATAAATCAAACATCAAGTTCATATAACAAATAGGAACTGAAAGACTTGTCTGGCTCGTAGATTACCAATTACCATAAACAACTTATAATAATCTGCACATCACGCATCCTACACCATATATAATCATGCACATCATTTATTAGTCACATGGAAATGCTTAGTAATTGTTTGTGTTAACTCTACTTTACATTCCATAACCTTTATTTTTAATCGATGCACAATGTTCAATTAAGTTTGATTGTGTGAACTTCACCTTACACCTCATTTCTATTCTTTTTAAGCGACACTCGAAGTTCATTCAAGTGTTTAAGATTTATCATGACTCCGTATTATGAATCTAACATTCAATAAAATTTATTATAGTTGACTGAAACAACTTTATCTTATTACCCCTTCATACTTTACTTTATTTAACACTTAACATTTAGTTAAGTCTTAAGCTTCATCATTACATCAAATTAGATGTAGTACATTTGTTAACATGACTTAAATAACCATCCATCTTAGGTTCCTTTAGGATCCTCTGTAATTATCACTCAATATTCAGTTAAGTCTTTATAACTTATCATTATATCACAATAGGTGAATAACACTCAATTGAATTTATTAAGTTAATTAACATCTCAATCTTTCAAATTTTTATACCTCACGAACATCAAGCTTAAGTCTTATATAACTTACTAAAGCATCACTTTTAAAACATCATTTGTGTAATTTTAACATGTTATTAGGTCTTAAAATATGTTTTACATTTCATTACAATCATTTATTAGGGTTATATGGGCATTCCTAGAATTGTACAATTAAAATCTCATTTCTGGGCAAAACTGACTATCGGCGTTGCGGCGCCACATTTATACTAAGGATCGGTGCTGCGGCGCTGGGTCACAAATTTTCGGGTCAGGACAGGGTCGGCATTGTGGTGCCCATTTTGAACTAGCAAGCGGCGATGCGGCGCCGTTCGTCAGTTCCAATTTTTGCAGTTCGCGAATTGAACAGAACATCCCAAAAATCCCTAATTTCTTCACCCAAATAACAATTTAAGCAAACCCAAATGCTATAAACTTTATAAAACCAAAACCCAATACGTATAAAATGATTTAAACAACATAAATAACATAAACAATCAACTTAGAGGCTCAAAAATCACTGTTTATGCTTTATTTTTCTATTTCAACACATTTAGCGAATCCAACTCTCACGAATTCGTTTCTGAATCAAATTGATTCATTCTTTTTGCATTGTTTTCATTTCTCAGAGTACTACAACTATCACCCATCAATTTACAGATTACCACAAGGATTAACCATCAATTTTAACCCCAAAATAGGCCAAAACGTTACATATTATGCCAAAACTCAAATTCTCTATTTTAAAACATATTCTCATGGATTTTGATCACTCAAAATCGTTCATATACAACATATAATCAGATTATTACAACCCAACAACATATATAGCCAATTTCTCAACAAATTAATCATCAAAACCATCTATAGAGAATTAAATTTAGAAAATCAACTAAGAACTTTTAGAAACAAATTGTGTACCTTTAATTCTTCTTTAGACTTAGATGATTAGGATAGTTTGATTACCCTGCTTCTTCATTCTTTGATTCTCAAGCTTTCTTCTTCTTCTATTTTCACAGAGAACTCTCAATTTCTCTCTTCCTCTCTACACTCTAAGCCTTCTCAGACTTAACTGACAATATCACGTATATAATAACTGGCTAGCAGTTATACAAACCAAGGGTCTCAGCAGTTAGGAAAAATCAAAGGTCTAGGCCATGTTTGGCTAAAACCCAATTAATCTCCATTTTAATTTATTTTAATATTCTTCTTATAATGTGGTAAATATGACACACCTCAATTAACTTAACCAAATTTATTTTATTAATAAACTTAATTAAAGCTTACTAATAAAATTATAATTCAATTTAGTCAAACTATAATTTTATTAAATAAATTATTTTATTTAATAAATCACTTGCGTAATAAAATATAACTGACTATTGTTTATCATCAATTTACTCAATATCATCATACTTAAATAATTTATTCCATAATAATTTTCATCAAATATTTATCTTATTTAATAAAATATTCCAACTAAAATATTTATTTTATTCAATAAATATTTTAACTATCTACGAAATTCACCATCGTATTACCTTAACATATTACATTTATATGTAACACGTTGCTTTCTCATTTTATTAAAATAAATATATATTTCCATTAATTCACTTCTTTAATTAAGTGAATTACTCTCATTATTTATGAAATTTAATTCATAACAATTCCATTGCCCACAAGACATAACAATCAAATTATATTATTTCAGAATATAATTTTCAACTTACTAATATTCAGTTAATATCTTTTTCGTAACAATTTCATTTACTTCATTTAATGGTTTAATTAACTATTAAGCCTTATTTTTCCAATATAAAAATATACATTTCTCTTTTATATTCACATTTAATCACATATTTTACAATATATAATACATATATACATATACTCAAACTCAAAACATCTCATAATAAAATTTTATTTATTAAATTCTTATTTAATAATTTCTAAAATCCGGGTTGTCAAATGCTTAGCCCAAGTCTTATTGATTTTCCTTGGCTCATGTCTACATGTTATACTCAGACATCAGCATAATAGTATTCTTCTACCATATTAAGCAACTTTTGCTTTCTCTCGTTCTACTCGGGACTAACAACCCTTTAACTTACTATTCTTTTGCAAAATTCTTTGCTATCTTAGCAATTACAGTATAATCAACATATACTCTACTCTTCCTGGTTCCGGACATAACACGTCATATCCTCATAAGATTAGAACGATTTGTACGAATATCATTTTACCTTTCGCTTCTTAATATACCTACCATCATCTTACTTCCCACTTTTTACTTATGAAAAGGTCTAAACATAATATATCCTCGAATAATCGAAATTTTCTAATGCTTTATATTATAGCACTTGCATTTCATATCATACGCCCTATTTATCGTAATCTTCCTTGGTCTTTCAATACCAATAACCTTTCTTTAGCTCATCACACATTATCAACTATATTATCTATAGTCCTTTAATTCTTCCAATCATTTCCTCCCGTACAGGGCTTCGTAAAGCGGCATGCCTATACTGTGTTATAAATATATTATTATACGTAAACTCTACTAACGGTAGATGATCATTCTAACTTTCTTTAAAATTCATCATATAAGCTCTTAACATATCTTCTAACGTTTGAATCTTTTGTTCATTCTGCCCGTCTATCTGAGGATGATACGTTGTACTCAACCTTAACTGTGTCCCCATTATCTCTTAAAGACTCCTCCAAAATTTTGACGTGAAGTGTGGATCCTGATCCGACACAATCGATATCAGCACTCCATGTCTCGTTACCACTTCCCTGATATCCTGCTTAGCCAACTGTTCCAAATTGAATCACGAAATTCATCGTAACGTGTTCTCACTTTCATCCTGAAATTCTCCAATGGTTGTAATAAACCGCTTGATCTTTGAATTCTCTGACACGTCAGGCGTCTGTTAACGCATTCTGTAACCTTTCTTTTCATGTTTGGTCACCAATAAAGTTGACGAAGATCTTGATACATATTCGTACTTCCCAGATGAATCGAATAAGTCGAACTATGGCCTCCTATAAAATTTCCTTTAGTAATTCTGGCACTAATGGTACTCAAATTCTTCCTTCAAATCTTACTAATCCTTTATTATCTACTTTAAATATAGTCTCTTCCTCTTCTAAGATTCTCTTCCTTAACCTATCACATTCTTCATCTTCATTCTACACTTCCTTGACTTTATCCAATATAGTTGGACAAGCTTCCATCGAAAACAACATTTTTTTTACTCCTTCGGGCGCTTCACTTCTAATTCCACTCTCACCATTTCTTTTATCAACTCCTCCTGTATTGTCAACATTGACAATTTCTCCCTACCTTTTCTACTTAGGCATCGGCAACCACGTTTGCCTTACTAAGGTGATACAAAATCTTACAGTGATAATCCTTGATTAATTCTAATCATCTTCACTGTCTCATGTTCAACTCCTTCTGTGTGAAGATATATTTCAGACTTTTGTGGTCCATGTATATCTTACATTTCTCACCATATAATTAGTGTCTCCAACTCTTCAAGGCAAACACAACTGCTGCTACTTTAGGGTCATGAATAGGGTATCCCCTTTCATAATCCTTCGCTAGGTCTACTAAAATTTCCTACTTGTTTATGACATGATCCAAAAATTGTTCTCTCTCTAACCAAAATTCACACTTCAAAACTTAGCGTAGAACTTCTTCTTTCTCAGTATTTCTAATACTATTCTTAGACGTTCCGCATGCTCCTCCTTAGTCTTTGAATAAACTAAAATATCGTCGACGAATACCACCACGAATTTATCTAAATACTGCTTGAATATCCTATTCATCATGTCCATAAATGCGACTGACACATTTGTCAACCTAAACGACATCACCAGGAATTTCATAACGAGTCCTGAATGTTGTCTTTGGCACATCCTCCTTTCTCACCTTCAACTAATGGTAACCATTTCGAAAATCTATCTTAGAAAAATATTTTGCTCCATTCAGCTGATCAAAGAGATCGTCTATTCTCGTTAACGGTTACTTATTCTTGATCATCACCTTGTTTAACTATCTATAGTTTATACAATGTCTCAACGATGCGTCCTTTTTCTTTACAAACAACATTGCTACTCCCCATGGAGACACGCTCAATTGCATATACTTCTTTTCTAATAACTTGTAAAGGTGTATCATTAATTCCTTCATCTCTACCTATGTCATCCCATATAGTGCCTTTAAAATCGGCGCCGTCCCTGATACTACTTCTATCACAAACTCGATCTCCCTGTCTGGCGGAAGACCTGGTAAATCCTTTGGAAATATGTCTACGCATTCTTTTCTTAACAATTTCTTAGCCTGCATCATCGTTAGATAGGAAGATTGTCCTGGCGATGTGCTACCATAAAACACTACCTTAAACTTACTTGGAGTCTAAAGGTTTACATTTTTCTTTTGACAGTTTATAACTGCACCATGGTTAAATAACCCATCCATCCCTATGATCACATTAAATTCTCCTAACCGAATTAGAATTATATCCACGGGCAACTTGTGTCCCCTTTTCTCTGCATAACAGTTTCTATGAACGTGCTTAACAGTTATTATTTCCTTATTAGCTACCTCGATATTTAAAGTATTTTCTAATTCTTGGGGAGGTAAGTTTAATCGCTTTGCAAATTTTTCAGAAATAAAAGAACAGGTAGCACCCAGATCAAATAATACATAAGCAGATATATTATTGATTAGGATTATACCTAACACTACCTCCTTGAAGTAACCGCATCCTGAACCGTCATATTAAACGTACGTGTCGTTGGTCTTCCTGGTTGCGCTGGTCCGGTAATCATCAGTTTCCCATTATTATTTCCTTTGTTACCGTTTCCTCCCTTTGCATTCTTCTTTGGACAGTCACGGATCTGATGGCCTGACGATCCACACGAAAAACAACCTTTTAACTTCTTCGAACTAGGACAGTTGGGAAAGATGTGTCCCTCCTGACCACAGTTATAACACACACTTTTGCCCTTCAGGCAGACTCCCTGGTGCTTCTTACCACAAATGGTACACGCTTTAACCCTCTTCTTACTATCTCCTAGTTTATTTCCCAAGATATTAATGTCGTTCTACTTGCGCTTGCTTGAGTTACTGCCTCCACTGAAAGTAGTATGCACACAAGCCAATCATATTTGATATGATGTAGCATATACTTTGTAATCTTATTCGGTTATTAATAAAAGAATTAATTTATTAAAGGCATTTTCATTATCTATACGATGTTATTATATTAAGTGTGATAAACCTATAGTTTTGAGCAATACTTTTAGAATCATGATGATGATCATGCTAATGAGATCTAAATTCTAGATAGCTCAAAACTAAAATCGTTCCTAATCGTTAGATTACTAAACGGTGATTAGTGAATTCGGATAGATTAGTACATACTTTGCTTGCTCTTAAGAAGAGGATGATTGATCTAATAATCATTTGTGTGGAGACACTAAAGCAAGTATGTAGGTGCTTATTAGAGAATAATTTCACTGAACGTGGCTCGCTAAAGGAATACCTAATGGAGTTTTACTTGCCTGTCAATAGGAATTCCTTAAGTGATAGTAGTACAAGTGATCCTTAGACTTGAGATCATCATAGTATCTTGTGTATGATGAGTTTTACTTTGACATGTCCCTTAAGACTTTTAGGGTATATCAAAGGGTATGATTGGGTATAATAAGTAGTACATGGAGATAAGTAAATGGTCAACAAAGAATCTACTACTTCCATTAAAAGGAGAGAATGTCCTATGTGATTCGATAAATAACAACTCAAAAGTCTTTGGCCAAAACAGAATGAAATTAGAAAGGTGTTTTTAATTTGCATTATTTAGAGTTGTGCATTTGAGAATCGAAATACATATAATCAAATAAAATAAGACTTGACAGTAATTCCATGTCTTATATTTGATTAAAACATTTTATGGTAGAAGGATTGAATTGTACGGTAACTATTCACTGAAAGGTTCTTTTGTGATTAATGTTGAAATCTATATTATCTGGAAAGTCGTTGATCGCTAAGGGGCTTACCCTTATTGTAGAATAAATATTATTTATTTAAATAAATTAAACAGTTTAATTTATTTATTTAAATAAGATTAGAATTGTTCTAATTGATTTATTCACAACCGATTTAATATGGAGAACCTAAAGGGTCACACCGCAAAAGAAAAATATTTATTTAAGAAGTAAATGACATAATCGTAATACTAAGTTAAGTATATTTAATTTAATCTATGGTGATAGAATAAATTAAATAGCTTAATATTTATTATTTAATATTTTGAAAATATTAAATATAAATTAATAAGAGAAGTCTTATTATTATTACTATTATTATTATTTAATTCCTAAAAGGGTTTAGAAATTAATTAATAAAAGTACTCTCATAAATTTCTAATTGGATTAGGAGTTTAATTAATTAAAAGATTTTAATTAAAATAAAAACTTATTCCTAAATAGTTTAGAAGGGTTGCCTACATCTATAAATAAGAGAAGTCTTATTATGAAAAAGGGTTAGACAGTGAGACACACTTCCAATAGTTGGGAGAGTACTTACAATTTCTATAGATATAGAAACTAGGGTTTTGTCAACACTCATCTTTTTGAATACGTATTATTCCTTGGTGGATCACCTCTAGAGGCCAAACACTTGGGTGGCTAACGTTGATAAAAGGAAGGGATCTAAACGGTGAATTTGAAGGAGAACGCGAAAGGATTTGGAGTTGAACTTGTACCCAAGGAAGCACGGTTCTACGAGGGTATAATTCTAATTCTCTATCTTCCTTTGTTAATTAATAATTGCGCATAAAGATCGATTCTGGTTATGGTTTATAAATTTTTAAATTATGATTTACCATGCTTCCGCTGTTTATATGCAATTTGATTGTATGCTCATGGATATTACAAACCTAATAGTGGTATCAAGAGCCAAAACTTTATGCAAATTATTAATTATTTTGATTTCGTATATGTATGGGTATGTGTTTAGAACAATTTATTGGGCATTATTGTTAGTATAGAATCATGTTTTGGGAGAAAACTCAAAAATCACGATCTGTAAAAACCATAAACAGAACGGATAGAGCTTGTGGGCCGCGGCGCTCCTTTGTGTGAGCCGCGGCGCTAGTCTAGAGCCGCGAAGCTCAAATCCTTGAGCCGCGGCGCATGGCCATTCTTTGGGGCCGCGGCGCGCGTTTCTTTGAGTCGCAACGCTTGAAGGCCTGTTGGTTCGTTTTTTGTGAAATTTTGAGAAATTTCAAAATTTGACTAAAATAAAGGAGTTTATTTTATTTTGAATAGGATTCCATATTTTTTCAGAAATTCTAAATTATAAATAAAGTAGTTTATTTTGATTTGGAATTGGATTAAAATAAAGGAGTTTATTTTGATTCAAAATCAGATTTCATAATAAATAATTAGAGTTGGAATTGGATTTCATGATAATTAATTAGAGTTGAAATTGGATATTATACTAAACAAATTGGAGTTAAAATTGGATTTCATGCAAACTAATTTGATTTGGTATTGGATTTCATACTAACTAATATTGCCCATTAAATGATATCGATGCATATATGGAATGTTTTATTATTCATGAGATGAATGTTATTTATTGATGCATATAGTGATATATATGATAATAAATGGGATTGATTATGGACTATTGACCAATGAATGATTGGATTTTGTTTTTTGAGGATTCTTGAATGAATGGGTTTTATAAATAGGGTCTGCGTACCTCGTTTTCTCTAATTTTTCTTAATGTAAATTCTATCTTCCTCCTATGTACTTCCCCTTGACTACTGATCAAGGTTTCTATTTATTGCAAATAATTTATGTAATAGGAATAGTTAGAATTATTTTGAAGAATTGGCGACAAAGGAGCAAGGAGCACTTGAAGACCCGTTTGTAATGGAACCCGGGATTTAAATATAATAGTTATATTTAAATTCAGTTCTTGCACCCTAGGTTTGACCTTTCGGTTCACTTGGTGGCTCTAGTGAACCAAACTAAAATAAAATTCCATAATCAATCCGGGTAGAATATAGTATTCTATATGTGCATGATTACTATATATATATTATATATTATACAACATGCTTCGCATGTTAAATAATATGATGCATATTATATATATATGTGTGTGTGTGTGTGTGTGCTTACGCGCTAAACAAGATGAGACAAATAATAACAAACCCCTCAAAGAAATAATATATTAATTTCATTACGTTCAAAGACATTGGAGAATGTCGAACGTAGCCTTCTAGCATGGTAAAGCAATAGAGTACTAAATATTTAATATAAGTTTGTTGTGCACACACAAGCAAGTATTAAATATTTAAGATGTTGCTTTATTACATTGGATGTTTATAAGGAATTGAACATTACCGCTTTGTTGTGCACACGTAAGGGCTATATTTTTCTCTTCACTTATATGAAAATGTTGGGTCTGACTTAACTTAGATCATTTTAGTTCGGATTTGCACACACTTGATTATTATGATCTAAAAGGCAAAATACAAGGAGTTACATAGTGATGTAATTGACAATAGTTGTCTACCTATTTATTTATATATAGTTTGTTGTGCATACACAAGGCTATATACATTTGAAATAAGATCCTTATTCTCACTAGCAAATCTTTAATTAGATTTGTCGAACTATATAAGGAGGGTAATATAGTTTGATGAAAATAGTGGGAGATACCAATTTAAATAAAAACCTAATTTATTTTGGTAATTAAGAAATGAATTTATGCTAAAATGTTGTTCAACTACAAATTCATTTACAGAATTTTACAATGTCTAATTCACTATCACTGCGTAGCATATTAACCGGACCGAATTACACGGACTGGTTAAGGAATTTGAGAATAGTTCTCTAGGCTAAAAAGCTATCTTATGTCCTTAATATGCCTATCCCTGCAATGGTTGCAGATAATGCCTCTGAGGAAGAGATTGCTACTTTTAGAAAGTGGCAAGATGATGCACAGTTGGCTCAATGCATCATGCTCGTATCCATGAGTAACGAGTTTCAGCGTCAGCATGAAACTATGGATGCTCCTACTATACTCCTGCACCTTCAAGGAGTTGAATGGTGAGGAAAGTAGGACTATTAGATATCAGATATCTAAAGAGCTCTTCCGATCTAGAATGACCGATAGCACTACAGTATAGACAAATGTCCTCAAAAATGATAAATCTGATTGAACAATTGGGACAACTGAGTTTTGTAATGGATGGAGAGTTGATCCAAGATTTGATCTTGCAATCACTTTTGGACTCTTTCTCACAATTTGTTGTGAATTTTCACATGAACAAGCTAGATGTCAGCCTGCCTGAGTTGCTTAACATATTAAAAACTGCAAAGAGTCACTTTCCAACCAAGAAAGACCAAGTCTTACTTGTAGGTCCAAGAAAAGGAAGCGGGCCAAAGGATCTTCTGAAAAGAAGAACAATTCAAAGAAGGTATAAGGAAAGGCAAAAACAAAGGACAATAAGAATAAAACTGATGCGGATAGCAAAGGAGTTTGCTTCCACTGCAATAAGCCTGAAACTGCAAGGAGTATCTTGCAGAGGCTAACCAGAAGAAGCTTAATGAAGCTTCGATTACAGATACAGGTTTGTTCATGATTGAAATAAATTTTTCTGTAAGTCAAGGTTCTACTTGGGTATTAGATACCAGTTGTAGTTCTCACATATGCAATTCGATGCAGAGACTAGGAAGAAGTAGAAAGCTAAACAAAGGGGAAGTAATCCTGCGTGTGGGGAATGGAGCAAAGGTTGTTGCATTAGCCGTAGGAACTTATAGTTTAGCATTGCCTACGGGCAAGTCTATTAAGTTAATAAGTTTTTATTATGTTCCAGTTCTCATTAGAAACATTATTTCTTTCCGTTGTTGGACAAGGAAAGTTGGTATTATATTTAAGAACAATAGTTATTGTATTTATAATAATAATGTTTTGTATAGAACTAGAAAATTACTTGATAGACTTCATATACTTGACTTATATGAAAAAAAAATTGTAAATTGAACAAACTAGTAAAAATAAAAGGAGATGATCATTCAAAGAGTTGAATATGTGTATTTGATGAAATACAAGTCTGAATCATTTTAAAGGTTCAAAGAATACAGAAGTGAAACAAATTAACAAAGTTTTAAGATTCTTTGATCAGATCGAGGAAGGAATACTTGTGCAATGAGTTTCTAGATCATCTTAAAATGGTATTTTCTCATAATGGACACCTCTTGATACGCAATAATTGTTTGGTGTATCTAAAAGGAGAAATTGTACCTTGTTGGATATGGTGCAGTCCACGATGATTCTTATCGACATTCCAGTATCTATCTAGGGTTATGCCCTAGAAACGGCTGGATATATACAAAATAAGGTAACCTCAAAATTCGGCCCCAAGACTCCATATATGGATAGGGAGGATTCCTAGTCTTAAGTATGTTAAGATAAGGGGTTGTCCAGCTTATATGAAAAGGTTTCAAAAGGATAAGCTTGGGACAAAATCTGACAAGTGCAGATTGAAAGTAGTATGCACACAAGCCAATCATATTTGATATGATGTAGCATATACTTTGTAATCTTATTCATTTATTAATAAAAGAATTGATTTTCTTAAAAGGCATTTTACATTATCTACATAGTGCTATTATATTAAATGTGATAAACCCATAGTTTTGAGCAATGCTTTTAGAATCATGATGGTGATCATGCTAATGAGATCTAAATTCTAGATAGCTCACAAACTAAAATTGTTCCTAATCGTTGGATTACTAAAAAGGGGATTAGTGAATCCGGATAGATTAGTACATACGTTGCTTGCTCTTAGGAAGAGGATAATTGATCTCATAATCATTTGTGTGGAGAGACTAAAGCAAGTATGTAGGTGCTTATTGGAGAATAAGTTCACTGAACGTGGCCCGCTAAGGAATACCTAATGGAGTTTTACTCGCCTGTCAATAGGAATTCCTCTACTGATAGTAGTACAAATGATCTTTAGACTTGAGATCATCATAGTATCTTGTGTATGATGAGTTATACTTTGACATGTCCCTTAAGACCTTTGGGGTATATCAAATGGTATGATTGGGTATAATAAGTTGTGCATGGAGATAGGTGAATGATCAACAAAGAATCTACCACGTCTAGTAAAAGATGTGAATGTCCTATGTGATTCGATAAATGACAACTCAGTAGTCCTTGGCAAAGGCCGGATGAAATTAGAAAGGAGTTTCTAATTTACATTATTTAGAGTTGTGCATTTGGTAATCGGAATACATATAATTAAATAAAATAAGACTTGACAGTAAATCCATGTCTTATATTTAATTGGGACATTGTATGGTAGAAGGATTGAATTGTACGATAACTATGCACTGAAATGTTCTTTTGTAATTAATGTTGAAATCTATATTATCTGGAAAGTCGTTGATCACTAAAGGGGCTTACCCTTATTGTAGAATAAATATTATTTATTTAAATGAATTAAATAGTTTAATTTATTTATTTAAATAAGATTAGAATTGTTCTAATTAATTTATTCACAACCGGTTTAATATGGAGAACCTAAAAGGTCACACCGCAAAAGAAAAATATTTATTTAAGAAGTAAATGGTATAATTGTAATAATAAGTTAAGTATATTTAATTTAGTCAATGGAGATAGAATAAATTAAATAGCTTAATATTTATTATTTAATATTTTGGAAATATTAAATATAAATTAATAAAAGGAGTCTTATTATTATTATTACTATTACTATTATTTAATTCCTAATAGAGATTGAGAATTAATTAATAGAAGTACTCTCACACGAATTCCTAATTGTATTAGGAGCATAATTAATTAAAGGAGTTTAATTATAATAGAAACCCTAATCCTAAATAGTTTAGGAAAGGGTTTTCCTACATCTATAAATAAGAGGAGTCTTATCATAGATTAGGGTTACACACTCTTGCATTAGATTGTGGAGAGTACTTACAATTTCTATAGAGATAAAAACTAGGGTTTTGCCAATACCCAACTTCTTGAATACCTATTCTTCCTTGGTGGATCACCTCTAGAGGCCAAACACTTGGGTGGCTAATGTTGATCAAAGGAAGGAATCTCATCGGTGGAATTCGAGGAGAACGCGAAGGAATTGGAGTTGAACTTATACCCGAGGAAGCTTTAATCTACGAGGGTATAATTCTTATTCTCTTTCTCTTTCGTTTAATTGATAATTGAACACAAGGATAGATCATGGTGATGGTTTGTATTAAAATTTTAAAATCCGTTTTATCACGCTTCCGCTCTATTTGTGTAATTTGATTGCATGCTTGCGTTATATACAAACCTAACAGTGGTATCAGAGCCTAATCCTTGTGTTAATTATTGATTTTGATGATTCCATGTATGAATTGTTATGCGATACGATCGGATTTTTGGGCTGAAAAAAAAATTTCTGAATCTGCGTCGCGGTGCGGCCGCGCCCTAACCCAGAAAATATTTCTGGGGGTGCAGTGCGACCGCGCCGCTCCTAGTTCAATTTGGAGTGCGGCCGCACCGGTGTGTAGACTTTGAAAAAAATTTGTTTTTTCTCAATTAATATAAATGGTTTATTTAATTGATAAAAGTTTAAAATAAAGATGTTTATTTTATCTGGAATAGGATTTCAGATTGCTAAAATTAAAGGAGTTTAATTTGGATTTGGTTTTTGATTAAAATAAAAGAGTTTATTTTGTTTCAAAACTAAATATTAGCAAAACGTTTGCCCATTAATTGATATCAATGCATATGTGAAATGGTTTTATTATTCATGGGATGAATGTTATTTATTCATACATATAGAGATATGTATGATAATAAATAGGGATTGATTATGGACTATTAACCAATGTGTGATTGGATTTATTTTAGTGGATGCTTGAATGTATGGGTTTTTTTATAAATGGGGTCTGCGTACCGCGTCTTCTCTAATTTTTTCTTAATGTAAATTTTATCTCCCTCCTATGTACTTCCCCTTGACTGCTGATCAAGGTTTCTATTTATTATAAATAGTTTTTGTAATAGGACTAATTAGAATTAATTTTGAAGAATTGGAGATAAAGGAGCAAGGAGCGTTTGAAGACCCGTTTGTATTGGAGCTGTAACGACCGGGAATTCTGAAATTTTCTTGTAATTCGAATTTTTGAATATTAATGAATATTTTATAATTTATTAATATTATATTTGTGTTACGTGTTTAAAGGTTGTGTGACAATCTAGATCATGTGAATGTATGAATTTTATGTGTTATAGTTTTGTTTAAGTGAATAATTGATTTCGCATAGCGTCGCTAAATCACTATTCACGGGGCACGTTTCCCGAGGCACTATTCACGCCATAACATTTTTGTGTCTTTTTCGATGTTAATAAATTTCATAAATACGTGTATGCGTACGAATAATTTTTCCAAGTGTCGAAAATTTTATTTGAGCTGATACGTGATTTTATCCGTATCCGAAATGTGTTATATGGGTGTTCCGAATAAATGGACAAATCCCATAATAATTATTTTTATACATCCCAATAATTATGGGAGTACCCATTTTAATTTTGGGTAGAGTTATTTACCAGTTTTGGTACAAAAGTGGGAGTTTTCGGATATATTTTTAGTATTTTCGGGTATTTATTTTGGCTTATTATTTCAAGTGGGAACCACCAAACCATTTTCCACCAATCAAATTGCTAGAAAATGAGGAGAGAGAAGGGGAGTTGCCGGCAAGTTTGAATTTTGGCCAACCTTGAGCACCAAACCCATTTTCTCCTTAATTCACTCCTCCACTCTCCCATTCCATTCAATCATTCATCCTCTCCTGCACTCCACACTCCTCCCATTCTCATCAGCTGATAGT
This sequence comes from Aralia elata, assembly GCA_034770075.1. Lineage (NCBI taxonomy): Eukaryota > Viridiplantae > Streptophyta > Magnoliopsida > Apiales > Araliaceae > Aralia > Aralia elata. The sequence goes on from CM068387.1 coordinate 29,718,513, forward strand.
GAGAGAGAGAAAGAGAGAGAGAGCTGCAAAGAAGGAAGAGAAAGAAGTCGCTGGAAAAGTCGCCGGAAGAGGAAGAACTCGCCGGAAAAGAAAGGAGGAAGAAGAAGAAGGCACGGGTGGAGGAACCAAGCAAGGAGAACCCCCAAAACAAAGCCTAGCCGAGCTTCTTAACATCTAGGAAGGATTTACAGAGGTAAACAATCAACCAAATCCTTTCCATTCGATTCCTTGCCAAGTTTTTTTCAAGTTTTCTTAGTTTTAAGCTCTTAAGCTTGTGGGTCGGAGTTTTGGCGATTCTTAGTGTTTTTGTTTGTTGTGATTGTTTGTAAATGTTGTTAAGAGACTATGTAAGCCATTAATAACATCAAAGTGGAACAAAAACGCAAGAAATCCTTACCTTGGCTTAATGGAGCAAGAACAATGGACTTTGGACATGAACTTGGACATTTGGACTTTTTAGAGGACTATAAAGCTATGATTTTGTGTTTGTTAATTTTATTTGTTGCTATGGTGTTGTATTTCCATGGGTTATGAAGCTAACCCAGTTGGAATGGAGTAAAAAGGAGCTAAAACGAGTTCGTAGTAATGATTCTTGTAAAACATGTCAAGAACTCAAAGAACAGAGTATGAACTTTACACTTTGGCTTAGGATTTGACCATGTTAATGTTAATGGGTAGCTCTGCATTTTTGATATGTTGTAGCCCCATGAGTTAGGAGTCCATAGAGTCCGGAATGGACCAAATTGCTTGTGTATTGAAGGAGATATGGAGGTTGGAGTGGCCGGAGGTCGGAGTCGCATTCTGGAAACAAACCCAGAATCCGGCTACTGCAGAATGGCGCCGCAGCGCCACCCATATGCCCTGCAGCTCACGCTGCAGCGAGGGGCAAGTGGGGAAAAATCGGGACTCGCGCCGCAGCGTGAGGCCCAAGCTTTAAGGCTCACGCCGCAGCGTGAAGCCCGGTCATGGAGAAGACACGGGACTCACGCCGCAGCGTGAGGTCCAGTGCTTGAGCTTGGCGTTGCAGCGCCAGCTCCGTGTCCGATCCAGGTCGGGTTAGTCAGACCGGGTCGGATCGGGTCGGACCTAATGATCCCACTTCAGCATGGTCCAACACTTATATTTTTCCTTGTATTAAATGATTAGACACGTTAACTAAGCATATTTTGTTAAGCCCTAAATGCTTAATTATTTATTAAATGTCAACCAAATTAGTATTGTCTTAAGGCGGAAATTGTATAATCTAATTGCAATTTAGGCTTGGGTAGTCGTAGTGGCAATCAGTGTGTTTTAATGATGTAGCGTCCGTTTTGAACCATTATTTGGAATGTGACTAATTGTTATGTAAATATGTACTTAATTGTGTAGGATATTAAGGAGCATGTGTTGTATTATTGTAGCAGCGCTTCAGGCAAGTTTCATATCCCTTGTCTAACCCTTGTGTTGGGCAAGTTTCTAAACCTTATGCACTATTCTTTTTATTTCGTGCAAACAGGTGTATGTTATGCAAGTTTCCTAACGCTTGTCTAACCCTTGTGTTGGGCAAGTTTTCCTTAACCTTACTCGAATTATATTTTGAGCAGGTTTCATATTTTATACAGGTTGTATATTGTTGCAAATTTCATGACTCAAATTGAGTTATTACTTTTGAATCATATTAGTGGACTAATTATTGTCAATTACTCCACCTCCAAGATAATTATTGATATTCGCAGCTTATGCATTTGAATTCATTATCTATTGTTGGATTGTGAAACGTTTAAGTTCTTCATTCATGAACTGTTTAAGGAGATAGTCTACGCCATTTGTTTCGGGTAGACATGTACAGGTTATTATTTTAAAAGCTATCCAAACCGATTGTTGGTGCGGATTCTTGGACTGAGAGAGCAACCCTTATGTAGGGGATTATAATGTGTCGGTTATTCGATGCAGTCAGAGTTAAATGTTATACATATACATGGTGTACGAGAGGCTGATCCCCTCGAGTACAACTGACGGGGCCAGGTTTTAAAAGAGTTAGTCGAATGATTGACTCTTTGGCCAAAAGTTCATGGTCGGTTGGACCACTCAGCAGTAAATAATCATTATTCATTGATTCATTTGGATTTTGATTATGACATTTCAGCTATTTCATCAATGTTCATAAATTGTTGATCTATGTAGCTATTATTCTTATTCACTCATGATATATCTTCATTCTTGCTTTTAAACTTGCTGAGCAAAGTAGTTGCTCACCCTTGCTATATCATGAACCTATTGCAGTTAAGCCGGGGAGTTCCAAAGCGGACAAAGGCAAAGGAAAGCTTAAGGAATAGTTATATATATTATCCCGTTGTGTAATCGTGGAATAGTTTTGTATTATTAATGTATTCTGCGATGTATTTATTTAAGGTTGTAGACCTTGGAACCGTAGTGAACCTTTTGTAATGAACAACATATGTTTATTTTATTCCGCATTAGTTGATTTATGTTGTTTAGAGGTGTATGGATGCATTTTATCGTGAGCACCAAATTCGAGGTATTGGTACCTGAATTTGGGGGTGTCACAGGAGCCCGGGTTTAAATGTAATAGTTATATTTAAATTTATTCTTGCACCCTAGGTTTGACCTTTTGGTTCAGTTGGTGGCTCTAGTGAATCAAACTAGAATAAAAGTCCATAATCAATCCGGGTAGAATATAGTATTCTATATGTGCATGTTTACTATATATATATTATATATTATACAACCTGCTTCGCATGTTAAATAATATGACACGTAATTTATATATATATATATATATATATGTGTGTGTGTGTGTGTGTGTGTGTGTGCATGCGCGCTAAACAAGATGGGACTAATAATAATAAACCCCTCAAAGAAATGATATTAAGTCCTAAGCGTTCAAAGATATTTGGAATATGGAACGTCGCCTTCTAGCATGGTAAAGCAATAGAGTATTAAATATTTAAGATGTTTCATTATCACATTTGATGCTTATTAAGGAATTGAACATTACTGTTTTGTTGTGTCACCACAAGGACGGTATTTTTCTCTTCACATATATGGAAGTGCTAGGTTGGACTTAACTTGGATAATTTTGATTCGGATGTGTCACCACTTGATTAAAATAATCTAAGAGGCAAAATAAAAGGAGTTACATAGTGATGTAATTAACAATAGTTGTCTACCTATTTATTTATATATCATTTGTTGTGTCACCACAAGGCTATATACATTTGAAATTGGATCCTTAGTCTCACTAGCAAATCTTTAATTAGAATTGTCGAACTATATAATGAGGGTAATATAGTTTGATGAAAATAGTGGGAGATACCAATTTAAAATAAAGACCTAATTTATTTTGGTAATTAATTAAATGAATGTATGCTAAAATGTTGTCTATTTCACATGCAGAATTTAAAAATGTCAAACTCACTATCACTGTGTAGCATACTTGATGCTAACAAACTAACCGGACCGAATTACACGGACTGGTTAAGGAATCTGAGAATTATTCTCACTGCTGAAAAGATTTCTTATGTCCTAAATTCTCTAGTCCCCTGCAAATGTTGCAGAAACAGCCTCCGAGGAAGAGATTGCTACTTTCAGAAAGTGGCAAGATGATGCAATCTTGGCTCAATGCATCATGCTCGCATCCATGAGTAACTAGCTTTAGCGTCAGCATGAAACTATGGATGCTCATACTATATTGCTGCACCTCAAAGAGTTGTATGGTGAGCAAAGTAGGACTGCTAGATATCAGATATCTAAGGAGCTCTTTCGATCTCGTATGACCGAGGGCACTGCTGTTGAGACTCATGTCCTTAAGATGATCAATCTGATTGAACAACTTGGACAGCTAGGGTTCGTGATGGATGGGGAGTTAAGTCAAGATTTGATCTTGCAGTCACTCCCGGACACCTTCTCTCAATTTGTTATAAATTTTCACATGAATAAGTTGGATGTCAGCTTGCCTGAGTTACTTAACATGTTGAAAACTGCTGAAGGTCACTTCTCATCCAACAAGAACCATGTCTTACTAGTGGATGATTCTTCCAAGAAAAGGAAGAGGCCCAAGGTATCTTCTGAAAAGAAGAAAAACAAGAAGGCTAAGGGCAAGGCGAAGAGAAAGGATAAAAAGAAACCTGATCCAGATAGCAAAGGAATTTGCTACCATTGCAATAAGCTGGGACACTGGAAGAGGAACTGCAAGGAGTATCTTGTGGACCAAAAGAAGCTTGGAGAAGCTTCGACTTCCGATCTAGGTTTGTTCACGATTGAAATTAATTTTTCTAAAAGTCAAAATTCTACTTGGGTATTAGATACCGGCTGTAGTTCTCACATATGTAATATTATACAGGGACTAAGAAGAAGTAGAAAGCTGAACAAGGATGAAGTCATCCTACGAGTGGGAAATGGAGCAAAGGTTGATGCATTAGCTGTAGGGACTTATTGTTTAGCACTGCCTTCGGGAAAGTTCATTAGTTTAAATAATTGTTATTATGTTCCGACACTCATTAAAAACATTATTTCAATTTCTGTATTGGATATGGATGGTTGTGATATTATAATAAAGAACAACAGTTGTTCTATTTATAATAAAAATGATTTATATGGTGTTGGGAACCTACTGAATGGACTTTACATACTTGACTTGCATGAAAATATACTTCAAATTGAACAAACTAAGAAAAGAAAAAGAGATGATGTTAATTATACCTTTATGTGGCACTGTAGACTCGGTCATATCAATAAAACAAGATTATCCAAGTTGCATAAAGATGGGCTTTTAGAGCTATCTGATTATGAATCATATCCAACTTGTGAATCTTGTCTCATGGGTAAAATGACTAAATCTCCTTTTACTGGAAAAGGAGAAAGAGTTACAGAGTTGTTAGCGTTGGTAGACACAGACATATGTGGACCTATGACAACGAATGCACGAGGAGGGTATTCTTATTTTATTACTTTCACTGATGATCATTCTAGATTTGATTATGTGTATTTAATGAAATACAAATCTGAATCGTTTGAAAAGTTCAAAGAATTCAGAAGTGAAGTAGAGAAGCAAACTGGTAAGAGTATTAAGATTCTTCGATCGGATCGAGGAGGGGAATACTTAACCAATGAGTTTCTCAATTGTCTCAAAAAAAATGGTATAATCTCACAATGGACTCCACCAGGGACGCAACAGTTAAATGGTGTATCTGAAAGGAGAAATCGAACATTGTTGGACATGGTTCGTTCCATGATGAGTTTTACCGACCTTCCAGTAACCTTCTGGGGTTATGCCCTAGAATCGGCTGCATACCTACTTAACAAGGTACCTACCAAATCCGTCCCAAAGACCCCATATGAGATATGGACATGGAAGAAACCAAATCTTAAGCATGTTAAGACTTGGGGTTGTCCAGCTTATGTCAAAAGGTTTGAGCGTGATAAGCTGAAGACTAGATCCGAAAAATGTAGATTCGTGGGATACCCTAAAGAAACATCAGGGTATTATTTCTATCATCCTACTGATCAAAAGGTGTTTGTTGCAAAACACGCTGCCTTCTTGGAAAAGGAGTTTATCCTTGAAGGGGTCAGTGGGAGTAAGATATATCTTGAAGAAGTTCAAGAACCACAAAATACTACGGATCAAAGTCAGGTACCTGACCAAGTAGAAAGAACCTACTGTACCACTACCTATTCGTAAATCTGGAAGAGTACCAAAGATACCTGATAGGTATGGATTCATCATAGAGGATGATGATGAGGTACGCATCATAGATGATGATGATCCATTTACTTACGAAGAGGCTATGAGTAGTGAAGACTCAGAGAAATGGCTAGAAGCCATGAAATCCGAGATGGACTCCAAGTATGAAAACCAAGTATGGACTTTGGTTTCACCACCTGAGGGCATTAAGCCTATTGGGTGTAAATGGGTCTTTAACAGAAAGACTGGAGCAGATGGCAAGGTAGAGACCTATAAGGCCCGACTGGTTGCAAAAGGTTTCAAACAAAGACAAGGAGTTGACTATGATGAAACCTTCTCACCAGTAGCTATGCTCAAGTCCATTCAGATTTTGCTTGCAATTGCAGCTTATTATGACTACGAGATCTGGCAAATGGACGTGAAAACGGCCTTCCTCAATGGAGAGCTTGAGGAAAATGTATATATGATATAGCCAGAGGGTTTTGTTTTAACGGTTGGGACAAACCAAGTCTGTAAGTTACAACGATCCATTTATGGATTGAAGCAAGCTTCTCGAAGATGGAACATCCATTTTGATGAGATAATCAAAAGGTTTGATTTTATCAAAAATGAGGATGAACCTTGTGTGTACAAAAAGGTTAGTGGGAGCGCTGTTTCATTCCTTGTATTATATGTTGATTACATATTACTGATAGGGAATGATGTTCCTATGCTACAGTCGATCAAAATTTGGTTATCTAAACACTTCTCCATGAAGGACTTGGGTGAGGCATCCTATATTTTGGGGATAAAGATCTATAGAGATAGATCTAAAAAGATGTTGGGCTTGACCCAAGGAAAGTACATTGACCCGATGCTAAAGAAATTTAGCATGGAAGATTCCAAGAGAGGTCTCATGCCGATAAGCTATGGAATATATCTCTCCAAGAAACAGGCCCCAAAGACACCTGAGAAGAGAGACCGGATGAGTAAAATTCCTTATGCTTCTCCAATAGGATCTATCATGTACGGTATGATATGTACTAGACCAGATGTCGCTCATGCACTTAGTGTAACGAGCAGATATCAGTCGAATCCAGGAGAAGAGCACTGGAAGGCAGTGAAAAACATCCTAAAGTACTTGAGAAGAACTAAGGATGTATTTCTTGTCTACGGTGGGTCTAAATTGAAACTAGAGGGCTATACAGACTCAAGTTTTCAAACGGACCAAGATGACAGTAAATCCATTTCAGGGTATGTGTTTACCTTAAACGGTGGCGCGGTGAGTTGGAAGAGTTCCAAGCAGCAAACAGTTGCTGATTCAGTGACAGAGACAAGGTACATAGCTGTAAGTGAAGCCGCAAAGGAAGTTGTTTGGATGAAAAAGTTCATAACTGAACTTGGAGTGGTTCCTAGCATTAGAGGAGTCGTACCTTTATTCTGTGATAACAATGGAGCTGTTGCGCAGGCTAAAGAACCCAGGTCTCATCAGAAATCCAAACACGTGTTGCGGCGGTTTCATTTGATTAGAGAGATCATTGAAAGAGGAGATGTCACCTTGCAGTGTGTGGACTCTCAAGACAACATTGCAGATCCATTTACTAAACCTTTAACTCAACAGCAGTTTGATCGTCACTTAGAGAATATGGGTATTAGATACCAAGGCGATTGGCTTTAGTGCAAGTAGAAGATTGAAAGTAGTATGCACACAAGCCAATCATATTTGATATGATGTAGCATATACTTTGTAATCTTATTCATTTATTAGTAAAAGAATTGATTTTCTTAAAAGGCATTTTACATTATCTACATAGTGCTGTTATATTAAATGTGATAAACCCATAGTTTTGAGCAATGCTTTTAGAATCATGGTGGTGATCATGCTAATTAGATCTAAATTCTAGATAGCTCACAAACTAAAATTGTTCCTAATCGTTGGATTACTAAAAAGAGGATTTGTAACGAATGCAATTTTTATGATTGAATAAAAATATTTATAATTTATTGAGTTAAATGTGGGTATTTGTTGAATTTAATAATGTTAAATATTATTTAAATGTGATTTGTTATGTTTATTCTAATTTAATTTAATGATTAAATTAGATGATGAAAAGGTTTATTTGAATAAATAATTTATTTGAATAAGAGAATTTATTTGGTATTATTGTTATTTGTTAAATGAAATTATTATTTGAGTTAATTATATTTAATTGAATTTATTTAATAATAAGTTCAATTGAATTAAATGTGTGACATTTTAAACTATATGTTATATTGGTTTATTAAAATAAATGAAAGGAGTTTTAATTTTGTTTTTCCAAACTAGGCCTTATGACCTTTGGTTGGAAAAATGAGTTATTTTTATTTGTGTTTTGCCAAACAAGCCTTTAGTTAGAATAATGGATTATTTTAATCTTGCTTTGCCAAACAAGCCTTATGGCTTTTGAAATTTTATAACTGATGATACGTTATTATTGTATTAAGTATCAGTTTTTATTTTAGTTTTTAATTTGCATCAGTTTTATTTTTTTTTAAGAGAAAGTACGTCAGTTGAAAGAAAAGAAAAGAGAAGAACAGAGAGAAAAGAAGAAGAACATCAGAGTTTGAGAGAAAACAGAGAGCAGAGCTTGAGAATTTGAGAGTTGAGAGAAAAGAGAGAATTTGAGAGAGAAGCTTGGAGATTGGAGAAAGAATTTCCAAAACCAAGGAAGCTTAATCAAATTTCTAAGAATTTGAAGGTATAAACTATTTACTATGTTTTATTTTCTCTATATATGAATTTATATGCTAAATTCATGAATTACTTGGTTAAAAATGTTAGAACGCATGTGTTAGATGGTTATGTGATGATTATAGGTTAATTTGAATGGTTAATTCATGAAAATATGTCTTTGAAATCAGTTTCTAGTTTTTTTTTTACAGAGTTTACTTCATGAATTGGATATATGTATGAAAATTGATGCTTAAATTAGTTGTTATTCGATAGATTAATAATTGTTTGTGATTGTATGATGAAAAACATGAGTAATGCAAAAAGAATTGTTTTAATTGGTTGAAAAATGAGTTTACAGAGTTTGATTTTATTAAAATGGTTAAAACTTGAATATTTGGTTTTAACAGTGAATTTTGGTTTTAAATTGATTGATTATGTGTTTTATAATGCTTAGATTAGTTAGAAACATGTTGGGTAAATGTTTTATAACATATATGGTGTTTGGGTATATCTAATTTGTTTTCTGGATGGTAGAATTCGGAAAATTTTGGCCAAATTTGGCCTAAGTTTTCACTGGTTCGCGAGCTGGGGAAGACGACAGTCAAGTCTATCGCCCCGGCGATAGAAATGAACTGGTTTCTTCGCCCCAGCGACATCGTCGCCCCGGCGACAAAATAGTTAAGCAAAATGCCGCCCCGGCGATAGACTCGCCCCGGCGACAATTTTGTTAAGATTTTCTCGCCCCGGCGAGAAACACTACTGTTTAAAAAAAAAAATTATTATTTTTGAAAGTTATGATGCATAATTAAACTTATTAATGTGACTAATGTATTACCAAGATGGTTGCTAAACTAGTATTTGTTGACTATGGTATGCTAAATGAGATAAAGAGCAAGCCTTAAATGCTTTTAATTTTGTGACTAATTATGTTACAATTTTATAATTAAATGTTTAGGTTGTTTAAGGATCGTGAATTACTTAAATTTGTAATCTACGCTTGAGGCAAGTTTTCCTCCCTTAAACTTGAAAGTTATTTATAGCAAGTTTTCCTCCCTTAAACTTGAAAGTTATTTATAGCAAGTTTCCTTATCTCAACTTATTACTTTTACGTTGAGCAAGTTTTCTTTCTTTAAACTTGTTAAATTATTATAGCAAGTTTTCTATTTCTTAAGCTTGTTATTATTTCAACAAGTTTACTTCCTTTGAGTAAATTAATTAACCTTAGCTTATTGTTATTCAAGCAAGGCTGATATCATGTTGAGTAATTATATTTTGTTCCAGATATTATTTATTCAGTCTTTGATTATCATTCAAACTTCGAATACAAACTTTACTAAAGAACTAGACTAGCAAACCATTATTGATTCAGCTAGTCCTTAGTTGATGAGCGTTTCAAAAACTTAGATTATCTAAACTTGTTCCAAGCCAAGTTCTTTTTGGTACGGACTCTTATTATAAACTGAGATGAACAACCCTAACATAGGGGATTATTACGCTTAGCGTTAAAATGTTTGTGCACAATACATTGTACAAAGGGCTGATCCCCCTGAGTACGAGATGTTGGTCCATAGTCTTTATGACTGTTAAAGGTTACAGTAGAAATACTTGTCAACCTAGGACATAGTTCGAGGTCTTGTGACCCTCAGATAAAATTTCTATATTTTGAAATCTATCTTTCCGTGAATCGAGCTTTCTAACGAACTCTTAGACTGTTATTCCTCATTTGAAATCCTTTTCATTTAAATATTGTTGTTATCATTCTTGTGGGCAATTGTTTGCTCACTCTTGCATTAAATATTTCAGCTAAGCCCGAGAAGCAGGACGAGCCGTCCACCAGTAAGGGCAAGGGCAAGATGCAGAAATAGTTCTAGATTTATTAATTAATTGATGAACATTTGTACCAGACTTGTTTTAGATTTTTTTTTATTCCGCATTTGATGTATTAAGGTTGTGGTGACCTGGGATTTTTAATTATTGATGTAACCCGGTTTGGGAGATGATTAATTAAGTTTATTTTAATTGCTTAATTATGGGTAGTTAGATGTGAATGATTGGGATAGTGAACACCAAATCAGGGGGAAATTAAGTACCCAGATTTGGGGGTGTCACAGGATTAGTGAATCCGGATAGATTAGTACATACGTTGCTTGTTCTTAAGAAGAGGATGATGGATCTCATAATTATTTGTGTGGAGACACTAAAGCAAGTATGTAGGTGCTTATTGGAGAATAAGTTTACTGAACGTGGCTCGCTAAGGAATACTCAATGGAGTTTTACTCGTCTGTCAATATGAATTCCTCTAGTGATAGTAGTACAAGTGATCCTTGGACTTGAGATCATCATAGTATCTTGTGTATGATGAGTTATACTTTGACATGTCCCTTAAGACCTTTGGGGTATATCAATGGGTATGATTGGGTATAATAAATTGTGCATGGAGATAGGTGAATGATCAACAAAGAATCTACCACGTCTAGTAAAAGATGTGAATGTCCTATATGATTCAATAAATGACAACTCAGTAGTCATTGGCAAAGGCAGGATGAAATTAGAAAGGAGTTTCTAATTTGCATTATTTAGAGTTGTGCATTTGGGAATCGAAATATATATAATTAAATAAAATAAGATTTGACAGTAAATCCATGTCTTATATTTAATTGGGACATTGTATGGTAGAAGGATTGAATTGTACGGTAACAATGCACTAAAAGGTTATTTTGTGATTAATGTTGAAATCTATATTATCTGGAAAGTCGTTGATCGCTAAGGGGCTTACCCTTATTGTAGAATAAATATTATTTATTTAAATGAATTAAATAGTTTAATTTATTTATTTAAATAAGATTAGAATTGTTCTAATTGATTTATTCACAACTAGTTTAATATGGAGAACTTAAAGGGTCACACCGCAAAAGGAACATATTTATTTAAGAAGTAAATGGCATAATTGTAATAATAAGTTAAGTATATTTAATTTAGTCTATGGAGATAGAATAAATTAAATAGCTTAATATTTATTATTTAATATTTTGGAAATATTAAATATAAATTAATAAAAGGAGTCTTATTATTATTATTATTACTATTACTATTATTTAATTCCTAATAGGGATTGAGAATTAATTAATAGAAATACTCTCACATGAATTCCTAATTGTATTAGGAGCATAATTAATTAAAGGAGTTTAATTATAATAGAAACCCTAATCCTAAATAGTTTAGGGAAGGGTTTTCCTACATCTATAAATAAGAGGAGCCTTATCATAGATTAGGGTTACACACTCTTGCATTAGATTGTGGAGAGTACTTGCAATTTCTATAGAGATAGAAACTAGGGTTTTGCCAATACCCAACTTCTTGAATACCTATTCTTCCTTGGTGGATCACCTCTAGAGGCCAAACACTTGGGTGGCTAATGTTGATTAAAGAAAGGAATCTCATCGGTGGAATTCGAGGAGAACGCGAAGGAATTGGAGTTGAACTTGTACCTGAGGAAGCTTTGATCTACGAGGGTATAATTCTTATTCTCTTTCTCTTTTGTTTAATTGATAATTGAACACAAGGATAGATCATGGTGATGGTTTGTATTAAAATTTTAAAATCCGTTTTATCACGCTTTCGCTCTATTTGTGTAATTTGATTGCATGCTTGCGTTATATACAAACCTAACAGTGGTATCAAAGCCTAATCCTTATGTTAATTATTGATTTTGATGATTCCATGTATGAATTGATATGCGATACGATCGGATTTTTGGGCTGAAAAAAAAATTTTGAATCTGCGTCGCGGCGCGGCCGCGCCGCTTCCAGTTCATTCTAAAGCGCAGCCGCGTCCTAACCCAGAAAACGCTTCTGGGGGTGCAGCGCGGCCGCGCCGCTCCTAGTTCAATTTGGAGCGCGGCCGAGCCGGTGTCCAGACTTTGAAAAAATTTTGTTTTTTCTTAATTAACATAAATGGTTTATTTAATTAATAAAAGTTTAAAATAAAGATGTTTATTTTATCTGGAATAGGATTTCAGATTGCTAAAATTAAAGGAGTTTAATTTGGATTTGGTTTTTGATTAAAATAAAAGAGTTTATTTTGTTTCAAAACTAAATATTAGCAAAACTTTTGCCCATTAATTGATATCAATGCATATATGGAATGATTTTATTATTCATGGGATGAATGTTATTTATTCATACATATAGAGATATGTATGATAATAAATAGGGATTGATTATGGACTATTGACTAATGTGTGATTGGATTTGTTTTAGTGGATGCTTGAATGTATGGGTTTTTTTATAAATGGGGTATGCGTACCTCGTCTTCTCTAATTTTTTCTTAATGTAAATTTTATCTCCCTCCTATGTACTTCCCCTTGACTGCTGATCAAGGTTTCTATTTATTATAAATAGTTTTTGTAATAGGACTAATTAGAATTAATTTTGAAGAATTGGAGACAAAGGAGCAAGGAGCGTTTGAAGACCCGTTTGTATTGGAGCCCGGGTTTAAATGTAATAGTTATATTTAAATTTATTCTTGCACCCTAGGTTTGACCTTTTGGTTCCCTTGGTGGCTCTAGTGAATCAAACTAGAATAAAAGTCCATAATCAATCCGGGTAGAATATAGTATTCTATATGTGCATGTTTACTATATATATATTATATATTATACAACATGCTTCGCATGTTAAATAATATGACACGTATTTTATATATATGTGTGCATGCGCGCTAAACAAGATGGGACTAATAATAATAAACCCCTCAAAGAAATGATATTAAGTCCTAAGCGTTCAAAGATATTTGGAATATCGAACGGTGCCTTCTAGCATGGTAAAGCAATTATGTATTAAATGTTTAATATGAGTTTGTTGTGTCACCACAAGGCAAGTATTAAATATTTAAGATGTTGCATTATCACATTTGATGCTTATTGAGGAATTGAACATTACTATTTTGTTGTGTCACCACAAGGACGGTATTTTTCTCTTCACATATATGGAAGTGCTAGGTTGGACTTAACTTGGATAATTTTGATACGGATGTGTCACCACTTGATCAAAATAATCTAAGAGGAAAAATAAAAGGAGTTACATAGTGATGTAATTGACAATAGTTGTCTACCTATTTATGTATATATCGTTTGTTGTGTCACTACAAGGCTATATACATTTGAAATGGGATCCTTAGTCTCACTAGCAAATCTTTAATTAGAATTGTCGAACTATATAATGAGGGTAATATAGTTTGATGAAAATAGTGGGAGATACCAATTTAAAATAAAGACCTAATTTATTTTGGTAATTAATTAAATGAATGTATGCTAAAATATTGTCTATTTCACATGCAGAATTTAGAAATGTCAAACTCACTATCACTGCGTAGCATACTTGATGCTAACAAACTAACCGGACCGAATTACACAGACTGGTTAAGGAATCTGAGAATTATTCTCACTGCTGAAAAGATTTCTTATGTCCTAAATTCTCTAGTCCCTGCAAATGTTGCAGAAACAGCCTCCGAGGAAGAGATTGCTACTTTCAGAAAGTGGCAAGATGATGCAATCTTGGCTCAATGCATCATTCTCGCATCCATGAGTAACGAGCTTTAGCGTCAGCATGAAACTATGGATGCTCATACTATATTGCTGCACCTCAAAGAGTTGTATGGTGAGCAAAGTAGGACTGCTAGATATCAGATATCTAAGGAGCTCTTTCGATCTCGTATGACCGAGGGCACTGCTGTTGAGACTCATGTCCTTAAGATGATCAATCTGATTGAACAACTTGGACAGCTAGGGTTCGTGATGGATGGGGAGTTAAGTCAAGATTTGATCTTGCAGTCACTCCCGGACACCTTCTCACAATTTGTTATAAATTTTCACATGAATAAGTTGGATGTCAGCTTGCCTGAGTTACTTAACATGTTGAAAACTGCTGAAGGTCACTTCTCATCCAACAAGAACCATGTCTTACTAGTGGATGATTCTTCCAAGAAAAGGAAGAAGCCCAAGGTATCTTCTGAAAAGAAGAAAAACAAGAAGGCTAAGGGCAAGGCGAAGAGAAAGGATAAAAAGAAACCTGATCCAGATAGCAAAGGAATTTGCTACCATTGCAATAAGCTGGGACACTGGAAGAGGAACTGCAAGGAGTATCTTGTGGACCAAAAGAAGCTTGGAGAAGCTTCGACTTCCGATCTAGGTTTGTTCATGATTGAAATTAATTTTTCTAAAAGTCAAAATTCTACTTGGGTATTGGATACCAGCTGTAGTTCTCACATATGTAATAATATACAGGGACTAAGAAGAAGTAGAAAGCTGAACAAGGATGAAGTCATCCTACGAGTGGGAAATGGAGCAAAGGTTGATGCATTAGCTATAGGGACTTATTGTTTAGCACTGCCTTCGGGAAAGTTCATTAGTTTAAATAATTGTTATTATGTTCCGACACTCATTAAAAACATTATTTCAATTTCTGTATTGGATATGGATGGTTGTGATATTATAATAAAGAACAACAGTTGTTCTATTTATAATAAAAATGATTTATATGGTGTTGGGAACCTACTGAATGGACTTTACATACTTGACTTGCATGAAAATATACTTCAAATTGAACAAACTAAGAAAAGAAAAAGAGATGATGTTAATTATACCTTTATGTGGCACTGTAGACTCGGTCATATCAATAAAACAAGATTATCCAAGTTGCATAAAGATGGGCTTTTAGAGCTATCTGATTATGAATCATATCCAACTTGTGAATCTTGTCTCATGGGTAAAATGACTAAATCTCCTTTTACTGGAAAAGGAGAAAGAGTTACAGAGTTGTTAGCGTTGGTAGACACAGACATATGTGGACCTATGACAACGAATGCACGAGGAGGGTATTCTTATTTTATTACTTTCACTGATGATCATTCTAGATTTGATTATGTGTATTTAATGAAATACAAATCTGAATCGTTTGAAAAGTTCAAAGAATTCAGAAGTGAAGTAGAGAAGCAAACTGGTAAGAGTATTAAGATTCTTCGATCGGATCGAGGAGGGGAATACTTAACCAATGAGTTTCTCAATTGTCTCAAAGAAAATGGTATAATCTCACAATGGACTCCACCAGGGACGCAACAGTTAAATGGTGTATCTGAAAGGAGAAATCGAACATTGTTGGACATGGTTCGTTCCATGATGAGTTTTACCGACCTTCCAGTAACCTTCTGGGGTTATGCCCTAGAATCGGCTGCATGCCTACTTAACAAGGTACCTACCAAATCCGTCCCAAAGACCCCATATGAGATATGGACAGGGAGAAAACCAAATCTTAAGCATGTTAAGACTTGGGGTTATCCAGCTTATGTCAAAAGGTTTGAGCGTGATAAGCTGAAGACTAGATCCGAAAAATGTAGATTCGTGGGATACCCTAAAGAAACATCAGGGTATTATTTCTATCATCCTACTGATCAAAAGGTGTTTGTTGCGAAACACGCTGCCTTCTTAGAAAAGGAGTTTATCCTTGAAGGGGTCAGTGGGAGTAAGATATATCTTGAAGAAGTTCAAGAACCACAAAATACTACGGATCAAAGTCAGGTACCTGACCAAGTAGAAGAACCTACTGTACCACTACCTATTCGTAAATCTGGAAGAGTACCAAAGATACCTGATAGGTATGGATTCATTATAGAGGATGATGATGAGGTACGCATCATAGATGATGATGATCCATTTACTTACGAAGAGGCTATGAGTAGTGAAGACTCAGAGAAATGGCTAGAAGCCATGAAATCCGATATGGACTCCAAGTATGAAAACCAAGTATGGACTTTGGTTTCACCACCTGAGGGCATTAAGCCTATTGGGTGTAAATGGGTCTTTAACAGAAAGACTGGAGCAGATGGCAAGGTAGAGACCTATAAGGCCTGACTGGTTGCAAAAGGTTTCAAACAAAGACAAAGAGTTGACTATGATGAAACCTTCTCACCAGTAGCTATGCTCAAGTCCATTCGAATTTTGCTTGCAATTGCAGCTTATTATGACTACGAGATCTGGCAAATGGACGTGAAAACGGTCTTCCTCAATGGAGAGCTTGAGGAAAATGTATATATGATACAGCCAGAGGGTTTTGTTTCAACGGTTGGGACAAACCAAGTTTGTAAGTTACAACGATCCATTTATGGATTGAAGCAAGCTTCTCGAAGATGGAACATCCGTTTTGATGAGATAATCAAAAGGTTTGATTTTATCAAAAATGAGGATGAACCTTGTGTGTACAAAAAGGTTAGTGGGAGCATTGTTTCATTCCTTGTATTATATGTTGATGACATATTACTGATAGGGAATGTTGTTCCTATGCTACAATCGATCAAAATTTGGTTATCTAAACACTTCTCCATGAAGGACTTGGGTGAGGCATCCTATATTTTGGGGATAAAGATCTATAGAGATAGATCTAAAAGGATGCTGGGCTTGACCCAAGGAAAGTACATTGACTCGATGCTAAAGAAATTTAGCATGGAAGATTCCAAGAGAGGTCTCATGCCGATGAGCCATGGAATATATCTCTCCAAGAAACAGGCCCCAAAGACACCTGAGGAGAGAGACCGGATGAGTAAGATTCCTTATGCTTCCGCAATAGGATCTATCATGCACGGTATGATATGTACTAGACCAGATGTCGCTCATGCACTTACTGTAACGAGCAGATATCAGTCAAATCCAGGAGAAGAGCACTGGAAGGCAGTGAAAAACATCCTAAAGTACTTGAGAAGAACTAAGGATGTATTTCTTGTCTACGGTGGGTCTAAATTGAAACTAGAGGGCTATACAGACTCAAGTTTTCAAACGGACCAAGATGACAGTAAATCCATTTCAGGGTATGTGTTTACCTTAAACGGTGGCGCGGTGAGTTGGAAGAGTTCCAAACAGCAAACAGTTGCTGATTCAATGACAGAGGCAGAGTACATAGCTGTAAGTGAAGCCGCAAAGGAAGTTGTTTGGATGAAAAAGTTCATAACTGAACTTGGAGTGGTTCCTAGCATTAGAGGAGTCGTACCTTTATTCTGTGATAACAATGGAGCTGTTGCGCAGGCTAAAGAACCCAGGTCTCATCAGAAATCCAAACACGTGTTGCGGCGGTTTCATTTGATTAGAGAAATCATTGAAAGAGGAGATGTCACCCTGGAGTATGTGGACTCTCAAGACAACATTGCAGATCCATTTACTAAACCTTTAACTCAACAGCAGTTTGATCGTCACTTAGAGAAGATGGGTATTAGATACCAAGGCGATTGGCTTTAGTGCAAGAAGGAGATTGAAAGTAGTATGCACACAAGCCAATCATATTTGATATGATGTAGCATATACTTTGTAATCTTATTCATTTATTAATAAAAGAATTGATTTTCTTAAAAGGCATTTTACATTATCTACATAGTGCTGTTATATTAAATGTGATAAACCCATAGTTTTAAGCAATGCTTTTAGAATCATGGTGGTGATCATGCTAATTAGATCTAAATTCTAGATAGCTCACAAACTAAAATTGTTCCTAATCGTTGGATTACTAAAATGAGGATTAGTGAATCCGGATAGATTAGTACATACGTTGCTTGTTCTTAAAAAGAGGATGACAGATCTCATAATTATTTGTGTGGAGACACTAAAGCAAGTATGTAGGTGCTTATTGGAGAATAAGTTTACTGAACGTGGCTCGCTAAGGAATACTCAATGGAGTTTTACTCGTCTGTCAATATGAATTCCTCTAGTGATAGTAGTACAAGTGATCCTTGGACTTGAGATCATCATAGTATCTTGTGTATGATGAGTTATACTTTGACATGTCCCTTAATACCTTTGGGGTATATCAAAGGGTATGATTGGGTATAATAAATTGTGCATGGAGATAGGTGAATGATCAACAAAAAATCTACCACGTCTAGTAAAAGATGTGAATGTCCTATATGATTCAATAAATGACAACTCAGTAGTCATTGGCAAAGGCAGGATGAAATTAGAAAGGAGTTTCTAATTTGCATTATTTAGAGTTGTGCATTTGGGAATCGAAATATATATAATTAATAGAAATACTCTCATAATAGAAATACTCTCACATGAATTCCTAATTGGATATATCATTTGAATATTTAATTCCTAATAGGGATTGAGAATTAATTAATAGAAATACTCTCACATGAATTCCTAATTGTATTAGGAGCATAATTAATTAAAGGAGTTTAATTATAATAGAAACCCTAATCCTAAATAGTTTAGGAAAGGGTTTTCCTACATCTATAAATAAGAGGAGTCTTATCATATATTAGGGTTACACACTCTTGCATTAGATTGTGGAGAGTACTTGCAATTTCTATAGAGATAGAAACTAGGGTTTTGCCAATACCCATCTTCTTGAATACCTATTCTTCCTTGGTGGATCACCTCTAGAAGCCAAACACTTGGGTGGCTAACGTTGATCAAAGGAAGGAATCTCATCGATGGAATTCGAGGAGAACGCGAATGAATTGGAGTTGAACTTGTACCCGAGAAAGCTTTGATCTACGAGGGTATAATTTTTATTCTCTTTCTCTTTCGTTTAATTGATAATTGAACACAAGGATAGATCATGGTGATGGTTTGTATTAAAATTTTAAAATCCGTTTTATCACGCTTTCGCTCTATTTATGTAATTTGATTGCATGCTTGCGTTATATACAAACCTAACACAGATTTGTGGGATATCCTAAAGAAAGTTTATGGTATTATTTCTATAATCCTACTAAGCGAAAGGTGTTTATTGTGAAACACGTTGCCTTCTTGGATATAGGTGTTTATCATGAAGGAGCTAGTGGGAGGGTAATAGACCTTGAAGGAGTTCAAGAACCACAAAGTACTATAAGTCAAACCGAGGAACTTGTAAATAAACCTATTGTACCACAACCAAATCGTAAATCTAAAAGAGTACCGGAGATACTTAGGAGGTATGGATTCATCATAGAGGATGATGATGATGTAGCGCCCCCAAATCCGGGTCCCTTGAACCTCGGACCTGGTGCGTCACGGTACACCATTTTCTTGCACATTCTTTATTTAACGCGGAATATATAAACATAAATTGTTTATTACATAAGTTCTTCATCATTCCCAAGGTCTACCAACCTTAACTTAATACATTCCTTCAATAACTAAAAAGGTTTATAATAATCATTTGCATATGATAAAAAAAATAGTTAAATGTTCATATGAAACTATTCTCCAACTTTGTCTTTGACTTTATCCTACTTCGAACACTCGGCTTAACTGAAATATTATCATGATATAGCAAGGGTGAGCAACTACTTTGCTCAACAAGTTTAAATACAATAAAGATATATCATGATTGAAAGAAAGAATAAGCTTTCGAATTTTCAACAATAGAGTATGAATCGAAGTTCAATACATGAATGACTGAATTAATAATACTGAGCGGCCAACAATGACCATGAATAAATACTTTGGTAATGAATGTGATCAGCCTTTCATACCCGATAAACATATAAGACTTGCACTAAGTGCGAATAATAATAATTATCATAGATGTGGAATAATTGGCAATAATTAAACCACTAGCATTCTTGAAACATAATAACTCAAGTTTGAGTTAGGAAACTTGCAATAACGTAAGAAGTTTAGGGTTAGGAACTTGCCTTGTCCGTCGATTACTGCTATGCAATCTAATTTAATCTCTTATAAAAGAGCTATTGTTGCCCGATTTCACAATCGACAATTACATGCAAGTATATACGATCAACAAGTAATAAAGTGATAAGAGAGAGTGTCGAACCCACAGGAATTACTATGTTGTTAATCTCCAATTGTCAATCTAAATTATGCCTATTCTATTAAACAATCACAATTTGAGATTTTTGATTAAGAATAATTGAATAAATACTAACACTGACAATTAATTCAAAAGTTGAAATTCAGATTTAAGATGATTAAGACTACAATATCCCCAGTTATTTATCATAAACTAATCTATCTATGTCTTCCAATTATTCACTTTAATGGAGTTGTTAACAGAAATTCAATTGCATTTATAAGCCCTTTTCCAAGTGATCAAATAAATCTATCTAATCCAATTAACTCTACGATATTCCTATGCAGGCCAAAGGATTAAATTCATTAAGTTCCAATTTCCAATTGTTACATGCAGCAAAGCAATATTCCTATTCACTTCACGAATCCAATTATTCAACACATGCAAATAATTGAGAATACACGCTATCTTATCCAGTTCTAACCCTAGATTTCATCTCCCGAATTCATCTAAAGTAACCCGCTAATTGTCGGCCAAATAATTAATCAATAAGCATAAAATAAGATAGACAACTCCCATCAAATTGAACAATTGAAATTAATTAGATAATCAATTCATAACTATAACTGGTTCCATTGTAGCCTTAACTAAGAATTTAGTTCATACTAACAATAAAAACTAGAATACCAAAATAAGTCATCATAATTAATTACAAATCAGAGGATAAAGATTAAAAGAAAACTCAGTATAATCTCTAGCTCTCCAATCTGAACTTCTCACGATGCTTGACTTGTCCTCCAATCTCCTTGTTTAGCTCTGAAAGTCAATCTCTGAATAAGTCTGTGTGTCTCTAAATCCAAGTCTTGATCTTCTATTTATAGTCTCCTTTAGTCCCTCAATAAGTTTAATAGCAAGAGTCCTTGATCACTTTTATCTTTCCAAAATAACAGCATTCCAGCAAAATCAGGATTTCCATCTGCCGCTTCCTCACCCCGGCGAGAAGTTCAAGGCAAAAGTTCTCGCCTCGGCGAACTCCCGCCCCGGCGAGAAACATAACTCACAAATTCTCGCCCCGGCGAGAATGCCCTGCACCCAGCCAATTTTCTTCTTTTCAATCCTGCATCCAGCCATGACCTACAAAACCAATGCAAAATAAGTAAAAAGCTACCAAACACTTAAAAACAAGTAAAGAATAAGCCAAAAGACATATCAAACTCGTAGGTTAAAAACCTACTCATCAAATACCCCCAAACTCAAAACTTTGCTTGTCCTCAAGCAAAACACAAAACAAACCAAAATCACATCTAACCTAACTAACAACATGAATGCAAATGCATAACTAAACATATTCAAGCAATTACTTAACAGACATCATAAAAATCCGGCCTCAGAAATCAGTAACTACCAATTTAACAGAATTTTAACCTCACACTATCCAAGAGCCAACTATTAGCAATTATGAATCACTCTCAACCCTTCCATAAATATGCAACATATATTAAACCAATCAGGGTATGAATCCAACTCTATGTATCACAATGCTCAAAAAGAGACGAATTCGCAGATTTTACTTTTAAGCTCAACTGCTATTCACTTGTCTTCTCATGTTTTTTCTCTTTTTCTTTAACGAGTGCGTTTTACACTCCATCTTGTCATATATCCCGACTAGTGCAATGTTCATCTTTATTAGGCTATTCAGTGCCACCTGTGTAGCAAACTTTTAACCAACGACTCCCAAACCAGACGATTTTAGGGCGCTGAGTGTAAAGACATCTCCTAAGGGTATACTCATTCAAATGACACCGGCGACAAAGACAAACTTAGTCAAGACCTGCTCTTATCAGTCTATATTCATTAATTCATCGTTTTCTTGCACTTAGACAGACATCGAAGCAGTATTTATTCAAAAAAAATTCATTTTTTTCTGGTTTTCTTTCTCTTTTTTTTAGATCCAACAAGTGATAACAGTCTATATCTACATATGAGCATGTAATACACCAAAGAAGAACCAACTCCTAATTACTTTAATACACATTCATGAATAAGTAAAAACCAAGGGTCTCAAATAACCACAACTAAAACAGTTAAACTCCAGATTTAGCAATAAGTATCCATCCCATTAAACTATAGTAGAACTAATCAAATTTCATCATTGGCCATCCCTAAATGACTTCCATCAATACATTGCTTGAATACCTCTACATGCAATATCATATGATCCTATGCTACTAATTTTTTTTGATTTTTGGGGTTGTTTTGTTTTTTTTTTCATAAATATAACTAAATATAACTGAATAAAAACTACGCTACAATGACACTCATGCAACTAAAACTAAAGATTCAAATGATGCAGCTAAACATGCAAATATGCAAACACACCCCCCAAACTCAAACTCAACAATGTCCTAATTGCGCGAAAAATAAAGAAAGTTAAGAACAGAGGAATCCCCTAGCAATTCAAGCAGTAGGCTCGAACTCATCATCATTTGGGGACGGTGGTGGAAAAACTGGCAATGGCTGGGCTGCGGGAAACTGAACAAGATCCATCATCGGCTGCATATTGGAGTACATGTTCGCCATGGTTTGGGTGCAACTCTGCTAATACGCATACATATGCTCCTGCCGATCCGTCAATCGCTGGTTCTGCCTCAATATGGTCTT
Source organism: Aralia elata (assembly GCA_034770075.1). NCBI lineage: Eukaryota > Viridiplantae > Streptophyta > Magnoliopsida > Apiales > Araliaceae > Aralia > Aralia elata. The sequence continues at coordinate 29,741,323 of CM068387.1, forward strand.
ATGATGGGAATCAATAAGACGCTGCAACTCTCAAAACTGGAGGCTGAACTTGGCTTTCCTTGGCCCAGTAGAAGTGGAAGGACCTTCCGAAGGACCCGCTCCCTCATCATCATCAGACTCATGTGCTTCTTCAGCGGGAGGAGAATGAACTATGTAGCCCATACCACGAGGATGGGACTCACCGCCTTCCCATTCCTTATAGCGTGCAATCAAACGGTGATCCAAAAGTAGTAAGGACTGCTGCAAAGCCTCCTCAGCTCCCCAACGAACTCCCGCATGAAGACACAATCCACATATCAACGAAGGGTGTGGCAAACCACCCTGACTATGCAAAGTCCGTATAGTTCGGCGAATCGACGCCTCAATTAACTGACCCACATTGATCTCAATTCTCGTCATAATAGCATATAACAATAAAGCTTTCTCCTTGGGAACATCACTCACATGCTGTGATGGCATCAGTTTAGCCGAAATTAAGGCATACCAGACCTTACCATACCGACTCAAGTCCTTGCTATGGAACATAGGTGCAGCACGTGGCCCTCTAGATATCCATGTCGTCCCAGGCCTGCATAAGTCAGTAACTACCTTCTCCACATTGGGCCCCTCCCCAAGGAATCGAGTGTATCGGCAACGTAAATCAGGCCTCAAGTTGTAATACTCATTGATCGTTTGGGCACTGAAGGACACTGTCTTCCCTCGGACTGTAACCTCGCATGTAGCCGCGTCCTCTGCATTAGCGTAAAACTCCTTGACTATAGCTATACATGCAGACTTTGGATGTGCAGTGAATGTCTCCCATCCCCTCTCGACTATCTGATGCATCATCTCCCCATCAACCACCTCATCAGGCGTGAGACCGCGCTCGGGAGTTAGAGCTTTACCCGATGTATACGTTTCATATCTGATAGCCGCCTCTGCACTGATAAACTTTCTTCGATCAAAGGACCTGGACGGAGTAGACGATGATCCCTCACCACGATGCCGCTTTGGAGCCATGATTGATCACTTAGCAAACGAACCCGCACAAATAATCTGCTATGCAATTTAACTTCCCCCCCAAACTCCAACTATACTAACTCCTAACTGATAATGGCATGGTACAATGGAATAGATCTGATAATGATGCGTTGGTGAACTGATTGATTGCTCCTTGAATTAAATGCAAACCCTAAAACTCGTGTATGCACTGATGAAGCAGATGAAGATTATGAAAACAACAGAGTATGCCCCCGCTTGAATGTGATATGGTTTAAAATGAAGTTAGGGTTTGATTTTAAAGTGGAGTGATTTAGGGTTTGTGTAGGAATCCAAGTATGGAGAAAAATTGGAAGGAAATTCGAAAAGAAATAGGAGAGATTTGGGTTGGGTTGGGTCGGTCTTAGAGAATGAGAAATAGTGTTTTGGAGAAGTTGCATGGGAGTTGGAATGTTAAAAATCAAATTAGAATCGGATTTTAAAAACTGATTCCGCGATTCTCGCTGGTGCGAGAAAGTAGGCTTATGAACCTCGCCGGGGCGAGAACCGGCAGAGAGGTTGGGGCTGGGGCGAGAAAAATCCAGGTCGGGGCGCGCTTCAACAGAGAGGTTCTCGCCGGGGCGAGAAACCTTAGTGCAATTTTCTCGCCAGGGCGAGAATCCTCAGACTTGAAATTTGTCCTGCTTTTTCCTCTTGATCCTCTTGTCCTCTCTTGTACCATCCCAATGAACATGTTTCCTCCTTCTACAGCATTCCTATAGACTGTATCCCTGTTTCAATGAACACAACATAAATGAGTTAAACACGAAAGATTGAAGAACAAATTCAAACAAAAACACTGAAACTACTCCTATAAAAAAAATATTAACTATACTAGTTCTATGAAAGCAATAAAATATCATGATTGGGTTGCCTCCCATCAAGCGCTTAGTTTATAGTCGTCAGCCCGACTTTCTCAGCAGTATTAGGCTTCAGCTTGATCGGGAACAGAAAGGTGAATCACTAATACTTGTCGATCCACATCGCCTCCCCAATAATGTTTGAGTCTCTGACCGTTTACTTTGAATGTGCGCTTTGAATCCGGTTCTTCGACTTCAATTGCCCCGTGAGAACTTACAGCAGTGATAACGAAAGGGCCTGACCATCTATACTTCAGTTTTCCAGGAAATAACCGCAGTCTGGAATTGAACAATAGCACAGCTTGTCCCGGTTCAAACTTTCGATCCAAAATCCGTTTGTCATGCCACCTTTTGACTTTTTCTTTGTACAGCTTAGCATTCTCATAGGCATGATGGCGAAACTCCTCCATCTCATTCAATTGGAGCAATCTTTTCTCACCAGCGGCTTGAAGATCAAGGTTCAACTTTTGAATTGCCCAATAGGCCTTATGCTCAAGTTCGACCGGTAAATGACATGCTTTCCCATAAACCATACGATATAGCGACATTCCGATAGGATTCTTATAAGCAGTGCGATACGCCCATAAAGCATCGTCTAGTTTCATTGTCCAGTCCTTACGAGTCGGGTTTACCACTTTCTCCAGAATTTGCTTAATTTCCCGATTCGATACCTCTGCTTGGCCATTCGTTTGAGGATGATAAGCTGTAGCAATCCGGTGTTTGACTCCGTACTTAGCTAACAACTTAGTGAACTGCTTGTTACAAAAATGAGTACCTTCGTCACTGATTATGGCTCTTGGTGTACCGAATCTAGTAAAGATATTCTTGTGCAGGAACCGTAGAACCACTTTGGCATCATTGGTGGGTAATGCAAGTGCTTCGACCCATTTTGACACGTAATCCACCGCCAAAAGTATGTATTGATTGTTAAATGATGACGGAAACGGCCCCATAAAATCAATACCCCAAACATCAAATACTTCAACCTCAAGGATGGTGTTGAGAGGCATTTCGTGCCGCTTCGAGATATTTCCAACCCGTTGACATCTATCACACTTAAGCACAAAGAGATGGGCGTCCTTGAACAACGAAGGCTAGAAAAATCCCGACTGTAACACCTTTGCTGCAGTTCTTTCTCCTCTATAATGGCCTCCATAATCTGACGAATGTCAATGAGTCAATATACTCTCCATTTCTTCCTGTGGCACACAACGTCTCATCATCTGATTCGTACAAGTTTTGAAGAGGAATGGCTCATCCCAAAAGTACTGCTTGACATCATGGAGAAATTTCTTTCTTTGCTGAGAAGTGAAATCTTGTGGAAGAACACTACTGACTAGGAAGTTCACATAATCAGCATACCAAGGGACTTCGGTGTTGATACCAAACAACTGTTCATCTGGAAACGACTCATTGATTACCACATCATTCTTTTTCTGCATGTCGGCATTCTCTAACCTTGAAAGATGATCAGCCACTTGATTCTCAGTACCTTTCCTATCTCGAATCTCCAAGTCAAATTCTTGCAACAAGAGGACCCATCGAATCAACCTAGGTTTGGCATCCTTCTTTGCAATCAAGTATTTGATAGCTGCATGATCAGTGTAGACAATCACCTTGGTCCCAATCAGATATGCTCGAAACTTGTCAAAGGCAAATACTACTGCAAGCAACTCTTTCTCTGTAGTAGTATAATTCAATTGAGCTTCTGTGAGGGTCTTACTTGAGTAATAGATGGTGTGAAAAACCTTGTCCCTTCGCTGACCCAACACAGCTCCCACTGCATAATCACTTGCGTCACACATCAACTCAAAAGGCAAAGTCCAATCGGGAGCAACTATGATCGGGGCTGTGATTAACTTCTTTTTCAGCACTTCAAAGGCTTCTATGCAAGCTTGATCCATCTTAAAGGGAACATCTTTTTCAAGGAGTGAACACAATGGTTTTGAAATTTTTGAGAAATCCTTGATGAATCGACGGTAGAATCCTGCATGTCCGAGAAAACTTCTAATACCTTTTACAGATGTCGGTGGAGGTAGCTTTTCAATGGTTTCAATCTTTGCCCTATCCACCTCTGCGTCGGATACTTTGTGCCCCAGAATAATCCCTTCTCGCACCATAAAGTGGTACTTTTCCCAATTAAGCACCAGATTTGTCTCCACACAATGCTTCAGTACTAAGATGAGATTATTAAGACATAAGTCAAAACTATCACCGAATACAGAGAAGTCATCCATGAATACCTCCAAATTTTGTTCAACCATATCCGAGAAGATAGCCATCATGCATCGCTGGAATGTAGTCGGTGCATTACATAACCCGAAAGACATTCTCCGGAATGCAAACGTTCCATAAGGACATGTAAAAGTTGTTTTCTCTTGATCCTCCGGAGCTATCACTATCTGGTTATATCCTGAGTATCCATCGAGAAGGCAATAGAACTGATGACCGGACAACCTATCCAACATCTGATCAATAAATGGCAAAGGAAAGTGATCCTTGCGCGTAGCTTTGTTCAACTTACGGTAATCCATACACACTTTCCAACTTGTAACCGTTCTTATAGGAATGAGTTCATTGTTTTCGTTCCCAACCACTATCATTCCTCCCTTTTTAGGCACACATTGTACGGGACTTATCCAAGCACTATCTGAAATTGGATAGATAATACCGGCGTCTAACCACTTAATAATTTCCTTCTTCACCACGTCTTTCATAATCGGATTCAATCTTCTTTGTTGCTCAATGACCGGCTTTGCTCCTTCTTCAAGCAGAATTTTATGCATGCAAAACGACGGACTGATTCCCTTGATGTCTGCTATTGTCCACCCAATTGTTGTTTTATGCTCACGCAAAACCCTTAATAGTTTTTCTTCTTGAGATTCATTCAAATGTGCAGAAACTATTACTGGTAGTGTGTCCGAGTCTCCCAAGTAAGCATACCGTAAATGAGATGGAAGGGGTTTTAGTTCAAGCACAGATGGCTCTTCCACTGATGGTTTGGACCTCTTTTCTCCTTCGTTCGGTCGGTCAAGTACATCAAATTGCCTGCTAAATTTCCGAGGAATAGGTGATGAGTCTAGAACCTTGACATAATCCCACTCATCTGGATCATCAAAAGTATCTATCCCAACCAGAGCAGCTTCTAATGGATCTTCAACAATAATTGCCATGGTTTGTTCATTCACGATTTCATCAAGCAGGTCTATCCGTAAGCATTCCTCGTCCTCCTTAGGGAATTTCATCGATTTAAACACATTAAAGGTGACTTCCTGATCTTGAACTCTCATTGTCAATTCACCTTTCTGAACATCTATCAACGTTCTCCCTGTTGCTAAGAATGGACGACCTAAAATGATGGGAATCTCCTTATCCTCTTCGTAATCCAAAATAATGAAATCAGCCGGAAAAATGAATTTATCGACTTTAACCAAAATATCTTCCACAACCCTTGGATATGTCACTGATCTGTCTGCCAACTGCAAGCTGATGTTCGTTGGTTTTGGTGCCTTTAGCCCAAGCTGAGTGTAAACTGATAACGGCATTAAATTGATACTAGCTCCTAAGTCACACAATGTCATTCCAGAGAACTGGTTACCAATTACACAAGGGATAGTGAAGCTTCCTGGATCCTTTAGTTTAGGTGGCAACTTGTTTTGCAAAATTGCGCTGCACTCCTCGGTAAGTGCTACCGTTTCGAATTCACCCAATTTCCTTTTCTTTGACAAAACATCCTTCATAAACTTTTCATAACTGGGCATCTGTTCCAGGGCTTCTGCAAACGGTATATTAATGTGTAGTTTCTTGAAAACATCCAAAAATCTGGAAAATTGCTTGTCTAACTTGGCTTTCTGTAATCTTTGAGGGAATAGTACGGGAGACACTACACTATCTGGCTTGAGTTCCTTTGACTTTACCTCCGAACCTGTGCCCTTCACCTTTTCTGATTCATTCACCTTACTTTTCACGGGGGCTTCCTCATCCTCATTCTCCACAACTGTTTTTGGTTTAGAATTTCCTTTAACTACATCAGGCAGCTCTTTACCACTCCTTAAGATGACAGCCTTGCAATGTTCCTTTCCTTCCGTTCTTGGGTTAACCTCTGTATCGCTTGGAAGTGCTCCTTGTGGTCGAGTATTCAAGACTTGAGCCAACTGTCTCAGTTGATTTTCCAAGTTCCTAATTGACACTGCCCGGCTCTTCACATTCAAATCTACCTGAGTTAGCAACTTATCTTGATCATTCATTCTTTTCTCAGATGCTGTGATAAACCTTGCCAATGATTCTTCTAAATTCGGCTTTCTTTCTGCATATTGTGGAGCTTGGTTCTGAAAACCTGGGGGATTCTGAGTTCTAGGAGCTGGATTTTGAACCTGAGTGTTATTGCTCCAAGAGAAACCCGGATGATTCTTCCACCCCAGATTATATGCATTCTGGTATGGCTGTTGTTGTCTGTTATAACTCCCCACGAACTGTACCGATTCTGGATTAATGGCACAATACTCCGTCGGATGTGCACCTGCATAAAGCTCACACACATAGGCTACTTGCTGGACTTTCGATTCTGACAGCTTCAATCTGCTTAGACATGGCTGCCATCTGAGCTGTTAGTGCCATGACCGCATCTACTTCCAAAACTCCAGCTACCTTTTGTTGATTCAGTATGGAAGTCGGCCATTGATAATTATTTGCAGCCATAGTCTCTAACAAAGTGTAAGCTTCATCAAACTTTTTATCCATAAGTGCTCCTCCTGCAGCTGCATCAATGCATGTTCGAGTGTCATTATTCAGCCCATTGTAGAATGTCTGAACTTGTAGCCACTTGGGTAGCCCATGATGTGGACATTTTCTCAATAACTCCTTGAACCTTTCCCAAGCCTCGTATAGTGACTCTCCATGTTGTTGCCAAAATGTAGAAATCTCGTTTCTCAACTTAGCCGACTTAGCTGGCGGGAAAAATTTCGCTAGGAATTTCTGAGCTAGATCATCCCACGTTGTGATGGACCCTGGCGGAAGTGAGTGCAACCAGCTCTTTGCTTTATCTCTCAGTGTGAATGGAAATAGACGTAATCTCACTGCATCATCTGTCACATTGGGATATTTGACGGTATCACAAATCTCCAGGAAACTAACCAAGTGTTCATTTGGATCATCATTGGCTAAACCCCCAAACTGTACCGCATTCTAAAGTATATGAATTGTTCCCGGCTTGATTTCGAAGGAATTAGCGGTGATGATTGGTCTCGTGATGCTCGATTTGATCTCGTCTATCTTAGGCATAGCATATTCCCTCAATGATTTCTGTTCTTCGTTAGCCATTTTCTCTTTCTCAAGTGTCTCCTGACAGAATTTTCTCAACTGACGAAGCTTGTTCTCAAGATTATCCTCACACTACACGAGTTTCGGTTGTTTTGATCGCGTTCGCATAAACGAATCAAAAGTCACCTGAACAAGAAACAAAAGAAAAATAAGTTTGCTTAACTAGAACAGACTTAACTAAACTGATATTGAAAATTATAAACACAAATAATCCCCGACAACGGCGCCAAAAACTTGTTGCCCGATTTCACAATCGACAATTACGTGCAAGTATACACGATCAACAAGTAATAAAGTGATAAGAGAGAGTGTCGAACCCACAGGAATTACTATGTTATTAATCTCCAATTGTCAATCTAAATTATGCCTATTCTATTAAACAATCACAATTTGAGATTTTTGATTAAGAATAATTGAATAAATACTAACACTGACAATTAATTCAAAAGTTGAAATTCAGATTTAAGATGATTAAGACCACAATATCTCCAGTTATTTATCATAACCCAATCTATCTATGTCTTCCAATTATTCACTTTAATGGAGTTGTTAACAGAAATTCAATTGCATTTATAAGCCCTTTTCCAAGTGATCAAATAAATCTATCTAATCCAATTAACTCTACGATATTCCTATGCAGACCAAAGGATTAAATTCATTAAGTTCCAATTTCCAATTGTTACATGCAGCAAAGCAATATTCCTATTCACTTCACGAATCCAATTATTCAACACATGCAAATAATTGAGAATACACGCTATCTTATCCAGTTCTAACCCTAGATTTCATCTCCCGAATTCATCTAAAGTAACCCGCTAATTGTTGGCCAAATAATTAATCAATAAGCATAAAATAAGATAGACAACTCCCATCAAATTGAACAATTGAAATCAATTAGATAATCAATTCATAACTATAACTGGTTCCATTGTAGCCTTAACTAAGAATTTAGTTCATACTAACAATAAAAACTAGAATACCAAAATAAGTCATCATAATTAATTACAAATCAGAGGATAAAGATTAAAAGAAAACTCAGTATAATCTCTAGCTCTCCAATCTGAACTTCTCACGATGCTTGACTTGTCCTCCAATCTCCTTGTTTAGCTCTGAAAGTCAATCTCTGAATAAGTCTGTGTGTCTCTAAATCCAAGTCTTGATCTTCTATTTATAGTCTCCTTTAGTCCCTCAATAAGTTTAATAGCAAGAGTCCTTGATCACTTTTATCTTTCCAAAATAACAGCATTCCAGCAAAATCAGGATTTCCATCTGCCGCTTCCTCGCCCCGGCGAGAAGTTCAAGGCAAAAGTTCTCGCCCCGGCGAACTCCCGCCCCGGCGAGAATGCCCTGCACCCAGTCAATTTTCTTCTTTTCAATCCTGCATCCAGCCATGACCTACAAAACCAATGCAAAACAAGTAAAAAGCTACCAAACACTTAAAAACAAGCAAAGAATAAGCCAAAAGACATATCAAACTCGTAGGTTAAAAACCTACTCATCAGCTATCATTTATAAGATTGATCTTTCAATCAACATAACTTATCTTAACTCACAATACAACTATTCTTACAATAAATTATCTAACATTTAGCCACATAATCAAACATTAGATAATTCCTTAACTTATTAGTAATATTATCGTTATTTGATAATATTTTTAATTACTTAATAATATCTTAATCATTTACAAATATTATTAATCACTTAATAATATTTTAATCAATTATTAAACTCATAAACAATTTACTTTAATTGTTTCTGATCCTTTACTCTTTAATTTATTTAACAAACACAAAATGTCATATTCATAACATTTCACTAAAATGACCAAAATACTCATATAAAATCATATTAAGAGTCATTAGGCAATAAAATCACATTTACACATTTTTCAACTTCATTTAACTTAATATTTTCATTTATTCATAACTCAAACATTTACATGAAAATACCAAAACCATTCAGAAAATTTTTCTTTTCTGGGAAACATCAGAATATGGTTCCCTTATAAACATATATTTTTTGTGGAATTTTCCAATTTAATTTACTATTTTTAAATGGTCCAAAACAGTCCGAAATGGCTACATTTATCATAAATCATTAATTTGTCCAAAACTTATGAAATTTACATGGTAGACTCATGTTATAAATATATAACTTCAGTACAAATTTCATAATTTTCTGAGTTACACACAAAAAGTTATTCCCATTTATTTTTAGAATAACATGTTCTTATAAAAGTTATAACTCTCATTCTATACATCAATAAATTCTCATCTTTGGATAGGTCCTTCTTAACATAGCATATTATCATATTAAATTTTTCCAAAATTGTTAAAGCAATAAAAGTAGACGAAACTGTCCTTTTTCCAAAACTGGCCTAGACAGTTTCCTTTCTCTTTTTCTTTAAGCTGGACTGTTTTGCCCAAAACAGTTGCCATTTCATGCTCGATTAATATTTTTGAGTTCTACTACTTGAGTTTAACAATTACTTATATATCTAAAACTTCTCTTTGACGGATCGCAAAAAGAATATATAGATTTCAAATGGTACTCATATAAAGTGAAAGAAAACTAGGGTTTTCTAACTTTTTTTAGAACAAACTAGTTTTCCTTTCTTTTCTTTACAAACAAATCTACACCCAAAATCATAAGAGCTATACATAACATTATAAAGCATGTAGATTTAATGTTCTAGAGTTTAACATCATAAACTCATGGTTTGATTTAAAACAACTAACATATAATACATAAACTAGTTAGGATTTTATACCTTTTGGATCTAAAGGCACTCTTCTTTATTCTTCCAAAATATGTGATGAGTTTAGATGATAGAAATCTCCTCTTCCTTCCTCCTTCCTTAGCCCACGACTGGACCCCTCTCTCTCTCTTTCTATTTTGCTCTCAAGCCTTTTTGGAGAGTAAGAAATGAAATGTGAAGTAAGCTTTTGTTTTTACCAAAAAGAAGGTTAACTAGAATTGGAAAAAAAATGTATACATATAATATCTATATCTATACATAATCTCCCAAAATCTTTTCTTTCTCTCTCTCTTATCTTGTGTACACTTGTAAATCTTGGCACACATAAGGTGGCCCACTAATATAGGGACACATGGCATGGAGTGGATAAGAGTTGTTGAAGAAGAAAAAAATTACATCACATGCTTTATTACTCTCTCCTTGTCCGGATACTCCCCCCTTCATTTTTGGCTCAATTTTTATTTTTGTTTATTGCTATACTTGCTTAATAAAATGACTTAAAAGTCCCTCCTAAGTTGGCTAAGTTTTGGGCTCCCATTTAATTGTTTGGGCTCTCTAATTAATATAATTGGGCTATGAAAATTAGAATGGTCCAACACATAAATTTTATATTACCTATGTATTTAATTAGGGTTTCTAGTCTACTCATTTTAGACTTTAAATAATTACTTACATAAAATTAATTATATAACCCAATTAGACTTACTTTAATTAGGTTAATATAATTTAATAAGTTGAGAAAAATAAAATAAATCTCTTAAGTTAGTTTACTAGTATATATTTTAAATACTAGAAATCTCAAATAAATATAATTAACCTTTAGGTTATTTAATTCTCATACCTAATATATAATATTAGGTTGCAAAGCTTTCTTTTTAATTCCCTTTATAAAATAAATATATATATATATACACATTTATAATATATATATATATATATATATATATATATATTTAACCTCATACATACATCACATGAGTCACAAAATATTTACCATCATTGATGAATAATTATTATACTTATTTCTTGGCTTTCCTTTTCATTTCTTAGTCACTTAAATCAAATAAGTTAACTAACTTATTTAATTCACACAACACATATTCACTCATATTCTCATATAAATGGAAATTTATTTAGTAATAAGATATTACAATTAAAATAATATTCTCTCTTTATTAAAATAATTCAATGCTAGAATTTATTTTAATATCCTTTATTTAAAGTATACCATATTTCCGTATACTAAACTAATGATTTCGCTTCGTAGTATAAATTGTTTCATAACAATTTATTCATGCGCAATAAATATACATACATATATTTATCACATATAATGAAATACAAATTTATTTACTCAATTCTTATTCTTCAACATTTCTATCCTTCACATTTAATATCTCTATATTCTTTCAAAAATCAAACCGTATAGGTTCTTCTAAAAAAAAATTTAATCAGTCCTCTATTTCCAATCTAGGTTTTATTATTTAACCTTTATTTAATTATTCAAGATTTTATTAATAAATCTTATAAATTTTCGGGTTGTCACAGATGAGGTACGCATCATAGAGGATGATGATCCAGTTATATACGATGAGGCTATGAGTAGTAGACACTCAGAGAAATGGCAGATGGCCATGAAATCCGAAATGGACTCCATGTATGAGAACCAAGTATAAACTCTGGTTACTCCACCGATAGGCATAGTACCTATAGAGTGTAAATGGGTCTTTAAGAGAAAGACTGAAGCAGATGGCAAGGTGGAGACCTATAAGGTCAGAATGGTGACAAAAGATTTCAAATAATGGCAAGGAGTTGTCCATCATGAAATCTTCTCACCGGTATCAATACTCAAGTCCATTCAAATTTTGCTTGTGATTGTAGCTTATTATTACAAAATCTGACAAATGGATGTGGAGAGGTCCTTCCTCAATGAAGACTTGAGGAGAATGTATGTATGATACAGCTAAAGAAATTTGTTTCAAAGGTTGAAGCAAATCGTGTATGTAAGCTACAACGATCCATTTATAAATTGAAGCAAGCTTCTCAAAGATGGAACGTTCGTTTTTGATGAGACAATCAAAAGAGTTTGATTTTATCAAAACGAGAATGAACCTAGTGTGTACAAAAGGGTCAGTGTGAGCGCTGTGACATTCTTAGTATTATATATTGATATACTACTGATAAGGAATGACATACCAGTGCTACAATCAGTAAAGATAAAATTGTCTAAATATTCCTCCATGAATAACTTAGAAGGAGCATCCTATAAATTGGGGATATAAATCTATATAGATAGATTTAAAAGGATGCTCGATTTGACCCAAGGAACGTATATTCATTCGATGCTAAAGGCGTTTAGTATGGCAAACTCCAAGAGAGGTCTCATGATGATGAGCCATGGAATGTATCTTTTTAAATTGTCCCCGATAAAAGAGAGATAGCATGAGTAACTATCATGTATGCAATGAAATGTACAGGACCTGATGTTGATTAGTCATATTCTGAAGAAGGTCACTGTAAGACAGTGAAAAATATCTTTAAGTACTTAACCGATATTAAGGATGTGATCATGATTCATAGTGGGTCTGAGTTAAAAAATTAGAGGGTTAAACAGACTCAAGTTTTTCAGACTGACCAAGACGATAACAAATCCACTTTAGGGTAAATTGTTACCTTGAATAGTGGTGCAGTGAATTGGAAAGGTTCCAAGCAGCAAAGAGTTGTTGGTTTAGTGACAAATACAAAGTATATAGCTATATAAATGAAGCTGCAAGTTGATTGTTTGGATGAAAAGTTCATTACAGAACTAGGAATAGTTCCTAAGTCTCATCTTGGATTCAAACATGTGTTGCGGCACTTTCATTTGATTAGAGAAATCATTGAAAGAGGAGAAGTCACTATAAAGATAGTGGACTCTCAAGAACAATATTGCATATCTATTTACTGAATCTTTATCCAACAGCAGGATGATCGTCACTTAGAGAAAAAGGGTATTAGATACCATGGCGATTGGCTTAGTGCAAGTGGGAGATTGAAAGTAGTATGCACACAAGTCAATCATATTTGATATGATGTAGCATATACTTTGTAATCTTATTCGGTTATTAATAAAAGAATTAATTTATTAAAGACATTTTCATTATCTACACGATGTTGTTATATTAAAAGTGATAAACCTATAGTTTTGAGCAATGCTTTTAGAATCATGATGATGATCATGTTAATGAGATTTAAATTCTAGATAGCTTAAAACTAAAATCGTTCCTAATCGTTGGATTACTAAAAGGGGATTAGTGAATCCGAATAGATTAGTACATACTTTGCTTGCTCTTAGGAAGAGGATGATTCATCTCATAATCATTTGTGTGGAGACACTAAAGCAAGAATGTAGGTGCTTTTAGAGAATAAGTTCACTGAACGTGGCTCGCTAAAGGAATACCTAATGGAGTTTTATTTGCCTGTCAATAGGAATTCCTTAAGTGATAGTAGTACAAGTGATCCTTAGACTTGAGATCATCATAATATCTTGTGTATGATAAGTTTTACTTTGACATGTACATTAAGACCTTTGTGGTATATCAAAGGGTATGATTGAGTATAATAAGTTGTACATGGAGATAAGTGAATGGTCGACAAAGAATCTACTACTTCTAGTAAAAGGAGATAATGTCCTATGTGATTCGATAATTGACAACTCAGAAGTCTTTGGCCAAAGCAGAATGAAATTAGAAAGGTGTTTCTAATTTGCATTATTTAGAGTTATGCATTTGAGAATCGAAATACATATAATCAAATAAAATAAGACTTGACAGTAATTACATGTCTTATATTTGATTGGGACATTGTATGATAGAATGATTGAATTGTACGGTAACTATTCACTGAAAGGTTCTTTTGTGATTAATGTTGAAATCTATATTATCTGGAAAGTCGTTGATCGCTAAGGGGGGTTACCCTTATTGTAGAATAAATATTATTTATTTAAATGAATTAAATAGTTTAATTTGTTTATTTAAATAAGATTAGAATTGTTCTAATTGATTTATTCACAACCGGTTTAATATGGAGAACCTAAAGGGTCACACCGCAAAAGAAAAATATTTATTTAAGAAGTAAATAGCATAATTGTAATAATAAGTTAAGTGTATTTAATTTAGTCTATGGAGATAGAATAAATTAAATAGCTTAATATTTATTATTTAATATTTTAGAAATATTAAATATAAATTAATAAGAGGAGTCTTATTATTATTATTATAAAAGTACTCTCGTAATTTCCTAATTGGATTATAAGTTTAATTAATTAAAAGAGTTTAATTAAAATAAAATCATATTCGTAAATAGTTTAGGAGGGTTGCCTACATCTATAAATAAGAGAAGTCTTATTATGGAAAAGAGTTAGACAGTGAGACACACTTCCAATAGTTGGGAGAGTACTTACAATTTCTATAGAGATAGAAACTAGGGTTTTGCCAACACCTATCTTCTTGAATATGTATTATTCCGTGGTGGATCACCTCTAGAGGACAAACACTTGGGTGTCTAACGTTGATCAAAGGAAGGAATCTAAACGACGAATTTCAAGGAGAACGCGAAAGGATTTGAAGTTGAACTTGTACCAGAGAATGCACGGTTCTGCGAGGGTATAATTGTAATTCTCTATCTTCCTTTGTTAATTAATAATTGCACATAAAGATCGATTCTAGTTATGGTTTATAAATTTTTAAATCTTGATTTACCATGCTTCTGCTGTTTATATGCAATTTGATTGTATGCTCATGGATATTACAAACCTAACATCCACTACTACCTCCCCTATTATCCCTTTCATTCTTCCAGCTCAATATTCCTATCCAACAGATTACCTAACATTTCATTCCCAATCTCTGACATCCTACAACTACCAAAACAATGAAACAAGCATTTCATTAGCTTTTTGTAATAAAATTTTATCACATAACACATAAAGCACTTTATTAAATCTTTTCTTTGATGAATTTCCACAATTCATCACTTAGAACTCTAAATGAGTTTTCTGTTCTATCTTTCTTACGACCATATTCCTGAGGCTTTTCCCCCACCTAAGATTTATAACCTATCAGCTCTGATACCAACTTGTGACGCCCCCAAACTCGGGTCCTTTAAACCACGGGTTCAGTGCTCGCGATATAACATACACATCACATCTATCTACCCATTCAATATGAATTACATCATTCCTTACATTAACTTAATACAAAATATAACATCGTTATCCCAGGTTTAACTAACCTTTACAAAATATATCTAATAATACAAAAGATTTACATAAACTCATAATATAATAATCAATACATAAATGACACTACTCAGTCGCCTTTGCTTTACCTTTGTCCTTCCTAGAACATTCGGCTTTCTCGATCTTAGATGAAAAGTTTTATTCAAAGCAAGGGTGAGCAACTAATTTGCTCGGCAAGTTTAAAGCATACTATAAATAACATATCACGAGTAAAAGAGTTTTAACTTTTTAGAACTTCAACAATATTCAAAGGATTGTGAAGTAATTGAAATAATGAATCATTTCCAATAACAAGGATTTTCCTGAATCTCATGCTGAATAACATATCATGAATAATAGAGTTAAATACTCTAAGGTTTCAACAATATCCAATTGATTGTGAAGAAATAGCAATGCTGCAACAAAACTCAATAGAGAGGATTATTCCCAAATTTCATGTTAATTGATCTCTATGGATCGTGAACTTCTAGAGGGATTATCAGTTATTTAACTGAATACCTTGAGAGTATAAGTTAATCTCAATGACTAATTACACTCTTTACAAGTACGTAAGGTGATCAGCCTTATTGTACTTTCATATTATGCATAACATTCAAACATAGCGTGCAGGGTCGGATGTCCGACAATAAGGTTCCCCTTTTATAAGGGTTGTTCATCTCAGTCTTACATCATGAGTCCGTACCACAACAATATAGTTTAGATTAGCTTCAAAGAAATTTTATGATTTCAACATATTACATCAATATCAGTCTAGCCGAAACAAATGGCATAGACTTTCATTAACAAAGTAATTCATGCATACTAGAACATTTCATGCTTAACAATTCAATATCTGAACGAATTTTTCAGATGCACCTTAGTGTGGATATAACATGCAATTATCATTTAGAAATCATCAAATAAGAGTTTGAATAGAAAACTTGCTCAATTACAAGAATTCGAGTAATCTTAGAAAACTTGCATTTAATATGAAAATCAAATGAAGTTAGAATACTTGCATGTCTCGTTGTTTACGCTTAACCTTAGTACGTCGTTACTCAAATAACCTACAATATCCATAAAGATTCACTTAATTGTTACCCTTTTAAAAACATTGCCGGCAATTATCAAAACTTAACTCGGTAAACATTCTTCAGACTTAATCCGAATGTAAACGTTCCCTCATATTATACTTATAATACTACATAAAAATATGTAATTAGCATCTATATAGACTCATATGCCACAAATCAACATATTCTAGTCGGTAGAAATTATTTCGGTAATTCCCGACTTTACGGTTTTAATTGTTTTTAATCCGTTCGAAACCTAATTTTCTCATTCCTCCTTAACCATTTTATTATTTTTTTTCTTTTCTGGCCACACATATATACATATATTCCACACACAAAAATAATTTTTCTGGAATTTTTCAACTTCCTTTAATATTTTTCAAAAACCCATTTTTAGTTCGTAACTTGTCAAAATTAGCTACATCATGCTCAACTTCAAAAATTCCCATCTCTGGTCAGAATCTCACATATGATAACATGAAGTTCTGGTTTAAATTTTGTGGCCATCGGAGTTGTAGAACTCAAGTTATGGCAGTTTTCGACTTTAAAACCCTAAAATGTAAACAACCATAACTCACTCGTCCGAAGTCGGAATACGTTCAATTTTGGACAAGAGTTAAGTTATACCATATAGTTTCATGTCCCAAAAGGCATGAATTTATTTCAATGTTTAAGTGGTCTAAACAAGGCCCGGACCAAACTGGTCAGGAGGTTTTAAGTGGTTTTTAGCTCTGGACTGTTTGGGAGAATTTGATCCTACGAAAATCTACAACTTATTTACTAGAAATTCTACTTAGAGGTTTTAGGGGACTTCCATATCTAACTCCAGGACTTTACCTCACTCAAAAATTCGAAATAGGCTAGGAGTTATGCTTGTTCAAATCTTAGGTTCCGTTTCTGAAACTTTCTAGTTTTTTCAACTTTGAGATTTCTTAAAAAGCATTGGTGTTTTCATGATTTCTCATACATAAAACATATAACAAGCATATATACTCCTTCATAACCTTCCTTATATCATAAAATCCACTATACACACAACCTCCCATAACCAATCATGCAAAAACATAAACTAGGCTAACAAAAATTTATGGTTAGGGTTTTAGAAGACTTTTATACCTTTTATGCTTTTCTTCTTGTGGATGGTTGTTGATCCTCTAGCCTCCCTCCTTACTCAGTCGTGGCCCTCCTCCTCTTCACTACCAAGCTCACTTGCTCACTCCCTTGCTCTTTCTCTCTAAGTTACTAGCTCTCTCTAAAGGAAAAGTGCTGAATTTTTTTTAACCAAAGTCTAACACTTCCTTCTTACTTCTATTTATAAGCACAAACTAATCTTGCTTAGCCATTCGCTAATCATCCAACACATGCCTAATCATGCTTAGAAACTCATAATTAAGAGGTTACTTGCAATGCATTTTGTCAAACAAATGATGAAGATATGGAGTGAAGAAGTGAACAAAGAAAATTTTGCAAGTAACTTTCATTTTTTCTTCATGTGGGGCCCACTTGGCCATAAATTCTTCTCATGTGGGGCCCGCCATTTAAAAACTTACTCCCCCATGTGGGGCCCCCTATATGGCCGGCTACTCCCTCCATTATCCTCCAATTTTTCTTTTTCTTCTCCTTTAATTATGACATCATGCTACTATTTATGTGCTTATGTCATCAAGTCTTATTTTGGGGCACCCATTGGGCCATGATTTGGGCTTGGTCTTGGACTCCCTACAAGGTTTGTTAGGGCTTGGTATAGGCTTAGGTTTGGGGCCTTAATAATCCCTCTCTTGGACTACCCGAAATAGCAATGCGCTAGGGTTTATCGTTTAGGTTATTTACTTAACTCTTTTCAACCTTTAACAAAATTTACTAGCTTGTTTGTATAATTCATTTAAGCCATCATATATTATCATACGAGGCTATTATTTCAAGCTTAGTTAATTAGTAATATAAGCTTAGCATAATAAATTCTTATCTCTTGGCTTTCATTTTTGTTCCATCAATTCTTTAACTCAATTAGTCTTAATTGGCTTGAAAACTCTTATCGTCCGGTCGACAAATTATTACACATATATCTAACCATATTCATGCAAACATTTCATTAATCATACTAGTTAATCATTTAATGATTATTATTCTCTTTATTTGTCATTCAAGGTTAATGTAACGCCCCTGAATCCGGGTCTATCTTCGAACCCGAGTCCGGTGCGTCACGGTACTATCCATTCAACATAATCTTAACAACATGAATGTAAATACTATATTATTACATCATATTTCTTCTACACCCAGGTTCTAAAACCTTTATATCTTCATATCACTGAAGTAATGTATATTACAACACCTATCTATTACAATAGTGACTTTAATTCGTCACAACAGATACGTATATAAATTACAAGTAGAATCATGATTGATAAATCATTTATCTATTACAACCATACATTTGCGACTTTTATACGTCACAACATATACAACTAGTTTAACGTGTACGTCTTCTGATCAAATGCTTAATCTCTTCAGTAGTCTTCACCGCATTCCTCGGTTCGTTCTAGTTTTGCTGAAAATGTTGTATTTAAAGTAATGGTGAGCATTCGATAACTCAGCAAGTACAATAGTTAAATAAACAATCAACAATCAAATAACTATCAACATTTTCTTTGAAGACTTCAACAACTGAACAATAGTTGTGAAGCAGCTTTGAATAATAAGGAATGACAATATCCTATCGTTTAACAGTTTTGAAACAACATATTGACCATGTGAAGCCCCCAAATTCTCTACACTCCCTGTAGCAGATCTGGTGCTCACGTCTAATCTAATTAACCATAAATATTTCATAATATATAACTTCTATCTATCCAAGGTTCACAGTATCCCATAACAGATAATAGTTCTCGTCAGAACGTTAACTATGTTTGGATACCCTCACTTGGATGTATAGATTTATATCTGATGGATATCTCGTTCATATCAATAGTTCCTGTCTATCTGACATTCACAGTATTAATGATAAGATTGTCCCTAGAACTGAGGGGCGCATTCCGGTAAAGATGGCACCTTACCGGCGCTCATTAAGCATAACCCCAGAGCTTGTAGAACTCTCAAAATCATTCAAATACCCTCATTCAGATGTATAGTTTATATAGATACTGTATTAACTTGGTATAACTATTCTAAACAATTTAAAAATCAGAGTATAACGCATTCGATATAATAAAGGATGATAATATATTTCGTATCATTAAGTTCGGTTACATCGTTCTCAGTACTAAGTTATTACAACAAAGCCTTTAAAAGACTTGAATTTATTCAAACGATAAAGTAAAACTAATTAACACGGGTGTTTTCCTTTGTCTATCCCTGAAGTTCCGGGATTACCATTTAACACTGCAAAAGAGAGTATATGCAAGAATGAGCTACACATGCTCAGCAAATTTATTTAAAAAAAACGTAAACACAATGTGTTTGAGTTGAAAGATGTCAAAGATATTTAGTATAACTGAGGGTTCAGTACATGAACCATGTGTTTCAACCAGTTATGTCAGTCTTTAATGACTTAGAAAAGCTTTGTTCAGTTATCTCGTAGGGGATCAGCATAACGAATATTCTAGGAGTATGCATATCATCCTACTATTTATGTCAATATATAATCGACGATTTACAACCTTCCACCAAGGTGTTTCATTTCTCAGTATAAGATGTCATACCAAAACAATTTGGTTTGACATAACAATTTATGCTCTGATAAATAATATATGAATAACGATTCATTTCTTAAGTTATGCTGAATCAAGAAGCAATAACTTCACAACAATTGATAGCAAGATATAGTACTTGCATAAAGGTAACAAAGTTTGGAGACTTGCCTGTGCGTAGCACGTTTAGTTCACGTTGTTTGTCAACGTTGGGTAGTCTATTTATATTTATTCATATCAATAATAAATATTAGAATCTATAATAATACTTATCTAACTAAACTAGACAAATATCGTTAAGGTTCGGCGTTGATTCGACCTTTCGATAACGTTATTAGACACTTAAACACGTAGGTTTATAAATAAAACTTTAGTTAATAGCTAAAATATTAACTTGGATAACTTAATTTTCACTTATAACAATTTTAGAAGCTTAATATTATTTTTAAATAATTTTCACAAGCTTGGTAGTATTTTTAAATAATTTTTACAAGCTTAGGAATATTTTTAAATGATTTAATTATTATTTATAATATTTTTAAAACATTAATATATTATTTAAATGATTTAATTATTATTTAAAATAATTTTAGACATTTAAAATATTATTTAAATGATTTAATTATCATTTATAATATTTTTAGAAATTTAATATATTATTCTAATATATTTAGAAAGTAAGTATATTATTTAAAATCATTTATTTATCATTTATAATAATTTTAGAAAGTTAGTATATTATTTAAATGATTTAATTACCATTTAAAATAATTTAAATACATTAATATCATTTTTAAATTATTTATTTAATATAATTATTAAATAATTTGTAATTATTAATATTTAATTAAATTAAATAATTAATAAAAATTTATGTCAAAATATTAAAAGTTATTAAATATAATTAAAAATGAATTTTAATATTTAATTATTAATTATTATTAATTATTTAATATTTATTTCTAATTTATTTAATTATTAGAATTTATTATTAATTTTTATTTATTTCCGTCGCTAAAGGGCTTTAGCGATGGTCAGCGTCGCTAGAGATGTTCTTTCTGGGCGGAGGGAGGTTGTCGGCTAAAGGGGCCCTATAGCGACGGATATGTGTCGTTATAGGTGTTTTTCATGGGCTGAAGAATAGCCGGTCAACGCTGAGCAGGACCTTTGATCTAAAATTTCTTCTCATTGATTTATTGTTTGTGTTTAATTCTTGTTTGTAGTTGTAGTTTATATATCAGCGTATAACGACATGCAAAGTTTTGGATAACACAATATAAACTTATGCTCTAAAGATCTGGTCAAACTAGCTTGATTGCCTTTGTTCTTGAGTTTCTGACTCATCCCGCCTTAACGGTCAACGGTGTTTGACCAGGTATTCCGTCCAATTTGGTTACTGTTAATGAGATTTAAAGGTTCAAAGTTGTGGTTTACATAATAGAGATCATTTTCATGCCAAGAAATAACACATAAAATATCATTTAGACACGATCTGGGCTGCTCAAATAGTTGTCAGTGTATTGTCAGAGTTCTTGAAGGTTTCTAGGTTGCCCAGAAACAGTCCCAGATGAACGGTCAACGCAGTTTGACCGTGAATAACTTTCTTTATAGATATTTTTTTAACATTCTATAAATTGGATATTGTAGAGAACATGGCAAACTATACATACAAACTTTAAAATGGATCAAATAGACAAATTAAGCCGATCAAATCGCCTGACAAAATGGCTTGTTAGACAGTTTTGGGCTGCCAAAGTCAGTTCATGTTTTTCATCATTTTCGACCATTTAAATGTTATAGATCCATGTGTTATCAACCCAGATCACTTATTAACATATTATCAAGCATTCCTAAATATCTAAACATAAAATTTAATAAAGCCCTAAAGATCTAGCATGGAATTAGGGTTTTGTATCTTTTTGCTCAACTTTTTGATTTCTGCTCTTTGATTCTGATCTTGCTACTGCTGAGGCTTGTTTATGGCTTGATTATAAGTGTATAGGCTTCAAAATTTCGTGGCTTGAAAGATCAGATTGGTCTTCTATTTATAGGACATTGCAAGTTAGGGTTTTTAAGTCTTTTTTCCAATTTTGCCTCAACAAATATCTTCCCTTGTTACTTGTGTTGCTTGCCATCTGATGTTAGTCACCTACTTGTGTTGGAGAGTTGATAAAATATCTGATCCTACATTCTTATCCCTTTCTAATTGGTTTGAAGTTTTATTTTTGATTTATTTCCTTACTAATTTAACTTATATTTTTGTAAATCATGTTTAGGATGTTTAATTATATTTAGTAATACCTAAATTAAGTTTATATATCATAATTAAGGTTTAACATTTCATAATTTAAAGTTTAGGATATCATAATTAGAATTAGGGTTTCCTAATTAGGGTTAGGGTTTCCTAATTTATGAATTAGGTTTAAATCTTTCAATTAAGGTGTTAATCTAAGTTCAATGATTCATAATTAATGTTATGATTCATTACTTAGAATCTAATTATATCAATTAAGATTTTTGTGTAACAATTAGGGTTTCGGTTCGCCAATTCGGATAACTTTTATCAATTAGGGTTTTCTGATTAGGGCTTATAATTCAATTTATCATTTTTAACCCTAGTTAACTTATTTAGATTTTTATCAGTTAATATAATATTATATTAACTCCGAAGTATGACAAATCACTTCGTCATTCCCAGGCACGACACAACAACTTACCAAAAATAATTTGCCGAGATGTTTCTTGATGAAATCGTCGGAAGCTCTACAAATCATTTTGTTACTGTAAGCTCGACTAAGCAGCTTCGGAAAAATTTTTATTTGACCTAATTCTTTAATAAAATATACAATCACATAACACAAAGTCGGAATAAGAAACTTCATTTAATAATCACATATATTACATAAACAAATCTTATTAGGGTTCGGAATATTACAGACCAATCCTCAAAACATTTTCCTCATTCTATGTTCTTTCTCAAATTCGACACCTATAATGTCAATCTCATTCCTATGACACAACATGTGTCTAACTCAACTCAATTCAATAATTTAGGATTCGTCTAGCCGAAACAAATGGCATCGATAATTTTCTTGAACAGTTCCTGAATAACAGAACTTAAATAACTCAAACAATTTAACAACAATACAGTTCACTTCAAATAGCACATAAGTGCAGATATTGACACATAACACAATTTATAGCTAAACATCTTGTACAAATAGAATACATTTGCACATAGACAGAAAACTCAACAACATAGTCAACTTGTACAATTTATCACATTGCACAGGTTAGGAAACTTTTGTAATCATAGATTCCTAGCATAAAGTAAATGCATAGAATAAGATACTTGCCTTTACGCGATTTACTGGAACGCTATCCAATCGCTCCTCATATGACCTATATGTATCATAAGGTCTAACATACCAGTTAGTCACTTATAGACTTCGTTTATTGGTTTATAATATCATTATTCTTAATACATATTGTTCGTGCTTTATAATCTAGTAACGCGATCAACTTTCAATAACCTTATGGCGTCGCAGCGTTCGGAAACGTCACGACTTTCATATCAACTTTTCCTGTTGATTTACCTTAACTCTATACATATCTTTTAAGTGTCCGTCTTATGCAATTCGAAATACTTGCCAAACTCTCTAACACTAGTCACGACGTTTCGACGTTCATACGTCGCACGCCCGATTCGCTTACGCGAACGCCGAAATGACACGCTCTTGCGTTCACTCGACATACCCAACTTATCTACCACTCATGGGTTTACATTTCTTCTAGCCCCTATTCTCGAGGTTCAATTATTAGAACTTGGAATTTACTAGTTTACATGAGTCGGCGTCATGGCGTTTCAAAGAAATCACCATGTTTCGCCTCTGATTTCTCAACTGTCCTAAAGATATCCAATTTGGACCTTTTTCTTGACCTCAATTCCAACATTTAAATATTGGAAGTTGTAGGTCACTTCCTAAGCTTTCCGAATCATCCGGAAGCGTCTAAATCGGAGTTCGTATGCAAAAGTTATGCTTGATCGAACGAAAGTCGAAAAAACGAAAAAATTGGGTGCAGGGCATTGGCTCCCCGACGCACTCAGCAAGGCCAATTTTTCCTGCCCCGACGCGAACTCTCTATCGAGCGCGCCCCGACAAGCTCACAAGGCTTTTTTTCGCCCCGGCGGGCTCACCGGCTCCAGAAAAAAAATCTGCTTCTCAGCTTTGATCTTCGACGATGCGATTATTTCCAAACGCCATAACTTCGTCATTCCTTATCGGAATGAGTTCGTTTTCGAACCTATTTCTAGCTTACAACATTAGCTACAACTTCTCATATTCGGAACAGTTTTTACCAATTCCTAACAAGCCTCAAAATTGGCTCAAAAGTCGCTCCGCGA
This sequence comes from Aralia elata, assembly GCA_034770075.1. Taxonomy (NCBI): domain Eukaryota; kingdom Viridiplantae; phylum Streptophyta; class Magnoliopsida; order Apiales; family Araliaceae; genus Aralia; species Aralia elata. The sequence goes on from CM068387.1 coordinate 29,765,704, forward strand.
ATAACTTTTCGACGAATTTGACATTTTCAACATCAAATCTTCGTTTTGTCGTAACTTGTTCATCCGAAGTCGGATTGAACTCGTTCTTGAGCCCACGGCTCACATTTTCCATACTCTACAAAAGCCCTATAATTTCGCACTCTCTTGAATGTTCTAGCTAAATTCTTACCCCCGAAGCGGCATTGAGTTTATAATTTGTCTTAAGACGACTTTTTCATGAACTTTCACCATAACTTCGTTATGGCGAATTTTCCCCGTTCCACATGAAACTTTTCATAATACACTTGTGGCTTATAATAAAAGACGCAATAATCATCATTAAGGTCCTTTTTACGTCCTCTACAAGCTTTTCAATCCATTGCACATAGGTTAAGATTTTTAATCTTTCATTCCTACTTTCATGGCATTTACCGATAAATTTTACAAGGTTCATAAATATAAAAACATCCTTGTCTCTCCATGATCCTTCTTTGATCATTAAATCAACAACCACCAAAAGCACTTCATAATATGCTAAAAAGCTTTTAAAGCTATAAAACTAGTAAATAAAAGATGAAAATGATTGGTGGTTTTTCTTACCCTTTTTGGTTTCTTCTAGTTCTTAACTCTTTCCTTGTTCTTGCTTCTAGTTGCTCGATGATCAAGATCTATGGCTTGATCCTCCTTCTTGGTCGCTATTACACGATTTTTCTTTAATATCCTTCTCTCTTTTCCCTTGGTTTTTCTCTCTTTCTCTCTATCTTTTCTCTCTTTCCTTCTTAGCTTCTTTGAAAATGGATGAAAGGTGAATGTCTAGGTTCACTTAACCTAGCTAATTCCTCCACCAATTAACTCAACCTTCCACACTAGTTAGGTTAACTAATCAAGGTTTAAGGAATTAATCATTGCTAAGGCTTTGTTTGGATGCCTTAACAAATTAAAGGGGAACCATGCATTTAATGAATGTCTGATAATGGTGAGTCATGCTAGATGACTCACCCATTTGGTCCCCTCATTTGGCTTAAATCTTGTTTATGCTTTAATTTGCATTTAATTTGGTTTTCATTTCAACCAAACTTACTTAGCCCTTAAGTCTCTAGGTTTTAACCCTAGAGCTTAAGCCATGGCTCAACCCTAGCCAAGCCATCACCAACCCTAGCCGAGCCACCTCGAATCCCAACCGAGCCACTTTTAAATTCTTAGGCTCATTTCGATTCGATTACTTCGAAACTTAGTTTCGATTCCTAATTTCCTTTTTAGTTAACTATTATAATTATTATAGTTAGCCAAAAGTCCATTTTACCCTCTCATAAAATCGTTTAGGGTTTACTTATCCGAGCTCGATCAGTTACTCGACCTCGTTCTAGTTAGATTCTCTAACTCGTCACGCATGCGAAACCGTAAAATCTCTTTCGTCAGTTTTATTGGAGATTATGTCTAATCTTTAACTATTTGGCCCGAAAAGTCAAATTTTCGAGTTTATAGTCTATTCTTACTAATTTCGACGTTCCGGATTCAACCGAACTGTCCGCGTCTCAAAATTCTACTCTGAACTCAAATTCGAGTTCTGCCTGCTCTACTCTTATCTTTTATGCGTCTAATCGTCTTTCGTTAGTCAGATCAAACTAATTAAAGTAATTAGTCTTGGCCAGCTATTAACTTATATTCCTTATCTCTTAATCGTTAATATATATATATATATATATATATATATATATCACACATATTTATTCATTCAGCACATTTACACATCATAATATCCATAAATATTTTATTTATTAGATATTTACATCGAAAAACCTAATTACAAGGTTATCCGATTTCTCGGGTCGTCACAGTTAACATTCAAGCTATGTTAATTAATAACATACACTTATCTTACTTCTTTCTCATTCATTAGTCAATATAAAATTAATAAATTGACTAACTTGCTTAAATATCATTATATACATACATACACACATACGTTCAAAACAATTCCTCATAAAAAAAATTCATTCATAAAAAAATAACCTTTATTATGACACGTAGTATTCCCGGTCATTATAGTAACCGTGTTTTCACGGAAGTCGGGGGGTGCCTAACACCTTTCACTCGCTTAAACAAGCCTCTGAACTCTATGAATCTCGGTTTCAAAACCAATTTTATGGAGTCACATTCAGAGTCATATTTCGTTCAAATCTAAAAATTCGGATGAGTTGTTACATCCACTTGAATCTTTACCAACCGACGACTCTGTCTATTTAGCCCATCATTAAAATCAACCTTTCAAAACCCCGTCGGCATTTATGTCGGTTTTTTCCTAAAAGTTACCCTTTTAATGAAATAATAATTGAAATCTTAAAAATGGGTAGAAACCACGAAATAGAAAAATTGTCCCGGCGTCGACAATTGCATCAATCATTCATTATCAACTTTCATAATCAACTATCACATGATCATATTCACATTCATCATATAAACACACAATCACATAATCATATAATCACATTGTCACATACACATATAGTCACATTCATCATCAAATCAGACTTTAACATTTTTTGATGTGTATCTGCTACTAGTAGTAGCATTAGTAGCGGATGGTGTAATTGTATTACTATTTGTGGCTAATTTAAGGGCATTTTGGCAATCCTCCCATATGCTACTAATACTAGCGACATCTGCTAATATTAGTGGTGGATGATGATATCATATTTTTGATCTGGGTCGTTGTTTAATGTTTTTGACGACTGTAGATCAATTTGTCCCAAAATAGGCATGGCAAATAGGTATGAATTATTTCCCTTTATATATATATATATATATATATATTATAAGTATATATTCGTATAAATTTTTAATTTTAATATTTCGTAAAGTAATTTTAAAAATTAAAATATATCCTTAATTTTAAAATTGATAGAGTATTTTTTTTAAAATAATATTTGTGAAACTATGAAAATGGACAAAATAGTGATGATACTACTTAGCCACTTAATTATGTTTCTAAGTTTTTAACGTTAAAGAAAGTGAATTTTTAAAATTTTTTTGCATAGAAAAAAAAAATTAAGTTTCATATTTAAAATACTATTTTATCCTTATTAACTTTTTATGTTTTTATAATCTAAAAAGTATAATAGAGACTATTTGAAATTTGCATATTTATTTTGGTCAAAATCTATCCAATTTTAAATAAAAAAATTTGACAAGAAAAATAACCAAATTTTCCTTCTTTTTCTTTTCTATCCCTTAAAAAATCAACTAGAAGAGAATTTGACATCCTTTTCTTTTTCTTTCCTGTTGTATTTGAATCTATGCCCGCCCGAGATAAATCCGAATACGACCTGTCCTACACATCCTCTCACACCCAGAAAGAAAGCGAACAGGTTTTAGCCTGAGATTTGCTGGGAGAAAGAACGTAATGGCCGATAATAGCCTTTTTCAAGGACTGCCTCCCCCTTCTGCTCCTCTTCCTCCTAATTCTCCACCTCAAGAAAAACAATTAAAATATTCTAATGATACTAACGCCAGTAAATCTAAGCCAAATCCACCCCGTCCTGTTCTCAAGAGCGCCCTCAAACGCACCAAGCCACATGAGGAATCTCAACCGCAAGGTACATCAATTTACCAAGCGGTTTCAAGCAGTTTGGGTTTTTTCATCTTGATTGATTGATTTACGTTTGAATTATGTAATATATATGTAATATATCTGTGTTAATTGTTTATGGGATGGTGGGTTTTTGGTGATTTTGAGTATTTGAAGTTTTTAGTGAGCTTTGGATTGTGTTTCAGAATTATTAAAGTTTCACGATCGTGCATATATCTGATTCTATCATTGGAAGGTGATTCAAATTTGATGTTCTCTTCTTGCTTCATTTAATTAATTTTTTTCTCTCTGTCAGAGTTGCTGTTTAGTTTAAACAGAAGTCCGATATTTCTTTTGATTTGGGGTGTGCTTGTAACAAGAACTGCAGTCTTTGTCGTATTCCAAATGTATACACTTATATAGTTTGAGTATAGAAAGAGATTATATTCAATGATTCCCCAAAAATGTCCCTGTTTAACAGCAGAGCTTCACATGAGAAATTTGACCTCAATACAATTGAATGGTGAAGATCAAAACCTATTTAAATAGAATGAGATTGGTATATATTTTTCGAGGTGGGTAATTTTTAGGACGTCCAAAATTATTGGTCCATATTTTCCTTTTAAATGAGAACTTGTGATGGGGACTCCAAGTCAAGAACAAAGAAGAGATTTTTTATATTTATTATTTGGAGTTTTTATTATGTTTAATATAAAAGTAGTTGATGTAATTTATGTATTTTATTTATTAGTGGGGATTTAGGACATTAATTAGTGATTATGAATTATTAATAAGGGTATTTTAGTCGTTTAGTACTTTTATTATTCCCCAAGTAATATTAGGGTTTTGAGTCTCTTTAAATAGTGATGTAATCCCCACAAGTATTTTAGACTACATACTATTGATATTGAAGTTGATTATTTTATTCATACCGTAGAGGTATCCTACCGTAGAGGTATTTTATCCATCTTGGTATTGATACGTGGAGTTGATACACTTGAGAGATCCTAGTGGTTTAAATGAGTTTAAATCCTAGTTTATTTTTCATTAATTCTTCATCCTAAATCTGTCGTGCATTAACTTCAGAAGTAAGTTTTAATCTAAGATGTGGATCTTATTAAATTTAATCACTAAAGTTCACTCCTCCCACCCCCTCCCCCCGAAAAAAAAATAAAAAAATAGAGGAAGTATAGAGAAATACATGATCAATACAATGGGATTGTTATTTCCACAAGTTAAATTTTTATTCCCTCAAGGTATTTTATAACATGATTAGTAAGTGGGTCCCACAATCATATTAGTGAAGAATTATGGAAGTAACAGTTTCCTAAACAGAATAGTAGATAAGTCTCATGATTTGGAATACCTCTTAGAGATTTGTTATGCTCTTCCTTGTTTTTAGAATAAATTAGTATGTTATTAAAGAAGACAAACACATGCTTTCTAGTAAGAGGTTGAAAAGTTGGTTCATTAGGTTTTAGAAGGTTGTAGGGGAATTAGTTAGCCCAAATGTGAACTCAAATAGCCCTTGATGTGTCCTAAATGCAGTCTTTTTAGTATCATATTATGCCATTCTTACTTGATGGTATCCAGCTCTCAAGTCTAGCTTGGTGAAGGCCTTGACATTCCCTAGTTCATCCAGCAGCTCATTGATGAGTTGAATGGGGTACTTATTTTTTTATAGTATTGAGGTGTCTGTAATCTACACAAGATCTCCAACTTCCATCATTTTTCTTTACAAGTAGGATAGGAGAGGCATAGGAACTATGGCTGGGTCTTATAACCCCCGAGTGTAACATCTCAAGAACCAACTTTTCAACTAAGTTCTTTTGGTCAAATGAACACCTATAGGGCCTTAAGGCAAATGGAGCTGAATTGGGTTTTAAAGGTGCTATGGTCTAGGGTCCTCTTAGGAAGCATGTCCTTAGGTTCTTGAAAAATGTTTGAGAATTTATCCAAGTGTTTGAATTATATTAGGTGTTGAAGTTTGTAGGATGACCAAGAACCCTTGCTCTTGTTCTGTTATATGCTAAATGGGGCCAGTGATCATCTAAAGGGTTTGTTCCCTATCCTTGTTTTTCCCTTGTAATTCTAGCATTTCATCTCAATACTTGAACTTTAAGGTGAGGTCTTCGTAGTTAAAAGTAGTAGGGCCTATCTTTCTCAGCCACTGTACCCTAAGTACCATGTCACAGCCTCCAAGGGGTAGAATTTTGACTGTTTCCATTGAAACTTTGTAAATTTAAGCATAGTTGTCCCGGCGTCGCCTAGGCGTCCTGGCGCAACAAGTAGCATGGCGACGCTCGCCTTGGGGGAGGCTGTCAAGGCGCTCGCCTTGGAAGCTAGGCGTCCACAAGTCGTCGCCAAGGCGACGCCGTGGACCAAGGAGTTCACCCATGACCCATGGACTTCACTCATGACCCATGGACTTAAAAGGAGAGAAGAGAACCCAAGTCTTTTGCGACTTTTTCTTCTGCAGATCGTGATCAAAAGAGGTAAAGAAGAAACCTTAACCAGTATCCACGACTTCGACTTGCAGCAACATCACGCAGCAGCAGTAGCCATGCACACGCATGCTGACACGCAGCAGCAGAATGCAACAGCAGCGTCGCCTACTGAAGGTCACGCCGCACGCCGACAACAGCTCTTTGAGTTTCGTTTCTCTCTTTCAAGTCTTTCCCTCTTTCACACCCACTGGATTGTCGCGATGTTTTTTTCTTCGCTCCGATTGCTTCCCCAATTTCTCTTAATGTACGATCGGACATAATACTTGTGTTCTTATCATTTAGGCAAAATTTCATTGAAGTCCCCCATAGTTTGGTAATCTATTATGTTCAGCCCTTAAGTTTTGTACTTTACAAATTTCACCCTGTTTGTATATTTGTCTTTCAGCTAGGTCCTTGTAATTGTTTTTTAATTTTAAAAAAAAATAGTTGTTGCAATGTCTTTTTACATGTGTTGACATAATTGTGTGTTTAATGGCATTCCATATTGTTAGTAAATATGTTTTGAGTTTTAATGTATATAAAATTTCATTGTTCAATGTACTTTAAAAAAAAAATAATGTATAAATTGTATACTGTGAACGACTTGTCGCCATATGGACGCCATGGTGGGCGCCTTATCGCCTAAGCGTCCTGGGGGTCAGCTACCGCCATGCCTCGCCGAGGTGTCGTGACAACTATAAATTGTAGGCTATTGGTTAGTTTACTTCCGTCTGCTACCGAAACTGTCATAGGAGGTGTGGGTTCCATGGGGCATGCATTTCATCCTTTTTGCTGCCTTAGGGTCTAGGAAGTTACGAGTGGTGCCACCATCCATGAATAAGGAGAGTGATTTCTTTCTGAGGTAGCCAACCATCACGATTGTTAGGGCATTAGATTGCCATTCAATGGCATTGAGAGATATTTCCATGCTCTCAATTTCGGCAGTCTGAAAGGGCTTCTCATTAAATTTGGGTGCTTCAGTATTTTCCAAACCGAGGTGATTTTCTACTACTATCATAGAGGACTTGGGGTTCCTACATTGATGTCCAAAGCTATACTTATCATCACTATAAAAACCCAGACCTTGAGATTTCCTTTCATCTCTGTGCAGCTGTAATCAGTGTTACCAAATTCGTGGTATGATCGGGACACGGTACAAGTACGGGTATGGGGTACGCTAAATTATAAATTCGTAATTCAGAGGGGGTATAATTAGCCGGTACGATAATTGGGAACGCAATACGCTAATGATCATTTATTCGGGTCGTTTTCAATACATACATTTTAATTATATATGTACTAAATTACTTTTAAATAAAAATTGTCAATAAGTACACAACATTTAAATTCTAATAATCTAAAATTTGAACTACCAATTTAAAATTTGAATTGACTTTCATAATTCATAATAATAAAGTATTCCTTTTCTTTACCAGATTTGGGATATAGTATATAAACCCATGATTTAGGGGATTGATTTACGGTGGGTTCACTAACTTCTATATTTTTCAAATAAATTTTATTAAATTATATCTATAATTTTTAGTTTCTATAAATATTCTAAAATTTTAAATCACCAACTTTTATACATCATTTATTTTTATATATTCCTTACCAAAATTCTAACAAAATACTTAATTCATTTTGAATAAAATCAACTTTAATTTTTTAATTCATTTAAAATTTGTAATTAATATGATCTCATTTTTAATTTTTAAAAATCTAATTAATAAAATTATAAAATGTTCAAAATCTATTATTAATTATAATATCTATTATTTCAAAAGGTACATAAATTACACTAATTTTAAATTAAAAATATTTTAATATTAATTTTAATTAGTTAAATTAAATTTATATTTAATATACAAGTAGTAAAAATTTAATTGTATTACTTTATTCAAACATTTTTTATTTTAACATGTTTAAGTAAAAACAAATAAAATGAGATAAAGTGAAATATAAGTTCCAGATTCTTCTTTTTTTACTAGTCTTCTCACGATCTTCAACTTCTTTCTGCTCTCACGTGTTTCTCCTACTCTTCCTCACGCCATACTCTTCCTTACGCGGCCATCAAAACACGGTTACAAAATGTTGAAGTGTAAACCCTCAAATCCTTGACAAGTGATGGATGAGCTCCATCATCGCCGACAACTTCCATTATCGGCGGCGGAGATCGGCAAGGAGAGATAGCTTCGATCATGGAGGCTTGTAACAGGTAATTTTGTTTCTCAATATGCCCGATTTTTTGTGTTCAATTTTCAAATTGGAATGCCAATTTTGGTGACCTGGTACGCGAACGTACCACGATTGGGGTCTTGCGATCCGGATCGTGGGTCGTAGGGGGGAGGGGCAAATTGGGTAACCCCGGCTGTAATAGGTTTGGGCTTATTGAAGTTGGTTTTAGGATAAATAAGAAGAGGGGTTTGGGGTTTGAAGGAAAGTAAAGTTCTTTTATATGTAACTTGAGTGAGTTTGAGGTGCAGTATATGGTTTGGGGTAGTTGTAGGTTAGTTTAAGCAGGGGTACCTCATAGAACTTGGCTTATAAGCTTTGGACAGGGTGTTAGGGTTTAGCATTTTAACCATCTCCCTGGTTTCATCCTTAAGTCCTCCATCCTCAGGTAACTGAGGTATTTTCTCAAGTACTTGACCCTGTGCCTTTCAAACTCATCATAGTACGCAGTGACAGTGCTTACTTGCTTGAGCAGTTGAACTGCTCATAGATGTTATCCACGCCGGCTTCTGGAAATCTGCATTCAAACTCACTAGCAAATATTCCCCATGTTAGTCCTTGTTACTGATAAATGATACATACCAGTATTTAGGGGACCCATGGAGATGCATCCCAGCAATGTCAATCTTCATTCACCCTCAGTGAATGAAGGAAAAACCAATTTAAGGTGCATAAGTTCCCTATCTTCTCCTTCATCATCTTCTCAATTGTTTCTCTTCCTCCATTTGTCATCTTCTTCCTCATTTTTCCTTATTCTTTCTCTCTTAGCATGCTCAGGATCTCTTAAAAATCGGCAAAACCCATGTTTATCCCATTGAACTTGTCTGGTTTAGTGTAATAAACTACTAAACTATTTTTTATTGCAATTGACCAACTGAACTAAAAAATAATATTGAATTGACCCGTTCTGTTAAATTAATTGGATGTCCGTTAACTTTTAAAACACTTTTTTTCTTTTTCCATGTCTTCTCATCTTCTCCTCTACTTCGGCTGATGTTGCTGCTACTTCATTACTACCCATAGAAATCCATTGATGATGCCACCAACAACGAAGCGCCTCCTCCTCGTCCCTGCTTCCTCCTCCTCCTCCTCGATCAGAGGCCATAAACAAAGACCCAACGTCCCACCGCTGCCCCTAAACAGCAGAAATAATTATTCATTTGCTCAGTAATTGGGAGAAGATGAGACCCAGAAGAAACCCCAAATTTACTTCTGGCTTGACTTTCAAAGAAATTTATGCTCACAGATGAAACCCTTGAAAGTTATGAAATCCTAACCCAGAGACCCAAACACCAGAAGGTGGTGAAGAATCATGGGCCAAAATACTGTTGATATTTTATAAAATTTAATTGATTTGTTAGAAAAATTGATATTTCTAGATTATTGTTCAAGCATTTTAGAAACCATGAAGTACGCATATTCCCTTCGTTCCCACCCTCTGTAAGTTCATGTTTCTCTCTCTATATATAGGTTTTAATCTCTAATAAAATGTAGGCACTAATTCTTTTCAACTTTATTATTAGTTTTGGTTTTAGATATGGAATCAGTAGTGCATTTGTAGACCATCGATTTGTTTGATTGGCAAGAAATATTTTGGCTAATGAAAAGAAAAAGTTGTGGTCTATATGACAAATCTTTTGCACTGGGATTTGAAGATAACACGTGTGTGTGTGTGTGTGTGTATATATATATGTATATATATATATATATATATATATATGAATGTGTATGTGTGTGTGTGAGGTTGAGCTTTAGATTCAGCACCGAAGAAGATGAAAGCTGTTTTTTTTTTTTATTTCTTTGCCACTTATTTATGTTTTTAATTTCTTTATTTATTCCACACAGGCCACAGCCATGGAAGAATTAAACTAATGTCCGTTTAATTATTTTGACGAAATGACTCGATTAAATATTTTTTTAAAGTTCAGTTGGTCAATTACAGTAAAAATCAATTCAGTGGGTTATTGCACAAAAATGACAAGTTCAATGGGATAAACATGAGTTTTGCCCTTAAAAATCCTTTGGTTTTCTTGTTACTCTCACGAGCAGCTCTTGCTCCTTGCTTTGTCCGCAGAAGGATACTCAAAAGTCTCTATTAGGCTCTGGAGCTCTTTGTCTAAGCAGCTCATTCATCCCATTCATGAACCATTCCTTTTTTTCAGTTACCGTTTTCCAACTGATCATTGGTGTACTCTCTATAGCTTAGGAAGTCCTGCTGAAACATTTGATTGGAAATAGGATTTAATGATCCTGTCACCTGTTTCATGAATAGAATCAATAGATGGAATTCTCAGTACATTGGAGAATTGAATTGAATTGAATTTTTTTAACTAGTAGTGACAACACTACTTGATATTTGATCAAGTGAGCTTGAGTACTATTTGTGGTGTGAAATGAACCTCTTACAAGAACCAATTTGTGGGTTCGATTTTCAATGAAGGTTAACCCTGACTAGCGCTAGGCTTAGCAAGGATTAAGAGTATATTTAGTACAAAATTGAAGCTAGGCTATGCAATGAACAAACCAGTTGTAACTGAGTTTTAACAGTGTGTTAATACTTGGTTGAAGCTGAAACCAGTGGAAACTGTTTGTGGGAATGCTTCTACGAAACTTTGTTGAAGTGAAATGATTATCAATGATAAGCATATATGAAATAGTGAGGTACTCAATTGTCTGATGATATCTTAAACAATGAAAAACTTGTAGATCTACTATGGAATTATGCAAAAATTGAAAAAACAATACCGAAACAGTGTATTTTTTGGATTTTGAGAAATAATCTAAGGAAACAGACTAATTAAGAGTTGTACATGCTTGGTGTGGAGAAATACCATGTGGAGAAATAAAGAAGGGAAGATGTTTCTATTTAAGTATTTAGCCTTAATATAGGCTTAGAACTGCCGTACATTTGGAAAGTAAATCAATCATCCCTTTATCATGCAATCCCTCAAATCATGCCATTAGAATAATATCCTATAATCCTCTATAATATCTACTAACACTCCCCCTCAAGTTGAAAATCTTATATTGACTTCAGCTTATTACAAAACATAACCCCAAAACCAAAAAGATTCAAGCCAAACCTAAAAGAAAAATATTTTATCTCCAATGCTCCCCCTCAAATGAGGCCCTCTTTAATTTGCACAAATAAAATAAAAAAAAAAGGAAAAGAAAAAATAATGTGTATGTCCAAAGTTTGATTCTCACCTTTAATACATGACTTCACATCCACTTTCCAATAATATTATGTGCAGGCAATAACGGAGAACGCTTGTCTCCAACAAAAACGATGAATGACTCTTTGCCTTCCTCAATAACGGAGGACTCTTAATTAAGCCTCCCAACAAATCGAAGGACACTCACCTTCCTCAAACATTTGCCCTATGAAAATCCTTTCTCTCCAATCAACAACCCTTTTACATTTTTCAACCCGAGAAATTGACTGCTCTGGCATGTTACCTTTTTGAAAATGAGAAAAAAAAGGAGCAAAATAAATTATAACTCCAACAAAAAATCTAGAACCAGTGTTACCAAATTCGTGGTACGACCGGGACGCGGTACGAGTACGGGTATGGGTTTCCTAAATTATAAATTCATAATTCAGAGGGGGTATACTTAGCCGGTACGATAATTGGGAACGCAATATGCTAATGATCATTTATTCGGGTCGTTTTCAATACATACATTTAAATTATATATATGTACTAAATTACTTTTAAATAAAAATTGTCAATAAGTACACAACATTTAAATTCTAATAATCTAAAATTTGAAGTACCAATTTAAAATTTGAAGTACCAATTTAAAATTTGAATTGACTTTTATAATTCATAATAATAAAGTATTCCTTTTCCTTACCAAATTTGGGATATAGTATAAACCCATGATTTATGGGATTGATTTACGGTGGGTTCACAAACTTCTATATTTTTCAAATAAATTTTATTAAATTATATCTATAATTATTAGTTTCTATAAATATTCTAAAATTTAAAATCACCAACTTTTATACATCATTTATTTTTATATATTCCTTACCCAAATTCTAACAAAATACTTAATTCATTTTAAATAAAATCAACTTTAATTTTTTAATTCATTTAAAATTTATAATTTATATGATCTCATTTTTAATTTTTAAAAATCTAATTAATAAAATTATAAAATGTTCAAAATCTATTATTAATTATAATATCTATTATTTCAAAAGGTACATAAATTGCACCAATTTTGAATTCAAAATATTTTAATATTAATTTTAATTAGTTAAAATTAAATTTATATTTAATATAGAAATAGTAAAAATTTAATTGTTTTACTTTATTCAAACTTTTTTTTTATTTTAGCATGTTTAAGTAAAAACAAATAAAACAAGATAAAGTGAAATATAAGTTCCAGATTCTTCTCTTTTTATTGGTCTTCTCACGATCTTCAACTTCTTTCTGCTCTCACGCGTTTCTCCTACTCTTTCTCATGCCATACTCCTCTTCCTTACGCTGCCATCAAAACACGGTTACAAAATGTTAAAGTGTAAACCCTCAAATCCTTCACGAGTGATGGATGAGCTTCATCATCGTCGACAAACTTCCATCCTTCCATCATCGGCGGCAACTTCCATTATCAGCAGCGGAGATCGGCAAGGAGAGATAGCTTCAATCATGGAGGCTTTTAACAGGAAATTTTGTTTCTCAATATGCCCAATTTTTTGTGTTCAATTTTCAAATTGGAACGCCAATTTTGGCGACCTGGTACGCAAACGTATCACGATTGGGGTTGTGTGATCTGGATCGTGGGTCGTAGGGGGGAGGGGCGAATTGGGTAACCCTGACCAGAACTGACTCTAACCACCTAATTTTCTCTTTAAGATTAAGTTAAACAATAAAAAGAAAAGATACTCGTTGCCAGCTATATATTGCCGGCGGCGAAAGCAAGACATTTTGATTTGATTGTCAAGATCAACCTAGCTCAGATACCATGAAGAGAAATAGAGAAGGGAAGATGTTTTCTATTATTATATCTCTAACAATGTACGATAGAGAGTCTTTATATAGACTTAGAACTGCAGTACGTTTGGAAAGTAAATCAGTCATCCCTTAATCATGCAATCTCCCTTTAATCATGCAATCTCCCTAATCATGCAATCCCCCTAATCATGCAATCCCCCAAATCATACTATTAGAATAATATCCTAAAATCTTCTAGAATATCTACTAGCACTTGGGCTATGTGAATTATACTAAAACGAGTCTTGGGTAACAGATTTATACTTCTACACAATATGTGAATCATCAGTTGTAGGTGTTGGTGCGAAAACAGTGCTTCGACACTATTTTTTGATTCATGTGCATGCTTTCTTTTGGCTGTTTTGGTTGATTGTTTGTGCTTGTTTGCTGTTGTATGGAGTGTAGGTACTGGTTTTTGAGTAATAGATGGAGTTTTAATGGAAATTATGGAGGATTTAGATGTTTTAATTAATGGAGAAGAAAAACAGAGTATTGGATTGAGTTGTTTTGAGGGAAGTAGAAGGATTAGAGATGAGTTCGAGATGAGAGAGATTAGGAGGAGGAAGATGGTGCCAGGCTTCGGCTGGAGCTCTGATACCAATTTGTCAGGCCAAGCTTGACCTTTACTTCGAGTTGCAGAGATAGAGAAGGGAGAAATTTTGAGGAAAGAGAGAAACATATATTTAGCAAAAAAAAAAAGCATAGAAAAAGAGAGAGAGATGAATATATAGATAGAACTCAGTTTGAGGGAGGTAGGTGTGAGAACAAAAGCTACTCATTTTCATATATTTTATTACTTGCAAAAATATAAGGCTATTACATCTATTTATAGAAAGGTAACTTCTTGGAAAATAAAATTAATCCTAATTCCTACACCATCCTCTTATCCTTCATCTATTTCTAACTACCCCTTCACATGAAATAAAGCTAAATTCTAGAATATACTTCTATTCTCTTCTTCCGGTTTTGTACCCTTGCTTGACAACTCTTGGTTTGGCCAAATCTGTTAAGATGGTTATGAGGGCAGATTCTAGAGAGGGTGGTGGGAAAAACTTAGTTAGGGGAGACCGGGAGACCTCCTTGTTTGTTGTCCTAGCAGGAGGGGATTCTGGCTCTGGGAAACCTTGTGGGTGCCTTTGGCAACTTTCTTTGCAGCTGAAGTCTGTATGGGAATGGGCACCTACTTTTTCCAGATATAATATTTGGTGAGGACTTTCTCTTACAGTCTTTCCATAGACTGTTATCTGATCAGATTCCTGTTTCATCTAATTTTTATGATTTCAAATTTGTAATTACATGAAGGCACAACTTACGACCCACAATTTTATTTTCCTTTTTTTTTTTGATAGTTTAGACTGAATTTAAATACACACTCTACCTTGGCCACTGCCAAGGATTGAACCTAGGACCTCTTGCTTTGCAAGAGGCCTAGTACACCAACTGAGCTAGATCTCATCGGTAATTTTATTTTTCTTTCTGAATAACTCTCAGCACTAGTCTGATGCTTTTGCTGAATAAATATAACAAAGAGAAAAAAAAACTGAATAAAGTTTATTTTAGGAAATAGTTATTGTTGTGTAAAAAAAGAGAAAAAGAAAAATTAAATTTATTTTTATTTGAGATGCCAGCGGGAAAATTCTCTGAGATATTATTTTTTTTTCTATGACCTTCGATGCTGCAAAGAGGCTGATTTTTTGTTGTGCCTTTCAGCTATTGTCCCTGAAAAGCGTTTGAGGTTTGTGACAACAACTGATGCCTCAGAAGTGCAAGTTATAGAGGCCATGCAGAAGATAGCATCACACATAAAGAACCTGTCAAAAGTCGGCAAGGCATCAAAGCTTGCTATACAGTTGATTCAGGCTGGTAGTGTCAAGCGTGGTACGAGCAATCACTTCTTTTCCATACTTGAATCTGCTATGTCGTCACCGACTGTGTGTAATGATCCTTCAGTACGAGCAGATTACCATGCATTGTTTTTGGCAGCGCAAGATGCCATTGAGGTGATCATTTATTTCTATATTAGAGTACCCGGTACCACAATAATGTGTTATTCATTTGCATTGGGTGGACAACTTGTATTGAGGGTCATATCTAACTTATATCTTACTACCATTTGCTTGTAGTACCTTAACAAGAAGCAGAGAAATCAATTAACAGCATGGACAGTCAGAGCTGTTTTGGCGAATGATCTGTTCACTGATGACAGCTTTGTGGTAAGGTTTTATCTTGTAGTTAATTTTTTCATACAACTTAATGTTATGTGAACTCAATCAGTTTTTATCTGTTTATGTTATGAGATTTGTTCTCTTCTAGCAATGTAATTTGTTATGTGTGTGGGCTGATTTACTGCTTTGAGCTTTGTTATTATGTGGTCACATATTTCTAAGCATTAAAATTACCATAATTTTTGCACAAGCATTTGTTTTATCAATCATATGTTACAGTTTTATTGCACTCCGTAGGAATTTATTTGGCTTCAGCACTATTATTAGCCATCATATACTTATGGTTTTATTTTGTATTTCACGTTATGGCATGTGTGATAAGATACACCCTACCATTGTTTTCAGTACTGCATTAAGTTGAAACTGTTTAGACCCTAGCAAACTTTGAACCATTATAATGTTATCATATTTTATTAATTGCTTTTAAACTGTAATGTGATATGTTAATTAGTCAAAATATATTTTGTTGCATCTTCCACATTTGTAGATTATATTTCCCTTCTTTTATACCTATGGACTCTACTCTTGCTGTATATCTCATTCTACATGTTGTACTCAAACCAAATCTTTGCATAGTAATATACTACTTAGATTGTCTACTTCACATCTTTTAGCACTGTTCTCGTGTGATTCCTGTGTCAACTTAAATGGAACGACATGGTGTTTTTTTTTCATATTTTTTTTTTCACTACTTTTTTTTTAAGATAAACTAATAAGATTTTACAGATTAAGAAGAGACATAGATCGAAGAACCGAGTGAAAAATATATATATAATATGAAAAACAACAAGCTCCTTAAGTTGATTGTGCTACTCTCTAACATTGTAGTTGAATAAATTTTACTAAACTCGTAGAATTCCTTGAAAGGAAAAGGAAAAAAAAGAGAACAAGAAACTAACGTGTGGAAATTGGAGGAATAGAAGAGAGAACAAAAGACTCCTTAGATTCTGTTTATGTCAGGTGATCCATCAGCATTCTGGCTTATTCATCTGTGCATCTATTGTGTGACAGGTAAACCTAATGCATGTAGGGGACAGACCTTACTTTTAGGTCTTATCGAGCAAAAGATAAGGAAAAGGCGTTTCCTTCTCTATCTCTATGTCTGTCTTTATATATGAGGTGATTATTCTTTATAAAATGACAGATTTTGGGAGCACACTTTTAAAATTTAGTATATGACATAGCTTTAGATTGTCGAGTGTTTGGAATATTTTGATTGTTGCTGGAAAGGACTTCATAATAGAAAGAGGGTCTTCGATGTAACTGATTATGGAACACCATAGTTGTCATGGCGTCACCTAGGCGATGCCTAGGCGTCCTGGCGCTGGAGTGTTGACCTGGGGCCGGCTGCCAAGGTGCTCACGTTGGCAGCTAGGCGTCGCAAGTTAAGTTATTTAACCCATAACCCACATGATCCATCGACATTTCTAATGACCCAACCCATGACCCATTGCTTAAAAGAGGGAGATAACCATGAAAGGGACTACGATTTATGTCAACTGTGCCTCACAAATCAAAAAGGGACTATGACTTCATGTTTGATGATTTTGCTTGGGCTATGATTAGAGACTATAGTAGAGAGTGGATACTTTTATTTTGACTTGCTATGTGATGTATTTTATTACTTATTAGACTTGTAATGTGCGATGACTTGGTTGATACTTAATTTTTTATGGGGGTGTTTGTTGGACTTGTTCTACTATTTTTTAATGTTAACTGTTTTACGTTTGATTGTTAAGTGTTGATATAATTGTGTTTTAAATGGTATTCTATAATTTTAGTTATTATGTTTTGGGTTTTAATGTATATAAATTTCATTGTTCAACGTACTTTTGAAGTAAAATAAATGATGTATAAATTGCACACTATGAACGACTTGTCGCCATATGGACACCATGACGGGCGCCTTTGCTATGCGTCCTAGCGGTCAACTGCTACCGCGCCTCGCCGTCAATGAAGCACTGACTCGGACACGGGACACAGACATGACATGATACGCAATACGGGATACAATATTTTCCAAAAAAATAGGAAACGATACGTTGGGGACACGTTCAATTTTTTAAAAATATTTTTAATAATATGAGTGTATTTTTTACAATATATAAATTTAATTATTAATAGAGCATGATAAAAACTTGAACAAAATAATAAGAAACATAAACAGATTGCATAAGATGACATATATGGAATAAAATTAATGTTAACAATTGTAAATAAGGGTGTAAATGAACCGAGTCGAGTCGAGTATTGAGTTGCTCAGATTTGGTTCACAAAATTTATCGAGTATAAAATAAAGTTTGATTGAGGCTCGTTTAGCTACCGAGTTGAGCACGATCTCGAATCGAGCCCGAGCAGTTTGAACTTTTCGAATGAATATGATCCGAGTATCAATAGAAAATTACAATTTGAGGAAGTTCGAGTAATTTATCGAACTTTAAAATTTGCTCATATTTGAATCATTTATATTTCGAGTCGAGCTCGAATCGAACTTTTAGTCGAGCGAGTACGAATCGAGCCCGAACTATTTGCTCATTTTACAACCTTAATTGTAAATTTGTAATCCTTCCTTCCTCTCGGGATAAAAGTCCTTATTACTATTTAGGTAGTCCCAAGTTAAATTTCTACTTACCTTAAACAATCTAACTTTTACAATTATTTGCCTATAATACCTTTAGTATTATTTGTCATATTTCTATTTTCTATGCATATTTATGAAGCATCACTAGTCATGTGTAGAAAACTATGCAATTATATGAAAATTTAAATATAGACAATTTTGTCATTTTATCTGTTTTCTTAAAATGCGCAAAAAGTCAATTACGACTTTTATCCTGGGATGGAGGGAGTAATATTTAATGTTAGCCCACCCAGCCTGCTAGCTATTCAAATATGCAGCCTGCATCATATATGGTCCATATACAAATTTATAACATATCCATTTTAGGCAGCCCACAGTCAAACTTGTATGGAATAAAATAATAAACTTAAAGAATTTTGGCAGAGTCAACTATGCAGTATATATGGAATCAAATATACAGTCACTAGATTCTCAACTTAAGGATATTCAAGCAAGAAAAAAAAAGACTGAAACAGAAAGGAAAAAAAAAAAAAGAGGAGGCGAGAGTCATTGGAAAGTCGTCGCGAGAGGAGGCGAGAGTTGCTGAAGTCGCCGCACACGAGGTTCCAATTTTTGTCGACTGATATTTGTCGATTTGAAAGGAATTAGGTTTAAAAGGTACGAATTGCATATGGGTACACCCTCAATTAACTTTCATCTTACAATTTAAGTATTGATTTTTATTTTTATTTTTTAAATTTACCCCAAGTGTGTCCCTTGCGTGTCCCTGTCGTGTCGCGACGTGTCCACCGCGCGTCCAAGTTTTTTATAAAAAAAAGAAGGGAAGCTCACGAACACGTGTCGGGTGCGTGTCAGAGCGAATTCGTGTCCGACACATGTTTGACACGAATTCGTGGGCTTCTTGGATGTGTCCGTGCTTCCTAGCTTGTCGTGGCGTTGTGACAACTACGTGGAACATGCAACAAAATTCTTGTCCAAGCATAAACAGGGGGAATAGATTTTTGCAGCTGAGAAAATATCTTTTTTCATTATTTTTTACTTTTGTCATTTATGGATTTATTACTATTTGTTAGGTGAGATGTGAGGGCCACGATGGATACGTGGCATTTGAAGCTCTTTTGGTGGAATCTTTATAGGTCAAGGAAACTAGCCTCAAGGTTATTATGACTAGGGAAGTGCACCAGTAGGCCTGGCAGAATAGGTCAGAAACCATAGGTCAACCCAAACTACCTAAAACTATTGGGTTGGATGCCTGTGTTTTATGTTATGATTAGATAGATTGGGACCAATATTTTAATGGGAAAATATGGGTCCAAACTAGATAACTACTTTCAGCCCATTTTCAAATATGATAACTCATTTAGATAAAGATATTTGTTGGATGCTGGAATGTGAAGTAGGTAATTGTCAAAGTCAGTGCATCAGTTCTATGCTCTCACATTGAAGCATCAATCAACTAGATCAGAGGTTTCACTACCTCTAAGTTCTCAATTTCAGTCAGATGCAAATATCTGATATTTTTCTCTTCAAAGTTTAGTTAAAAAAAAATCTAGAGAGAAAAAATGGATATAGATTTAGAGAGAGAATGAATGAAAAAAGTAGGGGAAAAAGAGACTAAGCTAATATAGAGAGAGAAAATGAATAAGAAAAATTAGAGAGAGCGAATAAAAATTTAGGGAGAGAAATGAGAGGAAACAAATAGAGTAAGAGAAATAAATAAAAAAGTTAGAGAGAGAAAGTGAACTGGAAAATGGAGATAGGATGTGAATAAAAACTAAAATATGGGTCAACTTAGATTCAACCCATATCTATATGGTTCCAAACTATTTAACCTATTTTATAAATGGGTAATATGGTTTTAGTTTTAAATTGACCCATAACCTTTGTATAACCCAAAACCAACCCAAAGTACTTTTTGTTATGCCTATGCACAAGAATGGCTTGTTTCAGGAGAATAAAATAGCCATAGCCTCCTTTTTGGCTCACTATGTGTTAGCTGCTCAGTTCCCAATTTCCGGTTGGCTTCTTATATTTTGGAAAGCTAAGGTACCTCCCAAAGTCGAGACTTTTGTGTGATCTATAGTTTTACAAAGATTGGATATTGATGATCATTATCAGGATCGTATACCCTTTAAGGCATTGGCAACAAACAATTTTTTTATGCACAGATGCCAGACAGAGTAGCGAGACCCATGATAATTATTTTTGCATTGTCGTGTTGCTTGGAACTCTTAGACCTTTATCTTTGGAATGAGCTTAATGCTAGATTGTTTAGAGCGCGGTACTTATTGTCTAACACATTTGTTTTTTATGCAGCAGTAATGAGATTCTTGCTCATTCATTGTTGCATTATCTTGTTGCTTAAGGCTTTTGGAATTCTCTCTTTGGATTGTTGAAGGAGTAGGTGAGCCTGCATTGGTGGAAAATTTGTTATTGATTTGCTTTCGAGTGTTCGGAAGAAATAATAGTCAAAAAAAAAAAAACAATTGAAGTTTGTTCTATTGGCAGTTATTCTTTCACAAATTCAGATTTTATTGGCCTACACAATCTTCATAACCTTTATGATCATGTACGTAACTAGGCAGACTTGCTTTGTAAGCTAGGGTAACTAAAACTTTGTTGTATATCTAACCATTATAGGAATAGTGCAGTTGTAGTTTGAATCAGTTTACGTGTCTGCTATTATGCAGGTTTTACTCAGTTTTTGCAGAATTAATTGTGTCATTTCTTTAATTCTTTGTTTAGAAGCTTTTATAATTCTATTTCTTCACTTTTTTCTATGATGTGATGTGATTTAGTCCGACCATTACATTTTCTCTATAACCACATTCAAGCATTTAATATATGATTGTGGCTCATGATTTGAACTTCTTGTTAGAAGTATGAACTATATAGCATTGTGTTGGTTTTAGAGTATTCTCAGGTTGGTTGATGATTTTCTTTCTTCCCTTTTTTTTCTTGATGGGTTATCAACTAGTTTTCTAAAGCATCTGGGAGAATCAAAGAAGCCATATTACAACTTCCGGTTGCCACCAACGACGACGACCTTGAAGAAGCAGCTGCCCTGAAAGATACGGAGGCAGGAGATGCAGATAATCAGACAAAAGAGGAAATGCCTTCTGTTCCTACTTCTGAAGGAAGTAAGAAGGAAGAATCTGATCCATTTGGTCTTGATGCTCTGATTCCAAAAAACTTGAAGAAAGATGAAAAAACAAGGGGTAAAAAAGACGGGGCAGCCAAATTCAGGAAGGAAGAAGGCGACGAGAACAAGAGATTCCTCAAATCTCAGAGAGAAGCCTTGATTTTTTGTTTAGAGATTGCTGCACGACGGTACAAAATTCCATGGTCAGTTCTAACTCGACTGCCTTTAAATTCTCCCCTTCCTTTTGTATTCCATAAACACTTGTTACTTTCTCCTCTTTAAACATATAGAAGTTCCTTTTTTTAGGTGCCAAACAGTCATTGACATTTTAGTAAAGCACGCCTTTGACAACATTTTGAGGTTTACCTCTCAACAAAGACATGCTATTGAGAAACTTTGGGCGTCGATACGTGAACAACAAGCTCGTAGGAAGCAAGGGAAATCAGTATCTGGTAAACTTGACGTGAATGCTTTCGAATACCTTCAGGAAAAATATGCAAATGAGAAGATCAGCATTCGGCGTGCTGTTGGTGGTGGTGGAAACCGTCGTGCTGAACAGTGGCTTGGCTAATTCCACAGTTCCTTCTACTGATGTACTGATATATGTCACAGCGTGGATACTGATTACAACAACCCAGAGAAGATAAAAGGAAGATGAGAACTAAGATCGGCCATATTGTTATAAAAAGCAAGCAAGTTGTTTATTTAAAAAAGCTCTCATCTTGTCTACTTCTATTTTCCCTCCTGGTTTACATTCCCAATAAAACTTCTTAGGGTCTGTTTGGTTAGTGTTTTTGTGTTTTATTTCTGATTCCTATTCACAGTTTTTGTTTTCAAAATTTTCTTAAAATTTGTGATTTTGCGGGGTGTTACAGCTATAGTTTGGTGAAGGAGATGAAAAAGGAGGGATCAGATAGCGGACAGACTTCATCAACTGTTGTGATTGAAGATTGTGGATAACAGATAATTGATTATGAGATAACGACATGAAGTTTTGGGGGAGGGAGTGAAGTGGTATGATGATATATGAGTCATGAAAGTTCAATATAGCCATTTGAGTAGTTACTGGTACTTGTTTGGTTAGAGGACATTTTGTGTGTTTAATTTGTTTGGTACGTTTGGAAGTTGAGATGCACTTTAAAATCTTGTTTTCTTAGAAACAACTTATTTCAGATGCAGCTTATTAAATTCACAAACGCAACGTTTGTGGTTCAAACGCATTGCAGCAAAAGTGATGTGGTGCATTTCGATTTCCAAATGCACCCAACGATTCCACTACAAATGCTAGTAACCAGGCAGTATGTTGGTGAGTGCAAGTTTTGTTTCCAGCTCCTTGGAAACAAGGATCAATTGATGTCAAAAGCGGATTACATGTTTATCGTGCTTATTCTTGGTATTCACATTTTTATGTCATTTCTTAATCTCATAATATTTCAATATCTAAATGAATGTGCACAAACTGTACACAAAAAGTTGTGCACAAAGAGTATGACACATATATTGTTTACCAGTGAAAATGCGTAAAACATCTAATCTTAGGTTCCATTCTCTTTTTTCTCTCCTTTTTTATACTGTTTGTGTACAATTTTTGTGTATAGTTTGTGTCCTTAGCATTACTCTATCTAAATTTACCCTTTCATCGACATTTCTTCAATTAGCAAAACAAATCAATGAAAATAAATAAATAAAGAAGACATTTCTTCTTCAAAAGGGGGGTGGGGGGAAGGGAGGTTTGGTACGTTTGGAAGTTGAGATGCACTTTAAAATCTTGTTTTCTTAGAAACAACTTATTTCAGATGCAGCTTATTAAATTCACAAACGCAACGTTTGTGGTTCAAACGCACTGCAGCAAAAGTGATGTGGTGCATTTCGACTTCCAAATGCACCCAACGATTCCACTACAAATGCTAGTAACCAGGCAGTATGTTGGTGAGTGCAAGTTTTGTTTCCAGCTCCTTGGAAACAAGGATCAATTGATGTCAAAAGCGGATTACATGTTTATCGTGCTTATTCTTGGTATTCACATTTTTATGTCATTTCTTAATCTCATAATATTTCAATATCTAAATGAATGTGCACAAACTGTACACAAAAAGTTGTTCACAAAGAGTATGACACATATATTGTTTACCAGTGAAAATGCGTAAAACATCTAATCTTAGGTTCCATTCTCTTTTTTCTCTTCTTTTTTATACTGTTTGTGTACAATTTTTGTGTATAGTTTGTGTCCTTAGCATTACTCTATCTAAATTTACCCTTTCATCGACATTTCTTCAATTAGCAAAACAAATCAATGAAAATAAATAAATAAAGAAGACATTTCTTCTTCAAAAGGGGGGTGGGGGGAAGGGAGGTTTGGTTTATTGATTTAGAGTAAAGATGGTACAGCTCTGCTCAGCAATTATGATTCTAAGCTAGGCTTGAGAGTGCATGTCATGATGCAAAATTTTGCAGCACCAAAGTGCTGCATTTATAGGTAACTTCATTGTTCTTTTGCTCAAGTGCCTGTTTAGCCCAAATAATAATAATAATAATATCTGCTGGCGCATTTTGTTCCTTGTTAGCAGAATTCCTTTCTATTATTTGAGATCCAGCTTCAGGACTGTGATCAAAACGGTGTAAAGTATGTTCTCTATATACCAGAGGAAAAGTTCCATTAATCTTTCTCAATGTGATTAATTCTCTTTCATTGTCTATCAAAATTCACACAAATCACTGGATCTTTCTAGATTAGAAAAGATAAGGAAGAGATTGGGTCTTGCCATTAGATATATTTCATCAATAAATATTAAAACTCAGTTCAGTTCAGATATGTAATATATAGCACATGGGACCAAGAAGTGAAGATTGTAGGTAAATTTCAGATGACTACCTGGGGTTTCATTAAAAGTTTAAAAATAGGCATTTAAACCGTAGTAGTTGCGAGGCTAAACAAAACTGTTAATTTTTCTATTCTAAGACAATTCATTTCCTTTGTGTTTTACTTTCAAATCATGAACACCACTACTCTTTGAAACATTTGTACAATGAAGTCAAAAGTAAAACACAAAGGGAATGAGTTATCTTCAATGAAAAAGTTACTGAGTTTCACTTAGCCTTGCGACTATAGGGATTTGTGTCTATTTTTGAACGATAGTTAATTTATAAGAACTCCAAGTGATTATTTGAATTTCACTCCAAGATTAATCATAATAGATACTGTTTCTCACAAATTCTGGAATTTAGTGCTAAATCTACAAGAGTTGTGCCAGTGTTGGTTGGTGTGACATAAATTTACCATTGGATGATTGAAATCAGTTGAAAAAAAGAAAACTGAACATCTTTTCCATCAGGACTGACTCAGTTTTCATTAATGAAATAACTAAATTCCTAACAAACGCTTTTTAGACTTCATTCTTCATTAAAGTAATTTAGTTACATAAAGACACCGTAAATACCCAAATTTACACGTATTTTCTTTAACAATGATAGGAGGGCAATAATGTCAATTCATGACGAGGAAAGGGTGTCAAAGTAAAGATTAAAAAGCCCAAGACGATTACTTGGAGACCGAACAAAGATCTCTAGGTGCCAAAGTGCAAAAAGGAAGACAAGGGATTGGCCTGTATATTTAGAAGGATGGTTTTTCTCATTTTCTCCTTCATTTCAGATCCAAAAATGGTCAAATTTGTTGCCATTTCGTAGAACTCGAAGACTGCTTTCTGGAATGGGATGACATACCTTCTAATTCTTCCCGATTTGAATGTTATGGACGATTCAGTGCACGACACGAAAAATGGATTGTGCGGGACCCACCAGACTGCTGCAGGTAGACCTGCGGCAACCCTAAAAGGGCTTTATAAGGTTGCTTTTGTTAGGTTTGTATATAACGCGAGCATGCAATCAAATTACATAAATAGAGCGGAAGCGCGATAAAACGGATTTTAAAATTTTATACAAACCATCACCATGATCGATCAATGTGCTCAATTAACGATATAAACGAAAGAGAAAGAGAATAAGAAATTATACCCTCGTAGAACAAAGCTTCCTCGGGTACAAGTTCAACTCCTAGTCCTTCGTGTTCTCCTC
Source organism: Aralia elata (assembly GCA_034770075.1). Classification (NCBI taxonomy): domain Eukaryota; kingdom Viridiplantae; phylum Streptophyta; class Magnoliopsida; order Apiales; family Araliaceae; genus Aralia; species Aralia elata. The sequence goes on from CM068387.1 coordinate 29,790,994, forward strand.
GAATGCTACGGTGTGATTCCTTCCTTTGATCAACGTTAGCCACCCAAGTGTTTGGCCTCTAGAGGTGATCCACCAAGGAAGAACAAGTATTCAAGAAGTTGGGTATTTGGCAAAAACCCTAGTTTCTATCTCTATAGAAATTGTAAGTACTCTCCACAATCTAATGCAAGAGTGTGTAACCCTAATCTATGATAAGACTCCTCTTATTTATAGATGTAGGAATAACCATTCCCTAAACTATTTAGGATTAGGGTTTATATTCTAATTAAACTTCTTTAATTAATTATGCTCCTAATCCAATTAGGAATTCGTGAGAGAGTACTTCTATTAATTAATTTCCAATCCCTATTAGGAAATAAATAATAGTTCTATTAATTAATTCTCAATCCCTATTAGGAATTAAATAATAGTAATAGTAATAATAATAATAAGACTCCTCTTATTAATTTATATTTAATATTTTCAAAATATTAAATAATAAATATTAAGCTATTTAATTTATTCTATCTCCATAGACTAAATTAAATACACTTAACTTATTATTACAATTATGCCATTTACTTCTTAAATAAATATTTTCCTTTTTGCGGTGTGACCCTTTAGGTTCTCCATATTAAACCGGTTGTGAATAAATCAATTAGAACAATTCTAATCTTATTTAAATAAATAAATTAAACTATTTAATTCATTTAAATAAATAATATTTATTCTACAATAAGGGTAAGCCCCCTTAGCGATCAACGACTTTCCAGATAATATAGATTTCAACATTAATCACAAAAGAACCTTTGAGTAGATAGTTACCGTACAATTCAATCTTTCTACCATATAATGTCCCAATTAAATATAAGACATGGATTTACTGTCAAGTCTTATTTTATTTAATTATATGTATTTCGATTCCCAAATGCACAACTCTAATTAATGCAAATTAGAAACTCCTTTCTAATTTCATTCTGCCTTGGCCAAGGACTACTGAGTTATCATTTGTCGAATCACATAGGACATTCACATCTTTTACTAGACGAGGTAGATTCTTTGTTGATCATTCACCTATCTCCATGTACAACTTATTATACCCAATCATACCCTTTGATATACCCCAAAGGTCTTAAGGGACATGTCAAAGTATAATTCACCATACACAAGATACTATGATGATCTCAAGTCCAAGGATCACTTGTACTACTATCACTAGAGGAATTCCTATTGACAGGCGAGTAAAACTCCATTAGGTATTCCTTAGCGAGTTACGTTCAGTGAACTTATTCTCTAATAAGCACCTACATACTTGCTTTAGTGTCTCCACACAAATGATTATGAGATCAATCATCCTCTTCCTAAGAGCAAGCAACGTATGTACTAATCTATCCGGATTCACTAATCCCCAATTTAGTAATCCAACGATTAGGAACAATTTTAGTTTGTGAGCTATCTAGAATTTAGATCTCATTAGCATGATCACCATCATGATTCTAAAAGCATTGCTCAAAAACTATGGGTTTATCACATTTAATATAACAGCATCATGTAGATAATATAAAATGCCTTTTAAGATAATCAATTCTTTTATTAATAAATGAATAAGATTACAAAGTATATGCTACATCATATCAAATATGATTGGCTTGTGTGCATACTACTTTCAGTTTTGCTCATTTTTTGGCGAGGAGAAAAATAGAAAGAAAAGGTGTCATTTGGAGGAAATTAGAGAGAAAAACTCAAAAGTTATGAGAAACTCTTTCAAATTAGATTTAGATCTATAGTTTTTAATCAAATCTTCTATTAAAGTATACTCAAACAATCCGTAGCAAGCTTAAGGAGGAAGAAATTTTGTTTGGGCTTTGTTTCATTAGATTCAGATGTTCATTTTGGACTCTCCTCGCATTCTAAATCATATCTAGTGGTGTTTGGATCCTATTTTGAGTCATGACTAGTTAGAGAGGGTTTCTCATAATAGAAATTCCTCCTAATCTACCTATGAAACTCTTGTAGTAGTTGTTTGATTTTGATTTTGATTTAGCTTATTTTGTCAATTATTGTGCTTAGGCTTCGTTTATTCTTCTCGTTTATATCTTTTTATGGCTACCCAAGCATCCTAGATTCTCTCTAGAGGTGTTTGAATCCTATTTTTAGCCACCGACGAATTCTCATAAATAGAATCTCCTTCTAGCCGATTTGTGATATATTTATAACTCGATTTTGTTGTTGTTATTTTTAGATCTATGGAATCTTAGGTCTATGGGTCCCTGAAAGGTCAATAATAATCCAGAATGGGGGGTTGAATAAATTATTACTAGTTCTAAAATTATTCTTAGGCCTTTTTTTAATTATTAAGTTCAATTAACAGTTAGTGATTAATTAAAATGCGAAAGATATAAAGAGACAATAATCAATCACACGGAACAAAAATATTTAGTTAGTTCACAACATACACCTGGGATATGTTGTTATGTCCAGTCCTAATCTCTTCTGCAGGACTTGTGATCCTATTACTATAAGTAATAAATAACTCATTCAACAGGCGGAGAAACCTTTACAAAGTTTTTCAACATAAAACTCTCAAACTATCCTACAACTACTTCTCTTGGACAGTAATTCCCCGTTGCTTTCTCAACGTAGCTGTATCTGTTCCTGAGTTTAGTTCTATCTTATAATCTAATCTTGAAATAAAAAGTTTGTCCCTCACCTCACAAATTCACTAGAGACCCAACTACCCGTTGTGACCTCTCTATGACTCTGGTCTTGGTCTTAGGATCAATCTTTTTCTCACAGATATATAAAATAAACTCACTCAAAATCCCTTTTGAAATAAAAGTTTGTTTTGAAATATACTTCTTCACATAAACAGATATGAAATTTAGTGCAGTTTATAAAAGTTTAATTTACTTTTATAAATAAAGAATGTGCTTCTATGTTAAGCAAATATATTTAAGTTTAAGTGTATAAAAGTTTGTATAACTTTTATATATTAAGAAAAATGCTTCTAATTTAAGCAGGTATGAAGTTTGATTCAATTTATAAACGTTTATTAACTTTTATATGAGAGAAAAAAAATACTTTCTTTTAAGCAAATAGATATATAAAGATCAGTTATAAAAGTTTTAATAACTTCTATAATAAGCACGAGCAAGTATATGAATATGATCAATTAAGAGTAAATACTTGCAGTAAAGATGATAACAAGTATAATAAAATAATCAATTTAATACTACTGTGTTTATATAAATATTTCAAGAGGTCACTGATTCAAATACTCTGGTTTGAGTATTGATGCAAAGTGCTTTAATAAATGATATTTATATAACTCACACTTATCTAAAAAAGAACCTCAGGTGTAAGCAAACTATGCGTTAGAGTCCCTCATTTAAGAGACATATTTTCGAAGTAGTTTTGGCCTCGATTTTTGTCTTTTCAAGATATAGAAAGATTCAATATATGTATATATAAACTTGTATGATACTATTTATATATATAAGAACAGTTAAGAGAATAATACACTAAAAATACTTATCTCAATAACTGGATCAATTAACTTTTCACAAGATTAAACTAATAAGTAGAAGAGAGCTTGAAAAGCTTTGATAATGTAGGCAAGAGAGTGGGGGAGTGCTTTGCTTTAGCTTTGTGAATTGGTAAAAAAATAATGAAGAGTTAGCTCCCTATTTATAGCAAAAGTGAAAGCTTGGGGTAAAATGGTCCAAGTTAATATTTAATAGATGAGATGAAAGTTTTGAAAACTTGAATGGACAAGATCAATTTTTAATCCTAATCCCCCATTCGTGCTGAGAGCTAAAGGAGAGAGAAAATAGGTTATTTAATTTGAATTTTGAAATGTAATAGCCTTTTGAAATTGTGACTAATTCTTTCTTTTTAGCACATGTGCATAAAGAATGCTTAGACTTACTTTGTTTTGTCCGGGAAAGAAAGAAAGGAGTAGTCTTCTATTTTTGAGCTTGATTTTCCCATGTGAGCCAAATAGTAAGGCTTGAAGCCATTTTAGAAAAGTTTAGCTTGTTTGGCTTATATAAAAGCTTTGTTAGTTTAAGGCATTTAAAACACCTTAATATTTACTTTAAAGTATCAAAAGCCTTTATTTTTGTAAAATGAGTTTCTAGGATAGTTTTATAAATCAATTTTGAGTTTATAAAAAATTCATTTTTACTCAACTCTCTTGCTTTAGGAAATGTTACTATATGTGCTTTATTTCTTAACACTTGACATATAAAATTAAGGTTAATAGAAATTTACTCAATGATTTTGTGAAGAGATTTTTGGACCAATTTTTGAGATAATAAGAGAAGTCTTATGGAGAGGATTCTAAACTTATTTTTATTCTTTTTTTCCTAGATTTATTTGTTATCATCAAAATTGCACAAAAAGTGGAGACCTAACAGTCCCAACCCCTAGATCCTAAATTTCGTTAATAGATCTCTTCAATATATGTTAGATTCTCATGGTGTAATTAGAATTTTGTCGATGTAATTCGATTTTGGTGACGAGATTAGTCCTATGTAACAATTTTGTTCGTTTCAAGTCGATCTATGGAGCTTTGGGTTTATGGGTCTCATTCCCTAAATCCTAGATTCCTTTATTAGATCTTAATCGTTGTTAGTTAGATTTTATGATATCTTGTTGATGTGATTAGATTCTCGTGACGTAATTAATGTTATGTTGTGATCTCATTGGTATTTTGATTTGATCTATGAAGTTTTAGGTTTATGGGTTTCAATCCCCAGATTCTAAATTCCTTTGTTAGATCTTATTTGATGCGGTTAGATTCTTACGATGTAATTAGAATTTTGTCGATTCTCATGACGCATTCTGTTTTACGATTGCGATTTCGTTGGTGTTTCGTTCGATCTATGGATATAGGGTTTATGGATACCCTTTCTTAAACTCTAAATTCCATTTATAGATCTCGATATTTTGTTAGGTGTGATTACGAATAATGTGAGTCTAGGAGTGAATTCAAGGCCTTTAAACTTCATATTTAACGGAAATTGAAAGATATTGACACGATGGACGTAGGCGATGATTGTAATTTTACTATTCGATGATTGTAAATGTATGTGACCTATGCTAGGTCCATAAGTACCACAACTTTTAGTTCTTTGCAAGCAGCAGTGGGGAGAAAAATAGCCTTTTGATTGAGAATATTTCATATCCGGTTTACCCGGCCACAAGAAGACAAGCAAAGTGGCGGGGCAAGTGTAACGATTGTAAATATTCGGATCCTTGTAATTCGGATTTCCAAATATAATTGAATAAAATAAGAATTTTTATTGATGTTATGGTGTGCTATGTGATTTAAAGGTCGATATTGACCTAATGAATGTGATATGTGATTATGTATATGTGTTGCGATTTCATATACGAAATATAAATTTTCTGAGAAAAATGTCGAAAACACTATTCATAAAACGCAATTAATCACATATTCATTCCTTATATGTCACAAAATTTTTAATATCATTAATATTTAATTAATATATTCATTTACAATGTGACTTAAATTTTTGGCTATTACATTCTCCCCTCCTTATGAGAATTTCGTCCCCGAAATTTCACATAAGGTGACTCAAAAAGATTGGGATAATTCTTCCTAATCTTTTCCTAGAGTTCCCACGTAGCTTCTTCAACTGCGTGGTTTCTCCAGAGCACTTTGACAGAATGTATAACTTTATTCCTTAACTTCTGCTCTTTCCTATCCAAAATTTCTATAGGAATTTCTTCATACGATAGGTCCTTCTCGACTTGAATCGGTTCATACAATATAACATGCTTGTAATCAGGCTTATATGGACGCAACACTGATACGTGAAACACGTTGTGGATATGTTCCAGTTCAGGAGGTAGAGCCACCTCGTACACCACTTCACCTATCTTCTTCAGTATCTCGAACGGTCCAATAAATCTCAGACTTAATTTGCCTTTCTTGCCAAATCTTATTTCCCTTTCCAGGGAGATACTTTCAAAAACACATAGCTCCTTACTTCGAAGTCTCTCTTCTTGCGATGCAAATCTGCATACTTCTTTTGACGATCCTGAGCTGCTACAAGACGAGCTCTTATTACCCTGATGATCTCTACGGTCTGCTGCACCAATTCTGGCCCCAACAGTCTGCGTTCACCTACTTCATCCCAACACAAGGGTGTTCTACATTTCCTCCCATACAGTACTTCGTATGGTGGCATTCCAATACTATCATGATAACTGTTATTATACGTAAATTCTACGAGTGGAAGATGATCCTCCCAGCTTCCCTTGAAGTCCATCACACAGGCTCTGAGCATATCTTCTAATGTTTGAATTATTCTCTCGCTTTGCCCATCGGTCTATGGATGATAAGCGGTACTTATCCTCAAATGTGTCCCCATTCTTTCTTGAAGACTCCTCCAAAAATTTGAAGTGAAGCGCAGATCTCTATCGGATACAATTGATACCGACACTCCATGTCTTGAAACTATTTCTTTGATATACAACTTGGCTAGTTGATCCAAATTGTATCTAATTTTGATCGGCAAAAAGTGCTCTGACTTTGTAAGACGATCCACAATCACCCATATGGCGTCGTAACCTTTCTGTGTTGCTGGAAGCCCCACCACAAAATCCATCATGATATGCTCCCATTTCCATTCAGGAATCTCTAGCGGCTGCAATAGTCCACTCGGTCGTTGATGCTCTGCCTTGACTCTCTGACAAGTTAAACATCTGTTGACACATTCTGCAACCTCTCTCTTCATGTTCGGCTACCAAAAATGTTGACGCAGATCTTGATACATCATTGTGCTTCCTGGGTGTATCGAGTATCTCGTACTGTGGGCCTCTTGTAAAATCTCTTCTCTTAACTCCGGTATTGAAGGTACCTAAACTCGATTTTCAAATCTCAGCAATTCAGTGCTATCAATCTTATACTTCAACTCTTCACCTTCAGCTAACCGTTTCTTAACGTTACCACATTCTTCATCATTCTCTTGTGTCTCCTTCACCCTGTCCAATAAGGTCGGACTTGCTTCCATTTCTATTACTTTATCCGAATTCCTCGGATTTTTCACCTCCAACTCCATTTTCTCCATCTCTTTTACTAACTTTTCTTGCTCTGTCAACACAAACAACTTCTCACTGTTCTTCCTGCTTAAAGCATCTGCTACTACATTGGCCTTTCCTGGATGATATAGAATCTCACAATCATAATCCTTGATCAATTCTAACCACCTCCTCTGCCTCATGTTTAACTCCTTTTGTGTAAAGATATACTTCAAACTTTTGTGATCTGTGTATATCTCACACTTTTCTCCATAGAGATAATGTCTCCAAATCTTAAGGGCAAACACTACCGCAGCCAATTCTAGGTCATGGGTAGGGTATCCCTTTTCATAATCCTTTAACTGGCATGATGCATACGCAATGACTTTACCATTATGCATTAACACGCAACCCAGTCCCTTGTGTGACGCATCAATGTACATTGTAAAACCTCCCGTACTATTTGGTAAGGATAACACATGTGCTTCACTTAGTCGCTTCTTTAACTCCTGAAAACTCTGCTCACATTTCTCCGTCCACACATACTTAATTGTCTTCCTGGTCAAATTTGTCAACGACATCGCTTTCTTCGAGAAATCTTGAATAAACCTCCGGTAATATCCTGCCAATCCCAAGAAACTCCTAACCTCTGTCGGTGTCTTCGATTGTCCCCAATTCTTCACCGCTTCTACTTTTGCTGGATCAATAGAAATTCCTTCGTTATCAATAACATGACCCAAAAACTGAACTCTTTTCAACCAGAATTCACACTTTGAAAATTTTGCATATAATTTCTCTTTTCTCATTGTCTCCAGTATTATCCGTAAATGCTCGGCATGCTCCTCTTCAGTCTTCGAATACACCAGAATGTCGTCAATGAACATAACCACGAACTTATCCAAGTACTGTTTAAATACTCAATTCATCTAAGTCCATAAAAGCAGCTGGCGCATTCGTCAGTACAAACGACATCACTAGAAACTCATAATGGTCGTAACGAGTTCTAAATGTTGTCTTGGGTTCATCCTTTGTTCTCACCTTCAACTGATGATAACCAGTCCTCAAATCAATCTTCAAAAAATACTTCGCTCCTTTAAGTTGATCAAACAGATCATCTATTCTCGGTAACGGATACTTGTTCTTGATTGTTACCTTATTCAATTCTCTATAATCTATGCACAACCTCATCGATCCATCCTTCTTCTTTACAAACAACATCGATGCCCCCTACGGAGATACACTAGGTTGAATGTACTTCTTGTCCAACAAATCCTGCAGTTGAACCATCAACTCTTTTATTTCTACCGAAGCCATCCTATACAGTGCTTTCGATATCGACGTTGTCCCCGGTACTAAGTCAATTACAAACTCTATCTCTCGGTCTGGTGGAAGTCCTAGAAATTCCTCTGGAAAAACATCCACGAACTCATTCACTATAGGTATCTGCCCCATGTCAGAATTCACCATTCGTGTATCCACTACATGAGCCAAATAACCCTCACATCTTTTCTTCAACATCTTCCTGGCCTGCATCATCGTCAGATAACTCGTTTGTCTTGGTGACTTGCTACCATAAAATACAACCTCAGACTTGTTAGGTGTCTTAAGGCGTATGCTCTTTTCTGACAGTCAATAACTGCCTCATGGTTAAACAACCAATCCATTCCTAGGATTACATCAAATTCTCCTAAGCGTATCAAAATTAAATTCATGCTTAACGTATGTCCCCTTATTTCCATACAATAGTTTCTATGGATAAATTCTACAGGGATCACCTCTTTATTTGCAACTTCTATATTCATTGGGTTTTCTAACTTTTCACGAGGTAAATTTAATATTTTAGCAAAATCATCAGACACAAATGAACAGGTCGCTCCTGAATCAAATAATACATATGCATTTATATTATTGATCGGAATAATACTTGACACCACCTCCTTTGATGCAACTGCGTCTTACACAGTCATGTTGAATGTTCTAGCTATTGGCTTGCTTTGCGGTACTGGCCCTCCAATGGTTAATTTGGTGTTACTGCCCTTGTTGCCACTTCCTCCTTCAGTATTCTTCTTTAACGGACAATCCTTGAACCGATGACCCGTTCCTCATGAAAAACAATCACCTTTCCTTGGCTTAGGACAATTTGGTGACATATGTCCTTCCTGACCATAATTGTAACAGACATTCTTCCCTTTCATACACTCCTCCGAGTGATTCCTTCCACACTTTCCACATGCTTGCTTCTTCTGCTGAACACTCCCTTGCTGAGTCTCTGAGTTATTGCCACCACTGTTTCATTTGCGTTTCTTGCTATTGCTACCTCCACTACTAACATTCTGATTTCCACCTTCATTCTTCTTCTTATTCTTTTCCCGATTGTACTTGGACACTGCTTCACTACCACCTTCTGCAATGATAGCTTTCTCTAACAGAGTCGAAAACGAATCAATTTGCAACATTGCCACCTTGCTGAAAATCCAGGGTTTCAACCTGTTCTCAAATCTCCGCGCTTTTCGTTCCTCAGTATCCACCTGATGTAGTGCAAACCTTGCCAACTCGTTGAACTTAGCGGCGTATTCTGAGACTGGCATGTTCTTTTGCTTTAATTCTAAAAACTTAACTTCCATCCTTTAAAATAGTTTTTGAAAAATAATTCTTTAAACCTTTCCCATGTTACCACTCTTTCACCGGCCCTATTTTGATTTGATTCCCACCAAAAATTAGCTTCACCTTTCATTAAGTATGTAGCAAAAACTACCTTTTGCTTTTCTGCAACTCTTGCAATAATAAAAGCCTTCTCTATCTCCTTTATCCATGTTTGAGCTTCAATAGGATATGTTGTCTCCTTAAACTCTGGCGGACCTACTGCTTTAAAGTCCTTAAAATTTGCCAATTGGTTCACTGGCGAATTTCCTGTTGGTGGTACTTGATTCTGCATTGCTTGTGCTAACATGTTAACAAAGTCTTTTATTGGGTTCGCTTAACCCCCTTCGTCATTAACAGATCTTTCCTCCCTTGGGTTTCGAGTTTGTCGTCTCGGCGGCATTGTCTGAATAAACAAAACCTTAAGTTACTCCTTGAGTTTTTATGTTATGCCATAACTTATTAGTGCTAGCATTAAAAATGTAATACATAATTAAACTCATATAACCATAACGTTGGATTTTAAAATTCAGCTTACTGAATTTACCAATACGGTTTGCTAAATTAACATTTTTCAGATAGACAACTTACTAAGTAAATTCTCAAATCTTATTTACTTAATCAAACACGTAATCATAATATTGCATTTATATTCATATACCAAATCTTAGTGTTATACACTTACATGCGTGGCATATTTTTATAAATGCTCACTACCTCATTTTAACATCAAAAGATGGGGTCTACTAAAAGATATACTCCCCTATACACATAAGTAGGGGATACATCATATTTACATACTACCTCTCACTACCTGAGGTTTACATCATACATAACATGTCCCTAATAAACAAAAGGGGTACTAATGTATCTATATACATAACAACTAACCAACACATCACTGACTGTCCGGCTGAGCCACCTCAGTATGGACATGTTCCTGCTCCTGAAGTGCATCTCCACCCACTCGACGTCGAACAGAACGGCTTGACTCACCAGTCTCAAAATATTGCCTCCTTTCTCCAGATCTGGCACTCGCATATGCTGCATCTAATGCCCGCCCCAAGGACTCGATCCTGACCTCTCTGGCCTCCAATTCCCCCTTCAGCTGATCAACTTTCCTAGCCGCATTGACCCATGCATCCTCAATTCTTATCTTCTCGGCTATCTCCAAATCAAACTCAAACCTCAAAGCTTCATTCTCTACCTGCACTACTCCTAGTTGTAACTCCGCTAGCTCCAGCCTCCCTCTCAACTCAACTGACTGCCCCTGAGCCTGATGAGCTGCATCTCTATATTGTTGCTCCATAAGCTGATGGGTTTGGTTTTCTTCCTCCAAGTGGGAAATTATCTCTTCTAATTCATGGTTCCTGGCCATTAGGTCGCCGATCAATTCATTCTTGGGTGAATCTAGCATCACCTCATGCTCTACTGGCTCCTCTATTGGATCTACCTGCTCTTGATCCACTGTATGGCTATCTTGGCGCTCTTCAGACATCCTATAATGACAACACCAAAAATAACCAATAAATAACATCAGTATCATAATAAAATATATTCATTGATGAAATGAAATGATATTTTATTATGTACAATCTATATTCGATGAGTTTTTCCACAATCCATCTCCTAGCATACTCTATACGAGTTTTCTTCTAAGGTTATAACCTAGGTTTCACATCCTAATGTTTATAACTTACAACTCTGATACCAACCTGTGACGCCCCCAAATCCAGCAAACTAACCACGGATTCGGTGCTCACGATCCATCATCATCATACACATTCTATGAACTATTACAGAATAATAAACATACATTGTTCATTTAAATAAAGTTCTACATCAAATCCCAAGGTCTAATAACCTTAACTTAAAACATACCCTTAATATTACAAAAGGTTTATCTAAAATTATTACATCAGATAATACGATAATTAAACATTCACATAAGTCTATCCTGAGCTTTGCCTTTTCCTTTATCCTTCTTGGAACTTTCCGGTCTAGCTGAAATAAACGTCATGATATAGCAAGGGTAAGCAACTAATTTGCTTAGCAAGTTTAATTACAAAGGAGATATATCATGATTAGAAAGAAATTTAACCTTTGAAACTTTCAACAATAAATATCAATTGTGAAAGAATAAGAGTTCAAGTTTCAATATTTGAAAGATTGAATCAATGATGTTGAGTGGTCAACAATGACCGCGAACATATACGGAGGCTGTCATTATTTAAACGGGTCCTCTAAATAAGTTTTGGTAATCGAGGGGATCAGCCTCTCATACCCGGCGAATATGCATAATCACTTAATAAACGTGCATACAATTGTTTTCCAATATAATGCCTTAAAAATTGTTCTCTTTCTCAGTCTAAGAGTCTATACCGTTCAATTGGTTTGGACAGCCTTGTTAACAACGAATTGATTTAACAAATTTAAACATGTTTGATTTAGCTGATACAACTAGTATAGATCCATCTTATAAACAGTTCATGAATGAAAGAACTTTAACTAATTCACAATTTAATAATAATAGAACAGGAATTCAATTGCACAAAGTGCGAATGCCAATAATCATCATGGATGTGGAATAATTAAAAATAATTATCCACTAACATACTTTGAAACGATAACTCAAGTTCGAGTAGGAAACTCGCAATATATAAAGATTCATAATAATAATCAAGATCTTGCACAATATACGAAATTGTGTAAGTTAGGAACTTGCTCAATATAAATTTGAGTAAAGATAGGGAACTTGCCTTGATCGTTGACTACTGCTACACAATTTAATATGACTTCTTTTGAAAGACCTATCATTTATAAGATTGATCTCTCAATTAGTATCACACATTTCACCCATAATATCATTACTTTACATTACATTGTCTAATAGTCAGTCACATAGTTTAGTAGTAGACATTACAATAAAGTCTTAGTGTTATAATTATCCTTTGATAACCTTTTAATCACTTCATTGCTTAATCTTTCCTTATATAAGTCTTTCTTTATGATTCAGTAGGTTAAATACCCAATCCAGCAAACTGGATTCCAAATCCAGCAAACTAGATGGCCATCCAGCAACCTGGATTCCAATCTAGCAAACTGGATTACAATCCAACACACTGGATTCAAACTGGATTACAATCTAGCAACCTGGATTCACACTATTTAATTCATCAAATTGTTTTCCAATCCAGCAACCGAGATTTACATTATTCAATTCATCGTACTATTCAATATGAGCTATTGAATGTCTAACTCAATAGTTTAACTCCTCTTTTGAACTCTCATGTAATATTATTAATCTTTTATCATTATTTATTATTTAATAGGAATTAAATAATAAATACTTAATTTATTAACTTTAACATCCTTTAATCATTATTTAACATTAATTAAATAAAAATTAATCAATTCTTTATCCCTATTTATTATTTAGTCTTACTAAATAACAAATAGTTAGTTTAGTAATGCTAACTCTATTTAATTATTATCCAATGTTAATTAAATAATAATTAAATAGTTAATTACACTTAAACAATATTTAATTATTGTAATTATTAATTAGTAACATTAAAAATTTATTAGTTAGTAATCTCAAATGATTTAAAAAGGGATTAAATTATTAATTACTCTAATAATTACTTAATTACACCAACAAAAACCAAATTAAATATTATAATATTTTTTCATATTTTAGAAAAGTTTTGGGCTGGGATCCGTCGCCGGAAGTCCCTCGTGAACCGGTTCACTTGAAACAACCATGCGGGCTGCCCCCTTGGTTTCCAGCTATGGGGTCCTCTACGAAATCGCAAATAAACTGAAATCTACAACTCGGATTAGGGTCTAGTCAGTACCGTTGGATTCGTATCTTTTCGAACTACAATTTTCCATTATCAAACATCAAATTTGGACAAGTTTTGATGACTAAAATTCGTCCGAAAGCGGACTGTTCCGACAGTGTACCAATAGTTAGCACGCTTTGGTAAAAAATTACATAACTCTCTCATTTTAACTTCTTTTTAAACGATTCTAACTAGGTTCTCTTCCTAACTTACCCCTTAAAACTCAAAAAAAAGAAAATCACCAATATAATGTATAGATTTTAAAATACACAATTTATTCGAACAAGCTAGGGTTTGTTCGTCGGTAAAAAGGTTTTCAAGCTTTTAGTTTAATTTTTCTAGACAAACTCATACCATTTCATACCAAACCACATGTCATCATACATAAACATATTTAGCATGATTCTAAACACAAAAACCTTGATGATAACGTTTCTACCATAAAATTAAAAAGAAAAGCAAGATTAGGATTTTCTAAGGTTTTTAGGTTAGTTTGTATACCTTCTTAGCTTGGTGGTTTGCTTCCTTTTCTTTCCAAAGTAGAAGATGAAGTTATTGGTCATCCACAAGCTCTCCTCCTTCCTCTCTAGGTGGCGACACCCTCTTCCTCATTTCTCCCACAAGAACTCTCTCTCAATGTATATTTTCTCTCTACTTTCTCTCTCTCTAAGCTACCAAGGAAGAAGATGAATAAGACTTATGCTTTACCAACTAATTACTTACAATAATCTATAGATACATAGGTTGTATCTATCCATTTTATCATCATGAGCAAGTGGGTTTATTTTGACAACTTGGTGATAGCTTGTCATAATCAATTGTACTTCTTTGTTAATCTTTCCAAGCAAGCTAGCAAAAATGAACAACTCACCCCTTTTGTGGGCCCCCAATTCGGCAGCCCCCCCTCCTTTATGTCCAATTTTTGATTTTCTTTAATTGCTTTAATGGAATAATCAAGTTGCTCAAGATATTTTCCAAGTGGGCTAGCAATTGGGCTTTGTTTTAAATACATTTGAGCTATTAGTTGCCAAAGTTATTAATTCATGCTTGGCTACTAGTTTAATTAGGTGTTGAGCTAATTTAGTTAGTCCACACATTAATTATCCAAGTCCATGTTCAATTAATTGAGTGAGCTTGGTTAATTAATTAATTAGGCTAGTCCACTAGTGTTTTGTTACTAATTGGACTATTAAAATTAATTATTCATATTTCACATAATCCTCATTAATTAATACTCATATTAATTAATTAACAAAAATTTAATTCACTTACTATATTCAATTGAATTGAATATTTAATTAACTCATTTATCATATCAATTGCTTGATACTAAAATTACTAGGTTAAACTACTAAATTAAATAACTATTAGTGGGACCTCCTTTAACTAACAATTAGTCACATAGATCATTAATCACATATTCATTCCTTATATGTCACAAAATTTTCAATATCATTAATATTTAATTAATATATTCATTTACAACGTGACTTAAATTTTTGGCTATTAAAGTTAGGGTTTGGTGTGGCTTGACTAGGGTTGAGCTAGGGTTGATAATGGCTTGGCTAGGGTTGGCTAGGGTTGAGCCATGGCTCAAGCCCTAGGGTTAAACCCTAAGACTTAATGGCTAAGCAAGCTAAATGAAATGAACCCTAAATAAAATTGGAATTAAAGCATTATAGTAACTGTCGACGCCGGGAGGATTCGCTTCCGTTGCGATATTTATCCTTTCCAATTTTTAGCCTTCTCATTAGATGATTTTTCGGAAAAGGTCGGCATTAATGTCGACGGGGTTTTGAAAGATCATTTTTTTATGATGAGCCAATTGATCAGAGTCGCCAGTTGGTATATTTGAAATGGATGTACCAACTCATCCGAGTTTCGTTCTTTCGTAAATCGCTGGCTCATATGTGACTCCGAATTAATTGGTCTGCAAACCGAGATTCATAGAATTCGGGGGCTTGCTTAAGCGAGGGGAAGGTGTTAGGCACCCCCCGTCTTCCGTGAAACACGGTTACCGCAATCTTGATGCTTTTCCTATCCTTTAATTCTTACAATGTGTATGTGTGCGCGTGTGTGTGTCTATGTGAATGTGGTGGTGAGTTAATATGAGAGAATCATTTGGTTTTCTTATGGAAAGTCGTGATGCTAATAACCTAACTTGATTGATTTTATGAAAGTCTTCATCGTTTAGCTTTGAAATAAATTTTGTGTCATAAGTCAAATCAAGCATTAAAATGCGTTGGGGCTATTCATGGGCATGTAAGCCATCAAAATAACCCCAAACGCCCACAATCACGTATTTCACTATTACGGGGCCTTAAACCCGATTTTCAACTTGGTATCGTTTTAAGGCCCGACGATTACATGTTTACAATCAAGGATAATCGATCCTATTACATACACCAAAATTGTCCATCATCGGATTTGGACCACGGGGTCGCGTTCCTAGGCTCACATCCACAATTTCTACACACCCATAAAATGAATATTCCAACGATTAAACAAGCTAAAAATCACCAAATGGATATCATCGGGCCATTAGGAAGAATTTCGTTCCGTTGGAACCCTCACTAATAATCCCTAATCCGTGTATTCTCAATAATATACAAAAAAACTACATTTAATGCAACCCAAATGACCAAAAGCTTAACAAAATGATACAACAAAAATGCTATAAAAGAGGGCTTTTTCACCTTGCAAATGACACCACGATGCGTATAAACTCGTATATTAATTAGAGTAGAAAATATATGTGATACAATCTCATAAAAGAGGTACAAATCCTCACTATTTTTCTTTTTTCTCTCCCTAATTTGCTGCTGCCTGCTGCTGAATCTTCCTCTTTTCCTTTCTTCTTCCGCTGCTGTCAACTCTCTCTATGCTAAATGAAGGAATGAGCTGAAATAGGCTGGCCAAGGGCAGTCGCAGATTGATCTGCGGCTGGCTGGCCGCCCACCAGCCACTCAGCCTGGTTTCGACTTCCGTGTTTCGAATTCCATGTTTTCAAAAGGCGCACTTATTGGCCGCAGATCAATCCGCGGCTGGCCGGTTTGACTTTCTCGGTTTTCGTACCATGCCTCGATTCTCGTGTCGTGACGTCGGTTTTCGCCGAAAGGCTTGTATTTTACAGTCCGGGAATTACTGGGAGACGTGCCACATCATTCGAAAATGCTCATTTCGGATGGCCTTGTTGTCACGTCGGTTTTGGTTACAAATCGTCGCGGTGGCGTCGAGTGTTAGTACTTGTCCACCTTCATCTCGTAGGCTGGGTTAATTGACGATTTTGCCCTCCTGCCAGGGTTAGTATACGAAGTGCAAAATTTGGGTGTCTACAGCTGCCCCTCTTTATCATGTTTATGAAATGTTAAATGAAATGAACATGATAAAGAAGTAGACACCCGATGCATGAATGACAGTGCATAAAAATGACAGTACATACATGATGCAATACATACAACTTATGATGCAACGCAAGATGTAAGGCATGCAAAACATTCGTAAAGGTGTCAATGAATCAATCATTGACCGCATTGTTAGTCGTCGGGTTTGGTCTTCTAATTGATCGTCTCGTCTGCGCCGGGTCTCGTATCCGGTCGCTAGTCTCGTGATCACCGGGTCTCGTATCCGGTTGATTGTCTTGTCGGCGCCGGGTCTCGTATCCGGTCGCTCGTCTCGTGATCACCGGGTCTCGTATCCGGTTGATCGTCTTGTCGGCGCCGGGTCTCGTATCCGGTCGCTCGTCTCGTGATCACCGGGTCTCGTATCCGGTTGATCGTCTTGTCTGTGCCGGGTCTCGTATCCGGTCGCTAGTCTCGTGATCACCGGGTCTCGTATCCGGTTGATCGTCTTGTGAGTGTCGGGTCTCGTATCCGGTCGCTCGTCTCGTAATCACCGGGTCTTGTATCCGATTGATTGTCCTGTGAGTGCCGGGTCTCGTATCCGGTCGCTCGTCTCGTGATCACCGGGTCTCGTATCCGGTCGCTCGTCTCGTGATCACCGGGTCTCGTATCCGGTTGATCGTCTTGTGAGTGCCAGGTCTCGTATCCGGTCGCTCGTCTCGTAATCACCGGGTCTCGTATCCGGTTGATTGTCCTGTGAGTGCCGGGTCTCGTATCTGGTCGCTCGTCTCGTGATCACCGGGTCTCGTATCCGGTTGATCGTCTTGTGAGTGCCGGGTCTCGTATCCGGTCGCTCGTCTCGTGATCACCGGGTCTCGTATCCGGTTGATCGTCTTGTGAGTGCCGGGTCTCGTATCCGGTCGCTCGTCTCGTAATCACCGGGTCTCGTATCCGGTTGATTGTCCTGTGAGTGCCGGGTCTTGTATCCGGTCGCTCGTCTTGTGATCACCGGGTCTCGTATTCGGTTGATCGTCTTGTGAGTGCCGGGTCTCGTATCCGGTCGCTCATCTCGTAATCACCGGGTCTCGTATCCGGTTGATTGTCTTGTGAGTGCCGGGTCTCGTATCCGGTCTCTCGTCTCGTAATCACCGGGTCTCGTATCCGGTTGATTATCCTGTGAGTGCCGGGTCTCGTATCCGGTCGCTCGTCTCATAATCACCTTATTCCATCGCATTGCCATCCAAGGAAGTTATTCTCCTGACTAGCTTAAAAGGCATCCTTGGAGTTCGTTCTCGTACATCGTTCTTGGCAGCCATCGCTTTTGACTCTGATAGGCTAGGACCTTGACACCTAACCTGCTTGATTTATTATTTTTTCATTTCATGGATCACGTACAGAATTATCATCTGTTCATGCATGTGACACAACATTTAAAATGTTAATTGATGAAAAATGACCCCTGTACAGTCTTTTGATACGGTTCTACAGATGTCATCATTTGTCGTGGTTTGCTTGGATCTCAGCCCTTCCCAGGGATCGCTCACTTTTTTTTTGGATATCGGCCCTTCCCAGGGGTTGTTCAACACCTTGTTGTGGTTCGCTTGGATGCCTTCCTAGGTTCTCACACCACCTTATTATGATTTGCTTGGATGCCTTACCAGGTTCACTCACCACCTTGTCGTGGTTTGCTTGGATGCCTTCCCAGGGTGCTCATCACCTTGTTGTGATTTGCTTGGATGCCTTTCCAGGGTGCTCACCACCTTGTTGTGGTTTGCTTGGATGCCTTCCCAGGTTCACTTCTTGTTTGGATACCAGCCCTTCCCAGGGTCATTGATTGTTTAGATACCAGCCCTTCCCAGGGGTCATTGGCAGGCTTTTTCGCTGCTTTGCTCAGTTCATCGCCGGGCGACAGGGTTATTGCAGATGGTCTTCTCGGACATTCATGGTCCTTATTATCCTTTTAGGTGCCGGCAGGCTTTATGGAGGGTATTCTGAGCTATTGGGCCCATGCCCGTCAGGTGCTTAGATTAGGGACAATGGAGATGACCTCAGACAGAAAGAGATCTACTGCGGGTATATGATCTTTGGTCTCGCAGGATCTTTGCCGAGTTTAGTGAGAATTGCCCTATTCAGACATCTGCTCATGTGCGATGTTTGCACGGAGACTCTGATATGGTTGGTTTGAGTCAGACTGGAGTATTTGATGACTCTCGAGTGATTTTCACAGATGACACTGCCCCAGGGGTATTCATTCCTCCCGAGTCTACCGAGATAATATCCAGATATGATTTTGAAGGCTTCTCTACTCCCGCCCATATTCCTTATTCCATCTCGGCTGATTCTGCCCCTAGTCGGGTTACTGAGGATAGCCGGATCCGACGGACCTTGATTATTACTGAGGCGGAGAGGGACGCTGCTCTTGTTGAGAGAGATGCTGCTATTCTGGCCAGAGATGCTGCCCTTGCCGACAGAGATGCCATTGTATTGTAGACTAGGGCAGTTATAGATGCTCACTCTGAGACCGTTAGCCGAGCCACTGCTTTGTTGGATCGCATCGACATGATGGGGCAGCAGATTGCAGGGGATGCCGATGCTTCAGATGTATCCACCACCTTATCCATCCTACTTCAGTTAGTTTCAGATTTGTAGATCATTTTATTTCCTGCATAGACTATGTCAGTTTCATCGGTTATTAAAAGAGAAATCTTGTAACAAAATGACTAATATATATAGACATGTATTTAAAATTAGTCATTTTCCCCTTTTTTCGTATCGATGCCTTTCATTAGACCCTCATTTTATCCAGCTAGCCATGATTTTGATATTTCTCCTTCTTTCTCCTCTCAGGTCTTGATGGGGATTTGACAGATTTTGTCGCACATCCTGTTGATTTCATCGGACTGAGTCTTATATTTTGGCTAAGTGTTTGGTTGGGTTAGGGTTATGACACTTGAGATGAAGCTGATCAGGTGGCTGGTTTCGAGGGTTCAGGAAGGTTTTTCTGGCTGTTGGGAATCGGTTTTGATAGAAGAAAGTATTATTTTGTAAGGAATGGGACTGTGCCACGATGGCTGCCTACGTACCCCCACAAGTCGGGAGATCAGGTCCTACGTAATTCGTTCTTCAAAGAAGGAAGTGAATTTTTTTTTCGGGCATAGAACCGCTTTACCGAGTCGGAATTGATGGGTTGTGGACACACCTCACCGTCCATCTCTTGCAATATGAGGGCTCCTCCAGACAACACTTTTTTATCACAAAAGGTCCTCCCCAGTTCGGGGCAAACTTCCCTTTGGCTTCGTCTTGACAAGGCATGACTCTCTTTAGCACTAGGTTATTTTCCTTGAACTTTCGAGTTCTTATCTTTTTGTCGTACGATCGAGAGATTCGTTGCTGATATAACTGACCGTGCAAGACAGCAGCCACCCTCCTTTCATCAATTAGGGCCAATTGGTCGTACCGACTTTGCATCCAATCCCCCTCGTTTATTTGAGCATCAATCAAGATTCTGAGGGATGCCATTTCAACCTCAACTGGCAGAGCAACCTCCATTCTGTATACCAAAGCGTAAGGGGTTGCCCCTGTAGAAGTATGCACCGATGTTCTGTACGCCAGCAGGGTGAGAGGTAGCAGATCCGGCCATCCTCGATGATTCGCAGACATTCTCGCCATGATCCTCTTGATATTCTTATTTGCAGCCTCCACTGCCCCATTCATCTTAGGACGGTAAATGACAGAATTGAGGTATTTGATCTTAAACTGGTCACATAATTCCTTCATGAGGGCATTGTTCAAATTCTTAGCATTGTCGAAGACTAAGACCTCAGGTTGCCCGTATCGGCAAATGACATTATTCCTGATGAAACAGACGATGATCTCCTAAGTTACTTTGGGGAAAGAAGCTGCTTCTACCCACTTAATGAAGTAATCAATCATGACGAAGATAAATCGGTGCCTGTTGCTTGCTTTAGGCTCTATTGGTCCGATTTCATCCAAGCCCCACTCTGGTTTTAGCTTTCTTAGTTTCTGCTTGAAAGGCTTGAAACCTTCCTTGATGGGCAACCGGTGTACCATAATGTCGGTGCACGATCCGATCATGTCCTCATGAGACCAGGCCAAAACATCCTCATACTGGCTTAACAACTTGGTTATTTCTACCTTTTGGATAGGGGTCAGGTCTGTCCCTATCTTGAGCTCTTTGGGTTTGTCAGGGGTTCCGACATTTATGGTGATGGTTCGGTCTAAGTTGGGTTTGGGTTTGTCTTCGACCCATCCTTTGATCTCGTCAGGCGTGTCGTCATTACCTGTTTCATCCTGCTCAATGCCCATTAAATCGAAATCCAGCTCAATATCAAAATCATAGCCATCTTTCAAATTTGAAAAATCGTTTGTTAGGCAAGCAATACTTAAATCGGTACACCTGACATGAAACAAAAATATTTGTCATATATATAAGTCATTTTCCCGCAATGATCATCTTTAAAATAACATGACAAAATAACATAACCATGCAAAATTCAAAATAAGGAACAAAAACTGGTATCTATTCATCCCCCACCATCCGGGGTATACCACCCTGACGCCATATTTTACCCTCGTTTGGATATTATTGGCTTCATCATCCAATTGTTAATGGTCAGATCGGCCGGAATGCGACAGATGAAAGGCGACTTCGCTCCCTGATCACTTGTCATGTCAATCATCTCACCAATTTTCTTTATAGGATTCAGCCTTAGTGGTCCTCCGGCTTCGCTGGCTTCCACCCCATTGACCCCTTCCCCATCATGCTTAGGCAGGGAATTGACTTTAACATTTGGTGACTCTGGTTGTTCCACCACGATCTCCCCGCTATCGATCATGTTCTGAATCTTATGCTTCAGCGCCCAGCATTCCTGAGTATCATGACCAGGGGAACCCGAATGGTACGCACACCTCTTACTTGGGTCAAATTTCCTCCCTTTCGGGTCAATTGGGGTGCCAAATCGACTATCCTTCTCTGTGCTATTAATACTGCCAAAATCTGTTTGAGAGGATCCCCAAGCGGGGTGAATACCCGATCTCTTGCAGTTTCAAATCTTCTTCGTCCGTCCGCCCTTTGACTATCGAAATTAGGTTGTCGGGGAGTCACAATTCTCTGTATTTACACTGGAGGGCTATTCTCCACCTTCCTAGATGATCCTTGCAGGATGAGGGAAACATCTTCCTCCTTTCTTTTTTGGGTCCTGTGGGAAGCACTGCCATAGTTTCCACTCCGGATTTGCTCCGCAACTGTTTCTAAAGCCGTAAAATCCCGAATCTTGCCAGACTTCAACCCCATGTCCATCATTTCTCCGTGTCTTATCATTTCGGCAAAAGTTCGTCCAAATATCACTCGCTCATAATAGGGTGCCTCCTGGATATCCACAAAGGTCATTACCATCTCTGCCTCGCTCATTGGGGGATTCACTTGGGCAGCCATACCCCTCCACCGCTGTGCATAGTCCCTGAAAGATTCTTTCGGTTGTTTCTTGACCTTTGTTATTTGATACCTGTCAGGGGTCATCTGTGCTTGGAAGCTGTATTGTGTTAAGAAAGTATGGGCCAATTCCTCCCAGTTGTGGATTCGAGCATTGTCAAGGCGGGCATACCAGATTCTTGCCTCCCCCGTTAGGCTCTTTTGAAATAGCTGCATCCTTAATCCTTCATCCTCTGCATAAGACCTGAGTTCCCCAATGTATATCTTTAAGTGTGTATAAGGGTCTCCCTTTCCATTATATTTCTCAAACTCGGGGACCTTGAACTTCTCCGGATATCTGGTTCCGGGGAAGACACACAGATCTGAATAATTAACCCTGCCTAGGGAACCTATGCCTTTTAGAGATTGGATGGTCTCTTCCATCTGCTTCATTTTCCTTCGAAGGTCATCTGTATCACCCTCCTCTAGAATCGTGATTATTGTTCTGTCAGGTGCAGGAACGGCCTTGGGGATGACTGGCTCACCCTTGTGCTGGGGTTGGTCATCTTTAAAAAGGATTGCACCATTTTTAGGAGGATTCTGGTCACCCCCTGGTGGTGGCATATTATGCGGTCCCTGGTTTGGCGAATCTTGTCTGAGTAGGAACTGTTCTTTTAGCATTGTGGCCATTTCCATCATCTACTTTTTAAAGTCATCAAATTCCTCCCGAGATATGGAACCAGGATTGGTAGGTGGAAGATCGGTCATTTCAGATGTAGAATCTTGGGCCTTCCTAGATTGCAAACGCGTTCGAGGAGCAATCATGTAGGAAAAAACGGTTCGAAGTTTAGCCTTGGGCATTGAAAGGATGTGGATGCATGCTAAAGCTGTAACTTATGTGTTTTGGGTTTTTTAAT
Source organism: Aralia elata (assembly GCA_034770075.1). Lineage (NCBI taxonomy): Eukaryota > Viridiplantae > Streptophyta > Magnoliopsida > Apiales > Araliaceae > Aralia > Aralia elata. The sequence goes on from CM068387.1 coordinate 29,814,197, forward strand.
CTTTCTCTGCAAAACAACATGTTAGCGGTCCCTTATTGCAATAATAAATGCTAGACACGACTTATTATGCTTCCCCAGCTATTCCCTGCAAAACATAGAGGTTAGTACTTTCTTTTGACAAAAGGGGAGGCATATATGCATGTTGAATGGGACTATGACATTTGTACGCGCGAACGTAAAAGGGCATGAAGAGACTTTTCCTACGTTGGGTTAATCTGAGGCTGACCTATCCTAAGGTTACTCTCGCGGGCTTTTCGGCATGAAGGTCCCCAAATCTTCACAATCTACTTATCTAAATCCTTTCGATTGGAGCGGATTTGGGTGGTGCGTTTCCTAAGCCATCTCCGGGGAGCAGCCCCTTCGAGTCCAGTAATAAGCAACCGACAGGTGTGCCTCAGGAGGAGGTACACTCTCAACATACATTCACATTCATCGTCCTCACCGTATGCAAATGATTACTTTAAAGTAAAGCAATTCCATTCAACCATTCATTCATTGGTAAAACACATTCACACAACAACAGGTCAAAATATCGCACGCACACACACATTCATGAATTTCAAAGGATAGGACAACATCAAGACTTGAACACGGCTTAAGCCCTCTAATGTCCCCAGCAGAGTCGCCAGCTGTCGACGCCGGGAGGATTCGCTTCCGTTGCGGTATTTATCCTTTCCTATTTTTAGCCTTCTCATTAGATGAATTTTTGGAAAAGGTCGGCATTAATGTCGACGGGGTTTTGAAAGATCGTTTTTTTATGATGAGCCAATTGATCAGAGTCGCCAGTTGGTATATTTGAAATGGATGTACCAACTCATCCGAGTTTCGTTCTTTCGTAAATCGCTGGCTCATATGTGACTCCGAATTAATTGGTCTGCAAACCGAGATTCATAGAGTTCGGGGGCTTGCTTAAGCGAGGGGAAGGTGTTAGGCACCCCCCGTCTTCCGTGAAACACGGTTACCGCAATCTTGATGCTTTTCCTATCCTTTAATTCTTACAATGTGTATGTGTGCGCGTGTGTGTGTCTATGTGAATGTGGTGGTGAGTTTGTATGAGAGAATCATTTGGTTTTCTTATGGAAAGTCGTGTTTTGAGAGTGCTTTAGAATGTCCTTCGGCTTACACGAGAAAGCTTTATTCTTTATGAGAAAGATTTGATTTTATTTGTCAAAAGCCGTGGTATTTTCATTAGGTGTCATTTGGCAAAACAAGAGTTTTTTAACCTTCGTCAAAATAGAAATCGGGACCTATACGTTGCTTTCATAAATAATGATGGGCAACCTCTAGGATTCCTTTAACCCTATGCACAAAGATATAATAAAACGCTATCATTTTATGTGATGTTTGTAAACGATTTTTTTTCTTTGCCTTCTCGTTAAATAGGAATCGACATTCGTTAGCACTTCCAATTTCTTATCCTCGTGATGCTAATAACCTAACTTGATTGATTTTATGAAAGTCTTCATCGTTTAGCTTTGAAATAAATTTTGTGTCATAAGTCAAATCAAGCATTAAAATGCGTTGGGGCTATTCATGGGCATGTAAGCCATCAAAATAACCCCAAACGCCCACAATCACGTATTTCACTATTACGGGGCCTTAAACCCGATTTTCAACTTGGTATCGTTTTAAGGCCCGACGATTACATGTTTACAATCAAGGATAATCGATCCTATTACATACACCAAAATTGTCCATCATCGGATTTGGACCACGGGGTCGCGTTCCTAGGCTCACATCCACAATTTCTACACACCCATAAAATGAATATTCCAACGATTAAACAAGCTAAAAATCACCAAATGGATATCATCGGGCCATTAGGAAGAATTTCGTTCCGTTGGAACCCTCACTAATAATCCCTAATCCGTGTATTCTCAATAATATACAAAAAAACTACATTTAATGCAACCCAAATGACCAAAAGCTTAACAAAATGATACAACAAAAATGCTATAAAAGAGGGCTTTTTCACCTTGCAAATGACACCACGATGCGTATAAACTCATATATTAATTAGAGTAGAAAATATATGTGATACAATCTCACAAAAGAGGTACAAATCCTCACTATTTTTCTCTTTTCTCTCCCTAATTTGCTGCTGCCTGCTGCTGAATCTTCCTCTTTTCCTTTCTTCTTCCGCTGCTGTCAACTCTCTCTATGCTAAATGAAGGAATGAGCTGAAATAGGCTGGCCAAGGGCAGTCGCAGATTGATCTGCGGCTGGCCGCAGATTGATCTGTGGCTGGCTGGCCGCCCACCAGCCACTCAGCCTGGTTTCGACTTCCGTGTTTCGAGTTCCGTGTTTTCAAAAGGCGCACTTATTGGCCGCAGATCAATCCGCGGCTAGCCGGTTTGACTTTCTCGGTTTTCGTACCATGCCTCGATTCTCGTGTCGTGACGTCGGTTTTCGCCGAAAGGCTTGTATTTTGCAGTCCGAGAATTACTGGGAGACGTGCCACATCATTCGGGAATGCTCATTTCAGATGGCCTTGTTGTCACGTCGTTTTTGGTTGTAAATCGTCGCGGTGGCGTCGAGTGTTCGTACTTGTCCACCTTCGTCTCGTAGGCTGGGTTAATTGACGATTTTGCCCTCCTGTTAGGGTTAGTATACGAAGTGCAAAATTTGGATGTCTACAGTAACTTTGTAATTCTTAAACTTGTGAGGGGCATAAAAGACCAAAGTGGCCAGCCATGTGAGGATAAGGGGAACAAGAAGGTGAGTCATTTAACATGACTCACCATAAGTAGACAACGATTTAATGCATGGTTTCCCCTTTAATTGATTAAACCATCCAAACAAAGCCTCAAGCAATAATGAGATTGCTAAACCTTGGTTAATTAACCTAACTAGTATGATGGTTGAGTTAAATGGTGGAGAATTAGCTAGGTCAAATGAACTTAGACAAATAGCTTTTCATCCATTCCAAGAGCTAAGAAGAAAAGGTAGAGAGAAAAGAAAGAGAAGAAGAAAGAAAGAACAAGAAGATAATCAAAGAAGTTGTTTATTAATCAAAAAAAAGAAGATCAAGACCATAGACTTGATCATCAAACAAAGAGGAGCAAGAGCAAAGAAGATTAAGAATAAACGAAACAAGAAGGTAATAACCTAGTTCTTCATCTATTTCATTTTAAGCTTTAAAAGCTTTTTAGTTTGTTTATGAAGTGCATGTTGGTGGTTGTTGATATAATCATCAAAGAAGGATCATGGAGAGATAAGGAAGTTGTTTATATTTGAACCTTGCTAAAACTTACCGATAAATGCCATGAAAGCGATAATGAAAGTTAAAATCCTAAACCTATGCGTAATGGATGAAAAATATGATAGAGGACATAAAACGGACCTAAAAAAATGGTGGTTGTGTCGTATGATATAATCCACAAGTTGAATATGAATAGTTCCACGTAAAAAGGGAAAAAAATCTGCTATAACGAAGCTATGGCGAGAAATGTCCAAAAAGGCGTTTTAAAATGTTAATAAGATTTAACTCCGTGTGGGGTGCAAACTTTTGTCCATAGTGTTCGACTAAGTCTAAGACCATAGGCTTGTTAAAGTATATGAAAAATGGGATTCGTGGGCTCAAGAACGAGTCCAATCCAATGTCGGGTGAACAAGTTACGCTATAATGAAAGTTAACGTTGAAAAATATCGTTTATTGAAAAAGTTATCCGTAACGGGACTTTTTAAGCTAATGTTTGAGATTGCTATAAATCTTGGAGAACCATTCCGAGTATGTCAAGATATAGTTCATGTGGTATATTAGAGGTAGGATCAGACGTTAGAAATTAATCGCGTCGTCGGATAAAATTCTGCAGAAGCAGAAAACTTTTTCTTTTTGGTACTGGCAACCACGCCAGGGCGCAAAAATTAGCCTAGAATTCTCGCCGGGGCGGGAAAATTTGGCCTTGTGGAGCGCGCCGGGGCGCGGATGCCCTGCACCAATTTTTGCGATTTTCTAACTTTTGTTCGATCAAACGTAACTTTTGCATACGAACTCTGATTTTAGTAATTCAAGATGTTTCGGAAAACTAACGAAGAGACCTTAACTCTTATTCGATGAGAATTAAAGATTGAGTGTTGGAATTAATTTTGAATAAGCTTTAATCAAGGCGATCATATAGTCGAGGGGTCAAAACGTGTTACGTTCTTCGGAACGCCGAACCAACGAATCCCGCTAGCTAAGCTTCTTAAGTCTAATCATTAGACATTAAGAAATATAGTTTAATGTTAATGTAAACCATAAATGGAAACCAATACGTGTCTAATTGGTATGTTTATGTGCATTGAATGTGTAGTACGTATAAAGGGCGATTAACGCTAAAAGTCTAGAGACTGCAAAGGCAAGTGTTCTAACCTTGTGTAATTTATTATGTGCAAGTTTTATATTCATTTGATCATACTCTCATGAATAATTATAAGTATGTTCTGATTACGCAATGTGCGTATATTATGAAAAGTTTCAAACTTACAATGATATATATCAATCAAGTTTTGTTATGATGGTAAGTTCTAATATACTTGAACTATTTTCAAAGTTAGTCTAAGCCAATTGTTCTGGCTAGACACATGTTAAACATTTTATTGATTTCATTATAATCCTCTAAAATGTTATTGGTTTAAGTAGAGCTTTCCAACCAATTGCACTTGGTTTTGATTCAAGTCTGAGAAGGAACAACCCTAATATAGGAAATATTTTAGTCAGATATTCCCGACAAGGCTTCAAGTGCCAAAATAAGAACGCAATGTCGTTTTCATTATGTAGTGTTGATCAACGCAGGGCATAACGGGCTGATCACCCACCGTGCCCGTAAGTTAAGACGGTTCCATAGTTGAATTACTGGTGGACCTTTTCAAAAGAAAAACAGAAGTTCTTGGTCTTTTGACCTCTCAGCATGTCAGTCAGTATGTAGTTTCAAAAGTATTTGGTAATCAAAATTGTTTCAGATTTCTTCACAACTATCCTTCAGTTGTTGAATCTAATGTTATGGAAAATATTTAATTCTTGTTATATTGTTATCTTTAATTGTTATTACTTGCTGAGAAATTAAATACTCACCCTTGCTTGTAATTAAATATTTTTAGCAAAGCCCGAACGTGTGGAAGGTTTTGGTAAGGACAAAGGAAATGGGAAGATGAATAAATAGGAGGTGGAACTATCTGTAATAGATAGAATATTTGTAATAATATTTCGTATAATATTATGTAAGAACACTTTAAAGGTCTTAGAACCTGGGAATTGTAAGACTATGTTGTAATAGCTAGTAATTACCTTCATATTGTTAATATTATTTAGATGTTTGTTGTAGATAAATAGTACCGTGGTGCACCAGATACGGGCTTGAAGGTACCCGGATTTGGGGGGCGTCACAGGTTGGTATTAAAGCTGTAGGTTAGAAACTTTAGGTGGGGATTACCTTAGGCTATAACCTTAAAAGAAATTAGAGATAAAGAAAAGAAATAAACTCATATAGAGTTCGTATAGAGGTGGATTGAGGAAATTCATCTGAAAGAGGTATAAAGAAGTAAAAATAATATAAATTCAACTGTTATTTATTATATGTAATATATTCGATGCTATGTGCTAATCAGATAATAGTTTTATTGTAGATGCCAGGTGATGATGATAGTAGAAATATACCAGTTGTATATGAGGAGCTAATCGCTCCAGTCCAGATGGCACCTGAGCCGATACCAGAGCCAGTACCGGTAGTGCAGGTAGAGAGTGACCCAGAGGTGGAGACTGATTCTGATGAGGATCCGTCTGAGCACTGGGATGGTCGGATGATGAGTATGTCAATCCTGAACTTCAGGAGGCATTGGCACAACTAGGAGGATTGGTTCACCAGCTAGTGAACCAGAACACAGAGTTGTGTACCCAACTAGAGGCGGCCGAACTCAAGGCCCAATACTATGAGAATAAAACTGGGGAGCTACAGGTGGAGAACTATGAGTTGAATAACTTGTGGGATGAGGAGATTGACAGGAGGCAGAGAGCCGAGGAGCAGGCTTTCAACCTCGATCTAGAGGCAAAGGGGGTGAAAAGAAAGGCTGATATAATGAATTTTGCCTACCTGGCTTCCATGGAGAATATCCCGGATAAGGTGTGGACGTACCCCGATGAGATGGGACAGTTCAGACGTTTTATCTCTCGAGCCCGTGTGATTGCCATCACGGAAGAGGAGCGTGTCAGAACCCTTGTCGGTAGGGCTAATATAGTATAGGAGTATGTGTAGTGATATGTAACTATACTTTTATGTATGTGTGTATGTAAATCCCAGCTTTTGATCATAGTAACGGGACATCTTTTGTAAATCCTAACTCTAATATAAGTTAATGATTAGAATAGGTAAATCCCATCTTTTGTATGTAATAGAGGGATGTAGAAGTATATAGTCGGAGGTGCTATATTATGTAAATATAGCGATTAGCTATACTGATGTAAGGCAATAAAGCATATTAATATAAGATTTTATTAAATATGCTTGTGATGGTTGTAAGTAGCATTAAATATAAATGCTTTAAAATGAGTAATGGTTTAACAATAATAAAAATTTTATTAAACAGAAAATGCTGCCAAGAAGAAGACAAAGAAATCAAGAAGCAGAATCGCGTAATGAGCTCAAGAGAACCCCATGCAGTAATTTTTAGATTTACTGTTAGGGGCGTTTCAAGCTAGAAATCCCACTAATGTTAATGTGAATCCGTCGGCTGCGCCCTTGGCTAGCTTTAAAGATTTTAAGAGTGTGGGACCTCTAGAATTTAAGGGGATCACTGAGCCTATAGAGGCTCAGGCATGGATAAAGGAGATAGAGAAGTGAGGAACAGAAGACTACGTTTGCCATGTATATGTTGAAGGGAGAGGCTAACTTCTGGTGGGAAGCAAACCATAATAAAGCCGGGGAAAGAGTGATAGCATGGGACAAATTCAAAGAAATATTTTTCGAGAATTACTTCCCTGCTAGTATGCAAAGTCGGATGGAGATACGATTTTTAGAACTGAAGCAAGAGGACATAACAGTGCCCCAGTATGCAGCCAGGTTCAATGAACTGGCACGATTTGCTCCACACCAGGTGGACATAGAGGAGCGAAAGGCGAGGAGATTTGAGCAGGGTTTGAAACCCTGACTCTATAATAAACTGTCAGTGTTGCAGATAGGATCGTTCGGTACGATCCTGGAAAAGGCTATCATAGCCGAAGGGGGTAGTGAGGCCATGAACCTCTACAACAAAGAGAGAAAGACTAAGGCTAAATTTGAGGGAGCCACCAAGGCTGAAGGTAATAGTGGAAGTGGAGGAGGAAAGAGGAAATGGAATAATTCCGGGAATACTGGAAATAAGAGGGAGACCCAAAAAAAAGGGTCAAAGCTTGTAAGAATTGTGGGAAGAACCACACAAGGGTGTGTTTGAAAGGGAAAGCAGTGTGCTACAAGTGTGGGCAGGAGGGACACATCTCTCTTAACTGCCCCAACCCAAGGAAGAATAGTGGGTGTTTTGTCTGTGGATCAGTGAATCATATGGCAAGGAATTGCCCAAAGAAGGGAGCCGACGGACTCCGACAGCAAGGGGAATAATAGTGGGAAGCTGAGAATAACTGGTCCAGCTCCACCAAATAAGTCGACCGCCAGAACTTTCAACATGACGGTCCAAGATGCGGTAGTATCTAAGGATGTAGTTTCAGGTATCGTCCTGGTCAATAATATTAATGCCTATGTGTTGTTTGATTCGGGTGCGACCTGTTCTTTCATATCGTATGAATTTGCTAGACGTTTAGATGCACCTCTTGAGAATTTAGAAACTTCTTTAGACGTAGAAGTTACGAATAAAGAAGTAATCCCTGTAGAGCATATCTATAGGAATTCTTGCGTTAAGATAGGAGGGCTTGAGTTGATGGTAGATTTAATCCCGATTCAACTGGGGGAATTTGATATAATTTTGGGCATGGATTAGTTGTTTAACCATGGGGCAATGATAGATTGCCAAAAGAAGCTAGTAAACCTTAAACCTGCGAAGCGGTCTAAGGTAATATTTTACGGTAGTAAATCGCTAAGGCAGTCACGTCTAACAATGATTCAAGCAAGGAAATTGTTGAGAAAAGGTTGTGCAGGATACTTAGCCTACATTGTAGATACCCAACAGGTGGGAACAGAGATGGGTCAGATACCCGTCGTAGAAGAATTCACGGATGTTTTTCCGAATGAGTTATCAGGTCTTCCGTCGGATAGGGAGATCAAATTTGTTACTAACGTAGTGCCTGGTGCAACACCAGTTTCGAGGGCTCCATATAGGATGGCCCTAGTGGAGATGAAGGAATTGATGATACAATTATAGGAGTTGCTAGATAAGAAGTATATGCAACCAAGTGTGTCTCCATGGGGAGCGCCAGTGTTGTTTGTGAAGAAGAAGGATGGATCGTTGAGACTTTGAATCGACTATAGGGAGTTGAACAAGGTAACGATCAAGAATAAGTATCTGTTGCCCAGGATCGATGATCTCTTTGATCAGTTAAAAGGGGCAAGGTACTTTTCAAAAATAGATTTAAGGACTGGGTATCACCAGCTGAAAGTGAGAGCAGAAGATGTTCCAAAAACCGTATTCAGGACTTGTTACGGCCATTACGAGTTTCTAGTGATGTCGTTTGGGTTGACAAATGCGCCAGCCGTATTTATGGATTTAATGAATAGGGTGTTCAAACCATATTTGGACAAATTTGTAGTGTTGTTCACTATATATCCTAGAAACTTCCCCGACCCGAGGCCGAAAGTACATTTGGTAGGATTCAGTCAGATATTGTGTTCTCTAATGGTTTGGAAATAATCTTCCAGATCGTCCAAATGGCCTCGAACAGAAAAGCTCTTGACGATCATATCATCCACGTAGACTTTCATGCTCCTCCCCAATTGCTTTCTGAAGATATAGTTCATCATCCGTTGATACGTGGCCCCACGATTAAGCAACCCAAAAGTCATCTTCTTATATGCATAGATCGCCCGATGGGTGATGAAAGCCGTTTTCGGGATATCCTCCTTGCGCATCGAGATCTGATTATACCCCGAAAAGGCGTCCATAAAGCTTAGCATCGCGAACCCCGAAGTCGCATCGATCAGCTGATCAATATGTGGCAGGGGATAAAAATCCTTTGGACATGCTTTGTTCAAGTCTGTGTAGTCAATACATACCCTCCACTTGCCATTTTGCTTCTGGACGAGAACCACGTTCGCCAACCACTCCGGGTAATCAATCTCGAAGATAAAATCTGTGACGAACGAGATTTTTGTAATTTAATTTAAATATTTATTGAATTAAATAAATATTTTTCGATGATTTAATTATTGAATTAAATAATTAATTGATGAATTTGTGGTAGATTAATTTAATTATATGTGTTACATTAGTAAAAATTAATGTGGAGAATTTTATATTCAAGTATGTATTTAATTGAACTTATTTGATTAAATGCATTATTTAAATAAGCATATGTTATTCTAATTAATTTAATAATTAATTAGAGATTTAATAATTTGTCATAATCAATAAATGAGAATTTTAATTATGTGACTATGTGATTTAATGTGGTATTATTCTATTTTATTTAATTTATTTAAATGAGATTATTTAGTTAATTAAATATGTGACATTAAACTATATAATAAGTAATTTATTAAAATAAACTAGAAGGGAGGATAAAGGTGTTAAACAAACAAGACCTTATAGGAAGTTGGAGCTAGTTACCATTATGGGATTAACCGACATCCATGTATTAATCAGTTGGTTCATACGCATTCTATTATCAGTATTTCCTTAAGCTAACAGAGAGAAAAAGAGAGAGTTTTGAGAGAATTAGAGAAGGGAAGAAGAAATTATTTCATCTGCTTGCATAGTTTAAAGCATCTAATCAAGGTAATCCTTAAATTGAAGCCTTTAATTTATGTCCTTTTAAGTTTTTCTCCATGAACGTATATTTTAAGTTTTCTGTAATCTGAATTCTATGGCTAAATTTTAAAGAACTTGATGTTAGATGTTTGTAAGCATGTATAAGTGTGTTTAATATGATTTATATGTGATTTAGAGTAATCAAATTCATGAAATTATGTTTACATTGAAGTTCTGAAATTTATAGAGTAGTAATATATGAATATGGCTTAAATGTATGAAAATTGATTCTTGATTTGCATGTTAATCGGTTAAATTGATGATTGATTATGTTTATGCATGTAAAAAACGAAGAAAACAAAAGTTAAACTAATTAAATTGGTTAAAAAAACGAGTTCACAGTGATCGATTACGCTAACTGTATCAAAATATGAATATAAAGCATAAACAGTGAATTTTTAATCTTTAAATTGGTTGTTTAGGTTACTTGTGATGTTAAAATCATTGTGTATATAATGGGTTTTGGTTTTATAACACATATGATGATTAGGCAGTAATTAAATTGGTGAATTGTGAAAAACTTTGGCCAAATTTGGCATTTTCTGTGTTCTTCGCGAACTGCAGAAGTTTGGTTTCAGGTCCACCGCCCCAGCGGTGAAATTGAACAAAGGATTATCACCCCGGCAGTAGGTTCGCCCCGGCGGTAGAAATATACTAAGTTTCCTGCCTCGGCGGTAGCCTCACCCCGGCGCCGTTTTGTAAAGGAAATCTACCGCCCCGACGGTGGAACAGGAAATGAAAATTTTTCTTTTTCTTTGTGCTCATGTTATGTTACCATATGCATGTTTAAATCTTAGAGTAAGGTATTAAATGAATACTAAGATACTATGATGGATGATAAGCAAATACCTATTAATTATCCGGTGACAATTGAGATATTAAAATGAAATTAGATGAGAATGAATCTTGAAGTGTTTATAATACTGTAACTAATTATTGTTACTGCTTTATAAACGGAATGTATAGGTTGATTAAGGAACGTGAATTTTAAATTGTAATCTAAGCACGAGGCAAGTTTTCTACCCTTAGTCTTTTTATTTCGTTGAAAGCAAGTTTTCTTAACTCTACTTTTCATTGAGCAAGTTTCAAAACTTCACTCTTATATTGAACAAGTTCTAAAACCCTATCTCTCTTTTATGCAAGTTTCTAAATTCTACTTCATATTGAGCAAGTTCTTTACTATAATTCGTTCAAGTTCATGAATTCAAATGTATTATTCCGGTTCCTTTTAAGTAATATTTTAGTTATACATAGTTTATTCGATTGTATGCCTTTGAGATTCAGTCTCTTGTTCTCAAATACCTTTCATATTAGATTATTGAACCTTGATTGACTAGCGAACCCTTATTGATTCGACTAATCCATAGTTGATGAGTGTTCTAAATTTTAGAAGCGTTATTGAAGTAAATCCAAACCAAACTTCCTTTGGTGCGGACTATGATGTCAAACTGAGATGAACAACCCTTATATAGGGGATTATTTTACGCGTTAGCATTTAGATGTTGTGCACATACATGGTACAAAGGGTTGATCCCCCTAAGTACGAGAAGTAAGGTCTATATAGTCTTACGACTGTTAAAGGTTTAAATTAGAAATACTTGATAACCTAGGAAATAGTTCATGGTCTTGTGACCCTCAGATGTTCTTTTGATTCTTGTATTCTAATCTTGATTCAAAAGCCGAGTATTCGATTATCTAATATCCATTTATTATTCGCATGTTATTATTATTATTTTTATGGTGTTACTTGCTGGGCAATTGTTGCTCACCCTTGCATAATAACATTGCAGCTAAAGTTGAAAGAATTGATGAGTCATCCACTAGTAAGGGCAAAAGCAAAGCAAACAAGTGATGAAGACTCATTAAAATTGTTTGAATGATGTTTATGTAATAGACTTATGTTATGTTTCTGCATTGATGTTTTATTAAGGTTAGATGACCTAGGATTTATTTGTTAAAGATATTGTAACCCTTTAATGGGAGATTTCTATTTTGATTAAGAGTTTTTATTTATATTTGAATGGGTAGTTATATGTGATGTGATTTATTTGGATAGTGAACACCAAATCCTGTGGAAATGAAGTACCCGGATTTGGGGGTGTCACAAAATCCGTTTCCAATAGTTTTGTTATCTTTTCATCAATAATTTTTTGCCTTTTCGGGGCAAAAATCCTCCTCTTTTGACGAACAGGCCTCTTCACCGGATCTACACACAACTTGTGAACAGCGACACATTCATCAATCCTCGACATATCACAGGGCTCCCAAGCAAAGATGTCGGCATAGACCCGAAGTAAGTCGATCAACCCCGTTCTGAAAGGCTCCTGCATGCCCGAACCAATCTTTATTGTCTTTTCTTTTTTTCCTGGAACCAACTCAATATCTTTAGTCTCTTCGGCTGGTAAGGCGAGCGGTTCTGTGCTTTCGGTAAAGGGTTCAACCTCAATCACCATAGTCTATTTCTATTTACATCTTCCTACGGCCGAAGATATCAACGAAGTCCTATAGCACCTTCGGGCCAAATCCAAATCACCATTCACCTCACCGACCCCATTCGTCGTAGGAAACTTTATCTTGAAGTGTGGGATAGAGGTTATCGCTTGCAGCGCCATCAATGTCGGTCTTCCCAAGATAGCGTTATAAGCCGAGTCCACATGCACCACAAAGAACCTGACATTGACCTCCACATGTCGAAGAGTCGTCCCGAAGATGACTAGCAACTCGATAATCCATGCCACTCGAACTGGATCGCTACCGAACCCATACAACGGAGGTTCCTGCCCGACTTCCATTTTCCTACCTCCCAAGTCTAGCCTTTGATAGGCGTGAGCATAAAGTATGTCAACGGAAGAACCATTATCGATCATGATTGGCCTCATATCCATGGTCCCGACTTGGGCAGTAATAGCCAAAGCTCCCTCATGCGGCTCGATCGATTCTGATGGGTAATCCTCATCGGTGAATGAAATAATAGTACCCGGATAAAGATGCTCCTTCCGACCTGGTTGTTCAGATACTGACATGACTGAATCTAACGTACCCCACCTTTTCTTTCCGAGCACCTTCCCAACCGATCCGCCTGTAATCACATCTACAACTCCTCGAACCATCGGGGCTGGATCGGATTGAGGCATCGGGTTTTGTTGAGTATTGTTATTAGTCGTAGTCCTTTCCGAAGGCCTTCACCCTGCGACGTACTGAACCAACTCCCCAGACTGCACCTTCTTCTCAATCAGGTCTTTTAAATTGTAACAATCCTCTATAGAATGTCCCGAAGTCTGGTGGTAGTTGCAATGTCGATTGTGATTTCCCCTATAGGATTTGGTGCTTGTCTGGCAAGGTTCGAAGCCAGGCTTATTCTGTATCTCCTCCAATATCTTCGCCCGATCAGTATTTAGGGGGGTATAGACTTTATTAATGCTTTTGTTGGGAAAGGGCGGTCTACTTCCTCCCGAACCCCCTCCATTAAAGCCTTGCCTCGATTGATTGTCTGACCTGGGTCTATTATTCCGATCCCGGTCCTTCGGTCTATCTTCCGAACGTGCCTGTGGATTCAGGCTCCCAATAGCCTCCTCAAGGGTGATAAACCCATCAGCCCTACTATAAGCCTCTGATAAGTCTCTGGGGAATTAAGAATGAGGTCTTTAACCAGCTTCTTGGATTTTACAATGTCTAATCCAGTGGTGAAGAACCTTATAACCTGTTGCACATTCAATTCGGTCACTGTACCGACCGCTTCCCTAAACCGCTCCACATACTGGCCGAGGCTTTCATCAGAACGCTGTTTAACTTGCATCAAAGACGTTGTCAGCCTTCCCCTTCGTTTGTTTCTCCCGAACCGAGCATGAAATTTGTCACATAGATGTTCTCATGAACTGATCGAGTTCGGACTGAGAGACGCCATCCATTCCCGAGCCCCATGCTTCAGCGTAGTAACGAACATGTGGCATTAGGCGGCGGCGGGATAGTCGTAATAATCCATGATTTGATTATATGCATGTGTGTGGTCATATGGATCCCCAGTGTCGTTGTGCGTCTATAGTGGAGGCATCTTTTTGGACTTATCAGCCTTCACCCGCTTGGTCTCCGGGGTAAAAGGCAATCTGGCGTTGTTTGGCAATTCTACTGATTGGTCAGCTGCCGCTAGCCTCTGCTCCACCTCTTTCAACCTTTTCGCTAGGGCATCGGTCCCATTTTCTCGAAGGGTCGGCTCAGGCCTGACTCTTGAATTATCCCTAGGGCGGCTCCGACGTCTGCCCCGGTCTGGTGTGCGGCTCATTGGCCTACTATTGTCCTGCGAGCGGCTATTATGCCTCATGCAGATCGGAGAGCGGCTTCTAGGCCTGCTCAAGTCCTGCGAGGGGCTTTGGTGCCTGTTGTGGATCAGAGAGCGGCTCCTCGGCCTGCTCCGGTCCTGCGAACGGCTTCGGTGCATGCTGCGGACTGGGGTGCGGCTCTTCGGCTTGCTGTTGTCCTGCGAGCGGCTTCGGTGCCTGCTGCAGATAAGGGTGCGGCTCTTCGGCCTGTTGTTTTCTCGATGGGAACTGTTCGGACGGTGTGTCCTGGATCGGTCTCCTGACGAATCTTCTTGACGCCGATGATGACTGGAGGAGACTTCTTCTCCGTGTAACAAAGAAGCCAACTGCTTATCCGACTTTATTTGCTAAAGGCGTATGGCCTCTATAGCATCTTTGTTCTGCTGCATCTTCCTGGCCAAGATCAACTCACTCTTGTCTCGGCCTTGGTCCGGTCTAGAGTTCTGGTCATCGGTACCATCGTCATGACCGCCCGTCTTCCGTGTGGTGGAGAACAGTTTCCTTTTGACAATTGTCGTCCGAGGGTCGGGTTGGCCCACCGAGCGGCTTTGGGGTCCAAGCCTATCCGAGATGCTTTTCGACGGCCCCAATCTATCCTTTACCGAACCTCTGGGTTGAGACCGGTCAGCACTAGATTCACCATATGCCGAGACCATTTTTTCCTTGTTTGACACCATGATTTCTGATCTAATACAACTGAGTGATTGTGTGTTATGCTGCACTGTGCCCTCCTTCTAGGGCCAATATTAACGTCAAGATTTCGCCGCGTGTCCAATCACCAAAATACGCGCCAAATCCTGCACAAGAATAAAACCACACTCAGGAGCCTGGCGATTTGGACTGTCGGGGGATAGCTCTGGTGTGAGAATAAGTACGGGTTGTTCAAGGTATTAACAATGGAGGTTTAGCACTTTAGTGAGCAAAAAGTCATTACTTGTAAATTTAGGGTTTAGCCTTGTATTTATAGATGATCACACCACCTTTATCGCTCTGTCCCCCAACTGTATTAGGACTCCTAACCATGGTAATTACCTATGATTGGATAGAACACAATCTCCTTAAAGAAAGGAAGTCGGATATAATCCTGACACTTTCCTTAAAAATTAGAAATTAAATGCAACTGGAACTCTTTAATAATCTCCATCCAGCCAAACAGAACCTTACATGGAAACATTTCCATACGTGGCCTATGGTCCACCATATCCAACAGGCCCGTATAAATACACCCCAATAGTATTTAATTACATTATGATCCTTATTCTTTCTTTAATAGCTATCCTTATCTAAGAATCGTCGTACATTACAATTGCATTAATCATTTAAGATCATGTTTACTAGTCTTATCAATATCCAGGATATTACAATATTTTTATTATTATTATTATATTAATATTTAATAGTAAAATTATTTCATATTTGAACAAGTCACAATATGTAGTACTTGCAAAAAATATATCTCAAATGACATATAATCATTTAATTGATTAAATATATCTTATCTTTGATTATCTAATAAATGTACTTGCTCTATTTCTTTTTATTTGGTTTTTTAGATAGAAAAAACTTTTTTCTTTTAATTTGTCATTCGTAGATATTAAAGAAATTGGACTTAGTTTCACATATTATCTCTTTATTAAATATTAATTTTTTTTTCATCATTTCAATATTTTTAGAAGAATACTATTGAAATTTTATATTCAATTTAATCAACCAAACAAAATATTGATTACATTCCGTAATTTTTGTATTTTATTTTAAAACATCATTCAAAAAAGAATTGAGGGGGAGTCATTTGTTTTTATTCAAAATCACATTATTTGAGACATACTAAAAAGTTCAAAAATTCTATGATAATCCTTTTTCTTAACTTTTTTTTTCTATTTTTCTTTGTCTTTTTTACATGAGTTTATGTACTTCGTGTTTTTAAAATAACTATCTCAAATAACTATATAATTAAAAGCACAAATTTAGTTTGGTTTTACCAAATTTTTTATTCAACTTTCTTAATACATATTAACATAAGTACTATTCAAATTTGTATCAATTAAATACTATCTAAAATTTAAAATATTCCTATCTTTAAGAAGAATAGAAAAAAAAGAAGATTTTTTTCTTTCATATTCAAATGAGGATAAGTACTATACAAATTTGAATAATTACTAATGTTATCTATCAATAATTACTACATGTGTTCTTTCTAATAGTTTTATTTAGTTTATATATCTTAATAAATTTATACGGGATGGTTTTATTGCTAGAATTTTATTAAAATATTAAGATGTTGAAAAAAACCTCTTAACATATCACGCGATTTTATTATATTAATATTAGTCATGAATTTTATTATTAAATTAATATCCTAATTAATTCATAAAACTTAAAATTTTATCAAATCACATGATTAATTGTATTAATAATATATGTGAATTTGAAACATAATAGCTGTAACATTAATTGAAAAATTATAGTGGTTTCATTCATAACTAATTGTCATAATTAAATTAAAACTTATTAAAATTTGAGTTTCATAATTATATTCAGATTAAAATTTTAAGTAAATTTGGTCAATATAAACGCTAATATAGAATTTCATTATAAACTTAAATAAAATTAAAATAATTATTTTTTCATAATCATAACTACATAAATCTACAATAATCCATTCAAATATTTAGCTTAATAATTGATTGAAAGAACCTATAATATATAATTCAATAATTAGTTATTTGAATAAATATTTAACTATTTAATAACTACAAATATCTTTTCAACATCACAATTATTATTTTTTAATTAATAATATAATAAATTATTATTTATGTTTTTGTTAATTTTAAAAAAACAAAAACTTCTCAATTAAGGAAAGTTTGTTTAATTCTAATATTAGAGGAAAAAAACAAATTATATTTGATTAGCCATGAGATGTGAAATGTGAATGCCCAGATTAAATAAAATGCTGATTAGAGGAAAATTTCCATGAAGAGAAGAAGAAGAGGGAAGTGAGAGAGGAGAGATTGAGTAATGGGTTACTCTAAAGAGAATCTGAGAGGGTTTGTGTTGGCTCTCCTCTCAAGTGTATTCATAGGGACAAGCTTCATAATCAAGAAGAAAGGCCTGAAAAGAGCAGCTGCAGCTTCTGGCGTCAGAGCTGGTGTGAATTTCATCTCATTTTCTTCTGATTTTGTCTGAAGATCTATTTTGTGATTTGGGTTTTGATTTTCTCAAATGGGTATGTCTTTGATTTGCTTCTTGTTCTGTAGGTGTTGGTGGGCATTCGTATCTCTTGGAACCTCTTTGGTGGTTTGGCATGATCACGAGTAAGTTTCCTCTTTCTAATCTTTTAGCTCATTTATAACTCCATTGATGTTTGATTTTATTTCTTGGTTTGAGTTTTTGTTTGTTTGTTAATATATGGTGTGATACAGGCTTGTAATTCCTTATATCATATAGAACTTGCTTATGTGTGTGTATATATGTATAGACACAGTCATATGTTTATGTAGAATAATTATAGGCTGTTGAATTGTTTAAAATTGGCACTCTGCTTGTTTGTGGTGATATGATATACAAATTCATCATTTCCTTTTGATAATTAATGAAGTCTTGTAGTTTTTTTTCCCCTTAACATATTTTTCCAAACTTTTGTCCAATATTTAATTTTGGTTGCAAAATGACAAGAAGGACCAGACTGTGATTTGCAGTGGGATTTTGGCTATTTAATAACTGGTTGTTGAATCTCTTTTGTTGTATGATTTCTGATATAGTGATATTTGGAGAGGTTGCAAATTTTGTGGCATATGCATTTGCCCCTGCAGTTCTTGTTACTCCTCTCGGCGCATTAAGTATTATTGTCAGGTAATTATAGTGATAAACTCCTTTAAATTTAAATATCCTATTATGATTGCTTTTAATTTTTTAATGGTCTAGTGCAGTGCTGTATTGGCTCACTTTATATTGAATGAGAAGTTGCACCATCTTGGGATTCTAGGTTGCGTGATGTGCATAGCTGGTTCTGTAGTAATTGTTGTCCATGCACCACAAGAGCGTCCTATATCTTCTGTTCAGGAAATATGGAGGATGGCCACTCAGACAGGTTTTTGAAGTCACTTTCATTAATTCATCCGTTCCACAAATAGAGTCCCATTTATAAAAATTGCAAACTTTAGGGATATATTTTCTTGCATGTTTATCCCTAGATATAATGAGTGTTTAATTTAGTAATGGTGGCATGATAGTGAAATTGTGATGTTAAACTAAAGGACATTGTTTCATTTTGTACTATCACAAAAAGAGTCCAGAGGACTCTTTTTGTTGAACAATATTTTTTTTTGTTGCAAATGTGACTCTTTTTGTGGAACGAAGGGAGTATCATTTTCTGTATATTTACATTAACCTAAATGACTAGCAACATTTGCCTTCCCATTTGCAGCGTTTCTGCTCTATGTGGGATCTGTAGTTGTGCTGGTTTTCATTTTGGTATTCTACTTTGCACCTCAATGTGGACATACAAATGTGCTTGTTTTCACTGGCATATGTTCGTTGATGGGGTCTCTCTCGGTAATTGTTTCTATCTTTCTGAACCCTTTCAAAAAAATTCTGACTCTGCAACCCCATTGTATATTCTATATGTTTTATTTTTCTTTTGTTTCGAACTGTGGTTTTTGCGTGCTTATAAGTTCCACAAAATTGCAAAAATTGATTCTACTAAGTAGTAATCGTACAAACAATAAAGCAAAACCTTGTTTTTAACATCTTAGGATTTGTGCGAAGAATTTTCAGTTTATACAGCCATCAAATTGTACTTTATATGGTATTTCCAACACTTTCTTCAAAAATTGTGTAGGTTTTGTAAGGCAAAATTTAAACGAAAGTGATGTTTAAATTCAATACTTAAATTGATTCTTTTATAGGTTTTGCATAGTTAACTTTGTTAGCAGATTAGGTATGTGGTGGGAATGGTACCACAGTATAGTTTGATGTGAAAGTTTGAGAACTTGCTCAAGTTCCACGGAAAGGGTAGTTTCTGGAATGAGTAATTAGAGATCAACTTACAATGAATATTAACCTGTTAAGTATGTCTACATGGCTGGTCTGCCCTCTTAGATGGAATACTCAATTTTTAATTCCTTTTATCCAGTATGTATTATTTTATATATTTCAAAGTTGTGTTTAATGTACAGGTGATGAGTGTTAAGGCCTTAGGAACTTCACTGAAGTTGACTTTTGAGGGAAAGAACCAATTAATTTTCCCCGAAACCTGGCTCTTCATGTTTGTCGTGGCAACATGTGTCATAACGCAAATGAATTATCTCGACAAGGCAAGTAAATAGCAGGCACCAGTAGCTTGTTACCTAGTCCATCTCTAATTTTAGGTGGAACTGCAATCTCTTGCTTTAATATGCAATAAGTACAGGTTAATTAAACTCTTACACTCTCACCCCCTCCATTTATTTTGGACTTTTTTTTTCTCTTTTTAATTCCTTTTATCTCTTGGCTGTTCTACCTTCCTTTGTTTATTTATCATTTTTTATTTGTTAGTAGATAATCTAGAGGATTCTAGGATATTATTCTAATAACATGACTTGGGGGATTGCATGATTAGGGGGATTGCATGATTAAAGGAAGATTGCATGATTAAGGGGTGATTGATTTAATTTCCAAATGTACTGTAGTACTAAGCCTATATAAAGGCTCTCTATTGTACATTTTAAGATATATAATAGAAAACATCTTCCCTTCTCTATTTCTTTACATGGTATCAAAGCTCTCTACATGGTATCAAAGCTTGGTTGATCTTGGTAATCAAATCAAAAGGTTTTGCTTCCGCCGGTGGCGGGTATCGTTTCTTTTTATTGTTTAACTTCATCTTAAAGAAAAAATTAGGTGGTTAGGGTTCATTTCTAGTTCTTTCGTTGGAGTTGGAGTTTTTTTTTCATTTTTTTATTTTTTTTATTTTTTTATTTTTTATATTTTATTTTCTCATTTTCAGAAAGGCGACATGTCCAGAGTAGTTAATTTCTCGGGTTGAAATCTGTAAATGGGTTGTTGATTGGAGAGTAAGGATTTTCATGGGGCAGAAGTTTGAGGAAGGCGTGTGTCCTTCGATTTGTTGGGAGGCTTAAGAGTCCTCCGTTATTGAGGAAGGTAATGAGTCCTTTATCATTTTTGTTGGAGACAAGTGTTCTCCGTTATTGCCTGCACATAATATCCTTGGAAAGTGGATGTGAAATTATGTATTGAGGGTGAGAATCAACTTTGGGGCCATACACATCATTTGTTCTTTATCTTTTCCTTTTTGTTTTTTTTCGTGCAAACTGAAGAGGGCTTCAATTTGAAGGGAAGTGTTGGAGATAAAATATTTTCCTTTAATTTTGGTTTGAATCTTTTTAGTTTTGGGATTATATTTTGTAACAAGCTGTAAGTCATAATATAAGACTTTCAGCTTGCAGAGGAGTGTTAGTAGATAATCTAGAGGATTCTAGGATATTATTCTAATAGCATGATTAGGGGGATTGCATGATTAAAGGGAGATTGCATGATTAAGAGATGATTGATTTACTTTCCAAATGTACTGCAGTTCTAAACCAATATAAAGTCTCTCTATTGTACATTGTAATATATATAATAGAAAACATCTTCCCTTCTCTATCTCTCTACATTATTATTATTATTATTATTATTTTATTTATTTTTTATTTTTTTGATAATATGGCTGCAAAGCAGAAGCAAATGGCAAACACATCCAGATGATTTCAGTAGGCATCTGGATACCTGGTGTATCCAAATTTGTTTTTTGTGGAAGTGCATATTTTCTTTGAATTGGGCAGTAAATTACTACCCAGAAAATTGCATTTTGTTTTCATATGCAATATTAATTGGTCCATGAATGTTCAGAAATAGCTAGGTTGTTGTATGATACCTCAAATTATCATGGGTTGTTTGGAAATTATTTTCAAATCTTTTACACTTAGTGCTTCATTATTGATGTGCCTTATGAAATTTGCTATCTAGGTAAAGTGATTGAGAAATGTCTGACTATGTTTTTTCGGTGGAAAAAGGTGTGGGTTTGTTTTCTTATTTCTGAATCCTGTAATTGAATACCGTAATGTACAGAAACCCGTTGGTCTTGTGGAAATAGATATAGAGCGGAGCACTGTTGACAGGGCAAAAGCCGTATGAATTAAAAAAAAAGACCTGATCTTTGATCTGTTGTATTAATATGCTTGCTCACGGTAATTGTGGTCTCTTGGGAGAATCGATGACTGCATCTTTGATGCACTACTAGTCATAGTTGTCACGGTGTCACGGCGAGTCATGGCGGTAGCCGACTCCCAAGACGCCTAGGCGACAAGGCGACTGCCCTGGCGTCTGTACGGCGACATATCGTTTACAATGTGCAATTTATATATTATTTATTTTACTTAACAAGTATATTGACAATAAAATTTCATATACATTAAAACTCAAAACATAACACCATGGAATAATATTAAAAGCACAATTATGTAAATACTTAGTAATAAATATAAGACAAAATTGATCCAAATAACAAACCATTCATCAAAATATTATCTACTTTTGTTTTTACTTTTGAATCATTGAATGTATTACGTTTGGTCTATACTCCATAATTAATTAATTATACAAACAATAACCACTGTTTACTGTTCAAAACATCAAGTAGATAAAATGTTACATATCTTTTTAGTCCACAATAATGATTATTAGTGTATGTATCAACATGGGACTTAACCTCATGTCCAAAATGTAACCACCCAAGTTAAAAAAAACAATGTAGGTATATCGTTTATGTCTCAGTTATCAGTTCCAAAAATATTGAGAAATAATTATTTAGTACCCACTGTCCAAAACAATTATTTTAGCAGTTAAACACTACCCATTGTCCAAAAAATTACTGTCTAAAACAACATATTATGTAAAGTTCATATTGTGTAAAGTTTGCAAATTTTAATAGTTAAAAACAATACCATGTCCAAAATAATATTATTTAATCATATACAGAGTCTAACACTACCCAAAATGTTATAGACAACATATTACATAATACCCACTATTATGTATTATGTAATATGTTGTACAATCCAACTGACTAACCCCCAAGTAAGTAACCCATCATATTACAGACTAACTCACTAAGACTGTAAGACTACCCACTATTCATAACTCAAGTATATCGCAATTCACAAACAATTCACTAGAAATCAGCATAGCAGCGAGAGAGAACTCAGAGTTAGAGAACGAAGATACTTCGCATGTGTAGAGATGGCGTGATTGAGGGAAGTCAAAGAGGAGTCGGCGACGACGAGTCGACTGGAGGAGGCGAAGTCAATGAGGTCGAAAAAGAGTAGATTGCGATGGAGTCGCCGGAGCTGCGACGAGTCGAAGAAGAGTAGGTTGCGATGGAGTCGCCGAAGCTGCGATGAGTTGAAGAAGTCGCGATCGAGTCCAAAGAAGTCGCGTCGAGTCCAAAGTCCAAAGTCGATGCTGCGAATCGCGATTACAGATAAGGGTTTTATAGTCTTTCTCCTTGTTTTTTAATCGATGGGTCATGGGTTAATGCTCATGGGTCAGAAGATGGCCATGTTGTTAAGCACTTAAAGTTGGGGCAGAGCTGCCAAGGCGCCAGCCTTGGCAGTTCTACCTCAAGTCGACCCTCGCTGTGACAGTTTCTCCATCGCCTGGACGCCTAGGCTATGCTACTAGTACTCGTACTAGTACATCTGAGAAAGAATCAGAATTCTTTTTATAAGGGTTAAAATCACTTATTTTGGCTTTTTTACTCCATATTATAGGGGCAGGGGATTAGATTGTTCTAACCGCCTGTGTTACGCGAATATCTTATCTTCTTTTTTTTTTCTTTAAGTTTAGGAATTTAAAGAATCTAAAGGAGCATGCAAGGTTCGAAATAGCGGTCAAGGCGTGCGCCTTGAGGCGCGCCTCAAATTGATGCGGTCGAAGGCCGAGGCGAGGCTTACGCTTCAGGGGGGATTTAAGCAACTAGCGCATCAGACGATCGAAGCGCGCGCCTCAAGGCGTAAGGAGGCTAGCGCCTCATTTTGAAGGGAAAAAAACCCTAAAAACTAAAATAAGTCAGCAACAGAGCAGCTCACTTCTTCTCTCAAGTCAGCAGCCGCCTCGCTTCTTTTCCGCAGCAGCCGCAACAGGTTTTCTTCCTTCTTCTTCTCCTTCTTTTCCTTCTGTTCACTTCCAGCTTCTTCTCTCTTTTTTTTTTTACCCGTGTACAATTATCTTTGGAGCTAGGCTTAAGAAGAGAAGAAGAGACGTGAGTCAGATCTGATGACCTGATAAATAAAATATCCCCCGGAAAATTACAGTTAGGTACCCCATAGTTTTTATAGCTTTTTAATTTAGTCCCCCATATT
The DNA here is from genome assembly GCA_034770075.1 of Aralia elata. Taxonomy (NCBI): domain Eukaryota; kingdom Viridiplantae; phylum Streptophyta; class Magnoliopsida; order Apiales; family Araliaceae; genus Aralia; species Aralia elata. The sequence continues at coordinate 29,837,847 of CM068387.1, forward strand.
TTCTGAAAGTTCAAAATAGCCCCTGTAAAATTACATATAAGTCCCTGTAATTTTTTTTCCTTCCATTTCAGCCCCTGAAGTTTCAGTTCTGCCCCTGTTTCTTCAAATTAAGTTAATAAATTAATTTGTAAATCAAAATCTTTTTGTAGATATGATTAATAAAAAAATTTTGGGGACTTTTAGGTCTTCAAATCGAGGCTTCCGCCTCGCTCCGCCTTGAAGCTTACGCCTCGTCCGGAAAAAAACGCTTCGTACCGCTTTTAGCTTTTTCGAACCTTGGGAGCATGAGCATATATTCTGTAGAGATTCAAGGTTCTATTCTAGATTAGCCAGAGTAATTGAAGTCAGATCTTTCTCGATCAATCCTTTGCCCCTCATTCTTCGGGGCTTCGGGGAACCCAAAAATGAAGTCTTTTTGAAGTTCTCCAAAAGTATGAAAAGCTGGAGGACTTTGCACCATCCATTCCAGTGTGGTTGGATTCTATTCAACAGCCCAAGGACTTGGAGCGCATCTAAAGTGAGAATCCAAGATTGCCGCACTTGATTCGGAATTCTCAATTGGGGCTGAAGCCCTTTTAAGTAAGGGTAAACAGAGTTTCCCGGAGAATGAACTCTGGGAGGGTAGAGTCGCTCCTTGGCGGGTGTATACCCAACACACCCTAAGGCTATTGCAAGTGGTTGCCTCAGCAGCTTAGCCCTGGGATATGATCAAATTGATTCTGTGGTGCTATTTATATGCTATTCGTTTTAGGGTTTCATGATAGCTAGAAATCATTGAGATTATTGTTGTGGTTTTTTCCAAGAACTCCTAGAAAATCTTTCATACTCCAGTAAAGAAGATATGGCCAATTGGCTGCTTGGCAATTTATTAATCTGGCACTGGAGAGAGGTTATGGTTATGGACCTTATGGTTATGGTTATGGTGAGTGGTCAGGATTGATTGAGCAATTCAGTTGTTGGCTTCTCCCATGCATAGTTGTCACGGCGTCGCCTAGGCGATGGAGAAATGGCACGGCGAAGGTCGACTTGAGGTGGAGCTGCTAACGCGTGCGCCTTGGCAGCTTGGCGTCTCACGGCGTCGCCTAGGCGCAACATAAATGTTTAACCCATCTGGTCATCTTCTGACCCATTGACCCATGGGCATAATACCCATGACCCATCGATTAAAAAAGAAGAAGAAAGGGAGAAAGGCAAAATCCTTATCTGCAGACTTCGACTTTGCGATTCGCAGCATCTCCTTCGACCCATCGTAACTCGACTTCATTGCGACTTTCTTTGGACTCGATCGCGACTCCGGCGACTCCATCGCAGCCCTATCGTAGCTCATCCACCATCACAGTCCATCGGAATCCATAGCTAGCGGCTTTCTCTCACACAGGCTTTGCTTTGCACCTTTTCTCACACAGAACCATCGGAACCATTTTTATTTTGCCTTGACCTCTCTGTTTTTATTAGCCTTGACCTCTCTGTTTCTCACTTCTCAGTTTCTCTCCTTCTTGGCTTCTTGACTTTTTCTTTTTTCAGAAGGTTTGAACTTTGAACAAATAAAGGAACTTTCTCTGATAGGTTCTGATAAGTGATATTTGTGACCTGTCATGACTTGAACAAATAAACAAATACTGACATGACTCATGCATGTATGCTAAATAAACAAATAAAAGGAACTTTGAACAAATAAACAAAGAAAGAAACTTTGAACAGATATCTTTTGAGGATTGCTGTGATCTGTCATGACTCATGCATGTATGCCAAGTGTCAACTGTGAACTGCCAACTAAATTTTCCTGCTGGAGCTCACATAATGTTCCTGCTGGAGCAGTAATACATTCACAGAGGCAATGTCATCTCATCTTTAATATAGGCAGTGCCATCTTTAATTTAATATGGGAAATTTAGCAGTCAGCTACCGCCATGACTCGCTGTGGCGCCGTGACAATTATACTCCCAGGTTGAAGACATGGAAAGGGTTTGGGAAACTGCTCCTTTGTTCTCGATATCAAGATTGGGAATAAGGAAACTCAAGAGGTATAAATCATGTAGTTTGCATGCTAAAAATGCATGGGAAAACATTACTGCTGCCCCAGGCTTAGTAAGCCAAAATTAACTGAGAAACTTTTCCTCAGAATTATTCTGTGCTAAGTATGTTACAACTTCCTCCTTGCACTTCTTGCTCTTAGAAACCAAAAGTTCAGTAGTATTTTGTAATAAAAGCAAGAGAACTGCTGTCTTTATCTCTAGCCTCCTTCCCATTCACTTTCAATAATAATAAAAAAAAATTGTTCGAAAAATGGCTTCATTGTCTCCTATTTATTATGCAGATCTAGTGCCAGAATATGGCTTGATAACAATCACAATCCATTAGTTACTCCCTATTTCTTTGTTAGTCTTTTGTGTTTGTTGGCATTTTCACACCACCAAATATATTGAGAAATGAATTTCCTTTCTCTTGAATCCATATTTATGTCTCTTGTGACAGTTGAGCATAAGTTAATGAGCATAAGTTAATTCAAGAACTTGTAGTTACAATCAAAGCACAAACAGTTATCTAATAGTTAACCACCGTTCCTCATTGTTTATTATCCTCATTCTTCTACTTTTGGAATTAAATAATCAAACAATAATATCATTTTGTGCTGGCTTTGAGTCTGTAATGTTCAGAGAAAAAAAAACATTGTCAAGACGGCGTCTTCTGAATTCAATCCTATGATTCCTATCATATTCCTTATAGAATATTAAGTTAGTTTTATTTAATGTGTGAAACCCCGAGAGGTCTTAAAATAAGTGTTTTATCTCTTTGTGACCTCCACTCTTCATTATTTGCGTGGTTGAGGAAATTCTTTATACCGTATTTCTAGTTGACTATTGCCTAGAAATAGTTGATGTATGTTACTATTATGGACCAGGTTAATATTTATGCCATCCCTTGAGGTTAGTTAGACTCTTAGGCTATGTTTGTTTGCAAAAAATATACTTGGAATTGGACTATTTGTCTTAATTTAACACTACTTCGGACTATTTAATCCCTTTACTAGGTACTATTAGGCTGTGTTTGATTAGGTCTGAATGCTTCTTAATAGATGTGCCTCTGATTCGGTCAGAGGTTAAACTTGTTTGGTAAATTTCTTTTTGCCTCTTAATGTCTCTTAATCGGTAAGATACAAAATTAAATCTTAACTATTTAGAGGTCCATTTGAACAAAATTGACTATTTTTTGGACAAAAATGACCTCTTCAATATTACAAAATCCCTCTTTTATCCCCCAATAACCCTGCTACCCAATTGTTCTCTCTCCTCTTTGCCTCTTCCCCCTTCCACTCTCCGTCCCTCTGCCGCCCAATCCCTCAGTCCCCCGGCCTCCCTTCCCTTCCATCCACGTTTCTCCGTCCTTCCCTTCCCTTCCCTTCCATCCACAACAGCATATGACAGAGAAGAAGCTTCGACTCCGATTCAAAACCAGATTGTGTATAGAGAGATAAAGTATTTCAAGAAATGGGTACCCTGGCTGATTCCTTCCTTTGTTGTTGCCAATATCATTATGTTCGTAATCACCATGTATGTCAACAATTGTCCCAAGAATTCCGTTTCTTGCGTTGCTGGGTTTCTAGGGAGGCTCTCTTTTCAGCCCTTCAAGGAAAAACCTCTTCCCGACCCTTCATCTTCTACGTAAACCCTCTTTTCTCTTGTTAAACCCCCGTTTTCAATTCAATTAAGATGTTCCATTTTTGAAAGTTCAGTTTTTTCTTCATTTTTTCAGTTATATCAGTAATGGAATTAACTTGAAGCTAACAATATTTTTGTACCTAATTAGTTTTGAGATATAATTTGATGCTTGATGGCAATGGTGAAGCTGATGAGCTGACCCATTATGTGATGTTTAAAGATATGCAGGCAAAATTTTCTTTTTTCCTTTTCCTTTTTTACGAGAATATACACAATTCCATTCTTGCCAGGCCTATGGGTTTGGGTTTGGGTTTCTGTTTTCTACTATCAGTCATCGTTTAGGTTTTGATTTGATTTGGTTTAATGGCTGCACTTTTGGACTAGTTTGGGTATCTATTCAGAGAGTTAAAATGGTAAAATACTGTTATTCAGACATTTTGAAAAAATTAATTATCAAACAACATTTCTTCATTCAGATACAATTCTAAACAGATGCTCTATATTATTCAGATGTCTAAACTGTTCAGATCTTAATATTCAATTTTATCAAACACAACCTTAGTCCCTTAACGTGGGACTATTAGTCTCATAAAGCCATTTGATAGCTTAAAATTGGGGGAACTATTAATCTCACATTAATCATGGGATTATATAATCCCTCATAAATAGCCTTGGGAATGAAAAAGAAATAGTCCATAGTACTATTAGTCCCCCATCATGAGATAAAATAGTCCGAAGTAGTGTTAAATTAAGACAAATAGTTCAATCCAAAATATATTTTTTGCAAACAAACATGGCCTTAGAGAACCTCCTTTGGTTTAGGGAAGTACAAGTTCTCTCTTATAGGTCAGAAAGTAACTGATTGAGTAACTGATTGTAAACAATTTAAAAATAAATAAAATAATAATAAAAAAAAAGAAAGAAAAAAAAGAAGAAAAAAAGAAAATGATTTGATTATTCTATCAATAATTTATTTTTTCTGGGGAAATGGCTATTGAGCCACTGTTGTATCATTGTAGAATTTAAACAAGACAAACTTACCTCTAGCATGTTGACTTCCCACAGGACTTAGTTGGTCGTTCCCACCCTTGGGATTCATGAGCCTCCATGCTCCATAATGACTTCCCACAGGGCCATCAAACATCATGCCACCTACCTCACCTAACCCTGTCTATTACTCTCTCCGTTCTAAAATTAGATATGGATTTTTATTTTTAGACTATAAATTGACATGAATTTCCTAACATGCCATTGTTTTTTTTCCCTTGGTTGATTGAGTACTAGCAGGCTACCATTATTACAATTCTAGTGAATGTTAGGAATATATTTGGAAAACTAAACTTCTCCTTAATAGTCCTTGTTTTAGATATGTATCTCTAATTTTGGAACGGAGGGGGTATCTCCTTTTCCACAACCTTTCCCTATGCTTGGCTACATCTCTCTTCGGTATCACCTGTGACTCCACCATTGCTACCAAAGGGGGACACTATCTCATGATAACCCATGAGCACCATTAGCCACCATCTACTGGTATCACCCATTATCAAGTTCCCCTCTCTGTGTTTGGAGGGTTATATAGTTAGTAATGAATATCACACACGCACACACACACATAAAATATATTCTCATTACATTTAAATCTAATACTTTTCTCATGATAAATGACCACAAATTTACAAGTAATAACTCAATACACTTTCCATACAATTTAAGTGTCAATTACCTGTATTGATATCTTAATTTGGTACACGTTCCATACAAGTGTTTTCTAAATCTTCATGTTCGTTCCTGAACCAAGGAAGGTCAAGGGTCAGTTGATTAATTAATAATTTAATATTTCTTCCCTTATGAATTTCTCTACATCTTCTAATTGTTAAAGAGGTTGGTTAATTCCCAAAATAGTCTGATAATGCTTAATTTTTCCTTTACGATCTGTACTTCCGCTCTGATAATTTGGCCTTGATTTTCAGGCTCTTGACACTTTCAACACTGCAGTTGTTTCCCCTATATACTACGTCATGTTCACAACGCTTACAATCCTTGCAAGTGTCATAATGTTCAAGGTAACAGCAATTCACAGGTGACTTCTAATATTCACAATGCTATTCTTTCAATCATTTGCTCATCATAGCTCTTTTACTAGGCTAAGTTTAGTAACTTAGAATTTGAACCTTACCTAGAAATCACTTCAGAAAACTCAAAAGTTTTGTTATGATACAAAAAAGAGGAATTGACTACTTTGATATGATTTCAACCAAACATGTAATATATTTGTTTCTACTGGGACTTCTATTCCACATATGAAAATCATTTATCACAATGATTAGCTTAGTGGGTGAATAGGGTTGTCAGAATGAAATTTCCCGAGTGATTTCTGTTTATTTTATAACCAACCCATATAATGAATTATCTAACTGCAAATTCAGTTTTTGATTTTAAATTTTTTATATGGTAAGCTTCAGGATTGGGATGGCCAAAACGTTGGAACTATCACATCAGAAATATGTGGTTTTATTGTTGTTCTGTCGGGGACCATCTTATTGCATGTGACCAAAGACTTTGATAGAAGTCCATCTTTCAGATGTGTGTGAAATTTTCTCACTTCCCACATCTCCAATTTCAATCTCTTGCAAGTTCCAAATATCTTTGAGTTGTATAGCATTTTCTTTGTTTAAAATTTCAAAACAAATGCAGGTAATTACAATTACACACCCTTATCGCCTTCGTTATCAGCCCGACTGTTCAATGAACATTGGGAATCAAGGCACGATGAAGAAGATGAGCCATGTGAGGAGGAGGTTTGCTTAAGAAGGCAACAACTCTCCCCTTAGGCCAATGTATCATGAAGAAACCAACTAAAGTTTTCTTACAGGACAAGGACAAGTTCACAGGAATTTAACACGGGTATGCCAAGAGGTTTCACATGCTGGATAGAAAATTTCAAGCTCAGTTGGTTAATTAAGAGTCTATCTTTCTTTGTCATGATTTCATCTTTAGATTCCTGACGTGGAATGAAATCTTAGATACTCATTAATGAAGCATATGGTGTAGCAATTGAGGCTAACTACTTTAAGGTGTGGAACTCTACAGTTTGCCCCTGTTTGATGGTTTTTGACATGTAACAAGATGGGGTTTCTTTCAACTGTGTTGAAACGAAGGTGGTGGTATTAGGGCAGTAGAATCGATATCCATGAATTGTGAAGATCAAGGGGTTGCCAAAATCTCATCTGGTAGCTACATGAAGAATTATCTGCACTGATTTTTGATGCAGAATAGAGCTTAAGATCAATTGGAGAATTAAGCAGTTATAAGTACTTAACTTTTGTTTAGTGTATGCTATGTTTTTTTACCAACAGCTCTCTCTTGAAAGTGGTTTCTTTGGTTTTTTCATTTTCTTTGATTTGTGAAATGAATGGATGGAATTCTGTTTCAAATTAGAGATACTTATTTTAGCATTCCATCCATAGTGATATGCAAGTTGCATGTGTACCTTTACATATTGCATTTATCTTTTGTCTACTGGCCATTTCTTAGTTAGCGTTCCAATCGCTAGATCAAATTTTATTTGACACTCAAAATCTTTCGTTATCAAGTTATGTAGTTGCTCTGTTGAGTTGCTTTATTAATTCTAGAGGAGAAAAGAGCAATAGAAGTGTATGCACCGATGCAAAACTACAAATTGTTGGATGGTTAAACAGGCAAGTTTATTCATAGACATTGCGGCATTGAACTGCTTATTGACATCGTATTATGATTCCTAACAATGGTTAAAACATGTTAAAGAGTCTCCGCTTTGGACTTGTTTCTCGTGAGTTTCTACTATCTCGTATTCATTATAAATTTGTTCCAAATTCAGCAATGCTTTGAGTTGGGACCATTGGTCCACGTTTTGGTGTACAGCGGTTGTGTCATCCTTTTACCGAGGAGACTTGATAATCCTAAAAATAACTACCCAATAGCGTCTCGATGGCAACATGAACATTTACTCTCCCATCTACGGGGTATGCTAGATTTTGGCCATTTTTGACATCTCCACCCCGACTTAAAGGGCATCTCGAGAATTTATCTTTCAAAGGGCAAAATAGTCCTTTCGCCATCTCTCAACCCCCTATATATAGGGATCCTGCCTCTATTTCTAATGTAAGTTTCTTTCATTAGCGTACTAGCACTAACTTGTTTTACTTGCGCTCCTAAACCTCCAGAACTTAGGCTTCCATCTCATGTGCTAACTGACTTAATCATCAAAAGAGCTTCCCAAGACACCTCCTAAGAGTCTTGTTAACCTACTATTGCCTTGCAGCACTGCTGACGCTATCTATCTCGTTATTGCCCCGAGGCTCATTAACGGTAGTCTGCTCTAGCCTCCAGGCTCGCGCACACTATCTTCAAGACTCGCTCCGCCAAGACCAATTTAACCCCGCGACTCACTTCTTCTTGGATTATTTTTTTTTGAATGTCTTAATCTATTATAATAATTCATTCTAAGCTAGGAGGAGGGGTCTAGGCGGGGAGTGCATAACTTACTATCTTCAATCTTCATCACGTGTTGTTGCTACCTTTTGGACTTGTCTTTATGACTTGCCTGCTGTCAACAAAAATCGTACCCTCAACTTCTATATTAATAAAAGTGAGTCATACTAGTGGACCAAGTGACATCGATCCTCCGGATTACCTTATTAATCTTCAGCCCATAAAAGATAATGGAAAAAGTTTGATTTCCTATTTCATCTATACTAATTTTCTATTTTAAAAAAAGATTCATTCGTTTATGAAACTTTTTTTTGTGACAAAACCTTGGAATAAGAACATAGAATAATTCTTATTGATAAATTAATCAAATTACAAAAATATTAGAGTCGAGTTGATACTTCCTCCTGTCCCATTTGAAACTCGAGAACATGTAGATTTTTGAAACATATACAAAAATAAATAGACTTAAGCAGTTTTTCAACACGAATAACAAAAAGAAAAGGTTGTCGTGATAAACCAAACCCACATCTAAATAGATTTGTCTAAACTGATTAACAAATCTCCTTCACGATGAGATTTTATAAATATGAAAATAGGCTCCATAGAATGGAAAAATAACAAACTAGGAGAAGAATGCTCCATAAATCTTCAAAATTCTAAAGTAGGAGAAATAAAAGCCCATAAAAAGGTAAAGAATTTCCATAAAGGGAAACGAAGAACAACCAAATGAAAGTATTCTGCTCTTTTATGATAGAGTAAATCAAATAAAATCAATACAAGTATGACTTTATGTTAATAAATATTTAATAGTTTCAACTAAATATTTATAAAGAATCAGACAATTGAGAATTCAATGCCTCATTTGAGGACTTTAATTTTTTGAACTTTGATGGTTGCACTCAAAAACAATTTTTCTCTCATGCAACTAATGTTGAAACTCAAAGGTTTATCCACTAATTAAACAAAAGTAAAATCTGGCGAATGTAATGTTTTATGTATTAACTTGCCAATGTTGAAAACAAGTTTTGCAACTAACAGTTTAACGAGAAAACCTACTAAAATCAATTACAATGTGTTGGGATATACTATTTTGTGGGACCCACAATTCCACTATCAGCATTATTGTGAAGCTTGGTTATTTTGATTGTCTCATATTTGGATAAATTGTAGGATAATGCGGAAGGTTGAAATGGTGGGGGTCACTATAACATAAAAGGTTGGGCAACCAAGGGGTTAAGTCCTTTCATTGTCTGCAAGTCTTTTCATTCCCTTAGGAAATCAAAAGGCCTTTGGCTTTTGTTATAAAAAGGAGGAAGGCAGCAGCCAAATGGGGGGAGGGAGAGATCCGAGAGGATACAAGGAGTAAGCATAATACTTTCATCAGAGAGAAGAAACATCTGAAAGCAAAAGAGCAAATAGAGAGGAATAAGGATGTAGAGAGAAAATAAATACGGAGTTTATTTATCAGTTTAGAGAGCTTGTATTATACATATTATTTTCATAGTGGATTTCTGAGATTTCTCCCCGTGGTTTTTTCTCAATTGGGTTTCCACGTAAAATTCTTGTGTTATTATTTTATTTCCATATACACATACCGGCACACACTAAAACAATTGCATAACCTCCATTGTCAAACGTCTTTTCGACTCGTTATTTGGTGATTTGGCGAGCGGTCAGAATTTGGCGTTAACATTGGCGCTAGAAGGAGGGCATTTTTAGTGTTGAATCAAAATCACCCATTATTGATTTTACAATTATGAAAGGTAGCAACAAAAGGAGGATGGTTCCAATTTTTTGTAGACTTATTTTCGGCAGACTCACATCCAAAAGCTAAGTCTCTATCTCTGTCTGTGTTTCAAATAAATATAATAATATGTACTGATAGGTGATATATGTGGCAAAGACCAATCTATGCTGATTGTATGATATGCTAATAAATGTTGTGAATACTCGTGATTGCTAGGTTAATTTCACTCGTGGGACCTAAGCAGTCCACTTCAGACAACAAACTCTAATAGACATATCGTTCGGACGACTCTAGACAAATGAAGAGCAGGCTAAAGAGTCGCTTCCTGATATGTAGCAGGCGCAAAAACCGCTAGCAGGACAGATCCACAACAGGTACAAAAGTCACTCGCAGGACAGGAGCAGGCCGAAGAGTCGCTCCCCGATCCGCAGTAGGTACAAAAGTCGCTCATTGGACAGATCCGCAGCAGGCACAAAAGCCGTTAGCAGGACAGAAGCAGGCACAAAATCCGCTCACAAGCGTCGGAGCCGCTCCAATGATAGTTCGTTGGAAAGATAGAAAGTAAAGGAACTTGCATCAGCCATTGAGGCGCTAACAGACAGGAACCATCTCTCGGGACAATCAAGGCACCCTCCGGGACAGTCAAGCATCCCCCGGAACGATCAAAACACCATCCGAGACGGTCAAACATCCTCCGGGACAATCAAAGCACATTTTGTACTCTTTTATTTTAAGTTGTTTACAATAAAAGAGTGAGAGACAATGTTGGGATATATTATTCAGTGGGACCCACAATTCCACTATCAGCATTATTGTGAAGCTTGGTTATTTGATTGTCTCATATTTGGACAAATGATAGGAGAATACGGAAGGTTAAAAACCAAAGGTTGAAATGGTGGGGGCCACTAGAACATAAAAGGTTGGGCAACCATGGGGTTAAGTCCTTTCATTGTCTGCAAGTCTTTTCATTCCCTTAGTAAATCAAAAGGCCTTTGGCTTTTGTTATAAAAAGGAGGAAGGAAACAGCCAAATGGGAGGGAGGGATCCGAGAGGATACAAGGAGTAAGCATAATACTTTCATCAAAGAGGAGGAGTTAGCACCAATATATACACTCTAATCCGAGAGCTCATAAAGAAACATCAGAAGAGCAAATAGAGAGGAATAAGGGTGTGGAGAGAAAGTAAATATGAACTTTATTTAATAGTTGAGAGTTTGTATTCTACATATTATTTTCATAGTGAATTTCTGAGATCTCTCTCCCGTGGTTTTTTCCCAATTGGGTTTCCACGTAAAATCCTCGTGTTATTATTTTATTTTCATGTGTCATTATTTTATTCCACACACACTAAAACAAATGCATATCCTCCACCGTTAAACGTCTTTTCGGCTCGTTATTTGGTGATTTGGCGAGCGGTCAGAATTTGGCCTTAACACAATGTGATGTTGAACCTCAAAGGTTTATCCTACACATGACAACTAATTTTAGGTCGATTACAAAAGAAATAAACCACAACATTGAACCTCAATGGATTATCCGTTGTATTTACAACCATACAATTAACTAAATTTTCTCCCACTCTTAAGATAGACGACGTATTCCAATATATGCTTGTATTTATTTAAGCGTGTTAGTACTTAAATTTATGTGTATCCCATTTGATTAGATAATGAACTGAAAAGTAATGTATATTTGTAAATCAGTAACTTTTGTAAAGTCTTTATGAGAAGTTAATATATAAAAGAACTTAGTTAGAGATCAAATTTGTTAGGTTGATCCAATTCGTAGAGCTATAAGTTGTAATCCTTGAAATCAGTAAAAGCTGATCGTAAAGAAAGACTCTGATCTTACAATGCTGCTAAAAAGCTCTCAAGTTCGTAAGAAGATGACCGTAGAACAAGTCTAAAGACCATCAAGTTCGTAGAGCACCTACACATATCATAGAGCATAAAACTTAGAAACGTAGAAACTAGACTGAAGATAAGTTACTCTACTATTTGGTAAATTAACTCTACGATCTAGGAAAATTGTAGAGCACATGGATTCTGACAGTCAGTGTCAGATTATGACAAGGTCCTATTCCTAGGATTGAAGATATCAAGGTTGATCCTCCCAAATGTTTTAGATAAGAACAACGTGTTAGTTTGCAGAAACAAGAACATACATACATACTGATGAGTGGGTTTTATACCTATTATTTTGGTACTTTTAGGCTTAATATTTTGTGTGTTTTTAAGTATTTTATGTAATCTTATAGAGTTTTTATTTATTTTATTATTTTTATTGTTTTTATTTTATTTTGTAGGACAAAAGGAGTTAAGTGGCAAAATTGTGAATATTTGGAGCAATTGGGCGAGTTAGAAAGGAAGGCAAGGAAAATCAAGGGAAGTAACCGAACTTATGGGCCGTGACACTTACTAATGTAAGCCGCGATGTGGTATAAAGGCCGCGACGCTAAAAGATATGAGCCGCGGCGCTTGAGAGGCATGGCTTATGGGCCGCAGCGCTTGATTGTACGAGTCGCGACATAGCTTGTGGGCCGCGGCGTGCGTTATTGTGGGCCACGATGCTCGATCAGTTTTTTGCGCGCGTAGAGCGCGTGGTGCGACAGATTTGAAGGGCTAATTGGATTATTTACTTCCTGATTATTGATGATACTTGCTAATTAAAGCCTAGGGAGTTACAAAGACTACAAGGCTGACTTCAATACAAATATTTTCACCTAGGTTATAAATGTAATTGTAATTCTATTAGGGTTAGGTGGAATAACTGATGAGCGGGATTCATACCTGCGAATCGGATTCTTAATCACTTAAGAAATTGCTTGATTATATTATCTTCTAGCGCAAATTTATGTTTTATCTGTTACCTTTTGCTTTATTGCTTTTCAGGTGGGAGGTGTGTTCATTTGGTGCTAAGAGGGGAAAAGGACCCCTGGATGGCTGAAAGACACGAAGCCCGCGCCGCAGCACCAAGGCCAAGCCTAGGAGTCACGCTGCAGCGAGCGGCCTTTGGCCAATTACACGGAGTTCACGCTGCAGCGACACCATTCCTTCTTGGTCTGGCGCTGCAGCGAACCACCCCTTCCAAATGCACGGAGTTTGCACTGCAGCGGTGCCAATCCTTCATGGGTTGGCGCTGCATCGAGCCTTCCTTGGCTAGGACACAGAGCCCACGCCGCAATGCCAATACAAGGCGCAAGGCCCACACCGCAACGTGAGACCCGGTTCCCAGCCACCTGGCTTTCCTATAATGACCTAGCTGCTGCTACATAAGGAAAGCTATCAGACAACTTAGAAGGGACTTAGAAACTTAGAGAGAAAAGGAGGCAACTACACAAGGAGGCAGCTGAAGCATTGAACACTTCCGTGCAGGAGTTTTCTCTCTTCAATTTCTGTTATCCATTCGTGTAATTTTAATTATGTTGAACAACATGAATGTATTAATTAGTTCTATAGTTATGAACTAATTACATTTCTAGGATTGCAATGTAACCTAATGATTAGCTTAATATGAATTTCTCTCATATTTATGTAATGAATCATGTTCTGAATGGATTGTTGCATTTCATACTTATTTATCAATTGCTTGAGATAGGAATTGATATAGGTATTAACTGATATTGGAAAATTGATGTTATACCTTTCCTTAAGTACAACAACACTTGTTATGACCATTGCCGTAGGGAATGAGTGCATAAATTGCATGATAGAATAAGAATATGTCTATTTGCCCCGTGTAACCATTGAGATTAACATTAATGACCCTTAGTCTAGTTATTTTCACCATAGGAATATTGTGATTCATCTAGCTAAGGGATATGCATTTGACCATCGGAAGAGGCTTATGTGTACCTTGTGTTCTCGGTTAACCATTCTTGTGATTTGTTAGTTACATGGAGAGTTAGGAATATTAGGTGAGGCATTAGGGGAGTTGTAATCCTAGCTTGACATCTTTGATACAACTCGCCTTTTTATTCAACTGTTTCTGCCTAATTGATTACAACACACAACTCTTATTCACTTGTTTAAATAAGACCGTTGAGATACATTTTAATACTTGAGTAACTTATTAGTACTTTGTCCTCGTGGGTTCGACACTCGACTTTTTCTATACTACTTGTTAGACCGTGTATACTTGCGCGAGTTTATAGGTTATGAAAACCACCAACAAGTTTTTGGCCCCGTTGCCGGGGACTCAGTATTATTTGTTTTTCAATATTAATACTACTTCAAAACGATCTTAATTTAGACTGATTTATCTGTTTAATCTTTCTCTCAAGTACTCTAGACTGTGTATGCCACCTCGCAGAAATCAGGATTTAATACCTCTTGACCCTGAGGTGGACAGAACTTTCAGACGAACGAGAAGAGAGAGTTAGGGAAATACCTACTCCTCCTAGAATGGCCAAGGAAATTCAGAAAACTCTGCGGGAATATGCAATGCCGAGTGTCACAACTCTACATGCCAGTATCCAACGGCCCGCTATTGAAGCTAATAGCTTTGAAATTAAGCCAGGCATGATTCAAATGATCCAAAACAATTTACAGTTTGTGGGGTTGCCGCATGATGACCCTAATGATCATGTGGTCAACTTTGTGGAGATATGTGACACCTTCAAATACCAAGGAGTGACCGAAGATGCAATCAGGCTCAGACTATTCCCTTTTACCCTACGGGATAAGGCGAAGAGTTGGTTGAACTCGCTTCCCTCGGGCTCAATTACCACATAGGCTGATTTAGCCCAGAAATTAGTGGCAAAGTTCTTCCCGCCAGCGAAAACCGCCATGCTCAGAAATAACATTATGTCTTTCTCACAATTAGATGCTGAGACAATGTATGAAGCATGGGAAAGATACAAGGACCTGTTAAGGAAATGCCCTTACCACAGCTTGCCGAATTGGCTATTGGTGGAGACTTTCTATAACGGGGTATCAGGGCAGACCAGAGCAAGTATTGATGCTGCGTCTGGAGGAGCATTTATGGGGAGGACATATGATCAGGCTTATGCGCTATTGGAAACTATGTCAGCAAATAACTATCAATGGCCAACGGAAAGGAAAATACCGAGTAAAGTGGCCGGTATGTATGAGATTGACACAGTAACTGCACTATCTGCACATGTCGATAGCCATGCCAAGCAAATTCAGGCCATGGGGAAGCAGCCGGTGCAGAGTGTCATTGTGCCATGTGATTTGTGTGCGAGAAGTCACCCGACTGAACAATGTCCCATTAGCTCGGAATCAGTTCAGTATGTCTCTAACTACGAGCGACAACAGAATACCAATCTCCCCACACACTACCATCCTGGACTGAGGAATCACCCAAATTTCTCATGGAGTAATAATAACAGCACCCAAGCACAACCCTCTACCACCAGGCCACCTTTTGCACAACCCCCTGGATTTCAATCTCAGAATCAGCAACATTCTCAAGGATCTTACCCACCTCCACAGGACAGGAAACCTAATGTGGAAGATCTCCTTTCGAGATATATTGCTCAGAATGAAACAAGGAGCCTCAATCAAGAGGCAGCGATCCAGAATCTGGAAGTCCAATTGGGACAGTTGGTAACTGCTTTGAATAACCGTCCTGTAGGCACATTACCAAGTGACACGGATGTCAACCCAAAACGGGAGGGCAAAGAGAAATGTAAGGCAGTCACCCTTCGAAGTGGCACCATATTGAATGAAATTGAAGGAGAAACCTCTACAGTGCAACCAGAAGTTGTAGAGAAGGAAGGCATTGTGGTGTTTGATTGTAACAAATCTGGGGGAGAGGAGAGTGAAAAGGAGAAATCCACAATACCGACCCCAACTGCTAGCAAGCCAAGTCCTTTAGCTCAACACCTACCATTTCCCCAGCGCCTTCAGAAGCAAAAGCTTGAAAAGCAATTCTCAAAGTTCTTTGAAATTTTCAAGAAACTTCACATCAATATTCCTTTTGCTGAGGCGTTAGAACAAATGCCCAGCTATGTGAAATTCATGAAGGACATCTTGTCTAAGAAGAGGAAAATGGGGGACTATGAGACAGTGGCACTTACTGAGGAATGCAGTGCAATCCTTCAAAGCAAGCTTCCAACCAAGTTGAAAGACCCTAGGAGTTTCACTATCCCATGCACAATTGGGGATCAGTTTATCGAAAAAGCCCTATGTGACTTAGGAGCTAGCATTAATTTGATGCCCCTTTCTATCTACAAGAAGTTGGGGCTTAATGAGGTAAAGCCTACCAGTGTGACTCTACAGCTGGCCGATAGATCCATTACTCATCTTAAGGGTATAGTGGAAGATGTGCTCGTCAAAATGGACAAGTTCATATTCCCTGCTGATTTTATTATTCTGGATTGCGAGGAGGATAGGGAAGTCCCTATCATTTTGGGTAGACCATTCCTAGCAACAGGCAGAACATTGGTAGATGTACAGAAGGGGGAACTCACTATGAGAGTACAAGACCAGGAAGTAACGTTCAATGTCTTTAAGTCCATGAAGTATCCCAGTGCCTCTGATGATTGTTTTCGTGTCGATGTTGTTGACGAAGCTGTGCGAGAAGTATTCTATGAAAATTATTTTTCTGACTCACTTGAGTCCACTTTAATTGGAGCATGTAATATTGACGATCCCTCTCATCTTGAGCATGTTCAGTGGTTGGAAGCAGCCCCTCGATCAAATATGTTCAAGCGACAATTTGAATCTTTGAAAGGAAATGATGCACCCACATCCCAGTCATACCCATTAGTTATAGAACCACCTGAGCTTGATCTTAAGCCCTTGCCAAGTCACTTGTGATACGCCTATCTAGGTGAGGCGTCTACCTTGCCAGTTATTATTTCTGCATCACTAGATGAGCTACAGGAGGAAAAGCTCCTCGCAGTCCTTAAGGCGCACAAAACAGCTTTGGGGTGGTCTATCTCAGATATAAAGGGCATCAGTCCCTCTGTATGCATACACAAAATCCTCCTGGAGGAGGGGGCTAAACCTTCTATTGAGCATCAGAGATGGTTGAACCTCATCATGAAGGAGGTTATCAGAGCTGAAATTATTAAGTTACTAGATGCGGGCATTATCTACCCCATATGTGACAGTCCATGGGTTAGTCCAATACAATGTGTGTCGAAAAAGGGCGGCATGACAGTGGTGTCTAATGAGAATAATGAGCTGATCCCAACACGGACAGTCACTGGATGGAGAGTATGTATGGACTATAGGAAACTGAACAAGTCCACTTGCAAGGATCACTTCCCTCTGCCGTTCATTGACCAAATGCTTGACAGACTCGCTGGGCATGAATTCTACTGTCTTCTGGATGGATACTCGGGTTACAATCAAATTGCTATAGCACCCGATGATCAGGAGAAAACAACCTTTACATGTCCATATGGGACCTTTGCCTTCCGAAAAATGTCCTTCGGGTTATGTAACGCTCCTGCCACATTTTAGCGTTGCATGATGTCTATCTTTTCTGACATGGTGGAACAGATGCTTGAAGTGTTTATGGATGATTTCTTTGTTTTTGGGAGCTCTTTTGATGCTTGTCTTCAAAATTTGACCGTAGTTCTGAAAAGATGTGTTGAGATGAACCTGGTTCTGAATTGGGAGAAATGTCACTTCATGGTTAGAGAAGGGATTATTCTGGGACACAGAGTGTCTGTTAGTGGGATTGAAGTAGACAGAGCAAAGGTTGATATTATTGATAATCTACCCCCGCCTTCATCAGTGAAAGGAGTTAGGAGTTTTCTGGGGCACACAGGGTTTTATAGGCGGTTCATCTAGGACTTCTCTAAAATCACCAAGCCGTTGTGTAGCCTATTGGAAAAGGACATGCCTTTCAGAATTGATGAGGCCTGCCTACAAGCTTTTAATCCGTTGAAAGAGAGACTCGTCTCAGCTCCTATTGTAGTGGTTCCTGACTGGACATTGCCTTTTGAACTCATGTGTGACGCCAGCGATTATGCTATAGGGGCTGTGTTGGGACAACGAAGAGATAAAGTGTTTCACACCATTTACTACGCCAGTAAAACCTTGACAGATGCTCAGCTTAATTACACAACCACTGAGAAAGAGCTTCTGGCAGTAGTATATGCCTTCGACAAGTTCCGTCCATATCTTATCGGAACTAAAGTCATTGTGTATACGGACCATTCGGCGATCAAATATCTAATCTCAAAGAAAGACGCAAAGCCGAGGTTAATTCGTTAGGTTCTTCTCCTCCAAGAATTCGATTTAGAGATTCATGATAAAAAGGGAACTGAAAACCAAGTGGCGGATCACCTATCGAGATTGGAGAATCCAAATAACTCGAAAGAGAATGAGCTTGATATCGATGATTTCTTCCCGGATGAACAATTATATGAGGTCAAGGGTGTGGCACCATGGTTCGCAGATTTTGCTAATTATATTGCTTGTGATGTGCTACCGCCTGACATGAACTATCACCAGAGGAAGAAATTCCTGCATGATGCTAGACAATATCTCTGGGACGAGCCGTTCTTGTTCAAACTATGTGCAGACCAGATTTTGAGACGGTGTCTGCCTGAAGGAGAGATTGAGGGTGTGTTCCACCATTGTCATTCATCTAATTATGGAGGGCACTTTTGGGGGGAACGAACTGCAGCAAAGTTGCTTCAATCTGGTTTCTACTGGCCAACCCTGTTTAAGGACGCTCATTCCTATGTATCGCGATGCGATAATTGCCAAAGAGTAGGAACCATTTCGAGGAGGCATGAAATGCCACTGCAAAACATCATTGAGGTTGAGTTATTTGATGTCTGGGGAATAGACTTTATGGGTCCATTTCCATCCTCCTACAATAACCTTTACATTCTAGTCGTTGTGGACTATGTCTCCAAGTGGGTGGAAGCTGTGGCTCTGCCTACTAACAATGCTAAGGTTATGTTGAACTTTCTGAGAAAGAACATTTTCACTCAGTTTAGCACACCTCGGGCCATCATTAGTGATGAGGGCACGCACTTCTGCAATAAGTACTTTGAAGCCCTTCTTGCAAAATATGGGGTTTCCCATAAGATAGCCACTGCTTACCACCCACAAACTAGTGGTCAAGCGGAGGTGTCCAATAGAGAGGTTAAACGGATCTTGGAAAAGATAGTGAACCCTAACCGCAAGGACTGGTCCAAAAAGCTAGATGATGCATTATGGGCGTACCGCACTGCCTACAAAATGCCTATCGGAATGTCTCCGTATAGGCTTGTGTATGGAAAAACATGTCATCTCCCCGTCGAGTTGGAGCACAACGCCTATTGGGCAATTCAAAAGCTAAACTTTGATATGGATGCAGCTGGTGAAAAAAGGCTGCTATAGCTAAATGAGTCAAACGAGTTCCGTCTCCAAGCGTATGAAAACGCTAGGTTGTATAAGGAAAAGACGAAGCGATGGCATGACAAGAAGATTGTTGCAAGAGAATTTGAGCCGGGGCAGAAAGTGCTCCTCTTTAACTCCCGTCTGAAGTTATTTCCTAGGAAATTGAAGTCCCGATGGTCAGGACCTTTCACAATAGCTAAGGTATATCCTCACGGAGCAATTGAGGTGGAGGACCCTGGCTCTGACAGAACGTTCAAGGTGAATGGTCAGCGGTTGAAGCATTACTAGGGCGGCGAAGTTGACCGCCAAATGACTTCAATCACCCTTGGTGACCCAGTATGAACCGGCCGGATAGTCAAGCCGACGACTATAAAACAAGCGCTTGGTGGGGAGGCAAGCCCACCCGAGTATCAATTTCTATCCTTTTTACGCTTTCTGTTTCATTTCAATAGTTTTATTGTTTATAATTTCAAGTTCGTATAGCTACGAGTCGTGTTTGCGTTAGCGTAAGTCTGATTTCAGTTTTTATAGGATCTAGATTTATTTCTGTAGCCTGTAGTCTCACATGTGTTAGAGTCGCGGTTGTACAGTCAAAATTTTTTTAGCCGTCATTGCATATTACGAGTGTAAATAGTATGATAGTTCAGTTTCATAATTAGAAAAAAACATTTTGGGGACCATGAGTCTAGCATTTGTGCTAAGCATTGATTCATGGTAATTAATGTCAGTTCTTTAGGGTACATATTGTCTATGAATTGGTATGTTATTTTTGTCTGCAAATTTTTTTTTTTTTGTTGAAATTGCTAACAGGTTTCCTTGTGTTAATGCAGGAGCTACATCAATTTTTTGAGCAAAGCTGGTATTCACGCTGCAGCGTGACGCTTTGCTCTACCCTCCATGCTGCAACGACAATACCCTCAATTAGCTACTGGAGAATTGCACTGCAGCGTGGCCAATTTTGCCTAAGGCTCACGCTGCAGCGAACCAGCCTTCTTAAGTCAACTGTCTCACACCGCAGCGTGAGCTTTCAATACGGACTTCACGCCGCAGCGCGGACTCCGTTATCTTTCCAAGCCAAGCTTCCACGCTGCAACAGCGCCAATCCACGCTGCAGCGTCAGTACCCTTAACTAGCTACTGGAGAGTTGCGCTGCAGCGTGGCCAATTTTTCCTATGGTCCAGGCTGCAACGAGCTGCTATTTTTAGGCATATGGAACTCACGCCGCAGCGTGAGTGCACGTATACCATTTCACGCCGCAGCGCCAACACCGAAATTTTGTTTTTTAAAAGACCTGGAAGGTCGGCATGTCCACCCATCCATGCCATAACTGCCGGCACCAAGCACCAAACTAACCATCTCTCTCTCAAATTGTAAACTTTCCTAGCTTTGCCGCAACCGAATCTAAAGCCCTAGCGGTTTAAGCCTTGATTTTGGTTTGAATTGGTGATTCTTCGCATCACATCTTGCAATCTTCTCCAATTTTCACCAAATAAGTTTTAAATTTCCATGTGAAATTGTGGAGTTTGATTTCATTCTCTCAGTGGGTGTATGATCTTGGGTGATTATTGCATCTGTATTTGGATTTCATCTTGGGCTGCTCTAATCTACTGAGACCAACAGTTGGTAAGGTTTTGATTTCTGGCTTTGGTTGTTTTGAGTTAGTTTTATGCAACACACGCCTAGTGTTTGATAAATTGCCTGAGTCACATCTTGGTTCAGTTTTGGGTTTAATTTGGAACTTGAATAGCCGACCATTGATTTAGTTCTGCATTGGCACTGATTTTGGCTTGCATTGTGACTTCACTACCTTGCATCGGATACTTGTGGTTGTTGTTGTTGGACTTCAGATTTCATTTGGGTTATTGTTGCTTGAATTTTTCCATGGCACCAAAGCGTCAACGCCTTAGCATAGGAGGTTCCTCATCATCAGTGGCTCCACAATGGGACCAATCAAAATTTGTAAGTGTTGAGGCATGGAATCGTTACAACAAATCTTTTGCTAAGCGAAACCTTCTGCCTGAGCGTGGATTTAGGCCGGACCTCAACAAGGATGGAAAATTAGCTGACATGATTATGAAAAGGAAGTGGATCCATTTCACTAAGCCACCTGAATCTGCAGTTATTTCCGTGGTTCGAGAATTTTATGCCAATGCCAGTGCTGAGGGACCAGCCGAGGTCACTGTCAGGGGCAAATTGGTGAAGTTTGACAGCAAGACCATTAATGCTGTGTTTGACATGCCCAACTTTGGAGGCAAGGATTTCTAGGAGCGGGGCTACTGCAGTTACAGCCAGGATGATATCATTACGCGACTCTGTCAGCTCGGCACAGCTTGGAAGGTGAATGAATTTCAGGGGGAGAAGACCAGTTTCCCGCAGCCAGCCCTCAACCACTATGGGAAGGCCTGGTATGCCTTCATCTGCTCCAACATCATGCCCACTCGTCACCTCAGCGATGTCACCCGTGAGCGGGTTGTGCTTCTATTTGCCATCATCACTGGGCTGGACGTCGACATTGGGGTGATCATTTAGGAGTCCATCAGAAAGGCCATAAAGAGTAACATTGGTTCAAGCCTGCCGCATCCTTCTCTCATCACCTGTCTCTGCAAGCGGGCCAAAGTTCAGTGGGGACCGGATGACCACCCAACTCAGGCACCCATGTCAGTCATCGATCACCATGTCATTCAGAGGTTTACTGTTTGGCCCGGGGGCATTTCTCATGAGTATGGCGAGGGATACCTGCCAGGTCCTGATCAGCCCCTTACTATAGAGGGTGAGACTTCTACCCAGACTCCTAATCTTGGCCCCACCTCTGCTGGTCCACTTGTTGCGCTAATGGCATCAATGGACCTTATGCACCAAAAGATAGACACAATCAACAGCAGGATGGGCTCGTTCAGCTGCAGACAGGACACTATTGCCCAGAGGCAAAACATATTTGCACAGTATCATGCTGAGTTTGCCAACACGGTGGCCAGCATCTATGCAGCCTCAGGAGGTGATGACGTGGACTCCATGCCATACCAGTTTCCTGAGCCTCCTGTCTTTCCACCGTACCCGCCTCCGTCTCCGCCAGAGGGCGATCAGGCCAAGGACGAGGAGGGGGATGAGGGTGATGCTGAGGGCGATACTGCGGAGGAAGCACCACCAGCACCACCAGCACATTCCAGCCATTGAGGGCATTGGCCAGTTCAAGTTTGGGGGAGTTTTTAGCTGATTTCCATTTAGTTATTTATTTATTTATCAGTTATGGCATGTTTGAACTGCGGTAGTTAGGATGGTTTATTTTGGATATTTTAATGTTGGAACTGCATAGTTTGGTTTATTTAGAACTTATGGGTTTATTAGTTATTATCTATGGATGCCTATTTCTGGTTTTATCTGCATAAGTAGCCTATGTTGTTCTTCCAGTTTTGATTTTTACCCATCTTTTGGGACTTTCACAGGTTTTCATTGCCCTAATTTGTGCTATAGTTGTCTTGGGGTAAATGAAAAGAAATTTTTGATTGTGGCCAGTGATATGATTGTGGTATTGCTTTGTCAATGATGTTAAACATTTAGAGATAGAGTCTTAGATCATTTTGTTTAGTTAGCACTACTGTTGATCCTATCGATTCTATCGCGCACATACCAAATGTTAGAACTGTTTTTATTTCGACCGAGCCTAAGTGGTTTTTACTAAGGAAATTGTTGCGATTATCTCGTTCTATCGTATGTGAATCAATGATTGTAAGAAATAGACAGATTCGTTGGCAGGTTATTTAAAAAAAACGCTAATCCCCAGTTGACCACGCCTATTTACGTGGCCTTTGTTACTTGAGTTAGTAGATCCTTTGGGGTGTTTTCACACCCATTGCCCTAAAGTCACCTGACTTGGGAGTCCTTGATCAAACACTCGTTACACGGGTAACTTTGTAGAGCCAAAGGTATTCAGGCATTGCACGGTCATTCTTGAGATTAGGTTAATGCGTTGGCAATAAATAAACTATAGTTTGACTCAAGTCTAATTACGTGGCCTTTGTTACTCGAGTTAGTAAATTCTTGGGGGTGTTCTACACCTAATGCCCTAAAGCCTTCAAGCTTGGGAGTCATTGTTCTAAAGCTCGTTACAGGAGTAACTCTGCATAGCCTAATGTAATTAAACTTTTGCACATGTCTCACTGAGTTTTGTTGCTCGCATTTTAATGCATGTTCGTCTGTTCTTGCACTTGATGTCTTGTTCTGAATGCTTGATGTAGCATGAGTGATTGAGTCAACAATTTCATCTTTGCATTTGAGTTTATGTTTGAGGTGTAAACGGTTATAACAGTTGGTATTCACACACACAAATTTGGATCAGTAGCAGTCTATGCTAGAGTTTTGAGCTAGATTTTATTAATGAGTTTGTTTCTACCTTGAAATCGTAATTCTGACCCTTGAGGCCACAATGCAGGTATATAGTAGTTTAGATCACTCTCAGCCTAAGCTTGAGGCTGGAGTTTTAATTTTATTTAAATATTTTTGTTTGCTTAGGGACAAGCAAATGCTTTAGTTTGGGGGTATTTGATGAGTGAGATTCATACCTGTGAATCGGGTTCTTAATCACTTGAGAAATTGGTTGATTATATTATCTTCTAGCGCAAATTTATGTTTTATCTGTTACCTTTTGCTTTATTGCTTTTCAGGTGGGAGGTGTGTTCATTTGGTGCTAAGAGGGGAAAAGGACCCCTGGATGGCTGAAAGACACGAAGCCCGCGCCGTAGCACCAAGGCCAAGCCTAGGAGTCACGCTGCAGCGAGCGGCCTTTGGCCAATTACACGGAGTTCACGCTGCAGCGACACCATTCCTTCTTGGGCTGGCGCTGCAGCGAACCACCCCTTCCAAATACACGGAGTTCGTGCTGCAGCGGTGCCAATCCTTCATAGGTTGGCGTTGCAGCGAGCCTTCCTTGGCTAGGACACGGAGCCCATGCTGCAGCGCCAATGCAAGGCGCAAGGCCCACGCCGCAGCGTGAGGCCCGGTTCCCAGCCACCTGGCTTTCCTATAATGACCTAGCTGCTGCTACATAAGGAAAGCTATCAGACAACTTAGAAGGGACTTAGAAACTTAGAGAGAAAAGGAGGCAGCTACACAAGGAGGCAGCTGAAGCATTGAACACTTCCGCACAAGAGTTTTCTCTCTTCAATTTATGTTATCCATTCGTGTAATTTTAATTATGTTGAACAACATGAATGTATTAATTAGTTCTATAGTTATGAACTAATTACATTTCTAGGATTGCAATGTAACCTAATGATTAGCTTAATATGAATTTCTCTCATATTTATGTAATGAATCATGTTCTGAATGGATTATTGTATTTCATACTTATTTATCAATTGCTTGAGATAGGAATTGATATAGGTATTAACTGATATTGGAAAATTGATGTTATACCTTTCCTTAAGTACAACAACACTTGTTATGACCATTGCCCTAGGGAATGAGTGCATAAATTGCATGATAGAATAGGAATATGTCTATTTGCCCTGTGTAACCATTGAGATTAACATTAATGACCCTTAGTCTAGTTATTTTCACCATAGGAATATTGTGATTCATCTAGCTAAGGGATATGCATTTGACCATCGGAAGAGGCTTATGTGTACCTTGTGTTCTCGGTTAACCATTCTTGTGATTTGTTAATTAAATGGAGAGTTAGGAATATTAGGTGAGGCATTAAGGGAGTTATAATCCTAGCTTGACATCTTTGATACAACTCGCCTTTTTATTCAACTGTTTCTGCCTAATTGATTACAACACACAACTCTTATTCACTTGTTTAAATAAGACCGTTGAGATACATTTTAATACTTGAGTAACTTGTTAGTACTTTGTCCTCGTGGGTTCGACACTCGACTTTTTCTATACTACTTGTTAGACCGCGTATACTTGCGCGAGTTTATAGGTTGTGAAAACCACCAACAATAACTCCTATAAATAGTCGGATTTAGGGATTGTAAAGGTGTGGAGAAAAAGGCTAAGAAACGCCATGTGAGGCTAACTCTCTTCCCAGTTCAAGAGCAAATAGAATATTATCAAAGATGGAGGCCATGGATTGATGAAGCTTGGAGTTAGAAGACACGCAGGAGCAGTTTTTTTTCTCTAAACTATTATTTATCTTTATCTTTCATTAATGATGAATATTTTGTGGATTATAATTTTATCTGCTATGAACAAGGTTTTTATTTAAGTATTTAATGGAATCCTATGTGTAGTTTAAATTAATTTTCTTTCTATGTGATTGGCACCATATGAATTGGTTCATTATATTTTGTGCATATTGATTAATTGTCTGGCTAACAATTAGCGGGATACTTTAGATGAATTTGGAAGATAAAATCTAGGGTTAGATCTGAATATAATGACACGTGTTTGTGTTTTCTGCATGAGATGGAATTCATGATTCGCGTATAGGATATGAATATACCTATAGGGCATGTGTAACCAATTCGGGAATTTGTTCTTAATGAATCTATTCTAATTTAATTTTCATAGGAATATAATAAGTTAGTTAGAGTGGGTATTTTTATTTGCTATCGGAAGAGGTTTATAAATGAAATTACGTATTCTTGGTTAGCAATTCATCGTGACCATATAATCAAATGAAAAGTTATGAGATTTGAATGAAGCATTAGGTGAAATTGAATTCTTATATTTATTTATTTATTTAGTTATGTTTTATTATTTAGTTGTTTATTTTTAATATTTAGTTTAATTATTAATTTTAATTAATTCATACGTTTAAATAAGATTGGATTGATATAAAATTAGTATTTGAGAAAATGTTAGAATTAATTCCTCGTGAGAGCGACAACTCTACTTATCACTTTATTACTTGTTGATCACGTATACTTGCTTGCTTTTGCTAGTACGATATTTGGCAAATAAGTTTTTGGCGCCGTTGTCGGGGAATTATTTTCTAATGTTTTTTTCAATATTGATTTCAATCAAGTTGATCTTAATTTAAACTTGTATTTTTGTTGTAATTAATTTATTTTAATTTTTGTGTTTTTCAGATCATGCATCTTAACAAATAATAGAAGACGGTTGCGAAGAGCGACAACTGACCTCTTTTTAGGGAAGTTCGTGTGTTAATTTCAGTTTATTGCAACTTTAAGAATAATGTCACTTTCAAGTTTGGGGGTCTTCCTATATTTTGTTTTGATGAGTAGGTCTATGTTAGTAATTTTATTTTATTTTTAAAATTTTGAATTTTGTGGGTATATTTACTGCAAACCCTCACGAGACACAACTCGTCCACTTGGGGTTTAAAGGCTTGTTGCACATGCCAAGTGCAATCGTGTTTTCTACGAAAATGGTAGTGTACTGTTGTTAGGTAGTGTTTTTTGGACAATGAATTAATTACATTGAAAATTTTTGGTCAATGATAGAATTATGATTTTTATTCAGTAATTTTTAGAAAAGGGATAAATATTGCTTAATCTGAATTTTAGCTTCTTGTTAGTTTTTATTTTGTTTGAGACCCTTTAATTCTATTATGCACATATCCTTTTGGTTGAACTAGTTTAACTTTGAGAAAATTTATGTGTTAGATGCTAATGAAGGATAGAAGAAAACCTCTATTGCTTACTTGATCATGTTACTATCTTCAATGTCCAGCAACAAAAGATATGAAAAGAACAATCTGTATAAAAGTGATGGATATAAGCAAAGTTTGGCTAGTTTGTTTTTGTGGCCTTAGTTACTCGAACAAGTATGACCTTAGGAGTGTCTCTACACTTAGTGACCTAAAGCCATCTGGTTTGGGATTCATTGGTGAAAAGTTCGCTACAAGGGTAATTTTTGAAAAGCCTAAGAAAAACAAACATTACACATGCCAAAATTAAAATACATACGAGATGGAGCATAAAACGCACTCGTAATATATAAAAAGAAAATAAATAGCAATAAAATGTGTGAAAGTAAGTATAAAGAGGAAGGCTTTGTAATTCTTCATATGCAGATATCTTTTACGAGCATTGAAATTCATGAACTTACTCGAGTTTTGATTAGTTTGATACATTTGGATTCACACACACACGGAGGGTCTTGAATAAAGAATGACTAATACATGTTGAAATTTTAGGCTTTGAACATTTTTGAAATTTTCTAGAAGTTCATTTGAAGAAATCTTTGACGTCATATTCAATTTCAAATTGGTTCATTGCTTGTTGTATATTTAGTTGTTAATTTTATTTTTATAGTTTTTGTTTGTGTTTTGCTTGAGGACAAGCAAATATTTAAGTTTGGGGGTATTTGATGAGTGAGTTTTATACCTATTATTTTGGTACTTTTAGGCTTAATATTTTGTGTGTTTTTAAGTATTTTATGTAATCTTATAGAGTTTTTATTTAGTTTATTATTTTTATTTTTATTGTTTTTATTTTATTTTATAGGACAAAAGGAGTTAAGTGACAAAATTGTGAATATTTGGAGTAATTAGGCGAGCCAAGAAGAAAGGCAAGGAAAATCAAGGGGAGTAATCGAACTTATGGGCTGCGGTGCTTACTAATGTGAGCCGTGGCGCGGTATCAGGGCCGCGGCGCTAAAAGATGTGAGTCGCGGTGCTCGGGAGGATGGCTTATGGGCCGCGGCGCTTGATTGTGCGAGCTGCAGCATGCGAACACAATTCCAACCAATATATGAACCCCCAAGCCAGACTTTTTTTTTTGCTAAATCAAGGCAGACTTTCCAAATAAATCTAAACCATTGTACCCCTTTAGCCGGATCAACGACCCACCCTAATGAGATTGGACTGCATCTAGGCGTCATCCGTCAAACTCGACGCGAGACCCTCCAATGGTAAATCAGCAATACATCGAGATCATAATCATCAAAAAGAAATGGCGAATCAAATAAGTAGGGGGAGATGCATCAAAAAGGAAAGTTGACCCAAAAGTGTAAATCTTTTTATATATTCAGTTGTTTAATATATATTAGCTTTCTGCGATGAATGACAAAATGATATAGTCTATGCAGAAAAGTAAAATATGATCTACAAATCTGAAGTCAAAGAAGCCAAAAGGGAAAGGTAGGCTGCAATCTCTAGAGTCTCGGGGGCAGAGCGAAGCTCCTGCTCTGCTATCTCGACCCGTCTCAGCAAAGCCAGCATAGTATGGACGGTCTCATCCTGGTCATCCGAAACCCAACAGGCCTAAACAACGACCTCCTCCGCATAATCTCGATGAGCGTCCCTCTCAAAAAAAGCCGCGTCTCTATTGGCCAAAGCGGCATCTCTCTCAGTATAAGCAGTATCCCTACCAGCTACTGCAGTCATCATAAGTGCCCGAGCCTGATCTCGCTTAAATGTAAGGCTGTGAATGAGACTCTCCAAAACAACTATCGATGTGGCAGTAGGAGCAAGGGCGGAGGGTACATCTCCAGTCAAGGCCTCCGTCAGACCCACAAACAACGCATCCTCTGATAAAGCTGTCGGACCATCCTCAGGGTCCTCCATGGGCTCCTCCTCAAACGAGCTGTCATCAATATCTACGACGTCAAGCAACAAATCGGACTCTATCCAAGCCAAATACTCTGGCGACTGACCCGGATGACCGCCTCGGAAC
The DNA here is from genome assembly GCA_034770075.1 of Aralia elata. Lineage (NCBI taxonomy): Eukaryota > Viridiplantae > Streptophyta > Magnoliopsida > Apiales > Araliaceae > Aralia > Aralia elata. Next base: position 29,866,620 of record CM068387.1, read on the forward strand.
TCTACAGTAACGCGATGGGCCCAAAATCCATATATTCTGGCTAAAAGACTCTCAGTGGAGGATAAAATGGGGAATCGATACTCATCAGCTCCAACAAAAGAATTGAGATCCTGCCTCTGATCGAACTGACCCATCACGGCCAAAGGATGATAGGTAGTAACACCCCTCAAACCAGCTAAAAGGAGGAAATCCAAGTCTGCGGTGCGGCGTGGGTAATAACGCTGAAAGGCGAGCAATGACTAATATACATCAATATAAAAAATGGCTCCTCAATAACCTCTAGAAAGGTCATCCAAGATGCCGGGTCCATGCACGACGAGGGACGAAAAGAATACCCTATGGCAATACTGTGTCCGAAGCAGAAACCATGTCGGCGAAAACTACTAATCGGCCTCAGATGCATCATAAACCAAACATACAACAGATCAGAACTGCCATAGAACTCTCTATCTGCAAAGGTCCGGCAATATGTGGCGGATATATACGTCTTAGTAAGAATCAAGGGTAAGATGGCCTGATCCTCATGAAGCGCCCTGACTACCATCACAACTCCGACGTCCATATGATCTCCATAAATCAATATATACAAAAACGAGATGATACACATCATCAGAATGTCGACCCGAACAGATCTCCATCTATCCTCAGGGATAACAAAGTCATCTCTAAAAGTGGCAAAACTCCTAGGGGAACCGAACCTATTAATCAAAAAATCCAGGGACACGACATGCCCAACAGTAATCTCAGACAGAACCACCGATCGCCTCAGGCCAGTAGTAGTCATGAACTGTCGGCGCATGTGACCCATAGGAACCTGAGCATAGGGGCCCACTAAAGGTAAATCTGTAATACGAGCATACTCCTCAAGGGTCGGCGTCAACTCTAAAGACCCAAACCGGAAAACATGGCGAGCCAGAATCCAATGAGCAATCATAGCATCAACAAAACCCTCCGTCACCTGGAAGGATAAAAATGACAGCGAATGCCTCAGCAACCTACCAACCATAGAACGATCCTAGGCGAGCAGATCATCGAACCAATCCCCAAGTCTAGAAGCAATACTGCCAGTGGAATGATGATCCAAGCGAGTAATAGAAGATAAGGCCATCTATAAAAACAGTATCAAAAGACTACACAGGGGTCAATCTTATGCAATTTTTAATAAGCACGCATCACGATAAATAAAATGAATAACCATATACATTAGCATCTCTAAATGATCCATACATATAAAATTGCGAATTATACATAAATTTTTAAATAAGCATCAACTCTGTACAGTACATGAAAACGTAAAAGATAAAATATAAGGAAAGGGGCACATGTGACGCCCCCAAATTCGGGTCTCCAAATACCCGGATCTGGTCATCACGATCCAAAACAAACATTCACCTTTAACAACATATGATATCTAAAAGTGCGGAATATAATAAACATACGTTGTTCATTACAAGGTGTTACTAGTCCCAGAATACGAATAACCTTAAACGTTTACACAATCCATACCCTAAATAGCTAGCAGGGTTTAAATTACATTAACAGAAAATTAACTAACACATGAATCTAAAATCAGCTACGAGACGTTTATCATTTCATCTTTTCTTTCCCTTTGTTCTTCCCTGATGTCTCGGGTTTAGCTGCAATGAAGTCATGATATAGCAAGAATGAGCAACGAGTTTGCCCAGCAAGTTTAAAGTACGACAATAAGGATATATCATGATGAAGGAATATTAAAAGAATTTCAACATTTGAGAAAATAAATCAGAAGCAAGAATAATAATTGCTTTTGGAACAATTGATAGACAAATAGACTTTGAACGATAACTTCCAAAGGAGTCAATAGCTGGTTGACCCTCTGGTTACTGGCTACAGAATAACGTACTTGAGGGGATCAGCCTCGCGTACCCTATGTATATGCATAACATTTAATTCTGTTGTTTGTACCTTATATACGGTACGTGGGGTACTCCCCTATAAATAAAGGGGTGTTCATACAATCTAAGAATCCTTACCATTGATTGGTTCGGATAGCTTTTATAAATTTTCACAAAATTGTCTGACCGAACAAGGGTTCAGACTTAACCATGAATGGTTTATAGATTTCTGAATTTAAATATACGAATTCGAATGCACGAATGTCAATAAATGTACAGATGTGGAATAATTCTGAAAGTAATTAGACCACTTAAAGCATGCTTGGAGATAAAATTCAAGCTTAAAGAATACTTGCAATAATATATACCTTTTGCATGAATTAAAATACTGCATAAGGTTTTAGAAGTATTGCTCAATGTGAAAGTTGAGTAAGGAAGAACTTGCAATAATGTAAGAAGTTTAGGGTTAGGAACTTGCCTGTTTGCTCAGCTACAATTTAAATCTTAGCTTTAAATAATTGATCTCGAGTGACCTATCATCGGGTAAAGTCGATTTATCAATTAACAGTTGTATATTGGCACCTCTTACTATACCTTTTACTCAACAGGTAAAATTCATCATCTATATTTAATTACTAATTAACATTAGCTAAACAGAAATTTATTGATGATCTTTAGCTATTAAAAATAATTGTTAGCTAATCATGATTACTATTCTTGAGGGTTCAGATTATTTCCCTTATTGTCCCTAAATATGGGTCAACAATCTTTATTTATTATTAGAATAATAAATTCATCATGGTTTAATGACAACTAACTAATAGTTGGTTACTTATTTAATTACACTTAATTACTATTTACTATTAATAAAATAATCTTTAAGTGTTTATCCTCATTATTCAATAACTTTATACTTAATTATTATTATTATTAAATAATAATTAAATACTTAGTACCTTTATTTACTATTTATTAATAAATAATAAATAATTATTTTATTAACTTTATTCATATTTAATTATTATTATTACTAAATAATAATTAAATATTTATTATCTTTATTTATTAATTAATGATAATAAATAATCATCTTGTTTAACTTATTCATTATTATTCAATATTAATTAAATAATAATGAATGATTTATTATCTCTATTTATTATTTAGGGTTTAATTAAATATTTATTACCTTTATTTATTATTATAATAAATAATTACTTTATTAACTATATTTATACTTAATTATTATTAATATTATTTAAATAATAATTAAATATTCATTATATTTATTTATTATTTATTGATAATAAATAATTATTTGTTCATTATTATTAAACAATAATTAAATTTTTACTATCTTCATTTATTATTTATTGGTGAATAATAAATAATTATCTCATTAACCTTATTATTATTAAACATTTAGTAATAGCCATATGATGGTTGATTAGTATTACCCGTTTTCTGTAGGTATTTTAATCATTTAGCTATTGTTAACAAATGTTCGATATTGAATTGACTGGTTCATAATCATCCTTAAAGATTATGATAATAACTTAATATTATCCATCATGATTTAGTAACTAGGAGAGCAACTGCAGTCCAGCACCTTCAGCACCAAAGTGCCCAAGGCGCTGCTGTCGCTCGCGCTGTACACGGACATGCTGCTCACGGCTTAGGCGCCAACCCACATTCTGTTCTAACACTAGCTGTATCACAGCCATACCTCAGCACACAGTATAATTAAATCCTACAAATCTTACACAAGCAAAATAGGCTACTAACTTAATAACACAGGGAATTCAACAATGGATTCTTATTGGCATTACAACGAGCACCTTGTGGGCATAATAAAAATGAACTAGCCTAAGCCCTATATAGAACTATAATGTCCGAACCTTTCATGGTTCTGCCATACATAAAATTCCAATCGATCACCACATCAATCAGCAACAAATTCGGCTAAACAGAATAAAGGAAATTACACGGCAACATGATCCCAAACAGAAAAGGAGAAAAAGAAAAAGCCTAAAGCAGCTACTGGGTTTAACCAACAGGGCTGATTATACCTTGGGGTTGGGTCGGCACAAAGGCAACTCCTAGCCGCTGCTCTCCTCCACCTCCCGAAATAGAACACAAAGCCGGACATTCACCAGTTAGTCCTCCTCGATCAGTCAATTGGCCGACTGTTGATGGTGCTCTCCCTGTCTCTCTCTCTAATTTGAATTTCCCAAATCGTCAACCCTTACCTCTGATTTAGGGTCCTATTTATAGAGGAATTCGTGCCCTAACCCGGTATTGACACCCAATCGTGGTGTCAAATTTCGCACAGTGGGAACCATGATGAGTTTCGGTATGCTTCTTCATGCTTGCCCATACTTCGTCCGTTCTTCGTGCAGCTCACTTTCGGCGCCTCTGCCTCACCGGCTCTCCTGTACTCCTTTCGGCGCGATTAGGTGGGGAAGTTAGGGGCACATGCCGACTGACCGCACGGTCCGTGGCTGCTGCAGGTCTATCAATGCTATTGCCCGCTGGAAATTGAGTTTTTCCCCAAATTTTGCTCAGCAAATCTGATATGCCCCATGCCTTGTACAATTGATCGGCTAATGCCCTTTTCCCCTTGCCGAATTGGGCCAAAAAGAAAACCAACCCGGTTGTCATAACACGGCTGGATAAAACAAATAGAAGATAAACTCTCCCTAGCCCACTAATTTACCCCAATCGGACAAGGAATGATGATGGGTCAGCCCAATTGATGTTGGGCCAGTCAACTAAGGAGGGGAATTGGGTCAATTTATTTAAAATTAATAATGCCATACTTCTAGTATTTAAATTAAATACATAACCTAATTAGCCCATTGCTTAATAAATCCCTTATTGGTCTTATTAAAATAAAATTATAAATTCTGTCATTGAAATTGAAGAATAATTATTTAACTATTTTAAATATACACTCAAATTATATATCTTGATAACTTGGAATTAACCTAATGTTGAGGTGAAATTAATTATTTACCCCCTTAACGTTGCAAATTAAACGTTACAATTATACACTCAAGTAATAACACACATATAGGTCTAATTAAGCATATAAAATAAATTCATAAATAATAATAAAAAAAAAATCTTTAGGTTTCATAAATAAATTGATAGCGAAGTTAAAGAAATTTCTCGGGCATTACAGCACAGGTGCCCAATAACCGATATAAAGCTGCTAAATGAAATCTAAGTTATCTACGAAGGCAGCATCATCGTCAAACCGACCAACTCTGGCTAAGTCCTCTTAGCTCGGTGCATCTGGATCAAAGTTTAAATCAAGGCAATAAAAGGGTGGAGTTTTTCTCTCCGAAATATCAACGGCACCTGGACCAGATGAAGAGCTAGTGCCTAATCCAGCAGGATCATAGGTGTAAGCCTCTGACGGATCCCTACCCAGCTGGTGGATGAAGAAGCATAGCTGATCCACCAGATAAGTCAAACTAGTAATTTAGGCCTGATGTGTAGGCTCACAAATACATGCCATCTAGTCAGATATCACCACTGATCCAGGCACAAGATCCCCTAGGAAATGTGTAGCTCAGATCTGGGCGCCAATAGTCCGAGGCCTCCACCAGACAGTAAAATCCTCTGAGCTGTTGTTGGTCGATTTCGCAATCGATAAACACGTGCAAGTATACGCGGTCCACAAGTAATATAATGAAAGTAAAAGTCGATCCCACGAGGAATTATCACTAATGTTTAACCAAATACTAACTTTATATCGTCTCAACCTTATTTAAACAACATGATTTAAGTGATAAAAACCAAGATTACAATTAAACTAAATAACATAAATAAATAACATAAGTAAAAAACATAAGTATATAGATAAATAATGAGCTAAGAGCACAATTTCCCCACACAAGCATTTTGTCAAATACTTGGCGTGCAATACTTCATTTACATATCTTAACTCTCCAATTGATCATAATGGTCACGATGATTTGTCAACCGAGAATTCTAATTATTCATAAGCCTCTTCCGATAGCCATATGAAAATCACCCTATACGGAACATAGGTATATTCCTATCCTATATACTAGCAAGTCATTCAATTCTAAAAACAATTACAAGACACATGTCAAAAAAGCCTTAATAATCATTCCTCAAATGAATAAACTTTCGCATAGGGAGTCATTAAGCTTAGATTCTCAAATTGGCTACACATGGCATATAGGTATATTCCTATCCTACATACAAATTATGTATTCCATCTCATGTAGAACAAGCATAATCACATGTCATTATATTCATGGCCTAAATCCACAATCCATTTTCCAATTTCATATAGATTACCAAACCAATCACTAATTCCTTAACAATTAAACATTAAGCACAAATATAATGAACCAACTCATATGGTGCCAATCAAAAGGAGAAAAAATTTAATACAAACTAGCAAAGAGTTCAATTACATTCTTAGTTCCAAAACTAATTAATTACAATGGAGAAAAAGAAGAAAAAGAAAACAAGGATGGCTTCCCTTTGTTGCTAGACTCCATTGGAGCACCTCCTATGAAGCTTTTGAAGAACCATGGCCAAAGGCCATGGCCTTCCTTCTCTATCCCAGCCGCCGCCTACTCTCTCGCCAAAAATGTAGTATGGATGATGGATCTCCTTTTTGGGTCATTAGGTTAGGCATTTATCACCCCTGTTCTGCCCAGAATTCGTGCTTGGCGCTGCGGCGTGGGCATTTGGCCTGAAACTCGCGCTGCGGCATGGTTCATGACTTTGGCTACTGCTAGTTGGCGCTGCAACGTGGCCATTTACACTAGGAATTCGCGCTGCAGCGAGGTTTAAGAGTCTGGATTTCCAGCTTCGACGTCTGTTGGAAAAATGACCATAACTTCTTCGTCCGAACTTAGATTAAGGCGAATAAAGAGGCTATGGAAAGCTAAGAAGTAGCTTTAGAACTTTCATAATTGGAGCTCGTCGAGATAATGGACGGAGCAAGTCTCAAATTGAGCCCGAAGCAACTGCTGTGTAAAATTCATGCCAAATCCGATGGTAAAATGACCATAACTCTCTCATACGAACTTCAAATTGGATGATTCCAGATGCTCTGGAAAGTTAAGACAAAGATCTACAACTTTCGTTCTTTGAGTTTTGAGATATTGGGATTGGATCATGGGTGAAATTGAGAAACAAGCAGCTAGAATGCCAAATTCAAGCCAAAAACGCATCGATCCAAGGGGCCTTTATTTCAATTCCTACAAATCAACGTAAAAATACATAAAAGCATACAAAAAAGTATAATAGCAATATAAAACTACATTATACAATAATAAGATGAAAACACTTAAAACCAAACGAAAAAGCTAAAGACTTACAAATTATCAAGGCTAAAAGTACTCAATTTGTGTGTATAAAATACACTCATCAAATATAGGACCATCCGACAACAAGAGTCCATCTATGCCATCAATGGGAATCTCTGCAATATGTGCATCGATAGGCCACGATCTTCGAGGAGGAGGATGGAAGGGGATGTGGATCTCCCCTGAAACACACCAAAATGCCTGGTCCCCGAGGTAAAGCTCCCAGCCTCCAAGGGTCTCTATGGGAATGTGATGAGTGGATAATGTAAACTTTGGTTCGGTCAGGAAACTACCCTTAAAACCCATGGCCAGATGCTCAGCTGTATACAGAACCCAGACCACGTCGGCGGTAGTAATCAGCTCAAGCTGGAGTCGACAATGGGCAAAGCTGTCAGAAACAGGAACCTCCTCTAAAGTGGTGTGATGCCATCGGCGACCTCGAGAATAGGTATCCAAACCCAAAGTGGTAACCGGACAAAGGCAGGGGAACCTCTCATAAGCCCAGAAGTGAAAAGAACAACAACAATTACATTAATCAAAATGACGAAAGCAAACTGAACTATGAAAAATGAAGAATTGAAAATAGGGTTACTAAGAGAAAAGGGAGAAAGCTAATCCAAGCATCGGTCTGTCCCTCCGAGAGAAGACGCATACCCTAGAAGAAGTATGCAAATGTGAACAATCACTAATCATACTCCCCGATATGATCCACGTCTCGGATGGTGCCCACTATGCTGAAATAAATAGTAGCAAAGTTTTTTGCCAGGAAATAACCCCACATAATGATCAAAAAGAGTCAACGAAGAAGTCGATCACGCTCGATGGGGTCCGCAAGGAACGAATCCGATAAAGCTCCTCTGATAGCATCGATTGCCAGAGCTCCAGAACTAATGTTGCGGGCCTTAAAGACCCTATCACGAGGAAATAATCCCAGTAGTGCACGGATAGCAGTGGGAGAGATGCCAACATCCAGAGCAACCCGACGGCCAGTAAACTCAATGCCCGTAATATAACGCCAATCCAAAGGTGTCATCATCACCTTGCAGTCCAGTAGATGAAGAGACTGGCTCTGGTAGAACCATCTCTTAGAAAGAGCACGAAGATAACCCCAAGGGCAACGTCGGGAGCTATAGTGAAGAAATGCTCGAAACCTTAGGAATTTACTCGAGCCCGGTAAAGGGTGCCATAAAGGGAGTAGACACTAAACCAGTTACCTCGAAGTTGTGTACACTCCGGGACCTGCAATATCAGGAATTAAGATAACTACGATAGGAGATCAAAATGACTCAAGAATTTCGTAAATATACCTCGTTAGTGCACAAGTACGCTGACGGATGACTACTTAAATCACGCCCTAAAAGATCTTGAATGGCCACTCGTGCGCCAGGAAATGAATGATCGCGAACGGGCGGAAGAGCTGCATCAGTATCAAGAAGATCCTCATCTATGGCAGCATCATCGGCTCGATCTACCCTAATCGGATGAATGCATGCCTCTGCCAAACGTAAGGGATGTCTAGTAACGAGAGGAGATGGACTAACAGCTGCCATACGACGACGAAACCCTGAGGATGCTCGATGGGATGAAGAACTACTCAGCATATCTGGGTCCATGGCTAAACAAAGATCAAGCATCTCAACATAAGGCACACCCCGTCTAATCCTATATTAATGTCAAATACACGAACATATTTGGACACAACATCATGCATGTTCTACACGATCGTGGGGGGAAGCCTACATCTTTATTACTAGGTGCCTAATCTCGGTCAGTCATCTGGCCCATGAAAAAATTTCGGCAGAATCTCCCCTAAAATAAGGACTAAACGCAAACGTATGGGCATGCATATATGATTATTTATAGGTCCCCAGGAGGCACAACACAAGAAATAGGCATAATATATGATTTTTTTATATTTTAAAATTCCAATATAAATCAAACGAAGGCAAGAAATAGCGGTAAAAATATTTCAAAAACGCATAAAAGTTATGTGAATACGTTACCTGTGAGCAAACGAACGAATGTATGGAGTCAGAAATGGCAGAACCGAATCCCACGGAGTAGAATATGTGAGAGTACATGTGGAAATGTAAGAGAATATGAAAAGGAGAATTAAAAGAACACAAAAAAATGAAAAGGAAAAGCCACCCGAGTGGGGTATATCCACTGCGGGCAATCGCAGATGCACCTGCGGCTAAGCCCAGTGGGCCCCACTCCTCCTATTTTGGTGCACAACAGGTCAAAATATGTCCCTTTCAGTCCAAATAGGTGTAACCTCAGAGAAAAATGCATTTTTGAAGCCTAAAAACGTCATTTTTCGGGTAATGACGATCACAAGAATCTGAAATCTGATATCAATGGGTCTTAAGATACCAATTAATGAAAAATGATAAAAAAAAAAAAAGAATCAAGAATGAGAAAAACGGTAAAAGACTGATCAAAAATGAGAAAAGATAGACAAACACTAAAAAAGTGTCTCTCCTTGTCATTAAACGGCATCAAACCCATTGGGGACGAGACTCAACAAAAAGTGTCAGGGACGAGACCTGGTGATCAAACCTGTTGGGGACGAGACTCAACAAAAAATGTCAGGGATGAGACCTGGTGATGAGGACATCCATGATCCAGAAACCCGTGACACAACCCGAGAAGACCCATTGCAATTGCCACTTGGACCCATTACTAGAGCTCGAGCTAAAACCTTCAAAGACGGACTTAACGGGATGATCCGTGAACTATGGAACGAGGTTGGATCAAGTATAGAAGTTCTGGAGGTAGAATCCAAGCGTATGAAACCTATAAACATGTTACGAATGGACGTGGCGATCAAAACGATGAAAGAAAACAGTTTGCATGGTACAGGCTAGCTCGCCCCGACGAGGTTTCCCAGGCCAGTTTTCTCGCCCCGGCGAGAAGCTCGCCCCGACGAGGTTTTCACAAGCAAATTCTCTCGCCCCGGCGAGAATTTCCAGCACATTTTTCTCGCCCCGGCGAGAACCTCCTGGATGCAGTTTGTCAATTTTTGACTTTCTTGATTTTCGAACCTTCTTTCATCCAAAACATGATATCAGTATTTAGGATCAATTACATGTGTTCTGATTGCAACATTTCCATATTTGTGTGCTTGTATTTCAAAGAATGTGTGCTTCTAGAAGCTTCTAGTTTGTTTCTAAAACTAGTATAAATAGGTGCTATTGTAAACTTGAATTCATTCATATTAATATTCAGATTATCATCATTATTGTGAGATTGTTCTTTTCTTGTGGTTCTTGAGAATTCCTAAGTATTCCTTAGTTTTCTTTAAGATTCATAATCGACTTATCATACAACCAATCATAGTTGTGTGTGGCGTCTTCTACCGCATCAATCGTCGATTGTACCAAGATTACCGCTTCAACATAAGCGAGGGGTCGAGGTGTCATTGGTGTCCATCCTACGCAAACTTCATTTGCAAGCAATTGTACCAAGATTACCGTCTACATATAGGTGAGGGGTTAAGGTGTTGCAAGCTATCCATCCTATCAACTTGTTAGAAACGATCCGGGCGACGACCACCTCACGCAAGCGTGCCGTGGAGTCTATCATTTGGTATCAGAGCTAAGTTTCCTATCAAGTTACTTATCTTTACTTCTATTGTTGAATTATAGTCAAAAAAAAAACTGCATAAAATATATAGCAGAAAATATATAGCAGAAAATTTGTATTGTGAATTGTTACCATTGAGATTTTCATTTGCAAGAATCATATTTGACGATTGGAAGTCTTGTGGAGAGTCGTACTTTCTATATTGTGTTCTTGATAAGTTATTATTGAATTGTAATTAGAGAATTGAGGTAATATTTGTGAGAATTCAAAACGAACCTATTAGAGAGGACTACGAGCGGAAAAAGGCAAGAGTAGTAAGTTTGATTGAGGGTAAAAGCCTAATTGTGTGATACACGAGCGTTTCCTATTTGTGTGATATATTGTTTGAGTGAAACACGTAAGGGAGTGGTGAGGAACTTGTTTTCTACTAATCTTTATTTTGCAGGAAATATGTCTAACACAAGAGATAAGACAATTGAAAATGAACCTTCTACATCGAATTTTGACCCAAAACTCATGATGGAGGCTATGATGAAAGAATTTTCTAGACAATTGGGGATGGCTATGGAACAAGTGCATGATCGCATCGATCAATTGAGTGACACTCGAGGGGAACGAACTCAAATCCCTCCGGGTGGGCGCCCAAAAGGAAAAACCCAACAAAAGGAAGCAAGGCTAGAGGAAACCAATTACTATGATGAAAGGTTTAGTGAGGAAGAGGATCGAGAAACTGACTTTATCCCTAGAAGACATTTTGCAAAGGATAGAGGCGGCCGAAATCGAGAGGACAACAATCTTGATAGCATCAAAATGAAAATTCCCACATTCCAAGGCAGAAGTGACCCCGAGGCATATCTAGAATGGGAGAAGAAAATGGAGTGGATCTTTGACTGTCACAACTACTCGGAACTCAAGAAAGTTAGAATTACAGCTACCGAATTTTCAGACTATGCAGTTACTTGGTGGGATCAATTAATGACCAGCCGAAGGAGGTGCAGAGAACGTCCAATAGAGACTTGGGCAGAAATGAAAGCTGTAATGAAAAAGAGGTTTGTCCCAAGCCATTACTATCGAGATCTGTTTCGAAACTTACAAAATTTGAGACAGGGAAGCAAGAGTGTGGAGGACTACTTCAAGGAGATGGAGATGCTAATGTCTAGAGCTGACATCGACGAGGATAATGAGGCAACCATGACCCGATTTTCAGCAGGTTTAAATTGGGATATTGCAGATTTGGTGGAGCGTCAACATTATGTGGTATTAGAAGACATGGTGCACATGACTATCAAAATAGAGAAGCAACTTAAGAGGAGAGGTGGCCAACGAACAAATCCTACCACAGGTTCATCATGGAAAGCCAATAATGTGAAGCGTGAGGAAAAGCCAACTGTTTTCAAACCAAAGCCAGAAATCAAGCAAGGAACGGCTACTCAAGTAGTGCAAGGTAAAACTAATACACCTTCTACTAGTCGTAATCGAGATATTGTATGCTTTAAATGTCAAGGCAGGGGACATATTGCAAATCAATGCCCAAATCAAAGAACTATGTTATTGCTTGATAATGGGGATTTGGAGACCGAGGAAGAAGATAGTGACAATGACTCTATGCCACCATTGGAGGAAGATAGAGAGGTTGCTATGCATGGCGAAGTGTTGGTCACACGGAGAATGCTTAGTACACAGGCAAAAGAAGAAAGCAGCGAGCAAAGAGAGAATCTGTTTCATACTAGATGCATGGTAAATGGTAAGATTTGTTGTGTTGTAATTGATGGTGGGAGCTGTACAAATGTAGCGAGCATCACAATGGTAGAGAAATTGGGACTTACAACGTCCAAACACCCTCACCCATACCGATTGCAGTGGCTCAATGACAGCGGCGACATCAAAGTTACCAAGCAAGTATCAGTGCCGTTTACAATTGGGAAGTATGTTGATGAGATCCTTTGTGATGTAGTTCCTATGCAGGCAGGCCATTTACTACTTGGGAGACCTTGGCAGTTTGATCGGCGAGTAAAGCACGATGGTTTCACTAATGAGTACTCTTTTGTTCATAATCAAAGAAAAGTTACCTTGTGTCCTATGTCACCAAAACAAGTGCATGAGGATCAAATACACTTGCAGAGAGATCATGAAAAGAAAACAAAAGAGAGAGAAAAAAAGAAAGAAGAGAGAAAAACAAACATTTTTGCAAAAAGGAGTGATTTAAGGCGAGCTTTGGATTCTAAAAAGCCAATGATTATACTTCGGTATAAGGAGGCACTTTTAAATACTAACGCTAATAATCCTTCTTTGCCTAGTGTTGTTTCTGCTCTTTTACAGGATTATCAGGATGTATTTTCCGAGGAACTTCCACAGGGATTACCACCAATTCGGGGAATTGAGCATCAAATTGACTTTGACCCAGGCGCAACCATTCTAAATCGCCCGGCATACCGAAGCAATCCCGAGGAAACAAAGGAATTGCAAAGGCAAGTTGACGAGCTAATGGACAAAGGTTTTGTGAGGGAAAGCATGAGTCCATGTGCGGTTCCTGTTATTTTAGTACCTAAGAAAGATGGGAAGTGGCGTATGTGCATTGATTGTCGAGCGGTAAATAACATCACGGTAAAATATCGGCATCCCATTCCTAGGTTAGATGACATGTTAGATGAATTGCATGGATCTTGTGTGTTTTCTAAAATTGACTTAAAGAGTGGATACCATCAGATTAGAATGCATGAAGGGGATGAATGGAAAACTGCTTTTAAAACAAAATATGGGTTATATGAGTGGTTAGTCTTACCTTTTGGTTTAACTAATGCTCCTAACACGTTCATGAGACTAATGAACCATGTTTTGCGTTCCTTCATTGGAAAGTTTGTAGTTGTCTACTTTGATGATATCTTAATCTATAGCAAAGATTTAGTTGAACATGCATTGCATATAAAATCTGTCCTAGATGTGCTTCGAAAAGAAAAATTGTATGCTAATATGGACAAATGCACATTTTGTACGGATCGAGTTGTGTTCCTTGGTTTTGTTGTGAGTACACAGGGAGTACAGGTTGACGAAGAAAAGGTACGTGCAATCCAAGAATGGCCAACTACTACTAATGTCAGTCAAGTTCGTAGCTTTCATGGACTCGCGAGTTTCTATAGACGGTTTGTAAGGAATTTCAGGGAAGTCACAGCACCACTCACCGAAGTAATCAAAAAGAGTGTAGGATTCAAGTGGGGTGATGCACAGGAAAAAGCGTTTAATTTGATTAAAGAGAAATTGACTAACGCTCCTTTACTTGTATTGCCAAATTTCACTAAAACTTTTGAGATTGAATGTGATGCTTCAGGTTTAGGCATTGGAGCTGTGTTGATGCAAGAAGGAAAGCCCGTGGCATATTTCAGTGAAAAATTGAGCGGAGCAGCTTTGAACTATCCCACTTATGACAAGGAGTTATATGCTTTAGTTCGATCATTGGAGACTTGGCAACATTACCTATGGCCTAAGGAATTTGTGATTCACACGGATCATGAATCTTTGAAATATTTGAAAGGCCAACACAAGTTGAACAAGAGACATGCACGATGGATGGAGTTCATCGAAACATTCCCGTATGTCATTCGGTATAAGCAAGGTAAGGAGAATGTCGTTGCCGACGCTCTCTCAAGAAGGTATGTGTTGTTAAATACTCTTGACACAAAATTACTTGGTTTTGAACAAATCAAAGAATTGTATGTTAATGACCATGATTTCTGTGAAGAGTTTAAAAATTGTGAAAAGAATGTTGTAGGTAAATACTTCAAGATGGATGGGTTCTTGTTTCGTGAGAATCGGTTATGTATACCTGCATGTTCTTTGCGTGAGTTATTGGTTCGAGAATCACATGGAGGTGGTTTGATGGGGCATTTTAGTGTTGATAAGACCTTATCTGTGATAAAAGAACATTTCTATTGGCCTCATATGAAACGAGATGTGGAAAGAATTTGTGATAGATGCATTACATGTCGTCAAGCTAAATCTCGTGTTCAACCCCATGGGTTATACACACCATTACCTATTTCGAGTGAACCTTGGGTTGACTTGTCTATGGACTTTGTATTAGGTTTACCTAAATCTAAGCATGGTCATGATTCTATATTTGTGGTTGTGGACAGGTTTTCAAAAATGGCACACTTTATCCCATGCCACAAGACTGATGATGCATCCCATATTGCTGATTTATTCTTTAGAGATATTGTGCGTCTGCATGGCATGCCCCGAACAATTGTTTCGGATAGAGATGCTAAGTTCTTGAGCTATTTTTGGAAAACTTTGTGGTGTAAACTAGGAAATAAACTGTTGTTTTCAACTACTTGTCATCCACAAACTGACGGTTAAACGGAAGTAGTAAATAGGACTCTATCTGCTTTATTGAGGGCTATCATTAAAAAGAATATTAAGCTTTGGGAAGAGTGTCTACCACATGTTGAGTTTGCTTATAATAGGTCTGTTCACTCTGCTACTAAATTCTCACCTTTTGAAATTGTGTATGGTTTTAATCCTTTAACACCCTTGGATTTATCACCATTACCTGTTTCCGAGTATACTAACATGGATGGCAAAAACAAAGCTGATTTTGTTAAGCAGATACATGAGAAGACAAAATTCAACATTGAGAAGAAGACGGATCAATATACCAAACAGGCCAACAAGGGTCGGCGTCAAGTAATCTTCGAACCTGGGGATTGGGTATGGCTTCATTTGCGTAAGGAAAGATTTCCTGCTCAAAGGCGTTCGAAACTACTCCCGAGAGGAGATGGACCATTTCAAGTGCTTGAACGCATTAACAACAATGCTTACAAATTGGATTTACCCGGTGAGTATACTGTTAGTGCAACTTTCAATGTTTCTGATCTAAGCCCGTTTGATGTAGGTGAAGATTTGAGGACAAATCCTTTTCAAGAGGAGAGATATGATGAGGACATCCATGATCCAGAAACCCGTGACACAACCCGAGAAGACCCATTGCAATTGCCACTTGGACCCATTACTAGAGCTCGAGCTAAAACCTTCAAAGACGGACTTAACGGGATGATCTGTGAACTATGGAACGAGGTTGGATCAAGTATAGAAGTTCTGGAGGTAGAATCCAAGCGTATGAAACCTGTAAACATGTTACGAATGGACGTGGCGATCAAAACGATGAAAGAAAACAGTTTGCATGGTACAGGCTAGCTCGCCCCGGCGAGGTTTCCCAGGCCAGTTTTCTCGCCCCGGCGAGAAGCTCGCCCCGACGAGGTTTTCACAAGCAAATTCTCTCGCCCCGGCGAGAATTTCCAGCACATTTTTCTCGCCCCGGCGAGAACCTCCTGGATGCAGTTTGTCAATTTTTGACTTTCTTGATTTTCGAACCTTCTTTCATCCAAAACATGATATCAGTATTTAGGATCAATTACATGTGTTCTGATTGCAACATTTCCATATTTGTGTGCTTGTATTTCAAAGAATGTGTGCTTCTAGAAGCTTCTAGTTTATTTCTAAAACTAGTATAAATAGGTGCTATTGTAAACTTGAATTCATTCATATTAATATTCAGATTATCATCATTATTGTGAGATTGTTCTTTTCTTGTGGTTCTTGAGAATTCCTAAGTATTCCTTAGTTTTCTTTAAGATTCATAATCGACTTATCATACAACCAATCATAGTTGTGTGTGGCGTCTTCTACCGCATCAATCGTCGATTGTACCAAGATTACCGCTTTAACATAAGCGAGGGGTCGAGGTGTCGTTGGTGTCCATCCTACGCAAACTTCATTTGCAAGCAATTGTACCAAGATTACCGTCTACATATAGGCGAGGGGTTAAGGTGTTGCAAGCTATCCATCCTATCAACTTGTTAGAAACGATCCGGGCGACGACCACCTCACGCAAGCGTGTCGTGGAGTCTATCACCTGGTGATCAAACCCGTTGGGGACGAGACTCAACAAAAAGTGTCAGGGACAAAACCTAGTGATCAAACTTGTTGGGGACTGTAAGACCTCGAATTTTTAATAAAGAGAATTTAATTTTCTTATAATTATTATTTTAAACAGTAAGGTATTAAATTGATAAAATGGTAAAGTTACGGATGAGATGTGTAAATTATATTATAAAAAGGTATGTCGGGAAAATATTTGTTCCGTCGGGTAATATTCCTTTTGCCGAAAAATATTCGTTCTTTCGAAGAATATTATATTCGGCAAAGTACGACGACAATTGCATACATTCTGACTAAAGGGATATATTAGTATTGTTTATATATTTATGTTGTTGTATTTTATCATCGGTTGGGGTGGTGGCTTAGTGGTGGGAAGCCGGACATAAGTTCCCATAAACGTGGGTTCGAGTCTTGGTAAGCTCCTCTATGCTCAGGTGGTCTCATGCCCTGGATTTATTCGGGGGTAAGCTAAGTTGTGCCGATGAAGACATCATTGAGGCCTCCAAAATTTTTTTTGTTCTCATACATTTATAACATGAACAATATTTTACCAAAACAATTATTACAGTAGCATCTGCACAGCATTTCATCAATAATTGTCACGACACAGTAACTCGTATTATTTAAAATGATATTATTAGATTAGTTAGCATTGTTGGCAATATCTAGAAGTTCTGTCGAGAAAATGAGTTATTTAATTGTGTGTCGTTTATACGGAAGGCCCCCTCTTTTCTGGGAACGATCTGGTTGTCAGAATTGCTAGTCTATAATATATGTGATATTAATATATTAATACAATAATACAGGAAATGGATATATTAATAATTATAATTTTTGATAATGGATTTATCTTTTTGATAATAGATTCTTCTTTTTAATAATGGAGTTATCTTTTTATAATGGATTTATTTTTTTATAATGGATGGATGATATAGATTGAAGAAAAAATGGATGGATGAGATAGATTGAAGAAAAAAAATAGATGGATGATATAGATTGAAGAAAAATTGGATGGATAATATAGATTGAAGAAAAAATGGATGGATGATATAGAAAAAGTGTGATAATTGATGTGTGCTAGATATTGATTATATTTTACTATAAATAGGGAGCTTAACATAAGAAAATTCACAACTTTCTTACTTACATTTTCTTTCACTCTCTAAAAATTTCTTATTGTAAGTTTCTTTCTAAGTATGCTAGGCTACCTTAAGTATTAGTAAATACCATCTAGAGTACTACATTTGTATTCCAAGTCATTCCAAGCTAAGTCTTTGTTTCATTCTTCATTGAATTCCCGAGTGGAATTTTCTTATGTACAATAGCACTTTAGAAAAATCGTAGTAAATTCATCCTTTATCGGAATTGAGTGATTCCAAAGCCTGTTTTCATTAGTTTTTTTGTCCTCTATAACTTTAAAGAAGGAAGAAAAGTCATCTAATGTCATCTTCGTATCTTAAAATGCTAAAAACTGTAACCTGTCCTGATTTTCGTCACTATTTTCAGCCCTAGTTTTGAAAATTCATAACTTAGTCATATTAACTCCGAATGGAGTGATTCTTAAGTCTATTTCGTGTATCTTTTCGAGAGCTACAATTTTTGACACATAAAGAAATTTTAAAAACTCTAGAAGAACCAAAAGTCAGATTCTTTACTGCTACAAAGACGAACACGGAGAGAATTATTCGGATATTAATTCTGTGTTTCACAATATTGAGGTAAGGGGTGATCATTCTTTGATACTCGTAAGTGATATCATTTCTTTCATACTCGTAAGGGATATCATTTTCTTTTATACTCCTCAATTTATGGTAAGACGTTATTAGTCGTTTCCAGCCTTATCATTAAATATTGAAAATTCTTGAAAATGATTAAAATATCTTTAATAGTTTATACTTCATCTAATATTTTTACCTGAATCTTACTATTAAATTTTAATTGTGATTTTAGAAATGTGAAGCTTATATTTTCATGAATTGTATATTCAATCAAGAACTCAACTTGATTTTCTGGATATCGTGTTGACAATTTGGACATTATTGGACTTTGAGAAAAATTAAATTGCAAATCTTTAATGTTTATTCTTTATTTTATTATTATGATTATTATGTCCATTCATTATATCTTTGGCCTGAGTGCAAAGAGAGGTGTTGACTGGTATGATTATGACCAAAGGTTGTAGACTAGTATGATCATAACCATTGGTGATACAATTGAATATCTTTGGCCCATAGTGCAAAGATGGACTGTTGATTGGCATGACCATTGGTGTTACAGTTGAATATCTTTGGCCCGTAGTGCAAAGATGGACTATTGATTGGCATGACCATTGGTGTTACAAACAAAGGCTTATGGTGAAAGTTCTCTTTGGCCCGTAGTACAAAGATGGACTGGTGTTTGACATGATCATGATCATTGGTATTACAAATGAATATCTTTAGCCCGTAGTGCAAAGATAAACTATTAATTTGCATGATTATGAACAGGAACTGTGTATTGATAAACTCACGATCTTTGGTGTTACAGGCAAAGGCAGGTGGTGAAAGTTAGTTTTGGCTTGAGAAAATATTGATTAGTGTTACAGGGATAAAATATTGATAGTGAATTTTTCAAATGGGAGAAGATAGTAGACATTATGCTTTATCTGACTCTTCTAATGGATTGCTTGTTCCACTGTAGTTGTTGATCTAAAACTTGTTGTCTGTGATATTCTATCAGATTTATCACTGCGGAAGACTAACAATAAATTGTTTTTATTATGATATTCTTTATTGGGCTATTTGTGCTCACCCTTTTGTTTCATAATTCCTTTCAGGCAATAAGAATGTACGTAGCTGGGTCTAGCAGGGAAAACAGGGGAATGGAATGATGGTACGAGTTGGTAATTATAGAAATCCTCAGTCTATTACAAAATAGTGCGACAATGATTGTATTGAGGACATAATTTGGGTCTGGATATTGCCGTACTATATACGTTATAATATTTATATTGAAACTCGCAGTATGTGTGTTGTCGTATTTTGCACAACATTGTCGTATGTCCAACCAC
Source organism: Aralia elata (assembly GCA_034770075.1). Taxonomy (NCBI): domain Eukaryota; kingdom Viridiplantae; phylum Streptophyta; class Magnoliopsida; order Apiales; family Araliaceae; genus Aralia; species Aralia elata. The sequence goes on from CM068387.1 coordinate 29,886,419, forward strand.
GTACAAAATCCTTTTATCATAAGATATAGTTGTGCGTATCTGCTCTCTGACTATATTTTTGAGCACTACCTTTATAATCTTGGAGTTTGGTTAGAGTATGATTCTCAGTCGGATAAGATGGAGATAATTATATGGCAAGAAAATACACACCATTAGGATGAACATGACAGTAATCTTCTTGTGTTTCTTTAGGGTCTAATGGATCAACCAAGGCTAATTCTCAAGTCCTATGATATTTATTATAACTTAGAGGCATGGCCTCCAATGTACGAAGGTTTTCTCGATCATTTCCCAAATGTTTTGATTTCTAAAACAGTTATCGACTGTACCTTTATGTAAAGTGTTATTCGGCATTTTTAATAATTGATTTTGGTGAGAAAATTTGTATTTTTAGTATGTATTTTGACGACCCAAAATTGGGTTGTGTGGACCCGATTTTGGGGGCATCACAGGGATGAGACTCAATAAAAAGTGTCAGGGATGAGACCCGGTGATCAAACCTGTTGGGGACGAGACTCAACAAAAAGTGTCAAGGACAAGACCTGGTGATCAAGCCTGTTGGGGACGAGACTCAACAAAACGTGCTAGGACGAGACCTAGTGATCAAACTCGTTGGGGGATGAAACTTAACAAAAAAATGCCAGGGACGATACCTGGTGATTAAACCTGTTGGGGACAAGACTCAACGAAAAGTGCCAGGGACGAGACCTGGTGATCAAACCCGTTGGGGGCGAGACTCAACAAAAAGATGTCGGGGATGAGACCTGATAATTAAAAGCGTTGGGGACGAGACTCAATAAAAAGAGGTCAGGGATGAGACTCGGTGATTAAAGTTGTGGGGACAAGACTTAACAAAAAGCGTCAGAGACAAGACCTGATGATATCCCTGTTAAGGGAAAAATTCAACAAGGGAATCGGGGACGAGACCCGATGATGTCAATTTAATGACAATTTCCCCAGCAAAGCCACATGATATAAAAGTTTAAAGCATTTCGCCTCCATTGCGTTATTTGATGATTGACTAGCATCCTTTTATATGATTATCTTGCACTGTCAATACATTTTGCCATGCATTGGGTGTTTATATCTTTCTCATGCTCATTTCATTGCATTGCATAAACATGACAAAGAGGGGCATCTATAGACACCCGCATATATCTTATAACCCTGGTAGTAGGGCAAGAGAGTCATTTCAGCTAGAGGACGAGATATGTGAACAGAGAATTTCGAGGCTCAGATCAAAGTACAAGGAGTCATCATAACGACCGCAGAATGACAAACTACGTAAGGCATAACAGTTGACTAACTGGCATCGACGGGAAGATCAATTTCTATATTTTTGCTCTATCTTTTCGGATCCGGAATTGGTCAAACCTTATGTCATTGCGTAGCTCTCGGAAAGAGCTTTCCGGAAACCGAAATAGGTTACGGACATTTTAGCAAACGAGACAAAAAACCGACTACATGACATGAAAACCGAGATAGGTGGGCCCCACTTGGGCCAGCCATAGGTACCTGTGGCTGCCCAGGGAAGCCTATATATGGACGATTTTAGCAGATTTTTGAAGAAGAGCAGGAATTTTAGAGAGAGAAAGTGAAGAATTTTAGAGAGAGGAGCTCGGGAATTAGCTTAGATTTGTTAAATTTTCTCAAAATTCGCATTAGATTAGCTAGATCTATACATATTTAAGAGCAAGGAAGTGTCAAATCTCATACCCCAAGATGAAAGATTCAATCTTTCTCATAAATTCAATGTAGATCTATTACTTCTCTTATGTTTTGTCCATTGTTGTGCTTAAAGTTTGTTTATCTCTCGATTATTGTTTTATTTCATCGATTTCCCTTAGATTTAAATCATTTTTACCAATAGTGTTGCTTTGAAATTGTTAAAGTTTGAATCTTTTTACTAGATCTACCCTAGATCTAGCCTGAATCTAGCTTATTGTCGATTTCAAAGTTCCAAGCTTTAACCTTTATGCTAGATCCGGCTTATATCTAGTGTGGATCTAGTCGTTTTCAATGTTATAAGTCTATTTTGTTTACCCCATACAATCCTAGATCCATATCTAGTGGTTGTTGGTCAATTTCGCAAACGAAAAATACACGCAAGTATACGCGGTCAACAAGTAATAAAGTGATAAGAGAGTTGTCGAACCCACAGGAAATTGTTCTAGTGTATCCCAAGTACCAACTATATATCGTCTCGATTTTAATTAGACAAATGATGATTTGATGTTTTTGTTATTGGTAGAGACTAAGATAATAAGAATCAAGTAAAAGATAATGAAATCTAATATTAACAAGTCTAAGATTGCAATTTCCCACAACACTTCATTTGAATATCCTAACTCTCTCATTTGAATTAATTAACAACATAAAATTGTCAACCGAGAAATCAAAGCTACTTATAAGCCTCTGTCGATGGTCAAATTCGAATCTTCCTAATGCGGCATGTACGTATATGTCTATCCTACACACTATCAAGAGGCCAATTTCAAAAACAATTACAAGACACGTGTCACTAAATCTCATTAACCGTCCTTTCAATTACCAACTTTCACATAGAAAGTCATTAAGAATAGATTCTCCATTGGTTGCACACGATATCTAGGTATATGTTTATCCTAAATACTATCAAGTTACCTATTATTGAGGATAATCAACAAGACACATGTCACTAAATCTCAATTAATTACCCACAACAATCTTTAACTCTCGCATGATGTCATAACAAGGTCTAAACACTATAATCCGTTCGTCAAGTTTATATAGGTTCCCACGCAATTAAGAAATGAAGCATAAATTATGATATTCAATTCACAAATGAGTAATTAATAGCAAAGAGAGAGAAGTCAACACAAACAATGTGTTGGGTTCCATTGAAATCTTAGAATACAAACTCTAGTTCATGGTAGCTAAGCAAAACATCAAACACATGGTGTATATCATGAAATAGAAATACAAATTCAAAGGAAAACTAGAGATGATAAAACCCATTTTGAAGATGTTCATATGTTGCTTGCTTGATTGATGACAATCTCTAGCTTTTCCTCTTTCATTTGGCATTCATATGTTGCAGCCCTCAAGCTCTTCTTGATGATGTATGTGCAGCCTCCCAAGGTCTAGATATGCCTTGACAATCCTTTCCTTCTTGGTTCTTTGGCTTGTGCTTAGTTTTTCCTTGTATTGCAACACTTTTGCTCTCAAATTGATGTTTTAGTGTAGCCTCCCAATCCCTAGTTATGAAATATAATGCCCCAATGAGTTATTATATAGTGCCTCCATGAAAACCCTAGCCAAACATCAGATCTTGGGTCAAAAATCCGCTCAAATCACACAAAATAGCCAATTGGAATCGCACTCAGCAGATTGGCGAGGCCCCGCTAGTTTATGGCGAGGCCCCGCTAGCCTGCTGCAACTCCCTGTATGCCCTGGCACAACCTCCGTGGTCAGCGCAAAGGCCTTTGTGCCTGTTTGACGAGGCCCCGCTGGTTTGTGGTGAGGCCCCGCTGCCCTGCTTGGAAAATTCAACATTGACGTCAGTTGGGAAAAAGGCCATAACTTCTTCGTCCGAACTCGGATCGAGGCGATTAAAAGGCTACGGAAAGCTACGAGATAGCTCTACAACTTTCATTCTTTGAGTTTTTAGAGATAATGGCTGGATCATGGGCAAAATTGGGCGAGAAGCAGCTGTTATGTCAATGTTGCGGTAAAAATGGCAAACAAAGCACTTCTAAACATTGAACCAAATAGCTTTTAATAAACTTCGTACAAAACAAAGTAAAAACACATAAAAGTAATATAAAACCATATTATATAACAATAAGATAAAAATACATAGAAACCACATAAAATACCTAAAAACACACAAATTATCAAGGTTAAAAGTACCTAATTTGTGTATATAAAACACACTCATCAAATACCCCCAAACTTAAATCTTTGCTTGTCCTCAAGTAAAACAAACCTAAACTACACAATTCAAACACTTCTAATACAACCTAACTTGAGCAATGAATTAATAAGCCGGCAATGGTCTCAAAGACATTAACACATGGAACTCAAAAGGACAAACAAAGCGTTGCAAGTCTAAAATTTCAGTTAGCTAGTCATACTTTGCTTAAGGCCCCTTAAGTACCCAATAGCACTAAGCCAATCAAGCTCGGATGAAACTATGCAACCACATTACCTTATGAAATAATCAAAATAAATCCTAAAACAACATGCTTAACACATCACTCAATATAAAGGTATATAAATCAAAATTCCAAAAATTTTGAGAACCAAGGGCTCTAGGTGAGTGCATTTTATGCTCCATCTCAACCTTAAGCACGCTCATATTGGCGAGTGCGTTTTTCGCTCAACCTCAACCCCTTGCAAGATTTGCAATATACAATTTTCTTTCTTTAATCACAATTATAAGAGAGTGCGTTTTACGCTCTATCTCTCTTACGCATGTGTCCATGAGTGAGTGCGTTTTACGCTCCATCTCAACTCACCACATGACCATCAATTCAAACACAACAAATTTGGACACCTTGCTTTGAGTGATGTTTAAACGAGTTCTAGAGTTTATAGATATTTTCCACAAGCATTCGGTTATAAAAGCCTTCTCTAAGTATACAATTAGTTCAATACTCATGGGTAAGTGCAAAAGAGTGAAAAGACAGATAAGCAAAACAATAACCAATAATAACGATTAGGCACAAAGACTAAGCAACAATTGTCTACGTCTCATGAGTTAGATTCTTTTCAAACAAGCCATTATCATAGACCACGGATTATGGTTCAAATCAAATTAAGACAACGCTCAAGGTACACATCCTAAAAATAATTAAAAAAAAATTTTGAATAAAAAGAAAAACATACTTAAATTATACAAAAACTAAATTAAAAACACACAAATACGCAAATACGAAGTTCTACCCCCAAACTTAAACTTGACATTGTCCTCAATGTCTCATATAGGAAAAATTAAAATGGAAGACTTCACTAAAAACGTGTCAAGCGCCATTGATATCATCTTTCAATACCTCTAAGTTGGGAGCACACCTGAAAGCAAATGACTAAAGAAATTAAAATGCAATTGAACCACTAAAATGCAATCAAAAAAAAAATAAAAGCAAAACAGTAAACTTGGGTTGCCTCCCAAGAAGCGCTTGGTTTTAAGTCGTTAGTCGAACTGCTTTATTTCATTTCAATCCGGCTCAATCGCAAAATTGACCATTGCATGTCGCCTCGCTGTTCTTTCTTTGATTTGCATGGCGTGCATGTCTGATTGGCAACCCTCAAACTTAGCTTCAACCGATGGCAAAAAGAAGCTTTCCTCATCCGCATTATTGATGAGTGTGTTTTATATACACAAATTAGGTACTTTTAACCTTAATAATTTGTAAGTCTTTAGCTATTTCGTTTGGTTTTATGTGTTTTCATCTTATTGTTGTGTAATGTAGTTTTGTAGTACTTTTATATGTATTTGTGTGCTTTTATGTGTTTTTACGTTGTTTTGCAGGTATTGAAATAAAGGCCCATGGATCGATACGTTTTTGGCTTGAATCTAGCATTCCCGCTGCTTGTTTCTCAATTTGACCCATGATGCAATCCGAATCTCTCAAAACGCAAAGAACAAAAGTTGTCGATTTTGATCTTAGCTTTCTAGAACATCCGGAATCATCCAATTTGAAGTTTTTATGAGAGAGTTATGGTCATTTTACCATCGGCTTTTGCTTGAATTTTACATAGCAGCTGATTCCAGGCCAATTTGATCCTTTTTCCGGCCATTATCTCGTCGAGCTTCAGTTATCGAAGTTGTAGAGCTACTTCTTATCTTTCCATAGCCTCCTTAATCGCCTTAATCCGAGTTCGGACGAAGAAGTTATGACCATTTTACCAACAGACGTCGAAACTGTCTCGCGGTACAGAACACCGCCGGGGCGAGAGCGTCGCCGGGGCGACGGAATTCAGGCCAAAATCCTCGCCGGGGCGAGAAACACTTCTGATTCAGCGATTTTTTTGGTCCAAAACTCGGGAAATGCTAGGGTTTGGGAGACCCAACTGATATAACACCAAAGTGGCGACTGGAACTTCATTCTAACACATACCCACTCATTCTAACTCATCCTAACACCTTCTAACACAAAATCTAGAGAGAGGAAGCTACCAAATACATCAAATTAGAGGGCCAAAGTGCTAAAATCAAGCTACATCAAGCAAGGCCAAGGAGCAAAAACATCAAGGATTGCAAAATCAAGGAGGAGAAGCTAGTGTTCATCATCAACCCATCAAACATCATATGAAAATCTACAAAAGTGGTTCTATCTCTAGTTTTCTCTTCTATTTTGTAATCCAACATGATGTATAATTTGAATATGATGTTATTTGTAGTTACCATGAACTAGAACTAATTTTCTAAGATTTCAATGGAACCCAATATGTAGTTTGAATTGAATGCTCTCTCTTGGATATTGGTTATTCATTTGTGAATTGGGTATCATAATTTATGCTTTATGGATTAATTGCCTAGCTAGTAATTACCTTGGGAACTTATATGGAATTGAGAGAGGAAGTATAGGTTGAGACCTTGTTATGATATCATGTGAAAATTAGATATTCCTATGGGTAATTTATGAAATTAAGTGACGTGTGTTTTATTTATTACCCTCATGAATGGATAATTTGATTGTATTTAGGATAGACATATACCTAAATACCACATGTATCCATTTGAGAATCATGCTTAATGATTTCCATTGCGAAAGTTGGTAATTGATAGGGTGATTAATGAGATTTGGTGACACGTGTCTTGTTGATTATTCTTGATATTGGATTCTTGCCAGTGTGTAGAATAGAGATATTTATACACCGCATTGGGAAATACGTATTTGACCATCGAGAGAGGCTTGTATATACTTGTAAATTCTCGGATAACAATCCTTGTGATTTAACTAGTTGAAAAGAGAGAGTTAGGATATTCAAGTGAAGTGTTGGGGGAAATTGCAATCTTAGACTTGTTAATATTTGATTTCATTATCTTAATGCTTTCCATAGTTGTTTAATTATTTGTTATCTTCATTAATACAAAACAACAAAAACAATTATCATTTGTTTAAATAAGATTGAGATGATAAAAGGTTAATACTTGGAAAAGACTAGTAACAATTCCTCGTGGGATCGATACTCTACTTATTCTTTATTACTTGTTGACCGCGTATACTTGCGCGTAAATTGTTCATATACAAATCGGACAACAAGTTTTTGGCGCCGTTGTTGGGGAATTATTCTTCTAGTGTTTTTTCAATATTAGTCATAATCAAATTAGTCTTAATTTAAACTTGTATATAAATTTGCTTTTAGTTTGTTTTATCATTTATTTTTCTGTTTTAATGCTTTCTTCTTTGCAAGGTACACCATGGATGACTTTGTTGATCAATGGCCGTACATGAGTATAACTCAACCAAGCGAAACTGGGATTGATAGACTCAATGCATTTTCTGCATTGTTAGCACAATTTGAGACGTTTTCGAGGAAGGTTGATGCTTTAGAAGCACAAAATATTCAAAGTGTAGTGGTTACTTGTGATTATTGTGCTGACAATCACCCGAGTCATCAATGCACCATCAATTTTGGACCGGTACAATACGGTGGTGATTACCCCAACAACTATGATTATCCCGATTATCACCAAGATTGGGGGTATCACCCAGATACTACATGGAGCTACAATTATGATGATCAATGTTATGCTCGAAGCCTATCATATACTCTTGAATCTCAGAATCAAGCTCCTACTCAAGAAGAAGGAATGTCAAAATTTGAGGAACTTGTGACCAAGATCATGGCTTCGAATGAGGAGATGTTGAAAAGTCAGGAAATATCAATTCAAAATCTTCAGAATCAGATTGATCAAATGTCCAAAGCTTTGAACAACTGTCCTCAAAAGAATTGGTGTTATGACATGGTTCCTGAGATTGATGGGCGACCCACGCCAAATCTGCAACTGGATGAGCCACAAGATGTCGAAAGTGGGGAGACAAGTGGGGAGCGGGAAAAGGAGGCCGAGGATCCAGCCTTGAGTTCCAACGATGATGAGTTGATTGTATTAATACCCCAAGTGCCTTCTCCACCAAAGTTCAAGAATCCAGTCAGTTTTGCAAAACCGTGTCCACTTAGTAGTCATGTCTTAGGCAAGGCTCTATGTGACAATGGAGCTAATATAAATTTGAACCCATGGTGTGATGAATTAGGGGTCCATGAGAAGAAAGCTGAAAATTCTATTGTGTTTGTGGAGCTTCAATTCAACATTCTTTTCACAAACACAATGGAACAATCATCTAGTTTTGTGAAGTCCTTAAGTGAGGTTGTGCCTAAAAGTACCAAGCTAGGTGAACATGATACAATGACCCTTACTGAGGTGAAACCCTCAAATATTACATGGCTATCAATGGAGGGTGGGTTCCTCAATTATCGAAGGGGAATTGGATAAAAGCAGGGAGTTAGTCAGGCCGAAGACTTTAAAACAAGCGCTTCTTGGGAGGCAACCCAATTTTATTATTTTGATTTTGATTTTTTTTCATTGCTTTTTAGTTTGTTTAATTGCATTTTAATTTCTTTAGTCAATTGCTTTCAGGTACCGAATACTAAGCAAATTGGTGTGCGCTTCCAACTTAGGGGACTTGAAAGATGATATTAATAGCGTTTGACACGTTCTCATGGAAGTCTTCTATTTTATTTTTTTCCCTATTTCAGCCATTGAGGACAATGTCAAGTTTAAGTTTGGGCGTATGGGCCTTAGTATTTAGTATTTGTGTTTTTAATTTAGTATTTGTGTGTTGTTAGTGTGTGTTTTTTTTCCAAAAAAAAAACAAAAAAAATTATTTATTTTTAAGATGTGTCCCTTGAGCATTATTTTAATTTGATTTGAACTACAATTCATGGTCTATGATAAGAACTTGATTGAATAGTTTCTAAATCATGGAAAATGGATAAATGTTGCTTAGTATTTGTGTTTAATCGTTATTGTGGTTATTGTTTTGCTTATACGTCCTTTCACTCTTTTGCACTCACCCATGAGTATTGAGTTAGTCGTATGCTTAGAGAAGGCTTTTATAACCGAATGTTTATGAAAAATATCTATAAACTCTTGAACTCGTTTAAACATCACTCGAAGCAAGGTGTCTAAATTTGTTGTGTTTGAATTGTTGGTCATGTGGTGAGTTGAGATGGAGCGTAAAACGCACTCACTCATGGACACATGCGTAGGAGAGATAGAGCGTAAAACGCACTCTCTTATAATTTTGATAAAAGTGAGACATTTATGTTTATCAAATCTTGTGTTGGGTTGAGATGGAGCGTAAAACGCACTCACCCACAAGAGTGGACTTAGGATAAGATGGAGCATAAAATACACTTACCTAGAGTCCTTTGATTTCAAATTTTTGGAAATTATGATTTGTATACCTTTGTATTGAGTGATGTGTTAAGCATGTAGTTTTTGGTGGTTTATTTTGATTATTTCATAAGGCAATGTGGTTGCATAGCTTCATTCGAGCTTGTTTGGTTTAGTGCTATTGGGTACTCACACACACACGGAAGGGACCTAAAGCAAGCTATAACTAGCTAATTGTAAATATAGACTTGCAACGTTTTGAAAGTTTCCTTGAGTTTTCACGTGTTTATGCTTTGAGACCATTGGTTAGCTTATTAACTCATTGCTCAAGATAGTTTTTATTTAAAAATGTTTAGTTTTTATAGTTTGTGTGTTTTGCTTGAGGACAAGCAAAAGTTTAAGTTTGGGGGTATTTGATGAGTGTGTTTTATATACACAAATTAGGTAATTTTAACCTTAATAATTTGTAAGTCTTTAGCTATTTCGTTTGGTTTTATGTGTTTTCATCTTATTGTTGTGTAATGTAGTTTTGTAGTACTTTTATATGTATTTGTGTGCTTTTATGTGTTTTTACGTTGTTTTGCAGGTATTGAAATAAAGGCCCATGGATCGATACGTTTTTGGCTTGACTCTAGCATTCCCGCTGCTTGTTTCTCAATTTGACCCATGATGCAATCCGAATCTCTCAAAACTCAAAGAACGAAAGTTGTCGATTTTGATCTTAGCTTTCTAGAACATCCGGAATCATCCAATTTGAAGTTTTTATGAGAGAGTTATGGTCATTTTACCATCGGCTTTTGCATGAATTTTACATAGCAGCTACTTCCAGGCCAATTTGATCCTTTTTCCGGCCATTATCTCGTCGAGCTCCAGTTATCGAAGTTGTAGAGCTACTTCTTATCTTTCCATAGCCTCCTTAATCGCCTTAATCCGAGTTCGGACGAAGAAGTTATGACCATTTTACCAACAGACGTCGAAACTGTCTCGCGGTACAGAACACCGCCGGGGCGAGAGCGTCGCCGGGGCGACGGAATTCAGGCCAAAATCCTCGCCGGGGCGAGAAACACTTCTGATTCAGCGATTTTTTTGGTCCAAAACTCGGGAAATGCTAGGGTTTGGGAGACCCAACTGATATAACACCAAAGTGGCGGCTGGAACTTCATTCTAACACATACCCACTCATTCTAACTCATCCTAACACCTTCTAACACAAAATCTAGAGAGAGGAAGCTACCAAATACATCAAATTAGAGGGCCAAAGTGCTAAAATCAAGCTACATCAAGCAAGGCCAAGGAGCAAAAACATCAAGGATTGCAAAATCAAGGAGGAGAAGCTAGTGTTCATCATCAACCCATCAAACATCATATGAAAATCTACAAAAGTGGTTCTATCTCTAGTTTTCTCTTCTATTTTGTAATCCAACATGATGTATAATTTGAATATGATGTTATTTGTAGTTACCATGAACTAGAACTAATTTTCTAAGATTTCAATGGAACCCAATATGTAGTTTGAATTGAATGCTCTCTCTTGGATATTGGTTATTCATTTGTGAATTGGGTATCATAATTTATGCTTTATGGATTAATTGCCTAGCTAGTAATTACCTTGGGAACTTATATGGAATTGAGAGAGGAAGTATAGGTTGAGACCTTGTTATGATATCATGTGAAAATTAGATATTCCTATGGGTAATTTATGAAATTAAGTGACGTGTGTTTTATTTATTACCCTCATGAATGGATAATTTGATTGTATTTAGGATAGACATATACCTAAATACCACATGTATCCATTTGAGAATCATGCTTAATGATTTCCATTACGAAAGTTGGTAATTGATAGGGTGATTAATGAGATTTGGTGACACGTGTCTTGTTGATTATTCTTGATATTGGATTCTTGCCAGTGTGTAGAATAGAGATATTTATACACCGCATTGGGAAATACGTATTTGACCATCGAGAGAGGCTTGTATATACTTGTAAATTCTCGGATAACAATCCTTGTGATTTAACTAGTTGAAAAGAGAGAGTTAGGATATTCAAGTGAAGTGTTGGGGGAAATTGCAATCTTAGACTTGTTAATATTTGATTTCATTATCTTAATGCTTTCCATAGTTGTTTAATTATTTGTTATCTTCATTAATACAAAACAACAAAAACAATTATCATTTGTTTAAATAAGATTGAGATGATAAAAGGTTAATACTTGGAAAAGACTAGTAACAATTCCTCGTGGGATCGATACTCTACTTATTCTTTATTACTTGTTGACCGCGTATACTTGCGCGTAAATTGTTCATATACAAATCGGACAACAAGTTTTTGGCGCCGTTGCTGGGGAATTATTCTTCTAGTGTTTTTTCAATATTAGTCATAATCAAATTAGTCTTAATTTAAACTTGTATATAAATTTGCTTTTAGTTTGTTTTATCATTTATTTTTCTGTTTTAATGCTTTCTTCTTTGCAAGGTACACCATGGATGACTTTGTTGATCAATGGCCGTACATGAGTATGACTCAACTAAGCGAAACTGGGATTGATAGACTCAATGCATTTTCTACATTGTTAGCACAATTTGAGACGTTTTCGAGGAAGGTTGATGCTTTAGAAGCACAAAATATTCAAAGTGTAGTGGTTACTTGTGATTATTGTGCTGACAATCACCCGAGTCATCAATGCACCATCAATTTTGGACCGGTACAATACGGTGGTGATTACCCCAACAACTATGATTATCCCGATTATCACCAAGATTGGGGGTATCACCCGGATACTATATGGAGCTACAATTATGTGACCAAGATCATGGCTTCAAGAGTATATGATAGGCTTCGAGCATAACATTGATCATCATAATTGTAGCTCCATGTAGTATCCGGGTGATACCCCCAATCTTGGTGATAATCGGGATAATCATAGTTGTTGGGGTAATCACCACCGTATTGTACCGGTCCAAAATTGATGGTGCATTGATGACTCGGGTGATTGTCAGCACAATAATCACAAGTAACCACTACACTTTGAATATTTTTTGCTTCTAAAGCATCAACCTTCCTCGAAAACGTCTCAAATTGTGCTAACAATGCAGAAAATGCATTGAGTCTATCAATCCCAGTTTCGCTTGGTTGAGTCATACTCATGTACGGCCATTGATCAACAAAGTCATCCATGGTGTACCTTGCAAAGAAGAAAGCATTAAAACAGAAAAATAAATGATAAAACAAACTAAAAGCAAATTTATATACAAGTTTAAATTAAGACTAATTTGATTATGACTAATATTGAAAAAACACTAGAAGAATAATTCCCCAGCAACGGCGCCAAAAACTTGTTGTCCGATTTGTATATGAATAATTTACGCGCAAGTATACGCGGTCAACAAGTAATAAAGAGTAAGTAGAGTATCGATCCCACGAGGAATTGTTACTAGTCTTTTCCAAGTATTAACCTTTTATCATCTCAATCTTATTTAAACAAATGATAATTGTTTTTGTTGTTTTGTATTAATGAAGATAACAAATAATTAAACAACTATGGAAAGCATTAAGATAATGAAATCAAATATTAACAAGTCTAAGATTGCAATTTCCCCCAACACTTCACTTGAATATCCTAACTCTCTCTTTTCAACTAGTTAAATCACAAGGATTGTTATCTGAGAATTTACAAGTATATACAAGCCTCTCTCGATGGTCAAATACGTATTTCCCAATGCGGTGTATAAATATCTCTATTCTACACACTGGCAAGAATCCAATATCAAGAATAATCAACAAGACACGTGTCACCAAATCTCATTAATCACCCTATCAATTACCAACTTTCGCAATGGAAATCATTAAGCATGATTCTCAAATGGATACATGTGGTATTTAGGTATATGTCTATCCTAAATACAATCAAATTATCCATTCATGAGGGTAATAAATAAAACACACGTCACTTAATTTCATAAATTACCCATAGGAATATCTAATTTTCACATGATATCATAACAAGGTCTCAACCTATACTTCCTCTCTCAATTCCATATAAGTTCCCAAGGTAATTACTAGCTAGGCAATTAATCCATAAAGCATAAATTATGATACCCAATTCACAAATGAATAACCAATATCCAAGAGAGAGCATTCAATTCAAACTACATATTGGGTTCCATTGAAATCTTAGAAAATTAGTTCTAGTTCATGGTAACTACAAATAACATCATATTCAAATTATACATCATGTTGGATTACAAAATAGAAGAGAAAACTAGAGATAGAACCACTTTTGTAGATTTTCATATGATGTTTGATGGGTTGATGATGAACACTAGCTTCTCCTCCTTGATTTTGCAATCCTTGATGTTTTTGCTCCTTGGCCTTGCTTGATGTAGCTTGATTTTAGCACTTTGGCCCTCTAATTTGATGTATTTGGTAGCTTCCTCTCTCTAGATTTTGTGTTAGAAGGTGTTAGGATGAGTTAGAATGAGTGGGTATGTGTTAGAATGAAGTTCCAGCCGCCACTTTGGTGTTATATCAGTTGGGTCTCCCAAACCCTAGCATTTCCCGAGTTTTGGACCAAAAAAATCGCTGAATCAGAAGTGTTTCTCGCCCCGGCGAGGATTTTGGCCTGAATTCCGTCGCCCCGGCGACGCTCTCGCCCCGGCGGTGTTCTGTACCGCGAGACAGTTTCGACGTCTGTTGGTAAAATGGTCATAACTTCTTCGTCCAAACTCGGATTAAGGCGATTAAGGAGGCTATGGAAAGATAAGAAGTAGCTCTACAACTTCAATAACTGGAGCTCGACGAGATAATGGCCGAAAAAAGGATCAAATTGGCCTGGAAGCAGCTGCTATGTAAAATTCATGCAAAAGTCGATGGTAAAATGACCATAACTCTCTCATACGAACTTCAAATTGGATGATTCCGGATGTTCTGGAAAGCTAAGATCAAAATCGACAACTTTAGTTCTTTGAGTTTTGAGAGATTCGGATTGCATCATGGGTTAAATTGAGAAACAAGCAGCGGGAATGCTAGATTCAAGCCAAAAACGTATCGATCCATGGGCCTTTATTTCAATACCTGCAAAACAACGTAAAAACACATAAAAGCACACAAATACATATAAAAGTACTACAAAACTACATTACACAACAATAAGATGAAAACACATAAAACCAAACGAAATAGCTAAAGACTTACAAATTATTAAGGTTAAAAGTACCTTATTTGTGTATATAAAACACACTCATCAATTATCCATTATTGCACTAATATCAAGATCAACATGAAGATATTCTTCATGAACCAATGGGTGCTCGATGGGTTTGAAAACCTTGAATGTGACTTCTTGATCTTCACTTTCCTTTACATAATCCCCATTCATGCTCCTCGTCTCATCATCCTCAGAATCAACATCCACAATAGGATTTACACTCTCAATATCTTCTTCAATAGCTTCGTGCCACTCCTCGCCACAACCATGTTCATCCACCATGCACTGCTTTTCACCTTCCTCTATAGGGTCAATCTCTGTATCGCTAAGAATGGTGTTTTGCGGGTGAATGATGTAAGTATTAGCAACATAGTTCATGATGCTCTGCACTGAAGCTTGTAGATTTGCCATCCTAACCTCATTTTGAGAGATATGAGATATGTTCCTAGTCATGAGCTCCTCCCTTATTCTTTCCTCTTCGTCACATCTATGTGAATTCACCATACATTGCTCTTCACCTTCCTCTATAGGGTTAATCTGTGTAATGCAAGGTAAGGTGCTTTGTGGGTGAATAAGCACAACCTCGACAAGTTGTGCCATTTAGTTCTCGAGGTTTTGTAATAATTCTTGTTGCTCAAGGTACATGGGAAGAATCTCCTCCAAATTAGATGTATCCTACATAAATTCTGAATGGTATTAGAGACTTGGGTCAAGGAATTGATCTTGATTGTTGTCCCATGAAAAGCTCGGATGATCTTGCCAACCCGATTGATGGTAGTTTGGGTAGTAGTCAGCTTGACTCTAACCGTAGGCATTTTGAGTGGACTGGCCTTCAAGAGTGTCAACAGCCCTTGAAAGCTTTGCAACTTGTTCTACCAATTGCTCAAGAAGTTTTGACGAACTTGGTTGTGTCGTCCCCTCATAATCCCATTGATAGTTATGCTCATCCATTAACTAAAAACAAAATCAAAACAAAATAAAATATTAATAAGAAAATTATTTACAAGTTTAAATTAAGACCAAATCGATTGTCATTAATATTGGAAAAACACTAGAAGAACAATTCCCCGGCAACGGCGCCAAAAATGTTTTGGTCGATTACGCAACCGAAAAATATGCGCAAGTATACGCGGTCAACAATTAATAAAGTGATAAGAGAGTTGTCGAACCCACAGGGAATTGTTCTAGTGTATCACAAGTACCAATTATATATCGTCTCGATTTTAATTAGATGATTTGATGTTTTTGTTGTTGGTAGAGACTAAGATAATAATAATCAAGTAAAAGATAATGAAATCTAATATTAACAAGTCTAAGATCGCAGTTTCCCCCAACCCTTCATTTGAATATCCTAACTCTCTCATTTGAATTAATTAACAACATGGAATTGCCAACCGAGAAATCAAAGCTACTTATGCCTCTGTCGATGGTCAAATTTGAATCTTCCTAATACGGCATGTAGGTATATGTCTATCCTACACACTATCAAGAGACCAATTTCAAGAATAATTACAAGACACGTGTCACTAAATCTCATTAACCGTCCTTTCAATTACCAACTTTCACATAGGAAGTCATTAAGAATAGATTCTCCATTGGTTGCACACGGTATCTAGGTATATGTTTATCCTAAATACTATCAAGTTACCTATTATTGAGGATAATCAACAAGACACACGTCACTAAATCTCAATTAATTATCCACAACAATCTTTAACTCTCGCATGATGTCATAACAAGGTCTAAACACTATAATCTGTTCGTCAAGTTCATATAGGTTCCCACGGTAATTACTAGCTAGGCAATTAAGAAATGAAGCATAAATTATGATATTCAATTCACAAATGAGTAATTAATAGCAAAGAGAGAGAAGTTAATACAAACTATGTGTTGGGTTCCATTAAAATCTTAGAATACAAACTCTAGTTCATGGTAGCTAAGCAAAACATCAAACACATAGTGTACATCATGAAATAGAAATATAAATTCAAAGGAAAGCAAGAGATGATAAAACCCATTTTGAAGATGTTCATATGTTGCTTGCTTGGTTGATGACAATCTCTAGCTTTTCCTCTTCATTTGGCATTCGTTTCTCTTTTTGCTCCTTAACTTGTTGCTGGAAATTTCTTTGAATTGCAGCCCTCAAGCTCTTTTTGATGATGTATGTGCAGCCTCCCAAGATCTAGATATGCCTTGACAATCCTTTCCTTCTTGGTTCTTTGGCTTGTGCTGAGTTTTTCCTTGTATTGCAACACTTTTGCTCTCAAATTGATGTTTTAGTGTAGCCTCCTAATCCCTAGTTATGAAATATGATGCCCCAATGAGTTATTATATAGTGCCTCCATGAAAACCCTTGCCAAACATCAGATCTTGGGTCAAAAATCCGCTCAAATCGCACCAAATAGCCAGCTGGAATCGCACTCAGTAGATTGGCTAGGCCCCGCTGGTTTGTGGTGAGGCCCCACTGGCCTGTTGTAACTCCCTGTATGCCCTGGCACAGCCTCCATGGTTAGCGTGAAGGCCTCCGTGCCTATCTGGCGAGGTCCCGCTGGTTTGTGGCGAGGCCCCGCTGCCCTGCTTGGAAAATTCCGCATTGATGTCAGTTGGGAAAAAGGCCATAACTCCTTCGTCCGAACTCGGATCGAGGCGATTCAAAAGGAAACGGAAAGCTGAGAGATAGCTTTACAACTTTCATTCTTTAAGTTTTTAGTGATAATGGCTGGATCATGGGCAAAATTGGGCGAGAAACAGCTGCTATATCGATGTTGCGCTAAAAATGGCAAACAAAGCAATTCCAAACATTGAACCAAATAGCTTTTAATCAACTTCCTACAAAACAAAGTAAAAACACATAAAAGAAATACAAAACACATAAAAGTAATATAAAACCATATTATATAACAATAAGATAAAAATACATAGAAACCACATAAAATACCTAAAAACATACAAATTATCAAGGTTAAAAGTACTTAATTTGTGTATATAAAACACACTCATCAAATACCCCCAAACTTAAATCTTTGCTTGTCCTCAAGCAAAACAAACCTAAACTACACAATTCAAACACTTCTAATAAAACCTAACTTGAGCAATGAATTAATAACCGGCAATGGTCTTAAAGGCATCAACACATGGAACTCAAGAGAACAAACAAAGCGTTGCAAGTCTAAAATTTCAGTTAGCTAGTCATACTTTGCTTAAGGCCTTTTCCGTATGTGTGTGTGAGAGTATCCAATAGCACTAAGCCAATCAAGCTCGGATGAAACTATGCAACCACATTACCTTATGAAATAATCAAAATAAATCCCAAAATAACATGCTTAATACATCACTCAATACAAAGGTATACAAATCAAAATTCCAAAAATTTTGAGAACCAAGGGCTCTAGGTGAGTGCATTTTATGCTCCATCTCAACCTTAAGCACGCTCATATGGGCGAGTGCGTTTTACGCTCAACTTCAACCCCTTGCAAGATTTGCAATATACAATTTTCTTTCTTTAATCACAATTATAAGAGAGTGCGTTTTACACTCTATCTCTCTTACGCATGTGTCCATGAGTGAGTGCGTTTTATGCTCCATCTCAACTCACCACATGACCATTAATTCAAACACAACAAATTTGGACACCTTACTTCGAGTGATGTTTAAACGAGTTCTAGAGTTTATAGATATTTCTCATAAGCATTCAGTTATAAAAGTCTTCTCTAAGCATACAACTAGTTCAATACTCATGGGTAAGTGCAAAAGAGTGATAGGACGCATAAGCAAAACAATAACCAATAATAGCGATTAGGCACAAAGACTAAGCAACAATTTTCTACGTCTCATGAGTTAGATTCTCTTCAAACAAGCCATTATCATAGACCACAGATTATGGTTAAAATCAAATTAAGACAATGCTCAAGGTACACGTCCTAAAAATAATTAATTTTTTTTTGAATAAAAAGAAAAACATACTTAAATAATACAAAAACTAAATTAAAAACACACAAATACACAAATACGAAGTTCTACCCCCAAACTTTAACTTGACATTGTCCTCAATGTCTCATATAGGAAAAATTAAAATGGAAGACTTCCCTAAAAACGTGTCAAGTGCCATTGATATCATCTTTCAATACCTCTAAGTTGGGAGCGCACCTAAAAGCAAATAACTAAAGAGATTAAAATGTAATTGAACCACTAAAATGCAATCAAACAAAAATAAAAGTAAAACAGTAAACTTGGGTTGCCTCCCAAGAAGCGCTTGGTTTTAAGTCGTTAGTCGGACTCCTTTATTTCATTTCAATCCGGCTTAATCGCAAAATTGACCATTGCATGCTGCCTCGCTGTTCTTTCTTTGATTTGCATGGTGTGCATATTTGATTGGAAACCCTCAAACTTAGCTTCAACCGATGGCAAAAAGAAGCTTTCATTATCCGCATTATCCATTATTGCACTAATATCAAGATCAACATGAAGATATTCTTCATGAACCAATGGGTGCTCGATGGGTTTGAAAACCTTGAATGTGACTTCTTGATCTTCACTTTCCTTTACATAATCCTCATTCATGCTCCTCGTCTCATCATCCTCAGAATCAACATCCACAATAGGATGTATACTCTCAATATCTTCTTCAATAGCTTCGTGCAACTCCTCGCCACTTCCATGTTCATCCACCATTCACTGCTTTTCACCTTCTTCTATAGGGTCAATCTCTGTATCGCTAAGAATGGTGTTTTATGGGTGAATGATGTAAGTATTGGCAACATAGTTCGTGATGCTCAGCACTGAAGCTTGTAGATTTGTCGTCCTAACCTCATTTTGAGAGATATGAGATATGTTCCTAGTCATGAGCTCCTCCCTCATTCTTTCCTCTTCGTCACATCTATGTGAATTCACCATACATTGCTCTTCACCTTCCTCTATAGGGTTAATTTGTGTAATGCAAGGTAAGGTGCTTTGCGGGTGAATAAGCACAACCTTGACAAGTTATGCCATTTGGTTCTCGAGGTTTCGTAATAATTCTTGTTGCTCAAGGTACATGGGAAGAATCTCCTCCAAATTAATTGTATCCTCATGGTATGGTGGAGGTTGGTACATAAATTCTGAATGGTATGAGAGACTTGGGTCAAGGAATTGATCTTGATTGTTGTCCCATGAAAAGCTCGGATGATCTTGCCAACCCGATTGATGGTAGTTTGGGTAGTAGTCAGCTTGACTCTAACCGTAGGCATTTTAAGTGGACTGGCCTTCAAGAGTGTCAACAGCCCTTGAAAGCTTTTCAACTTGTTCTACCAATTGCTCAAGAAGTTTTGACGAACTTGGTTGTGTCGTCCCCTCATAATCCCATTGATAGTTATGCTCATCCATTAACTAAAAACAAAATCAAAACAAAACAAAATACTAATAAGAAAATTATGTACAAGTCTAAATTAAGACCAAATCGATTGTCATTAATATTGGAAAAACACTAGAAGAAAAATTTCCCGGCAACGGCACCAAAAACTTGTTGGTCGATTTCGCAACCGAAAAATACACGCAAGTATACGCAGTCAACAAGTAATAAAGTGATAAGAGAGTTGTCGAACCCACAGGGAATTGTTCTAGTGTATCACAAGTACCAACTATATATCGTCTCAATTTTAATTAGATGATTTGATGTTTTTGTTGTTGGTAGAGACTAAGATAATAATAATCAAGTAAAAGATAATGAAATCTAATATTAACAAGTCTAAGATTGCAATTTCCCCAACACTTCATTTGAATATCCTAACTCTCTCATTTGAATTAATTAACAACATAGAATTGCCAACCGAGAAATCAAAGCTACTTATAAGCCTCGGTCGATGGTCAAATTCGAATCTTCCTAATGCGGCATGTAGGTATATGTTTATCCTACACACTATCAAGAGACCAATTTCAAGAACAATTACAAGACACGTGTCACTAAATCTCATTAACCGTCCTTTCAATTACCAACTTTCACATAGGAAGTCATTAAGAATAGATTCTCCATTGGTTGCACACGGTATCTAGGTATATGTCTATCCTAAATATTATCAAGTTACCTATTATTGAGGATAATCAACAAGACACACGTCACTAAATCTCAATTAATTACCCACAACAATCTTTAACTCTCGCATGATGTCATAACAAGGTCTAAACACTATAATCCATTCGTCAAGTTCATATAGGTTCCCACGGTAATTACTAGCTAGGCAATTAAGAAATGAAGCATAAATTATGATATTCAATTCACAAATGAGTAATTAATAGCAAAGAGAGAGAAGTCAATACAAACTATGCGTTGGGTTCCATTGAAATCTTAGAATACAAACTCTAGTTCATGGTAGCTAAGCAAAACATCAAACACATGGTGTACATCATGAAATAAAAATACAAATTCAAAGGAAAGCTAGAGATGATAAAACCCATTTTGAAGATGTTCATATTTTGCTTGCTGGTTGATGACAATCTCTAGCTTTTCCTCTTCATTTGGCATTCGTTTCTCTTTTTGCTCCTTAACTTGTTGCTGGAAATTTCTTTGAATTGCAGCCCTCAAGCTCTTTTTGATGATGTATGTGCAGCCTCCCAAGATCTAGATATGCCTTGACAATCCTTTCCTTCTTGGTTCTTTGGCTTGTGCTGAGTTTTTCCTTGTATTGCAACACTTTTGCTCTCAAATTGATGTTTTAGTGTAGCCTCCTAATCCCTAGTTATGAAATATGATGCTCCAATGAGTTATTATATAGTGCCTCCATGAAAACCCTAGCCAAACATCAGATCTTGGGTCAAAAATCCGCTCAAATCGCACCAAATAGCCAGCTGGAATCGCACTCAGCAGATTGGCTAAGCCCCGCTGGTTTGTGGTGAGGCCCCACTGGCCTGCTGTAACTCCCTGTATGCCCTGGCACAGCCTCCGTGGTTAGCGTGAAAGCCTCCGTGCCTATCTGGCGAGGCCCCGCTGGTTTGTGGCGAGGCCCCGCTGCCCTGCTTGGAAAATTCAGCATTGACGTCAGTTCGGAAAAAGGCCATAACTTCTTCGTCCGAACTCGGATCGAGACAATTCAAAAGGCTACGGAAAGGTAAGAGATAGCTCTACAACTTTCATTCTTTAAGTATTTAGAGATAATGGCTGGATCATGTGCAAAATTGGGCGAGAAGCAGCTGCTATGTCAATGTTGTGCTAAAAATGGCAAACAAAGCACTGCTAAACATTGAACCAAATAGCTTTTAATCAACTTCCTACAAAACAAAGTAAAAACACATAAAAGAAATACAAAACACGTAAAAGTAATATAAAATCATATTATATAACAATAAGATAAAAATACATAGAAACCACATAAAATACCTAAAAACATATAAATTATCAAGGTTAAAAGTATCTAATTTGTGTATATAAAACACACTCATCAGTGGTAAAGGGGTTCCACCTACCCACCGTCAAAGGATTCTAACAATTGAATCACCTGATAGCCAGTTTGGGATATATTTCTCAATTTAAATCTCGATTATGTCATTCAATATATCTAGGGAATCTTAGATCCACGGATCTCAGTCCCGTTAACGGATCTCATCAATACATATAGTCCCTCGCGATGTTGGCTTTAGTTATGTGACCTACGAGAAGGGGTTACGGGAGCTCTTTCCTAGATCTTTATTTTAAGCTGCATTTCATGTATTATCTATCGATGTGAGCCTAGGAATATGAGGGTCAGGATCCTCGAATCGGATCTTGACCTAATTCCCACAATGGACACGATTTCAGTTGTAAAGTTATTATCCGATGTCTGTAAATGTAAATTTGGGCCTTAAAACGGTATCGAGAGTTTCATCCCATGAAAACCGGATTTAAGGCCTCGTGATAGTGAAAATTGTAATTGCGGGTGTTCGGGACTATTGAGATGGCTTTCATACCCACGGATCGCCCCGACCCTATTTTGATGCTTAATTTCCCGTTTATCACAAAAAAACGATTTCTAAATAAAACGACAAAGATCTTCTAAAATCAAACTCAAATCGTTGGGGTTAGTAAGACCACTTTAACTTAAAATTGAAAGTAACGATGAATCTCGATTCCTATTTAGCGAAGGGTTTGAAAATCGTGCTTTCCAAAACGTCACCCAAAAAATGGTTTCTATCAAAATCATAAAACGAACCTTTTCTTTAAATCAAATCCCTCGTGCTTAGGTTCAAAGAGGCTTTAAGTTGCTTTCAAAATAACGCACTTCTCACGATTTTGATCCAAAGCTAGATAGCGATTTCCTTCAAAATCACACACCCACATGAACACACACACTTCACACTTAGGAAAATATCAAATGCGGTAACTGTATTTTCACGAAAGTCGGGGGGTGCTAACACCTTCCCCTCGCTTAAGCAAGCTCCCGAACTCTATGAATCTCGGTTTCGAGACCAATTCTATGAAGTCACATATTAGGCCATATTGCGAAAAATCTTAAAATCCGGATGAGTTGGTATATTCATTTAAATCTTTACCAACTGGAGGCTCTGTCTAATTAGCCCATCACTAAAATCAATCTTTCAAAACCCCGTCGACATTTATGTCGGCTTTTTTCTAAAAATCACCCTTTAAGTGAAACAAATAAATTGAAATCTTAAAAAAGGGTAGGAATGGAAAATTAGGAAAAAATTGTTCCCGGCGTCGACATATATACATAAGCCATGTATCATATTTATACTAGTAAAAAGGAACCCTGATCCTATAAGGAAATAACAAATCAATGTGGAATCAAAATCCTAGCTAAAAAACTTCCTAAGTACATTAGAATTGGAAAGCTACTAAAAAAACGCGTTGAAAATTCAATTTGGACAGGTTTTGACCGACCCCGAGTGTCGCGGCGCTGGTTTGGGGTGTTAGGGCACTGGCTGAGCAGAGTCTGGGCGCTGCGGCGTTACTTTTAGGGTGTCGTAGCGCTAGGCACGCACCCGTGCTGGGGCCTCGCTGTTGGGCGCACTAGGTCTCGGTGACAGGGCCTCGTTGTTGGGCATGTTTGGCTTGTATGGCGTGCCTGGCCTACTATACTCTTGTAAGACCCCAACTTCTTATGAATAAGATTTTAACTTTTCTTCTTATTATTATTCTAAACTGTTAGGTGTTAAATTGATAAAATGATAAGTTAAGGATAATATGTGCAATTATACAGTATGTCGGGGAATATTCTTTCTGTCGAAAAATATTCATTCTGTCAAAGAATATTATATTCGGTAAAGTACGATGGCGCCGAAATAACCAATCATTAGTGGGCCCCGCAACGGAATAACTGTCGGATATAAAAAGCAGTAACTTTTTAATTGGCGACAGGACTTTTACCGTTAACTGTTGAAATACCCGGCAATAAAAGCCACAGTAGCATGCGGTACTCCATAGTAGCACGCGGTACTCCATAGTAGCACACGGTATTGCACAGTATTTCATATTATTGGTTCAATAATTGCTACAGTGACAATAGCATAGTATTTTATATTATTGATTTAATAATTGTCACAGTAACAACTGTACAGTATTTCACACTTTCAAATCAATAATTGTAATGGCACAGTAACTCATATTATTGAAAGGATGTTATTAGTTAGCATTATTGGCAATGTCTAGAAGTTCTGTCGAGGAAAGGGGTTATTTAATTGCGCGCCATTTATACGGAAGGCCCCCTCTTTCCTGGGAATGATCTGGTTGCCAGTATTGCGAGTATATGATATCTGTGATATTAATACATTTAACACAATAATACAGAAAATGGATTTATTAATAATAAAAATTTTGATAATGGATTTATTTTTGATAATGAAGTTACTTTATTTGATAATGGATTAATCTTTTTTTAAAAAATGGATGGATGATATAGATTGAAAAATAATGGATGGTTGATAGAGATTAAAGAAAAAATAGATGGAGAAAAAATAGATGGATGATATAGATTGAAGAAAAAATAGATGGATGATATAATAAGAGTGTGAGAATTGATGTGTGGTGGATATTGGTTAAATTTTGCTATAAATAGGGGTGCTTAGTATAAGGAAAATTATAACTTCCTTGCTTATACTTCCTTCCACTCTCTAAAAATTTCTTAGTGTAAGTTTTCTCTAAATGTGCTAAATTATCTTGAGTAGTTGTCAAGATTAGTAAGAGTACGAGTATTGTTCAAGTAAGTTTTTCTATAAAAGTTGATCAAGCACCCACATACATCACACGGTGTTTATAATTCTTCCTTTAGAAGAGTTATTTTGAAAAACTTTCTTTGAAAGATTTTATTTTGAAATATTATTTTTAGTTTATTCTTTACACTATACAAAATATAATATATAATCACTTTTGATAATTTCATAGTATACGAGTTAGTGTACACCATATGTGATAGTTACTAATTATATTATAAATATATTTAGGTTGAGAAACTTCATAGAAAGTAACATCCAGTCACTTGCTAATTGAGATAAGGGATATCTTTTCTTTTATACTCCTAAATTTATGGTAAGAAATTATCATTTGCTTCTACAGTGTTATCCTCAAACGGTGAAATTGTTTCATCTAATCTTTCTATTGCACTTTATACGTGCTTCATCTAATATCTTTTCACCTAAATCTTCCTATTGCGTTTTACACGTTATAGTTGAATTGTGAACCTTATTTATTTTATTCTTGAACTCTAATCGAATTTCTGAATAGCATGTTGACAATTTGGACATTTTTGGTCTCTAGATAAATTTAATTACAATCTCTAATATTTATTCTTATTCTTGATCTCATTGTTTCTATTGTTTCTATTCATCCTCTATATTATTGTCATAATCCTCAGACTTAAATTGTGGTGAAAGTTCTCTTTAGCCCGTAGTGCAAAGATGAACTGGTGATTGGCATGATTATGACCAGGAACTGTGTATTGGTATAATCTTGACCTTTGGTGTTACAGACAAAGGCAGGTGGTGAAATTTCTCTTTGGCATGTAGTGCAAAGATGAACTGTTGATTGGCATGATCATAACCGTTGGTGTTACAAATGAATATCTTTGGCTCGTAGTGCAAAGATAAAGTGTTGATTTGTAAAAACTGTTGATTAGTGTTGCCAATGAATATCTTTGCCCCGTAGTGCAAAGATAAACTGTTGATTTACAGGAACTGTTGATTGGTGCTACAGAGATAAATATTAATGGTGAACTTTTAAATTAGAAAAGATTGTGGATATTATGATCCATTTTACACTCTTAATTGATTGTTATTTCCGCTGCAGTTATTGATCTAAAACTGGTTGTCTATTATATTCTATCAGATTTATCCTTGTTGAAGAGTAAAGATAATTTATTCTTTATTATCTTAGTCATGATAGTCTTTACTAGGCTATTTGAGCTCACCCTTTTCAGTTTTATTCCATTGTTCTTTTTAGGAAATGAGAGTGTAGCTGAGACTAGCCGGGGTGTGGAGTAATGGTCTGAGTTAGTGGTTATCCTTATCAAGTTATAAAATAGTATAACAATAATTATACTGAGGACTTGAAACGTGTGTTGCCGTCTTTTATACGGCATTGTAATAATTTGGGTTTGCATACTGTTGTACCATATATGGTACGATATTTGTATTAAAAACTCACAGTATATGTGTTTTCGTATTTTGTGTGACAGTATAATAGTTGTAAATAGAAAATTTTGTATTTGTAGTATATATTTTTGGTGACTCAAATAGAGTTGTGTGGACCCGATTTTGGGGGCGTCACAGTTGGTATCCGAGCTTAGGGATATGATCTCTGATGGAGATCTGGGGGTAAAACCAGGAGAGGAAAGACGAATAGAATCAGTTACTAGTGTGTCCTACCTAAACTATTTGGATATTTAATTAATCGGTTTGGTTGTAGGGACAAGAAGTGGCATGTCAATTTCTTTAACTAATCTTTTCTTTGTGATCACGTTTCAGAATGATATCTGAAAATCAAGAGATGAACTATGAGACAATTGTGGCTAAAAATTAGGAAGCTACAAATAATACTACTACGAACTCAGAAAATCATGATGCTAATAACATGATGAATAATGAGTTTTTTCAGAATTTCATGCAATTCTTGCAGAATCAGGCGAGAGAAACTACTGCTAATAATATCAAGAGAAATGCGGGTAACTCACGAATGGTCACTGCCAAGTAGTTCAAAGAGTTGGGACCACCTGAATTTCTCGAAAAGCCGGACCCATTCAAGGCAGAGGCATGGCTCAAACAATTAACAAAAATATTTAATGTACTGCATTGTACTGACGAACAAAAGGTTCCTTTCGCTACCTTTATGCTGCGAGGAGAAGCGGATCATTGGTGGGAATCTATAAAACGTACCCGTCACTCGGCACTCGAGATGTCTTAGGTCGAGTTCCAAAAATTATTTAACGAAAAGTTTTTCTCGGAGAGTATTCGCCATATGAAGGAGGTAGAATTAATCAAACTGGAGCAGAACAACATGACCGTATCGCAGTACGAGGCCAAGTTTGCCAAGTTATCTCAATTTACGTCTCATTTGGTGGACACTGAGGAATGGATGACGCGAATGTTTTTACGAGGTTTGAAACCTAAAATTCATCAACATCTTATTTCTCATAAAATTCATCTATATTCAGATATCGTGGATAGGGCTCAATTAGTAGAGCAGGAGAAAGAAACATTGCAACCAGAGAGGAATTACGATAATAATCGTAATGGTGGCAACAATAATCGAAACAATGATAATCAGCGAGGAAGGAATCACCACACCAGAAATGGTAACCACTTTGGTGGAAATCATGGCCCAGATAATAGGAGAAGTGAGTCAAGTGGCAACAACTTTAGGAAGAAAAGGTTCAACAATGACTATGGAAAGGCATCGGCACCAGCGTCAGCACTAGTCTCAAGGGGGAGAGAACGACCACCAGTCAAATGTTATAAGTGCGGACATGAGGGACACATCAGCCCAAACTATACACAGTCGCCCAAAGTGTGTTATAGTTATGGAAAGGAATGCCACATAGCTCGAAATTGTCCTGTAGCAAAATCAAGCCCAGCTGTGATGGTGACACCAAAGGCCATCATGGACAAGTCAAAGCCTGTGGTCTAGGGAAGAGCTTTTGTCGTGACGTCCCACAAAGCATGGAACCCGCACAAAGTTATCACGGGTAAACTACTTATTAACTCTTGTGAAGTCTATGTCTTTAGATATTGGAGCTACCCACTCTTTTATTTCACCTGCATGTGCTTAACGTTTAAACTTGACTCTTGAAAAAATAGACTTTGACTTAACAGTTGAAACACCATTAGGAGAAATAACCATTACATCTATTGTTTATAAATCCTGTTTGGTCCAAGTCAACAGCCTCACATTACCCGTTGACCTTATTTCTTTGGAAATGCATGAATTTGATGTGATGTTAGGAATTGAGTGGTTGACTACTCATCATGCTAAAATTGATTGCTTTCGTAAAGTCATTAGTTTTCATATTCCTAATCAACCTGTTATCCGAATTCAAGCAACCAAACCATTGAAATCAATAACTATCATTTCTGGCCATAAAGCCATTCGTTTATTGAAAAACGGATGTCAAGCTTTCTTAGCCCATGTCACTGACTTAAATAAAAATGCGTCAAATTTGAATGATATTCCTATTGTTAATGAATTTCCTGACATTTTCCCCGAAGAACTTCCTGGCTTACCCCCAAACCAGGAAATCGAATTTTGTATTGAATTAGAACCCGGTACCAAACCTATTTCTAAAGCCCCATACCGAATGGCTCTCGTTGAACTCCAAGAGTTAAAAGTCCAACTTCAGGAATTGTTAGATGCTGGTTTCATACGTCCGAGTACATCGCCTTGGGGTGCTCCTGTTCTATTTGTGAAGAAGAAAGACGAAAGTATGAGACTATGCATTGATTATCGAGAGTTGAACCATGTCACCATCAAAAATAGGTACCCATTACCTCAGATTAATGACATGTTTGATCAATTACAAAGTGCGTTCAATACTTTTCAAAAATTGATCTCCGCTCTGGGTATCATCAGCTGAAGGTTAAAGCCGATAACATTCTTAAGACTGCCTTCAGAACTCGCTACGGGCACTATAAGTTCTTAGTCATGCCTTTTGGATTGACCAATGCTCCTGCAGCTTTCATGGACATGATGAATCGGATATTCAAGGAATATTTGGATCATTTTGTGGTTGTCTTTATTGATGACATTGATAAGTAGGTTTCATACCTACTTATTGGATACTATTTTGCTTCATTTGTTGCTTAACTTGTAGCTCCATAGTATGTTTTCATGCATTTTTCCCTTCCTTTTGGTATTGCTTCACTATTTGCATTCTATGGCGTTTGCACAGTTGTTGGTTAATTTGATACGAGTTATGATGCATTTGTTGTTTGGGAGCTAAGTGAATTTTTGTTGCTTGTGCAGGACACGAGAATCGAGAAATCAGGCTACAGCAGTGCAGCAGCCGACTGGTAGCTTGCGCAGCTGCGCCCAGCTTGGCCTTGTGGCTGGCGCAGCTACGCCCCCCTGTTCTTGCCGATGCTCCTCAGCGCAGCTGCGCCCCTTTTGCAAAGGGTACCGGCGCAGCTGCGCCTGTCGCCAGCCAGCTATGCAGACACGTTCCAGACAGCGAAGCAGCACTACCAAAAATCATGCATGCCAGATTTTGAGGGATTAGTGGTGCAAAACTTTATTAGTGGGAATCAGAATAAGTCAATAGAAGACAAATTAAGCATGTAATATAATGAATTGAGAATTCAATTTTGAGAGAGCTTCTCCCACACGAAAATTGGAAAGTTTACTGCATTTTCTAGTTCCAACATTGAAACCACCAACTGAGCATCAATTTTGCTCGGGAACTGAAGAATGGAGCTACATAGATGCTGAATTGAAGCTTGGGAGCAAGAAATCAACAAACA
Source organism: Aralia elata (assembly GCA_034770075.1). Lineage (NCBI taxonomy): Eukaryota > Viridiplantae > Streptophyta > Magnoliopsida > Apiales > Araliaceae > Aralia > Aralia elata. The sequence continues at coordinate 29,915,917 of CM068387.1, forward strand.
ACACAACTTGGAAAATCATCAGAAGTTGCAGAAACGGAAGAACGGAAACAGGGAGCTTTATTATTTTTTGTTTTTGATTAATTTTCCTATTCTGTAATTATGATGATGAACCAATTGTGTATGATGAATCCTATTATTGTTATTATGAACTAAATTTAATTCTTGGGATTATAATGAATCTTTTGCATTACTGAAAATTGAAATGCTTCCTTATTATTGCTAGTTGGTTATGAAATGAATGTCTAGTATAATTTATACTTAATGTTTAATTGCTTGATCACCAATTACCATGATAATTTATATGGAATTGAGAAAGGAAGTATAAATTGAGATCTGATTATGCTAGCATATGTTCATAATATTTGCACTCCTCGTGAATTTATGTTTCGTGCTTAGGATAGAGATATACCGAAGTACCATATGTGGTCAATTGAGAACTTATGCTTCAACCCTTTTGATTGTAATTCACAGAGAGATATAGTGCGTTAGTCATCTAGGGTGTTCACATTCATTCTATCAATTGTGGATTTAGTGTGATATGAATATGGTGCATCGAGAGGTGGTCATATTTTACATTCGTGTTCTCGACCAACATTCCATAATAATCAATTAGCAATAATAGGAAGCATGGAAATTTAAGTTTGCAATAAGTGAAATTATAATCCCAAGCCCATAAAATCTGTATTTATACAATCATAATTTGTTCTATTTGTTTCTTTAGTAATCATTAGATAATTTTATCATTGTAATCAATTGTTTAAAGAGACCGAAATAATTATAAAATCGGTGTTTGTAGTCGTAAATGCAATTATATTCCTCGTTGGATCGATACTTTACTTACTTTATATTACTTTTGGATCACGTGCACTTGCGTGTATGAGTCGTATTTGTTATACATACAAATACACCAACAAGTTTTTGGCGTCGTTGTCGGAGAATTGTAATTGCGTTTATAACTTTAATCATCAATTTAAATTAGGTTGGTTTTAGTTAAACAAATCTGTTCTTGTCTAAATTCTATTTTATTTTCTTTTACATTGTGAAAGGTACTCTTGAGTAGTGCATGCATACTCGATCGAAGAATCCTAACCTATTGCCTTTCGTGGATAACATTGAGAAAAGGGTTCAACAGTCAAGAAAGTGTGATGAAAATACTCTTGAGAATCTAGACCAACCACAAGCAATGGCGGGAGAAGCACAAAAAGCATTGAGAGATTATGCTACGCCAAGGATCAATGATTTGCAATCAAGTATCTCAAGGCCGGCCATAATAGCCAATTCCTTTGAAATCAAACCAGGGACTATCCATATGATCCAAAATTCTGTCCAATTTGGGAGAATGGTAGTTAATAATCCAAATGAGCACTTGATAAATTTTTTAGAGATCTGTGATACATTCAAATTCAGTGGAATTTCAGAAGATGCAGTGAGATTGCGGTTATTCCCATTCACATTGAGGGATAAAGCAAAAAGTTGGCTACACTCACTACCACCGGGATCTATTACTACTTGGCAAGATTTGGCGCAGAAATTCTTAGCAAAATTCTTCCCACCAGCCAAAACTGCTAAGTTGAGAAATGACATCTCCTCATATGAGCAACATCATGGGGAATCTTTATATGAGACATGGGAGCGGTACAAGGAACTATTGAGAAAGTGTCCACATCACGGTTTACCACAATGGATGCAGCTTAACACATTTTACAATGGGTTGAATATTCAAACACGGGCAGGCATTGATGCAGCTTCGGGAGGAGCATTCATGGGTAAAAACTATGATGAAGCTTATGAACTTTTGGAGACCATGGCTGCGAATAACTATCAGTGGCCATCTTCTAGATCCAGCCAACTAAAAGTAGCAGGGATATTAGAGGTTGACACAGCCACATCACTTCAAGCCCAGATATCAGCTATAGTCAAAAAGATTGACAACCTATATGAAGGAAAGGGGCAGCAAGCTTCCATGATTTGTGAGCTTTGTGCAGGTTCACATTCTTCTGATCAATGTGCCATAAATTCTGAGTCTGTGCATTTTGTGAGCAACTATCAGCGGCCAGCAAATCAATATCAGAACAACTACAATCCGGGGAATAGGAATCACCCGAACTTCTCATGGAGCAACCGTCAAGATCATCCACAAGCTCCAAAACCTCACAATCCTCCGGGGTTCCACAGTCAGCAACAAGTCACAGCTACTGATAAGAAGGTTGCTGAAATGAATGAAAATTTGGAGAGATACATGGCCAAAACTGATAAGTTGGAGCAAGGCCAGACATTAGGTTTCAAGAATTTGGAAAACCAGATGAGTCAGTTGTTCAGTTTGCTATCTAATCGACCTCAGGGGACTCTTCCTAGCGAAACAGAAATCAATCCAAGGAGAAATGGAAAGGAGCAATGCCAAGCTATTACACTCAGAAGTGGGAAGCAGACTCTGCCAACCGGCGCAGCTACGCCCAGTCTGCAAAGGGAACCAGCGCAGCTGCGCCCTTCTCCTGAAGTTGATCCAGCCGGGCGCAGCTGCGCCCATTGTGCAAGGGGAGTCGGTGTAGCTGCGCCCTTCCACAGAAACTGACTCTGCTGAAATTTTTGAAAAGGAAGATAGCATTGAGAAATCTGAGCCCACATCAATAAAAAGCACAGAAAAGACTCAACCCCCTCCCACCAGATATTATCCACCAGTTCCATACCCTCAGAGGCAGCAAAAGCAGAAATTGGACAAACAATTCTCTAAGTTTCTCGAGGTTTTCAAAAAGCTTCAAATCAACATACCATTTGCTGAAGCCTTAGAACAAATGCCGAGCTATGCCAAGTTCATGAAGGGAATTCTGTCAAGGAAGAAGAAATTGCAAGATTTTGAAATTATAGCTTTGACAGAAGAGTGCAGTGTGGTATTACAAAGAAAGCTACCTCCAAAGTTGAAGGATCCGGGCAGTTTCACCATCCCTTGCACCATTGGAGACCTGTCATTCAAAAAATGCTTATGTGATCTTGGTGCAAGCATTAATCTCATGCCATTGTCCGTCTTTACTCAGTTGGGATTACCAGCACCCAAGCCAACAAATGTCTCTCTTCAGTTAGCGGATCGTTCAGTCATATACCCGAGAGGAATTGTGGAAGATGTTCTTGTTAAGGTTGATAAGTTCATATTCCCAGCTGACTTCATAATCCTAGACTTCGAGGAGGACAAGGATATTCCCATCATACTTGGGAGGCCATTTTTAGCTACCGGGAGAACTCTCATTGATGTGCAAAAGGGAGAATTGACAATGAGGGTTCAAGACTAAGAAGTCACCTTTAATGTCTTTAAAGCTATGAAATTCCCAACTGAAGAGGAAGATTGTTTCCGAGTAGATATCATCGAAAGTGCTGTGACCGAAGAATTCATAAAAGCCACACATAGTGACTTGCTCGAGATGACATTGACAGGAGACATCGACCTGGACGAGCCCAAGAACTGTGAGTATGTGCATTTTCTGGATGCAATACACAGGATGGCAAGATTCAAAGTACCTTTTGAGCCCTTGAAAAGCTCAAATGAAGCCTCATCTCATTTGAGACCATCTAGAGAGGTACCTCCCAAACTTGAGCTTAAGCCCTTACCAGGTCACCTCAGGTATGTATATCTAGGCACTTCAGATACATTACCTGTCATTATTTCTTCTGCACTAACCTCTTTATAGGAAGGCAAGCTGATAAGAATCCTTCAAGAATTCCAAGGGGCTATTGGATGGACCATTGCTGATATAAAAGGAATCAGCCCCTCATTTTGCATGCACAAAATCCTAATAGAAGATGACAGTAAACCCACCATAGAGCATCAAAAAAGGCTGAATCCCATCATGAAAGAGGTGGTGAAGGCAGAAATTCTGAAGTGGCTAGACGCTGGGATAATCTATCCCATTTCTGACAGTCCGTGGGTGAGTACGGTGCAGTGTGTACCAAAGAAGGGAGGAATAACTGTGGTAAGAAATGAGAACAATGAGTTGATACCAACTCGAACAGTCACGGGATGGAGAGTCTGTATGGACTATCGAAAGCTCAACAAAGCCACGAGGAAAGATCACTTCCCACTTCCGTTCATAGATCAAATGTTGGACAGATTGGTAGGGCATGAATACTACTGTTTGCTTGACGGATATTCGGGCTATAATCAAATTGCTATCGCTCTAGAGGATCAAGAGAAAACAACTTTTACTTGTCCATATGGAACCTTTGCTTTCAGGCGAATGTCCTTCGGTCTATATAATGCTCCAGCCACATTTCAACGGTGCATGATGGTAATATTTTCTGATATAGTGGAAATCAACATAGAGGTTTTCATAGATGATTTTTCGATGTTTGGAAATTCCTTCGACAGCTATCTAGAGAATTTGGTCATGGTACTAAAGAGATGCGTGGAAACAAACCTTGTGCTCAATTGGGAGAAATGTCACTTCATGGTTCAAGAAGGAATAATATTGGGACACAAAGTCTCAATAAAAGGTTTGGAGGTGGATAAAGCAAAATTAGAAACCATCGAGAAATTGCCTCCACCAACTTCTGTTAAGGGAGTTCGAAGTTTTTTGGGCCATGCTGGGTTCTACCGGAGATTTATCAAAGACTTCTCCAAAATCACAAAACCCCTGTGCAATCTATTGGAAAAGGATGTCCCGTTCCTATTCGATAAAAATTGCTTAGCAGCCTTTGAGTTGTTGAAAAAGAAGTTAACAATAGCACATGTGATAGTGGCACCGGATTGGTCTCTTCCATTTGAGCTTATGTGTGATGCTAGTGATTACGCTGTGGGCGCGGTATTGGGTCAGCGCAGAGATAAGATTCTACATGCAGTCTACTATGCCAGCAAAACACTCTCAGAGGCCCAAATGAATTACACCACCACCGAGAAGGAATTACTTGTTGTTGTTTATGCATTCGACAAGTTCCGGTCTTATCTCATTGGAACAAAGGTAGTGGTGTACACAGACCATGCAGCAATTCGGTATTTGATCTCAAAGAAAGATGCCAAACCAAGGTTAATCAGGTGGATCCTTTTGCTCCAGGAATTTGACTTGAAAATAAAGGACAAAAAAGGCACGGAGAATCTAGTTGCTGATCATCTTTCCAGATTAGACAATCCGGATTTGGATAGCAAAGAGAAGGTTGAAATAAACGATTGCTTCCCTGATGAACAGCTATTTGCAATCACATCTGAGATCCCATGGTTCGCCGACATTGTCAACTATCTTGTGAGTCATGTACTACCACCGGATCTAACTTCTCAGCAGAAGAAGAAATTTTTGCATGATGCAAAGAGATACATGTGGGATAAACCTTACTTGTTCAAACAATGTACAGATCTTGTGATCCGAAGATGCATTCCCGATGTCGAGACTACCAGTATATTACATGCATGTCATTCTTCTCTGTATGGCGGCCATTATGGAACGCAGAGAACCGCAGCCAAAGTACTCCAAGCCGGGTTCTATTGGCCCACTTTGTTCAAAGATGCCCACCAATTCATAAAGAATTGTGATCGATGCCAACGGGTAGGCAACATCTCCAACCGCAATGAAATGCCACTAAATGTGATCTTGGAGGTGGAGATCTTTGACGTATGGGGCATAGACTTATGGGACCATTTTCGTCATCCTGCAACAATCTCTATATCCTTCTTGCGGTTGATTATGTGTCCAAATGGGTGGAGGCTTCGGCTTTACCTACTAATGATGCTAAGGTAGTTCTTAGGTTCCTACAAAAGAGCATTTTCACTAGATTTGGCACTCCTCGGGCGATCATCAGTGATGAGGGCAGTCATTTCTGCAACAAACAGTTCACAGCCCTCCTGGCTAAATACGGGGTGAGGCACAGAATTGCCACAGCATACCACCCTCAAACAAATGGGCAAGCCGAAGTGTCAAATAGAGAGGTCAAGAGAATTCTGGAGAAGATTGTCAATCCTTCCAGAAAAGATTGGTCATTGAAGCTAGATGAAGCATTATGGGCGTACAGAACCGCCTATAAGACACCCCTCGGCATGTCCCCTTACCATGTGGTCTACAGAAAAGCTTGCCATCTCCCTGTCGAACTAGAGCACAAAGCCTATTGGGCGATCAAAAAGTTGAATTTCGACCCAACTGCAGCGAGAGAGAGGAGACTTCTACAGCTAAATGAACTTGATGAGTTTCATTTACAAGCTTATGAGAATTCTAAACTCTACAAGGAGAAAGTAAAGAGATGGCACGATCGAAAAATCATCGAGAGAAAGTTTGAACCTGGCCAAGCAGTCTTGCTATTCAACTCCAGGCTCAAATTATTCCCGGGAAAGCTCAAATCCCGATGGTCGGGTCCTTTTACCATTACCGCTGTATTCCCACACGGAGCCGTCGAAATAATTGGAAAAGACAATGAACAACCATTCAAGGTGAATAGCCAACGGCTGAAACACTATTGGGGAGGCGAAGTCGATCGCCACGAATCCTCAGTTGTCCTAGCCACGGATTAAGCACCAATGGATAGTCGAGCTATCCAACTTTAAATCAAAGCGCTTCTCGGGAGGCAACCCGAGTTTACTGTCTTACTTTTTATTCTTATGTCATTATAATTTAGTTTGTATGATTTCATGTTAACATGTTTATTTGCTTTTCAGGTGTCCAATCGCACCCTCAACCGTATGAGTTAAACAGACTTTAAGTTTGGGGGTATAAGGTACAATGCATTGCGTATGCATCGTTTGTAAGTTTGAATTAAGATTTTCGTTCCTTTTAGTTATGTTAGAAGTTTTTTTAGAAATGAGTTTTTCACCTGATATTCTAATACGTGCCAAATGTGTTTCCTATGTATTTCAAAAAAAAAATTAAAAAAAAAACAAATTTTTATCCAGCAAGTTAGAAGGTTGGCGCAGCTGCGCCGTTCCTCAAGTCATTCAGTGCGCAGCTGCGCCGGGATCTGTCAGCAAGCGGCATCTGGGCAGCTGCGCCCCACCATCAGAACATCGTCAGCGCAGCTGCGCCAGGGTCTGCCTGAGCCACATCTGAGCATCAGCGCAGCTGCGCTCCCTCAACAGTTCAACAAGGGCGCAGCTGCGCCCCTCGCCTGAAAACTTTTTTTATAAATAGGACCCGTACCCATCCATCCTGTCACATCAAAACATAAACCCTAACCCTCAACACTCTCTAGCAGTAGCAACAAACACGAAAACCCTCTCCCCACATCCCTTGCCATTTCCACTAAACCCTAGTTACACCCACTCTTCTTTCAAACCCTAACCACATTCAACCATGCCGAAGCGTGCACGCACACCCCAGCCTTCTTCTTCATCTAGCAGCGAATCCGAATCTGCGGGTGGTGGCATCAACACTCTGGATGCCACCAATTTTGTCAATCTCTCAGCCCAACACTACTACTGAGAGGTGCTGAGCGTCAAATCCTTCATACCAGAGAGGGGTTTGAAGCCCAAGGCACAAGATGGGCGAATTCTCGACCAAATCCGGCGTCTGGGTTGGTTGCTTTTCATCGAGACACCAATGTCCGCCCCGATGGCAATTGTTCGGGAATTCTATGCCAATGCCCGTGAGACCCAGAATGGCATATCTTTCGTTCAGGGCAAGCAGGTCTCCTACACCGCGCAGGCAATCAACGAGCTCTTCCGCTTGCCGTCTACTACTGCTAAGGCCACCAACTGGGTGGTATATGAGCGTTTCGAGACTGATCTCGATGCTTTGGTACGGGAGATGTGCCAACCAGGCACTCAATGGAAGACTCAGCCGGGCACCACTCTGATGGTCCATTTCCCCCAGACCGCGCTGAACCGATATGCCGAGGCATGGTACGCCTTCATCTGCGCGAGTATACTGCCGACCACCCATCACCAAGACGTGACCAGGGACAGAGCAGTTCTCTTACACCGCTGTAGACACCCAATTTTTACGTTCCCTGTACTAACCATGACAGGAGGGCAAAATCGTCAATTGAACCGGCTTGCGGGAGCGAAGGAATGGGCACAAGTGCGAACGTCCAACACCACCGCAATGATTGGCGACCAAGGCTGACGTAGCAATAGGGCCGTCCGAAGCGGGCATTCCCGAATGAGGTGGCACGTCTCCCGGAAATCCCCGGACTGTAAAATACGAGCCTGTCAGCGAAAACCGATGTTACGGCACGAAAATCGAGGCGTGGCACGAAAATCGAGAAAGTCAAACCGTCCAGCCGCGGATTGATCTGCGGCCAAATAGTGCGCCTTTTGAAAACACGGAACTCGAAATCAGGTGAGTGGAAGGCAGGCGGCCAGCCAGCCTATTTTAGCTCATTTTCATTGCAACATACAGGGAGTTGGGGGAAGTTAAGCAGTTTGGAGGAAGAAGGATTCAGCAACAGAAAAGCTCGGGAATTGAGAGGAAAATAGCTAAGTTTTTGCAACAAAATAGGAAGAAAAGAGAAAAAAAAAAAAGAGAAGATTTATACTCTTTTGATTTTTGTTGTATCAAATATTCTTCTAATCCTATTCAAATATACAAGTTTACATCCATTTGAGATCATTTGCAAGGTAAAAGTTCTCTTTGTTCTAGCAATTTATATCATATTGTTTGGTTAAATTAAATGTAATCTTCATGTATCTTGTTGGACAATCACGGAGTATGGATTATTGGTGAGGGTTCCATCGGAACAAAATTCTTCCTAATAACCCGAGGATATCCAATTAGTGAAATTTATAGCTTGTCTATGGTGATGTATTGGATGTAAATTATTTAGATTATCATTTTCGGATGTCATGGCGTATTAGACAAATCCGTGTTGGTTAGTCTTGTGGTTTCATTTTACGGGCATGTAGAAATCTCGGATATGAGCCTAGGAACGCGACCCTGTGGTCCAAATCTGATGATGGACGTTTTAATGTGTGTAATAGATTGAAGGGGCTCGTTTTTTTAACATGTAATCGTTGGGCCTTAAAACGACGCTAAGGCGGGAATCGGGTTTAAGGCCCCGTAATAGTGGAACATGTGATTGTTGGCGTTCGGGGATGTTTTGACGGCTTACATGCCCATGAATAGCCCCGACGCGTGTTTATGCTTGATTTGATTTGTAACACCAAACAAAAGATTTCCAAGCACAAAACAATAAAGATTTTTCTAAAATCAATCAAAGTAGGATATTAGCATCACGAGGCTAAAAATTGGAAATGCCAATGAAAGTCGATTCCTATTTTACGAGAAAGCTAAAGAGAAGTTGTTTTCCTTTAATGTCATGAAAATGGTTTTATAAAAAAAAAGAAATAAATGTTTTATTAAACCTTGATACATAGGGTGAAAGAGATCTTAAAAATTGCCCATTGTTTATGAAAGCAACGTATAAATCTCGATTCCTATTTGGGCTAAGGTTTAACAAATTCGTGTTTTGCCAAAACAACACTTAATGAAAAATCTCCTAGCTTTTTGCCAAATAAAATCAAACCTTTCTCATTAAAGAAATAGAGCTTTCTCGAATAGGCCAAAGGACATTCTAAAGCATTCTCCAAATAAAACACGTCTCTTTCCTAAAACACAAAAAAAGAATTCCTTTTTTATACAAAACTCACCACAACATTCATTAGGCACACACACACGCGCACATACACATTTCATGAATTAAAGGATAGGAAAGCATCAAGATTGCGGTAACCGTATTTCACGAAAGTCGGGGGGTGCCTAACACCTTCCCCTCGCTTAAGCAAGCCCCCGAACTCTATGAATCTCGATTCGCAGACCAATTAATTCGGAGTCACATATGAGCCAGCGATTTATAAAAAACGAAAACTCGGATGAGTTGATACATCCATTTCAAATATACCAACTGGCGACTCTGGTCAATTGGTTCATCATAAAAAACGATCTTTCAAAACCCCGTCGACATCAATGCCGACCTTTTCCCAAAAAATCATTCAATCAAAGGCTAAAATCGGAAAAGGACAATATCGCGAAAGAGGCGAGAGAAACCGGCGTCGACAGCTGGCGACTCTGCTGGGGAACATTAGAGGGCTTAAGCCACGTCCAAATCTTGATGCTATCCTATCCTTTAAAAATTTATAAAATGTGTGTGTGTACGATATTCTGATTTTTTTCTTTTGTTGTGTGAATGTGTGTTTTGTCCAATAAATGAATGATTGAATGGATTGCTTACTTTAAAGTAATCATTTGCATACGGTGAGGACGATGAATGTGAATGTATTTTGAGAATGTACCTCCTCCTGAGGCGAACCTGTCGGTTGCTTATTACTGGACTCGAAGGGGCTGCTCCCCGGAGATGGCTTAGGAAACGCACCACCCAAATCCGCTCCAATCGAAAGGATTCAGACGAGTAGATTGCGAAGATTTGGGAACCTTCATGCCGAAAAGCCCATGAGAGTAACCCTAGGATAGGTCAGCCTCAGATTAACCCAACGCAGGAAAAGTCTCTTCATGCCTTTTTACATTCACGCGTAAATGTCATGATCCCATTCATATATGCCTACCTTTTTGTCAAGAGAAATTACTAACCTCTATGTTTTACAGGGAACAGATGGGGAGCTTAATAGAATCATATTTAGCTTTTGTTAAAGGACTACTAACTTTCTGTTTCACAGGGAAAAGATTAAAAAACCCCAAAACACAAAAGTTACAACTTTAGCATGCATCCGCATTTTTCATTCCCCAAGACTAAACTTCGAACCCTTGTTTCTGTAGGATTGCTCCTCAAACACGTTCGCAATCTAAGAGAGCCCAGAACTCTACATCTGAAATGGCTGATATTCCATCTACCAGTTCTGGTTCCATATCTAGGGAGGAATTTGATGACTTTAAGAAGCAGATGGTAGAAATGGCCATAATGCTAAAGGAGCAATTGATGCCCAGACAGGATCCACCTAAGGAAGATCCACCTCAACTTAAGGGCGAGCCAGTCGTCCCAAAGGCCATTCCCGTACCAAACAAGATAGTGATTACTATCCCGGAAGAGGGAGATACAGATGACCTGCGAAAGAAAATGAGACAAATGGAGGAAACCATCCAATCTATGAAGGGCATAGAGTCCCTAGGCAGGGTTAACTATTCATATTTATGTGTCTTTCCCGGAGCCAGATACCCGGAGAAATTTAAAATCCCCGAATTTGAAAAATACAATGGGAAGGGGGATCCTTACACACATTTAAAAATCTACATCAGGGAGCTTGGATCTTACGCCGAGGATGAGGGTCTTAGGATGCAACTTTTCCAAAAAAGTTTGACGGGAGAAGCGAGAATCTGGTACGCCCGTCTTGACAATGCTCGGATCCATAATTGGGAAGAGTTGGCCCATACCTTCTTAACACAGTATAGCTTCCAGGCACAAATGGCCCCAGATAGATACCAAATGACAAAAGTTAAGAAGCAACCCAGGGAATCCTTCAGGGATTATGCACAACGATGGAGGGGCATGGCCGCACAGGTGAATCCCCCGATGAGCGAGTCGGAGATGGTGATGACCTTTGTAGACATTCAAGAGGCACCGTATTATGAGCGGGTCATCTCGGGGATTGGAAGACCCTTTGCTGAAATGATTAAACATGGAGAAATGGTGGATATGGGGTTGAAATCTGGCAAAATCCGGGATTTTACGGCTTTGGAAATAGCTGCAGAACAAATACAGAATGGAAACTATGGCAGCACTTCCCGGAGGGTCCAAAAGAAGAAGGAGGAGGATGTTTCCCTCATCCTGCAGGGGTCGTCCAGAAAGGCAGAAAGCAATCCTCCAGTACAAGTACAGAGGGTAGGGCCATCCCGACAGCCTAACTTCGCTGATCAGAGGGCGGAAGGGCGAAGGAGATATGAGGCCTCGCAAAATCGAGTATTCACCCCGCTCGGGGAGCCTCTTGAACGGGTCTTAGCGGTATTAGTAGCCCAAAAGAAGATAGTTGGTTTGGCACCCCCGAGTGACCCAAAGGGAAGAAGGTTTGACCCAAGCAAGCGATGTGCATACCACTCAAGTTCCCCTGGTCATGATACATAGGACTATTGGACGTTGAAGCACAGAATCCAAAACCTGATTGATAGTGGGGAAATTGTGGTGGAACAGCCAGACTCCCCAAACGTTAAGGCCAATCCCCTGCCAAGGCATGATGGAGGGGGAGTCAATGTGGCAGAGGCCAGTGAAGCCGAGGGGCCGTCAAGGTTGAACTATGTGCAAAAAATTGAGGAAATGATCAACATGATAAATGATCACGGGATTACACGGGGAGTGCCCATCAGGTTGATAGGTGTAAGTAGAAATACCTCGGAGGGACCTGTCAAGTTGGCGGCTCTGAAACCCCTCATCCTTGCCGTGAGATCGCAGCTCCCGGTCAGCAGTCTAAAGACGGTACCATGGAATTATGGGGGGTACCAGAGGAAGCGGCCAGTTGTGCTTCCGTGACAACAAGGGGGAATCCCTTTTATCTTCCCGGGCGTGTCCTTGAGTGCCGAAAGAAGAAAAATGAAGAAATCTCCGAGGAAAAGGCCATAGAATTCTTGAAAAGGATGGATCACCCGGAAAAAAGAGGGATCCAGATATTAAATGAGGAGTCCACCCTGACATCAATCATGGACTTGGTGTTATCGTCCGGTGATCATTGCAAAACCCTGGCAAAAGTCCTGGAGGAGGCATACGTGCCCAAGGAAATTAGTGAGGAAGGTTTCGGCCAGCTAGTGGGCCACCTGTTGGAGAATGATGTAATATCCTTTGCAGGTGATGACATCCCCAAGGAGGGAAGGGGGCACCGAAAACCGCTACATATTGCAGTAGTCTCCTCGGGTTATATCATGAATGGGGTGCTGATTGATGGGGGATCGGCGTTGAATATATGTCCCCTCAGCACATTGCAAAAGATGAACATCAATCCCAAGCGCCTATGGGCCAGTCATGTAGTGGTGCGAGCCTTCGATGGTTCCCGGAGGGATACAATTGGAGAGATAGAATTGCCGGTGGAAATAGGACCTTGTACTTTTGATATCTCTTTCCAAGTCCTAGACATTGCGGCAAGTTATAACCTGTTACTAGGGAGGCCGTGGATACACATGGCCGGGGCAGTTCCTTCCACTCTACACCAGCAAATCAAACTAATCATCGATGGGAATCTGATAACGATCTCGGCAGAATGTGATGGCCCTTCTCCTCCCAGGAATGGCCTGCCAGTTATTAATGTGGACGAGTCGGTGGCACCTGCCAGTTTTCAGGCGCTGGAAATCAGCACTCCCCACTACAGATGCCTGGGAGCCCCAGCCGTGAAACCTAAGATCTCTCTAGAGCTCACCTTCGTTGCAAAAGAAATGATGAAAATGAAATTCCAGCCTGGACAAGGATTAGGAAAGAGTAGCCAAGGAATCACCGAGCCCATTCAACTACCCCATCAGATAGGTAAAGCAGGGTTGGGATATCGTGAAGGCGTAGCACGGAGACACCGTCAAAGTGTGTCCCCGATTCGACTGGCTGGCAGTCTGGTGACCAGGGTCAACAATGAACCGGGGATAAGCGAGCCTGTGATTGAGTCAGGGGATGAAGAATTAACCCCCGCAAGTGATAAATCGGCTAAGAGGGAGAGTTTCCTACAGGAGGTCGCGAGAGAGTTTGAAACCAATTGCCATATCCCCGGACAATTAACAAGCAGTAGAGAGGGGACGGATGTTGTCACGCCACTGGGAGCCCAACAAGGAGTGCCTGTCATCGATTGGGCAGGGCTAGTGATTCCCGAAGAAGGTAGGAGGAGGGACTCAGGCGATGTAGCCGTAGTCATCGGGGAAGTGTCCGATGTGAAGCCCCCTTTTATCCAGTGCATTTCATCTGACCTGACCGTCGACAACTGGACCATGAAACCAGTGATATCCAAACAAGGGTAAAACCCGGCATCAGGGTGGTAAACCCCAGAGGATGGGAGGATGAAGAAGTTTATTTTTGTTGTTGTTATTTTGTATTTTGCATAATTATGTCGTTTCGTCATGTTATTTGAAAATGTGATCGTCGTGAAAAATAACTTATATATGACAAGTATTTTGTTTCATGTCAGGTGTACCAATTTGAGTAGTCCTTGCCTAACAAACGGTCTTTCAAATTTGAATGATGATTATGATTTTGACATTGAGCTGGATTTCGATTTGATGGGCAATAAGCAGGACGACACAGATTACGACGATGCGCCTGACGAGATCAAAGGATGGGTCGAGGATAAACCCAAACCCAACTTAGACCAAACCATCACTATAGATATAGGAATCCCTGACAAGCCAAAAGAACTCAAAATAGGGACGGACCTTACCCCCAGCCAAAAAGCCGAAATGACTGAGTTGCTAAACCAATATGAGGATGTCTTTGCCTGGTCTCATGAGGATATGATCGGATTGTCCACCGACATTGTGGTACACCGATTGCCCATCAAGGAGGGTTTCAGGCCTGTCAAGCAAAAATTAAGAAAGTTAAAACCGGAGTGGAGCTTAAAGGTGAAGGAGGAGATCATCAAGCAGTTCAGGGCGGGAATCATTATGGTGTCCACTTACCCAGAATGGTTGTCCAATGTAGTCCCAGTGGCTAAGCCTGGAGGGAAGGTGAGGGTATGTGTAGATTATAGAGATCTAAACAAGGCCAGTCTCAAAGATAACTTCCCGGTGCCTTTCATACACATCCTGGTGGATAACACAGCCCAGTACGAGATGTACTCTTTTGTGGATTGCTTTGTGGGGTATCATCAGATAATGGTGGCGGAGGAAGATCGAGAAAAGACCGTTTTCATCACCCCTTGGGGCACCTTCTGCTATAGACGATTGGCTTTCGGTCTCACGAACGCGGGGGCTACTTACCAAAGAGCCATAATGGCCCTGTTCCACGACATGATGCATAAGGAGATAGAGGTCTACGTGGATGACATTATTGTAAAATCAAGGGTAGAATCTGATCATATAACCCATCTTAAAAAGCTATTCGATCGACTCATAAAGTATAATTTGAAGCTCAATCCAGCAAAGTGTGCTTTCGGAGTGCAGTCGGGTAAGTTCTTGGGATTCCTGGTTAGTGATCGAGGCATTGAGTTGGATCCAGCAAAGATTAAGGCCATTGTGGATATGCCGGCACCTCACACGAAGAAGGAGATAAGAGGATTCCTGGGAAGAATAAACTTCATCAGCCGCTTCATATCCCACTTGACAACTACATGTGAGCCAATTTTCAAACTGTTAAGGAAAGGTGCTTCCCAAGAGTGGAATGAGCAATGTCAGAGGGCTTTTCAAACCATTAAAAAGCAGCTGACTGAGGCACCAATGCTGGTACCCCCGAAGGACGAGATCCCTCTGTTTATGTATATATCGGTCAATGCCATCGCAATGGGATGTATGCTGGGACAGAAAAATGAGGCAAGTAAAGAGCAGGCCATCTATTACCTCAGCAAGAGATTCAGCCAATGTGAACAGAATTACACTCCCATCGAGAAGACCTGTTGCGCTCTGGCCTGGGCTGCAGGGAGATTACAGCACTACCTCCATGGGCATACGACGTACCTGATATCAAGAATGGATCCCCTGAAATATATTTTTGAAAGGCCCATGCTGAACTGTCGATTGTCAAGATGGCAGTTAATCTTACAACAGTTCGACATGGTGTACGTGACCCAGAAGGCCATGAAAGGGCAGGGAATCGCAGATCAGTTGGCAGAAACCCCGTCAGGAGGGATGGAGCCGTTAGAAACTCCTCTCCCGGGCGAAGATATATTTTGGGTATCACACGCGAAATGTGATGACGAGGGGCAGTTCTGGAAGCTGTATTTTGATGGTGCCATGAATGCTGGGGGGGCAGGAGCCGGAGCGGTCCTGGTCTCTATCACCGGAGAGCAGTACCCTGTGGCCACTAAATTGCAGTTAAGCAATTCAAACAACACAGCTGAATACGAGGGATGTATATTGGGACTCTGCTTTACCCGCGACATGGGAGTGAAAAGACTAGCGGTGTTCGGGGATTCAGAATTGGTAATCAGACAAGCGATCGGGGTGTACAACACTAAAGAGCTTCGGTTACTTCCATACCATCGTTGTGTTACCCAGTTGATGCAAGAGTTCGAAGATATCGCTTTCCGCCATATTCCCCGGGGACGGAATGATTTTGCAGATGCATTGGCAACTCTGGCTTCCTTAATCCATATAATCAAAAGAAAAGACATTCCACAGATTGAGATAGCCGTACAGAATGCCCCGGCATATGAAGAACATGTGGCAGTATTATCAGACGAGGCGGTGTTGCCAAAGCAGCCTTGGTATCACGACATAAGGGAGTACTTGAGGGATAGATCCATTCCCAACCAGGCAAGCCGAGCTGAGAGGATGAGAATTCAAAAGATGGCAATGAAGTTTTACCTGAGTGGGGATTCACTCTACAAGAGGGATGCTGGGTTAGGACTGTTGCAATGCGTAGATGAGACACAGGCCCAAAAGATTATGAATGAAATACATGGTAGGGTGTGTGGGCCACACATGAGTGGACCGATGCTGGCCAAAAAGATCTTGAGAACGGGGCATTATTGGTTAACGCTGAAAGCTGATTGCGATGATCATGTCAAACGGTGTTACCAATGCCAGGCGCACGGTAACGTGATCCATACGCCTCCCAATGAACTGCACTGTATGACATCCCCGTGGCCATTTTCAATGTGGGGAATGGATGTAATCGGACCAATAGAGCCCAAAGCGAGCAACGGACACCGATTCATTTTCGTCATGATCGATTACTTCACCAAATGGGTAGAAGCAGCTTCTTTCCCCAAAGTAACTCAGGAGGTCATCGTCGGTTTCATCAGGAATAATGTCATTTGTCGATACGGGCAACCTGAGGTTTTGGTCTCCAACAATGCCAAGAATTTAAACAACGCCCTCATGAAGGGACTGTGTGACCAGTTTAAGATCAAACACCTCAATTCCGTCCTTTACCGTCCTAAGATGAATGGGGCAGTGGAGGCTGCAAACAAGAACATCAAGAGGATCATGGCGAAAA
Organism: Aralia elata; assembly: GCA_034770075.1. Lineage (NCBI taxonomy): Eukaryota > Viridiplantae > Streptophyta > Magnoliopsida > Apiales > Araliaceae > Aralia > Aralia elata. The sequence continues at coordinate 29,932,882 of CM068387.1, forward strand.
TGTCTGCTAATCATCGGGGATGGCCGGATTTACTACCCCTCACCCTGCTGGCATACCGAACGTCAACGCGTACTTCTACAGGGGCAACCCCTTACGCTTTGGTGTATGGAATGGAGGTCGTTCTGCCAATTGAGGTTGAGATGGCATCCCTCAGAATAATGATCGATGCTCAGATAGGCGAGGAGGATTGGATGCAGAGTCGATACGACCAATTGGCCCTAATTGATGAAAAAAGGGTGGCTGCTGTTTGGCACGGTCAGTTATATCAACAAAGGATCTCTCGATCATACGACAAAAGGATAAGACCTCGGAAGTTCAAGGAAAATGATTTGGTACTAAAAAGAGTCATGCCTTGTCAAGATGAAGCCAAGGGGAAGTTCGCCCCGAACTGGGAAGGACCATTTGTGATTAAGAAAGTGCTATCCGGAGGAGCCCTCATATTGCAGGAAATGGATGGTGAGGTATTTCCACAACCCCTCAATTCCGACTCGGTGAAGCGGTTCTACGCTTGAATCATCAGTTCTCCCTTTTCTTTGAAAACAAACTACGTAGGACCTGATCTCCCAACTTGTAGGGGTACGTAGGCAGCCATCATGGCACGGTCCGATCCCTTAAAAAAAATAATAATCCTTTTCCTAACCCAAACCAATTCCCAATAGCCAGGAAAAGCCCTCCTCTGCCCTCGAAACCTTCCCAATACCAGCCCTAATCAGATTCATCCCGAGTAACATAAACCTAGCCCAACCAAACAGTCAGCCAAAATCTAAAACTCAATCCAATGAAATCGACAGGGGTACGGCAATGTCTGTCAGATCTCCATCAAGACTTGAGAAGAGAAGGAAGGCGAAATGTCAAAATCGTGGTCAACTGGATAAAATGAGGGTCCAATGGAAGGCAATGATACGACGAAAAGGGAAAATGACTAAATTTAAATGCATGTTTATATATATAAGTCATTTTATTACAAGATTTCTCTTTCAATAACCGATGAAACTAACATAGTCTATGCAGGAAATAAAATAATCTACAAATCTGAAACTAGCTGAAGCAGGATGGATAAAGTGGTGGATAGATCTGAAGCATCAGCATCCCCTGCAATCTGCTGCCCCATCATATCAATACGATCCAATAAAGCAGTGGCTCGGCTGACAGTCCCAGAATGAGCATCTATAACTGCCCTGGTCTGAAGTATAATGGCATCTCTGTCAGCAATGGCAGCATCTCTAGCCAGAATGGCATCATCTTTCTCGACTAGAGCGGCATCCCTCTCAGCCTCAGTAGTAACCAAGGCCAGGCGGAGTCGGGTATCCTCAATGACCCAACTAGGGGCAGAATCAGCTGAGATGGAGTGATCTGCGGTACCATCTGGGAAAATCAATCCAGAATCATCAGAGGCCCCGATCTGACTCAAACCAACCGGATCCGAGTCTCCGCGCAACCACTGCACGTAAGCAAATGTCTGGATGTGGCAGCTCTCACTATATTCGGCAAAGATCCGGCGAGACCAAAGATCGTATACCTGCAGTAAATCCCTCTCTGTCTGGGATGATATAAGGAATCGATAGGCGGTTGCGCCCGCGAAGGGGTGAAAATCCTGTGTCTGATCAAACTGCCCCATGACCGCTAGGGGATGATAAGTCGTCACGCCCCTCAAGCCAGCAACGGGAATGAAGTCCAGGTCGGGCACGTAAGTCAAAAAGCTCATAAAGGAGCAATAACCCGAATAGACCAGTAGATGAAAGGGATCCTCAGTGACCGACAAAAATGATGTCCAGGAGGCCACATCAGTACAGCTCACGGGACGAAACGAAAACTGCGTGGCTATGTCATGGCTAAAGCAAAACCACACGTACAATAAAGTCGAGCTCCCTCTGAATACTCTGCCGCGGAAAGACTGGCAATATGAGGCCGACATGTAGATATCCGCCAATATCATGGGAAGAATGGTGTGATCCTCCTGAAGGGCTCTAACGGCCGCAACAATCTGCAGGTCCAAATGATCGGGTCCTGCAGGCAAGTACAAAACTGAGATGACACAGGCCATCAGAACGTCCACTCTCAAGGCACCCCAGCGCTCCTCGGACACGGAAAAAATCACCGAAGAAAAGACGAAAACCGTCAGGTGAGCCAAATCGGTCAATCAAGAACTGAAGGGGAACCATATGGTCTGATGTGATCACCGGTAACAAGACAGCCCTCCGCAAACCGGTGAAAGTCAAGAATTGACGGCGCATGGAACCAACTGTAACCCTAGCACAAGGTCTATCCAAAGGCAAGCCGGTGAAACGAGCATACTCCTCGAGGGTGGGGGTCAGCTCTACCGTCCCTAACCTGAACACCTGACGAGCAGGCGCCCAATAGCTCAGAATACCATCCACAAAGCCCGCTGGCACCTGGAAGGATAATAGGGACCAAGAATGGCCCAAAAGACCATCTGCGATGACCCTGTCAGCCGGCAATAAACTGTTCAACTAGTGGAGGAGACTGCCAACCAACCCTATGGGAGGAATGGAATCCAAACGTACCACGATATCTGAGGACGACATCTGTGAAAAAATAGTATCAAAAGACTGTACAGGGGTCATTTTCTATCCATAAATAAAAAGCATGCATCGTACAAATAATAATAAGACAAATGAATTTCATAGACATGAAAGATAAAAGTTGTGCATAATGAGTAAATGAGTTCAGTACATAGTGCATAAAATGAAAGAAAAAATAAAACTAAACAGGTGCAGGTACAAAAGCCCTATCCTATCCTGATCTAAATAAAATCAATCTCATCTATGAAAGCAGGATCCTGGAACTGATCCCCTGGGGTCGTCGAAGTCGGAGGCCCGAAGTTCATGTCGCGGATGTATGGCTGCGCTGTGGCATCAGATGAGCTCGGGCCCGCATCATAACCCGCACCATCAGGATCGTAGGCATAAGCATCCTCTGGAGTCCGGCCTAACACCCGAAGATATAAGGACAGCTGGTCTACCTGGCGGGTCAGAGTGGCGATCTGCTCAGCATGGGTAGGACTCCGAACGCAGGCTGCCCAGTCAGTCATCATCACCGAGCCGGGGACCATATCCCCGAGGAAGAATGTGGCCTGGGTCTGAGGACCGATAGTGCGGGGCACCCACCAAGTACGGAAAGCATCACTCGTACTGGGACCCGTGGAAAGCATCCGGTCGTCCACCCCTGCTAGCGTGATCTCCGAAGGCTGAGAATCCAGCGGCCAGGAGGTAGTGAAAGGAAGGGAATGCGGGATACGAATCTCTCCAGTAACACATCTGAATGTGCGCTCCCCCAGGTACATCACCCATCCTCCAACACTCTACAAAGTGAGGCGACGGGTGGAAAGCTCGAACTCCGGGCCAGAAGGATGCCCATCATCAAATCCCACAGCCAGATGCTCGGAGAGGTAGGGAACCCAGACGACATTAGCAGCCATGATCAGCTCCAGCTGGATGCGATAGTGTGCAAAGCTGCCAGATACCGGGACCTCCTCCAAAGTGCTATGATGCCATCGCCGGCCCCGGGGATAAGTGTCCAGGCCAAGAGTAGTGACGGGCCTCAGGCATGGAAGACGTTCGTAGGCCCAGAACTGCGAACAGAAACAATGAAAAGCATGAGCAACCGACAAATGCAGAAAAGAGAAATAAATGAAGGAAAGTCCAGTAAGAAAAGAGGAGGATAAGCCTCACCAGCAAGAAATGATAGAATCCGAGCCAAGCATCTGTCTGGCCCTCCGAACGTAGACGAAGACCGTGGAGGAAATAAGCAAAGGTGAATGACCCCCAATCATAGTCACTGATACAGTCCACGTCTCTGACAGCTCCTACGACGCTGAAATGAATGGTGGAGGAGTTGTTCCCTAGGAAACAACCCCTCATAATGGTCAGGAACAGGCGTCGTAGCAGAATGTCCCGGGTGCCCTGATCCGCTGGAATAGGCAGTGCATACAGACCCCCGACAGCATCGACAGCCAAAGCACCAGACCGAATGCTACGGGCCTTAAAGACCCGGTCCTCAGCGACGAAGCCCAATAAAGCCCGGACCTCCGCTGGAGTGATGTCAAGATCCAGAGGGACGCGGGATCCAGTGAACTCGATGCCCGTGATGTACCTCCAGTCCCAGGGAGTCAGCACAACCTCGCAGTCAAGAAGGTGAAGAGAGTGCGTCTGGTGGAACCAGCGCTCGGATAAGGCCCTCATGTAACCCCAGGGGCACTGGCGGGGAATGATGGTGAAGAAGTGACGAAAGCCCCAGGAGTCCACCACCGCCGGGTACTCACTATGCAGAGCTGTATAGAGGGAATATATGTTGAACCAGTTACCCCTCGGCTGAGTAAACTCGGGCACCTAGGGCAATTACTAATGGGTCAGTCCAGATAAAAGGGAAATTGAGAAATTGGGAATGAAATGAGAATAGAACTGAATATACCTCATTAGCCACGAGAGATGCTGAGGGGTGACGACTGAGATCCCGACCCAATAGATCGGGTATCTGCACAGATGCGCCAGACGGGGCGCTATGAGGAGATGGAGCCGGTGTGCTGGAGGATGGCCCCTCTGCCGCAACCTCCGGAAGAACAGCCTCCTCAACGTCCGGGTGATCGGGACGGATGACAGCCTCCGCCAAGCGAAGAGCCTGACGGGTCCGAGGAAGAACAGGGGCAGGTGCAGCCCTACGACGGCGAACACCCGAGGTCCGAGACGCAGAAGAGCTACTAGGAGCGTCGGGATCCATAGCTGGAATAGAACAAGCGAAGAGGAAGGTAAGTTCCCTTTTGAACTACGTCACGAATATTCTAAATTCCTACTCTCATCATATAATTAATGCAGCATGATGCATGTTTACTATATATAAAAAAAAAAATTGGCAGAGTTCCATCTGTAAAATGGGCATCCCATGCATATCCAAACATGTTTTCCATCAATCCAAGCCTCAAACAGATCAAAGTTGCATTCATATGTGTAATTACAGCATGTAAAGGACCATAATGCATGATTTTCTTTCAAAAAAGGAACAACAGATATGTGGAACCGCATCATAAGCATAAAATAGGACTCACACAGTTGATACATAGCATGTATATATGATAATACATAGCATAGCATTGTAAAGCATACATTTCTATCTATAGCATGTAAATAGCCAAATGTATAGCAAAACATTGACGAATTTGAAAAGTGAACGGTCAAAGTGTTACCTATAGCGCGTAAATCGATCCTACCAGAGCAGTTTTTGCAGAAAGGTTGGAAAACTCGGCAAAAGACCCTTGCAAACGAGCAAAATCGCAAGAATCTATGTGGGGTACGAAGTTGAAAGTAACAGATCTGGAAGTGGTGAGCCGCTTAAGAATCCCGATCTTGGTCGCAGATCCATCTGCGGCTGGCCCTGGTGGGTCCCCCTGGTTCCCTTGCAGCCATTTGATGTGTTTAGTGAAAATAAATTACAAGATGGGTGACCGGCGACGATACCCGGCCCCGACAAAACGATCGACCGGCGACGATAACCAGCGATTACGAGATGGGTGACCGGCGACGATACCCGGCCCCGACGAGACAATCGACCGGCGACGATAACCGACAATTACGAGATGGATGTCTGGCGACGAAAACCGGCTCCGACAAGATAACCAACCGGCGACGATACCCCGGGGGTTACGAGATGGGTGACCGGCGACGATACCCGGCCCCGACGAGACAATCGACCGGCGAAGATAACCGGCGATTACGAGATGGATGTCCGGCGACGAAAACCGGCTCCGACAAGATAACCAACCGGCGACGATACCCGGGGGTTACGAGATGGGTGACCGGCGACGATACCCGGCCCCGACGAGACAATCGACTGGCGACGATAACCGGCGATTACGAGATGGATGTCCGGCGACGAAAATCGGCTCTGACAAGATAACCAACCGGCGACGATACCCGGGGGTTACGAGATGGGTGACCGGCGACGATACCCAGCCCCGACGAGACAATCGACCGGCGACGATAACCGGCCATTACGAGATGGATGTCTAGCGACAAAAACTGGCTCCGACAAGATAACCAACCGGCGACGATACCCGGGGGTTACGAGATGGGTGACCAGCGACGATACCCGGCCCCGACGAGACAATCGACCGGCGACGATAACCGGCGATTACGAGATGGATGTCCGGCGACGAAAACCGGCTCCAACAAGATAACCAACCGGCGACGATACCCGGCCCCGACGAGATGATCGACCGGCGACATTAACCGGCAATTACGAGATGGATGTCCGGCGACGAAAACCGGCTCCGACAAGATAACCAACCGGCGACGATACCCGGGGGTTACGAGATGGGTGACCGGCGACGATACCCGGCCCCGACGAGACAATCGACCGGCGACGATAACCGGCGATTATGAGATGGATGTCCGGCGACGAAAACCGGCTCTGACAAGATAACCAACCGGCGACGATACCCGGGGGTTACGAGATGGGTGACCAGCGACGATACCCGGCCCCGACAAGACGATCATCCGCATCGACACCCTTTTAAGAATGTTTTGCATCCATTGCATCTTACATTGCATCATAAATCATATGTGTTGCATCACGTATGTATTGTCATCCTTGTGCATTGTCATTCATGCATCGAGTGTCTATTCTTTATCCTGTTCATTTCATTTAAACATTGCATAAACATGATAAAGAAGGGCAGCTGTAGACACCCAATTTTTGCGTTCCCTGTACTAACCATGACAGGAGGGAAAAATCGTCAATTGAACCGGCTTGCGGGAGCGAAGGAATGGGCACAAGTGCGAACGTCCAACACCACCGCAATGATTGGCGACCAAGGCTGACGTAGCAATAGGTCCGTCCGAAGCGGGCATTCCCGAATGAGGTGGCACGTCTCCCGGAAATCCCCGGACTGCAAAATACGAGCCTGTCAGCGAAAACCGACAGCCACGAAAATCGAGGCGTGGCATGAAAATCGAGAAAGTCAAACCGTCCAGCCACGGATTGATCTGCGGCCAAATAGTGTGCCTTTTGAAAACACGGAACTCGAAATCAGGTGAGTGGAAGGCAGGCGGCCAGCCAGCCTATTTCAGCTCATTTTCGTTGCAGCATACAGGGAGTTGGGGGAAGTTGAGCAGTTTGGAGGAAGAATGATTCAGCAGCAGAAAAGCTCGGGAATTGAGAGGAAAATAGCTAAGTTTTTGCAACAAAATAGGAAGAAAAGAGAAAAAAAAAAGAGAAGATTTATACTCTTTTGATTTTTGTTGTATCAAATATTCTTCTAATCCTATTCAAATATACAAGTTTACATCCATTTGAGATCATTTGCAAGGTAAAAGTTCTCTTTGTTCTAGCAATTTATATCATATTGTTTGGTTAAATTAAATGTAATCTTCATGTATCTTGTTGGACAATCACGGATTAGGGATTATTGGTGAGGGTTCCATCGGAACAAAATTCTTCCTAATAACCCGAGGATATCCAATTAGTGAAATTTATAGCTTGTCTATGGTGATGTATTGGATGTAAATTATTTAGATTATCATTTTCGGATGTCATGGCGTATTACACAAATCCGTGTTGGTTAGTCTTGTGGTTTCATTTTGCGGGCATGTAGAAATCTCGGATATGAGCCTAAGAACACGACCCCGTGGTCCAAATCCGATGATGGACGTTTTAATGTGTGTAATAGATTGAAGGGGCTCGTTTTTGTAACATGTAATCGTTGGGCCTTAAAACGACGCTAAGGCGGGAATCAGGTTTAAGGCCCCGTAATAGTGGAACATGTGATTGTTGGCGTTCGGGGATGTTTTGACGGCTTACATGCCCATGAATAGCCCCGACGCGTGTTTATGCTTGATTTGATTTGTAACACCAAACAAAAGATTTCCAAGCACAAAACAATAAAGATTCAATCAAAGTAGGATATTAGCATCACGAGGCTAAAAATTGGAAATGCTAATGAAAGTCGATTCCTATTTTACGAGAAAGCTAAAGAGAAGTTGTTTTCCTTTAATGTCATGAAAATGGTTTTACAAAAAAAAAAAAGAAATAAATGTTTTATTAAACCTTGATACATAGGGCGAAAGAGATCTTAAAAATTGCCCATCGTTTATGAAAGCAACGTATAAATCTCGATTCCTATTTGGGCTAAGGTTTAACAAATTCGTGTTTTGCCAAAACAACACTTAATGAAAAATCTCATAGCTTTTTGCCAAATAAAATCAAACCTTTCTCACTAAAGAAATAAAGCTTTCTCGAATAGGCCAAAGGACATTCTAAAGCATTCTCCAAATAAAACACGTCTCTTTCCTAAAACACCAAAAAAGAATTCCTTTTTTATACAAAACTCACCACAACATTCATTAGGCACACACACACACACGCACATACACATTTCATGAATTAAAGGATAGGAAAGCATCAAGATTACGGTAATCATATTTCACGGAAGTCGGGGGGTGCCTAACACCTTCCCCTCGCTTAAGCAAGCCCCCGAACTCTATGAATCTCGATTCGCAGACCAATTAATTCGGAGTCACATATGAGCCAGCGAATTATAAAAAACGAAAACTCGGATGAGTTGGTACATCCATTTTAAATATACCAACTGGCGACTCTGGTCAATTGGCTCATCATAAAAAACGATCTTTCAAAACCCCGTCGACATCAATGCCGACCTTTTCCCAAAAAATCATTCAATCAAAGGCTAAAATCGGAAAAGGACAATATCGCGAAAGAGGCGAGAGAAACCGGCGTCGACAACCGCATTCTGCGAGGTGGGAGCATTGACGTGGGGTACATCATCCACCAGTCCATGCTTCGGTTCATGCGTCCAGTCACTTCTGGTGCCATTACACACGCCTCGATTATCACACGCCCTTGTCTTGCGGCGAAGGTGGAATGGGGTGAGGAGACCCTCTAGTTACCCATGAGGGATATCGACAATGCCACGATCAGGAAGTTTAATGTATGGCGCAGTGGAGAGTCCCGTCCCAATGGGTTAGGTTTTATTATTGCTGATGAGGAGAAGGAGGACAGTGACGAGGAGGAGCCTGCACCGCCAGTGCAGCAGGGGGGAGTCGGTGGACATGAGTGCGAGATGCGCCGCCTGCAGCGCCGCATGGACGCGCTACACACGAGCTTCAGAGACTACAGTGTCTCCTTTGCAGGTGCACTGTCCGAGGCATTCAGCCAGCAGGGGGTCCACATCGAGTTTCCCACCTTTGGAGCCAACATCCCTTATCCTCCGCCTGACACACCGCCTGGCGACGTCGAGGACGACTCTTAGGGGAGTACTCTTTACCCTTTTATCTCTAATGAGGACATTGAATATTTTAAGTTTGGGGGTATTAGGCTTGCCTTTATTTTTTGTGATGCTTTTATCTGTTTCTATTAGTTTATGTGATTGTCTTCTTTAAACCTTATTAATATTTGGGATTAAAAAAAATTGAATAAATGCTTGGTTAGCCTAGTTTTGTGGCCTTTGATATTCGAGTAAGTACGCCCTAGGGGATGTCTCTACACCTAGTGCCCTAAGACCAATTGGTTTGGGAGTCGTTGCTCGAAAGCTCGCTACATGGGTATCATTGAAAAGCCTAAGGGAACTAGGAATTGCACAACCAAGTATCATAGTTCGAATAACCTCTAAGTCGGTCCCCAATTTAGACATAGCGTTGTCTTATATGTTGCTTACCCTATTTGTCGTGTTGCAAGTTTGAGTATACGAATTTCCCCCTAAGAAACATATTATGAGAATCATGTGGGTTGCTATAAGTTTGATGAATACTACACACACACACTTTATCGCTCGCTACAAGGTTTGATTTGCATGACCGTCATGGTACATGAACTAAGTTTGGTTAGTAGCATTATGTTCTTCTGAGGCAAAACTCTTTTGGATTGTTTACTAATTGATGAGGGTCATGGTGCATTCTTAGATTATTGCATTTCATCCATGTTTGCATTTATTTCATTGTAATTGCTTGAGGACAAGCAACAGTTCAAGTTTGGGGGTATTTGATAAGTAGGTTTTATACCTACTTATTGGATACTATTTTGCTTCATTTGTTGCTTAACTTGTAGCTCCATAGTATGTTTTCATGCATTTTTCCCTTCCTTTCGGTATTGCTTCACTATTTGCATTATATGGTGTTTGCACAGTTGTTGGTTAATTTGATACGAGTTATGATGCATTTGTTGTTTAGGAGCTAAGTGAATTTTTGTTGCTTGTGCAGGACACGAGAACCGAGAAATCAGGCTACAGCAGTGCAGCAGCCGACTGGTAGCCTGCGCAGCTGCGCCCAGCTTGGCCTTGTGGCCGGCGCAACTGCGCCCCCTGTTCCTGCCGATGCTCCTCAGCACAGTTACGCCCCTTTTGCAAAGGGTACCGACGTAGCTGCGCCTGTCGCCAGCCAGCCATGCAGACACGTTCCAGACAGCGAAGCAGCACTACCAAAAATCATGCAATGCCAGATTTTGAGGGATTAGTGGAGCAAAACTTTATTAGTGGGAATCAGAATAAGTCAATAGAAGACAAATTAAGCATGTAATATAATGAATTGAGAATTCAATTTTGAGAGAGCTTCTCCCACACGAAAATTGGAAAGTTTACTGCATTTTCTAGTTCCAACATTGAAACCACCAGCTGAGCATCAATTTTGCTCGAGAACTGAAGAATGGAGCTACATGGATGCTGAATTGAAGCTTGGGAGCAAGAAATCAACAATCAACACAACTTGAAAAATCATCAGAAGTTGCAGAAACGGAAGAACGGAAATAGGGAGCTTTATTATTTTCTGTTTTTTGATTAATTTTCCTATTCTGTAATTATGATGATGAACCAATTGTGTATGATGAATCCTATTATTGTTATTATGAACTAAATTTAATTCTTGGAATTATAATGAATCTTTTGCATTACTGAAAATTGAAATGCTTCCTTATTATTGCTAGTTGGTTATGAAATGAATGTCTAGTATAATTTATACTTAATGTTTAATTGCTTGATCACCAATTACCATGATAATTTATATGGAATTGAGAAAGGAAGTATAAGTTGAGATCTGATTATGCTAGCATATGTTCATAATATTTGCACTCCTCATGAATTTATGTTTCGTGCTTAGGATAGAGATATACTGAAGTACCATATGTGGTCAATTGAGAACTTATGCTTCAACCCTTTTGATTATAATTCACATAGAGATATAGTGCGTTAGTCATCTAGGGTGTTCACATTCATTCTATCAATTGTGGATTTAGTGTGATATGAATATGGTGCATCGAGAGGTGGTCATATTTTACATTCGTGTTCTCGACCAACATTCCATAATAATCAATTAGCAACAATAGGAAGCATGGAAATTTAAGTTTGCAATAAGTGAAATTATAATCCCAAGCCCATAAAATCTGTATTTATACAATCATAATTTGTTTTATTTGTTTCTTTAGTAATCATTAGATAATTTTATCATTGTAATCAATTGTTTAAAGAGACCAAAATAATTATAAAATCGGTGTTTGTAGTCATAAATGCAATTCTATTCCTCGTGGGATCGATACTTTACTTACTTTATATTACTTGTGGATCACGTGCACTTGCGTGTATGAGTCGTATTTGTTATACATATAAATACACCAACAAGTTTTTGGTGCCGTTGCCGGGGAATTGTAATTGCGTTTATAACTTTCATCATCAATTTAAATTAGGTTGGTTTTAGTTAAACAAATCTGTTCTTGTCTAAATTCTATTTTATTTTCTTTTACATTATGAAAGGTACTCTTGAGTAGTGCATGCATACTCGATCGAAGAATCCTAACCTATTGCCTTTCGTGGATAACATTGAGAAAAGGGTTCAACAGTCAAGAAAGTGTGCTGAAAATACTCTGGAGAATGTAGACCAACCACAAGCAATGGCGGGAGAAGCACAAAAAGCATTGAGAGATTATGTTATGCCAAGGATCAATGATTTGCAATCAAGTATCTCAAGGCCAGCCATAACAGCCAATTCCTTTGAAATCAAACCAGGGACTATCCATATGATCCAAAATTCTGTCCAATTTGGGGGAATGGTAGTTGATGATCCAAATGAGCACTTGATAAATTTTTTAGAGATCTGTGATACATTCAAATTCAGTGGAATTTCAGAAGATGCAGTGAGATTGCGGTTATTCCCATTCACATTGAGGGATAAAGCAAAAAGTTGGCTACACTCACTACCACCGGGATCTATTACTACTTGGCAAGATTTGGCGCAGAAATTCTTAGCAAAATTCTTCCCACCAGCCAAAACTGCTAAGTTGAGAAATGACATCTCCTCATATGAGCAACATTATAGGGAATCTTTATATGAGACATGGGAGCGGTACAAGGAACTATTGAGAAAGTGTCCACATCACGGTTTACCACAATGGATGCAGCTTAACACATATTATAATGGGTTGAATATTCAAACACGGGCAGGCATTGATGCAGCTTTGGGAGGAGCATTCATGGGTAAAAACTATGACGAAGCTTATGAACTTTTGGAGACCATGGCTGCGAATAACTATCAGTGGCCATCTTCTAGATCCAGCCAACCAAAAGTAGCAGGGATATTAGAGGTTGACACCGCGACATCACTTCAAGCCCAGATATCAGCTATAGTCAAAAAGATTGACAACCTATATGAAGGAAAGGGGCAGCAAGCTTCCATGATTTGTGAGCTTTGTGCAGGTTCACATTCTTCTGATCAATGTGCCATAAATTCTGAGTCTGTGCATTTTGTGAGCAACTATCAGCGGCTAGCAAATCAATATCAGAACAACTACAATCCGGGGAATAGGAATCACCCGAACTTCTCATAGAGCAACCGTCAAGATCATCCACAAGCTCCAAAACCTCACAATCCTCCGGGGTTCCACAGTCAGCAACAAGTCATAGCTACTGATAAGAAGGTTGCTAAAATGAATGAAAATTTGGAGAGATACATGGCCAAAACTGATAAGTTGGAGCAAGGCCAGACATTAGGTTTCAAGAATTTGGAAAACCAGATGAGTCAGTTGTTCAGTTTGCTATCTAATCGACCTCAGGGGACTCTTCCTAGCGACACAGAAATCAATCCAAGGAGAAATGGAAAGGAGCAATGCCAAGCTATTACACTCAGAAGTGGGAAGCAGACTCTGCTAACCGGCGCAGCTGTGCCCAGTCTGCAAAGGGAACCAGCGCAGCTGCACCCTTCTCCTGAAGTTAATCCAGCCAGCACAGCTGCGCCCATTGTGCAAGGGGAGTCGGCGCAGCTGCGCCCTTCCACAGAAACTGACTCTGCTGAAATTTTTGAAAAGGAAGATAGCATTGAGAAATCTGAGCCCACATCAATAAAAAGTACAGAAAAGACTCAACCCCCTCCCACTAGATATTATCCACCAGTTCCGTACCCTCAAAGGCAGCAAAAGCAGAAATTGGACAAACAATTCTCTAAGTTTCTTGAGGTTTTCAAAAAGCTTCAAATCAACATACCATTTGCTGAAGCCTTAGATCAAATGTCGAGCTATGCCAAGTTCATGAAGGGAATTCTGTCAAGGAAGAAGAAATTGCAAGATTTTGAAATTGTAGCTTTGACAGAAGAGTGCAGTGCGGTATTACAAAGAAAGCTGCCTCCAAAGTTGAAGGATCTGGGCAGTTTCACCATCCCTTGCACCATTGGAGACCTGTCATTCAAAAAATGCTTATGTGATCTTGGTGCAAGCATTAATCTCATGCCATTGTCCGTCTTTACTCAGTTAGGATTACCAGCACCCAAGCCAACAAATGTCTCTCTTCAGCTAGCGGATCGTTCAGTCACATACCCAAGAGGAATTGTGGAAGATGTTCTTGTTAAGGTTGATAAGTTCATATTCCCAGCTGACTTCATAATCCTAAACTTCGAGGAGGACAAGGATATTCCCATCATACTTGGGAGGCCATTTTTAGCTACCGGGAGAACTCTCATTGATGTGCAAAAGGGAGAATTGACAATGAGGGTTCAAGACCAAGAAGTCACCTTTAATGTCTTTAAAGCTATGAAATTCCCAACTGAAGAGGAAGATTGTTTCCGAGTAGATATCATCGAAAGTGCTATGACCGAAGAATTCATAAAAGCCACACATAGTGACTTGCTCGAAATGACATTGACAGGAGACATCGACCTGGACGAGCCCGAGAACTGTGAGTATGTGCATTTTCCGGATACAATACCCAAGATGGCAAGTTTCAAAGTACCTTTTGAGCCCTTGAAAAGCTCAAATGAAGCCTCATCTCATTTGAGACCATCTAGAGAGGTACCTCCCAAACTTGAGCTTAAGCCCTTACCAGGTCACCTCAGGTATGCATATCTAGGCACTTCAGATACATTACCTGTCATTATTTCTTCTGCACTAACCTCTTTACAGGAAGGCAAGCTGATAAGAATCCTTCGAGAATTCCAAGGGGCTATTGGATGGACCATTGCTGATATAAAAGGAATCAGCCCCTCATTTTGCATGCACAAAATCCTGATAGAAGATGACAGCAAACCCATCATAGAGCATCAAAGAAGGCTGAATCCCATCATGAAAGAGGTGGTGAAGGCAGAAATTCTGAAGTGGCTAGACGCTGGGATAATCTATCCCATTTCTAACAGTCCGTGGGTGAGTCCTGTGCAGTGTGTACCAAAGAAGGGAAGAATAAATGTGGTAAGAAATGAGAACAACGAGTTGATACCAACTCGAACAGTTGATACCAATGGCATATATTTGTCCCAACTTCCTTTGAAGTCTAGTACGCAAAGTCTCAATAGATCCTCGAGAGTTTGAATTGTCCTTTCCGATTGCCCGTCCGTTTGAGGATGATATGCAGAACTGAATCGTAATTCAGTGTCCATAGCTTTTTACAATCTGACTGTTGGTCGATTTCGCAACCGAAAAATACGCGCAAGTATACGCGGTCAACAAGTAATATAATGATAAGAGAGTTGTCGAACCCACAGGGAATTGTTCTAGTGTATCCCAAGTACCAACTATATATCGTCTCGATTTTAATTAGACAAATGATGATTTGATATTTTTGTTGTTGGTAGTGAATAAGATAATAATAATCAACTAGAAGACAATGAAATCTAATATTAACAAGTCTAAGATTGCAATTTCCCCCAACACTTCATTTGAATATCCTAACTCTCTCATTTGAATTAATTAACAACATAGAATTGCCAACCGAGAAATCAAAGCTACTTATAAGCCTCTGTCGATGGTCAAATTCGAATCTTCCTAATGCGGCATGTAGGTATATGTCTATCCTACACACTATCAAGAGACCAATTTCAAGAACAATAACAAGACACGTGTCACTAAATCTCATTTACCGTCCCTTCAATTACCAACTTTCACATAGGAAGTCATTAAGAATAGATTCTCCATTGGTTGCACACGGTATCTAGGTATATATCTATCCTAAATACTATCAAGTTACCTATCATTGAGGATAATCAACAAGACACACGTCACTTAATCTCAATTAATAACCCACGATAATCTTTAACTTTCGCATGATATCATAACAAGGTCTAAACACTATAATCCGTTCGTCAAGTTCATATAGGTTCCCACGGTAATTACTAGCTAGGCAATTAATATATGAAGCATAAATTATGACATACAATTCACAAATGAGTAATTAATAACAAAGAGAGAGAAATCAATTCAAACTATGTGTTGGGTTCCATTGAAACCTTAGAATACAAGCTTTAGTTCATGGTAGCTAAGCAAAACATCAAACACATGGTGTTCATCATAAAATTGAAATACAAATTCAAAGGAAAGCAATAGATGATAAAACCCATTTAGAAGATATTCATATGTTGCTTGTTTGGTTGATGTCAATCTCTAGCTTTTCCTCTTCATTTGGCATTCGTTTCTCTTTTTGCTCCTGAGCTTGTTGCTGGAATTTTCTTGATTTGTAGCCCTCAAGCTCCTCTTGATGATGTATGTGCAGCCTCCCAAGGTCTAGATATGCCTTGACAATCCCTTCCTTCTTGGTTCTATGGCTTGTGCTGAGTTTTTCCTTGTATTGCAGCACTTTTGCTCTCAAATTGGTGTTTTAGTGTAGCCTCCCAATCCCCAGTTTTTTCAAATATGAAGCCCCAATGAGATATTATATAGTGCCTCCATGAAAACCCTACCAAAATCAGATTATGGGTCAAAAATCCGCTCAGATCGCACCAAAAGGCCAGCTGGAATCGCACTCAGCACGGCGTCGCGCGCCCGCACGCCAGCGCGCGCGCCCGCGCCCAGCGCCTGGGCCGCACGCTGGCCGCACGCCCAACACCGCACGCCCGCACCGCGCGCCCGCACGCCAGCGCGCACGCCCGCGCCCAGCGCCTGGGCCGCACGCTGGCCGCACGCCCACTGCCAAGGCCCCGCGTGCGCCCAACGCCGCACGCCCACGCCGCGCGCCCGCACGCCGCGCCCATGCGCCCGCGCCCAGCGCCTGGCGCGCGCCGCACACGCCCGCACGCCCAGCGCGCCAACACGCCCGCACGCCGAGCGCGCGCCCGCACGCCGCGCCCATGCGCCCGCGCCCAGCGCCTGGGCCACACGCTGGCGCCCCGTCTGCCGCACGCCGTGCCCGCGGCTTGGTCGACGTCGCACGCCGTGCACGCTTTCCAACGTCGTGCACGCCCAACTTCCAAATGTCATCAAATTAAGCCCCGAGCATCGCCAAACATAAATTTTCACCGTGTTATCATTCGGGCACGGACATCTAAGCACGGGCTTGCCCTCGTGGCTTAGTCGACGCCGCACGCCGTGCACGCTTTCCGACGCCGTGCACGCCCAACTACCAAATGTTGTCAAATTAAGCACCGAGCGTCGCCAAGCACAAATTTCCATCATACTACCATTCGGGCACAGACGTCCAGGCACGGACATTGAGTCAATACAAACAACGATCCGAGCGGTCTTTATTTCAATTCCTACAAACATAATGAAAATGCATCAAAGCAACATAAAACATGTAAAAATAACTAAAAACTAATTTATGTAGAAATAAGATAAAAATACATAAAAACCACATAAAATACCTAAAGACTTGCAAATTATCAAGGCCAAAAGTACCCAAATTGTGTGTATAAAATACACTCATCACTGACCCAAAATTGTGAAGTGAATCTAGGGTCTTGATCAGAAACTATGGATACTGGCATGCCATGCAGTCTCACAATGTCGTTTATATACATATTAGCAAGATGCTCAAGGGAATAATTTTCTCGTATGGGCAAGAAATGAGCAGATTTGGTCAATCTATCCACAATGACCCAAATTGCGTCCAAGCCTTGAGAAACTTTGGGAAGACCTGTCACGAAATCCATATTAATGTGCTCCCACTTCCATTCTGGAACTTCGAGTGATTGTAATGGACCCTTAGGTACTTGATGCTCTACTTTGACACGTTGACAAGTTAAACACCTTGAGATAAACTCTGCGATCTCTCTTTTCACGTTGTTCCACCAAAATGTATGTCGAAGGTTATGATACATTTTGGTACTTCCAGGGTGAATTGCAAACGGTGTGTTGTGTGCCTCCATCATGGTTTTATGCTTCAAATCATGATCATTAGGACACAAAGACGAGAATTAACTCGAAGTACCCCTTCCTCGTCAATTTTTTCTTCCGGAATAGCACCTTCTTTTACTTTCTTCCTCATATTTATCAATTCTGGGTCGGTAGCTTGAGCAGCTTTAATTTTATCGATTAAAACTGGTTCTACTCGTACATGCGCAATCTACATAAAGATCTCTGATGTCTTTATCTCTATCTCCATCTTTTGCAAGTCGTGCAAAATGCGTCCTTGTGTTATCAGTATCGCATTCGTAGTCGCATATGATCTTCTACTCAATGCGTCGGCTACCACGTTCGCCTTTCTAGGATGGTATTGGATTGTATGGTCGTAATCTTTCAACAGCTCAAGCCAACGTCATTGTCGCATGTTGAGTTCCTTTTGAGTGAAGAAATATTTAAGGCTTTTGTGATCTGTAAAGATCTCCACCTTCTCTCTATACAAGTAGTGTCTCCAGATCTTCAATGCGAAAACAACTACTGCTAACTTTAGATCATGAGTAGGGTAATTCTTCTCATAATCTTTGAGTTATCGAGAGGCATACGCTATGACTTTTCCATGTTGCATGAGAACACAACCAAGACCTTTTCCTGAAGCATCGCTGTAGATAACAAATCCTTTCAATTTTGATGGTATGGCCAGAACAGGAGCCGAAACAAGTCTACTCTTGAGTTCTTGTGATCTGTAAAGATCTCCACCTTCTCTCTATACAAGTAGTGTTTCCAAATCTTCAATGCGAAAATGACTACTGCTAACTTTAGATCATGAGTAGGGTAATTCTTCTCATAATCTTTGAGTTGTCGAGAGGCATACGCTATGACTTTTCCATGTTGCATGAGGACACAACCAAGACCTTTGCCTGAAGCATCGCTGTAGATAACAAATCCTTTCGATCTTGATGGTATGGCCAGAACAGGAGCCGAAACAAGTCTACTCTTGAGTTCTTGGAAGCTCTTCTCGTACTCTTGAGTTCTTGCACATGTACGAGTAGAACCAGTTTTAATCAATAAAATTAAAGCTGCTCAAGCTACCGACCCAGAATTGATAAATATGAGGAAGAAAGTACAAGAAGGTGCTATTCTGGAAGCAAAAATTGACGAGGAAGGGGTACTTCGAGTTAATTCTCGACTTTGTGTCCCTAATGATCATGATTTGAAGCATAAAACCATGATGGAGGCACACAACACACCGTTTGTAATTCACCTTGGAAGTACCAAAATGTATCATGACCTTCGGCATACATTTTGGTGGAACAACATGAAAAGAGAGAGATCGCAGAGTTTATCTCAAGGTGTTTAACTTGTCAACGTGCCAAAGTAGAGCATCAAGTACCTAAGGGTCCATTACAATCACTCGAAGTTCCAAAATGGAAGTGGGAGCACATTAATATGGATTTCGTGATAGGTCTTCCCAAAGTTTCTCAAGGCTTGGACGCAATTTGGGTCATTGTGGATAGATTGACCAAATCTGCTCATTTCTCGCCCATACGAGAAAATTATTCCCTTGAGCATCTTGCTAATATGTATATAAGCGAGATTGTGAGACTGCATGGCATGCCAGTATCTATAGTTTCTGATCGAGACCCTAGATTCACTTCACAATTTTGGGTCAGCTTGCAAAAAGCTATGGACACTGAATTACGATTCAGTTCTACATATCATCCTCAAACGGACGGGCAATCGGAAAGGACAATTCAAACTCTCGAGGATATATTGAGACTTTGCGTACTAGACTTCAAAGGAAGTTGGGACAAATACATGCCATTGGTCGAATTCTCCTACAACAACAGTTATCAAGCAAGTATAGGCATGGCCCTGTTCGAGGCTTTGTATGGACGAAAGTGTCGCTCTCCAGTATGGTGGAACGAGGTAGGAGAAGCAAAATTATTGGGACCCAAGTTGGTGCGCATGACAACAGAAAACATCCAAAGGATTCGACAACATATACAGGCAACACAAGAATGACAAAAAATTTATGATGATCTTCATCGAAGGGATGAGAGTTTCAATGTTGAGGACCATGTATTTTTACATATTTCTCCATGGAAAGGAGTTACGAGATTCGGAAAAAGAGGAAAGCTTAACCCTCGATTTATTGGCCCTTTTGAAATTCCCGACCGTATAGGAGTTGTGGCCTATAGACTTGCTCTATCGCCAAACATGTCTCACATTCTTAACGTTTTTCACATATCCATGCTACGTAAGTATATGAAGGATTCAAATTACATCATTGAGTTAGAGTCGGACGTAATTGCGGAGGATTTAACGTATGAAGAGGTACCTTTTAAGATCCTAGATAAAAAGAAACAGATTTTACACTCAAAAGTTATACCTCAAGTCAAAGTTTTGTGGAGAAACCAAGATACAGAAGAAATGACTTGGGAGCTAAAATTTGAAATGAGGGCTAAGTATCCTTACCTCTTCGAAATGCCAATCGAGATACCAGGTATGTCAATTTCGGGGACGAAATTTCATAAGGAGGGAAGGTGTAAGACCCCAACTTTTTATGAATAAGATTTTAACTTTTCTTCTTATTATTATTCTAAACTGTTAGGTGTTAAATTGATAAAATGATAAGTTAAGGATAATATATGCAATTATACAGTATGTAGGGGAATATTTCTTCTGTCGGAGAATATTATATTCGGTAAAGTACGATGGCGCCGAAATAACCAATCATTGGTGGGCCCCACAACGGAATAACTGTCGGATATAAAAAGCGGTAACTTTTTAATTGGTGGCAAGACTTTTACCTTTAACTGTTGAAATACCCGGTAATAAAAGAACAGTAACACGCATTATTCCACAGTAGCACGCGGTACTCCATAGTAGCACACGGTATTGCACAGTATTTCATATTATTGGTTCAATAATTGCTATAGTGACAATAGCATAGTATTTTATATTATTGATTTAATAATTGTCATAGTAACAACTGTACAGTATTTCACATTTTCAAATCAATAATTGTCATGACACAATAACTCATATTATTGAAAGGATGTTATTAGTTAGCATTATTGGCAATGTCTAGAAGTTCTGTCGAGGAAATGGGTTATTTAATTGCGCGCCATTTATACGGAAGGCCCCCTCTTTCCTCGGAATGATCTGGTTGCCAGTATTACGAGTATATGATATCTGTGATATTAATACATTTAACACAATAATACAGAAAATGGATTTATTAATAATAAAAATTTTGATAATAGATTTATTTTTTGATAATGGATTTATCTTTTTGATAATGGAGTTACTTTATTTGATAATGGATTAATCTTTTTTGAAAAAATGGATGGATGATATAGATTGAAAAAAAATGGATGGTTGATATAGATTAAAGAAAAAATAGATGGATGATATAGATTGAAGAAAAAATAGATGGATGATATAATAAGAGTGTGAGAATTGATGTGTGGTGGATATTGGTTAAATTTTGCTATAAATAAGGGGGCTTAGTATAAGGAAAATCATAACTTCCTTGCTTATACTTCCTTCCACTCTCTAAAAATTTCTTAGTGTAAGTTCTCTCTAAGTGTGCTAAATTATCTTGAGTAATTGTCAAGATTAGTAAGAGTACGAGTATTGTTCAAGTAAGTTTTTCTATAAAAGTTGGTCAAGCACCCACATACATCACACGGTGTTTATAATTCTTCCTTTAGAAGAGTTATTTTGAAAAACTTTCTTTGAAAGATTTTAATTTGAAATATTATTTTTAGTTTATTCTTTACACTACACAAAATATAATATATAATCACTTTTGATAATTTCATAGTATACGAGTTAGTGTACACCATATGTGATAGTTACTAATTATATTATAAATATATTTAGGTTGAGAAACTCCATAGAAAGAAACATCCAGTCACTTGCTAATTGAGGTAAGGGATATCTTTTCTTTTATACTCCTAAGTTTATGGTAAGAAACTATCATTTGTTTCTGCAGTGTTATCCTCAAACGGTGAAATTGTTTCATCTAATCTTTCTATTGCACTTTATACGTGCTTCATCTAATATCTTTTCACCTAAATCTTCCTATTGCGTTTTACACGTTATAGTTGAATTGTGAACCTTATTTATTTTATTCTTGAACTCTAATCGAATTTTTGGATAGCATGTTGACAATTTGGACATTTTCGGTCTCTAGATAAATTTAATTACAATCTCTAATGTTTATTCTTATTCTTGATCTCATTGTTTCTATTGTTTCTATTCATCCTCTATATTATTGTCATAATCCTCAGACTTAAATTGTGGTGAAAGTTCTCTTTAGCCCGTAGTGCAAAGATGAACTGGTGATTGGCATGATTATGACCAAGAACTGTGTATTGGTATAATCTTGACCTTTGGTGTTACAGACAAAGGCAGGTGGTGAAATTTCTCTTTGGCCTGTAGTGCAAAGATGAACTGTTGATTGGCATGATCATAACCGTTGGTGTTACAAATGAATATCTTTGGCTCGTAGTGCAAAGATAAAGTGTTGATTTTCAAAAACTGTTGATTGGTGTTGCCAATGAATATCTTTGGCCCGTAGTGCAAAGATAAACTGTTGATTTACAGGAACTATTGATTAGTGCTACAGAGATAAATATTAATGGTGAACTTTTAAATTAGAAAAGATTGTGGATATTATGATCCATTTTACACTCTTAATTGATTGTTATTTCCGCTGCAGTTATTGATCTAAAACTATTTGTCTATTATATTCTATCAGATTTATCCTTGTTGAAGAGTAAAGATAATTTATTCTTTATTATCTTAGTCATGATAGTCTTTACTGGGCTATTTAAGCTCACCCTTTTCAGTTTTGTTCCATTATTCTTTTTAGGAAATGAGAGTTTAGCTGAGACTAGCCGGGGTGTGGAGTAATGGTCCGAGTTAGTGGTTGTCCTCATCAAGTTATAAAATAGTATAACAATAATTGTACTGAGGACTTGAAACGTGTGTTGCCGACTTTTATACGTCATTGTAATAATTTGGGTTTGGATATTGTTGTACCATATATGGTACGATATTTGTATTAAAAACTCACAGTATGTGTGTTGTCGTATTTTGCGCGATAGTATAATAGTTGTAAATAGAAAAATTTATATTTTTAGTATGTATTTTTTGCGACTCAAATAAGGTTGTGTGGACCCGATTTTAGGGGCGTCACAACTCTAACATAGGCCCTGACATGAGCTGTTTTGACATGACTTCTTCCTTTGTTTCGTCCATCTCAAACTTGTGTTGTCACGTGATAGATTGTAAACTCCTTGCTATGTTTGGACATCCACATTGTTGCATGAACACTAATCCTTCCATGAATTGGAACATAGATTTGCTGAGAAGTAGATGACATAGATGAACACGGGATTGATGACTTGTCTTGCCTTAATTTGGTCTTGCTGAGTATGTTGAATGTGGAAGACCCAAATCATATAATTTATCCTCTCCTCGCGATTCGCTTGTATTGAGCTCCATTTTAATTATCCTTGAATAAACTTCAGTCCAAATACTTAAAATCATTTGATGAACCCCTGAGACTTGAGTTGGGTTGTTAACGCTCAATGCGAGCCCGATCAGGATTGTATCAAGCTATCGCGCAAAGTTTCACTAAGCAATTGGCGCTGCCGCGCCATCATAGCTGCAAGCTTCCTTTTGATTTTTTTTCTGTTACTTTCTTTCCAGAACATCCAGTCCCGTATCCTATGTGATGTAACTTATAAAAACACAATAAAATGCATAACAAGTAACGAGAAACACTTAAGAATAAATAAGATTACAAGCCCAAATGCACCCGATTCGTAGGTATAAAACTCATTCATCATGCTTCAGAAGGCAATATGTCAGAAATTAAGTTAAAATAAAATGTAAAGATGTTTGGCTAAAATGACTTATAAGTTAAATAAGATGTAAACACTATTAAAATAAGGATAAATGATTTTTACATTTGGTCAAACCTACTTATTTTAGAATGATTTATAAGTCATTTTTAAAGAAGATAGAATTTGTTACTTATCAATAATAACTTATAAGTCAAAAATTAAGTTGATCTCAAACACCTAAATAGTACAAAACATCTTACAAGTTGGTTTGACCAACTTATAAGTTGTTCTTGAACACCCCATATGAATTAAAAATTAAAAAATTAAAATACTTTGATGATTACTTAGCATAATCAAAGGAAAGAGGACATAGCCAACTTCATCCTTTTCATTTGGTTATTGTAGTAAACCCACCCCAATTCATCTTTCTCTCTCTCTAATTTTTTTTTTATAATATTTTGGTTTTGATGTAATTAGTATTTGAGATGTTTAGGGCTGCCATTGTTGGTTTAGGCTAAAATTTTGGGGTTTTTTTTTCTGTTGTTGTTTTGAATTGAAGAAGAAGAAGCTTTTGGTGGTTGCCGCCGTAGGAGAGGGTGGTTGGTGACCAAGCTTGTGGTCCGGTAGTGTTGATGAGGCTTGTGGTTCAGTGGTGGTGGGTCTGGTGGTATATTTAATTTCTTCAATTTACTTAGTCTTAAATATAAATTACTACCTTAAACCATTGCTCTTTTTCCATTTCGGTGATCGATTTTTCAATTTCTTCAATTAAATAATTAAACTATCAATTTTTTCTATTTTCGTTCAGTTAAATCTCCACATCATCAATTGATGACGTTGTTTGCTGAAACATGCTTATGTGTAATTTAAAAAAAAATATCAAATATTTTTTTCACATTTACTAGACATTTGAGGATAAATATGTCAAATCTTTTTATCTAACATTAAAACTAAATAAAATAAAAATCTATTGATATTGAAGATGAATGGGTTCTACATTCACCCACCTGAACACTACCCAAGCATCGTCTCCCGGTCTCCCTCAAAATAACAAGCCATCATTTCCTTTATCTTCGGTTAATCAACGGAAGTAAACCATCCCGCTATACACACACACGCACACACATGTATACATATATATAAATCATAAAATCTAGTAAGAGAAGAAATGTATATCTTGTTTTGTTTATATATATATATATATATACCCTAAAAAAATTTCTCCAAATTTGGATTTACATTAAAAATAAATAAATAAATAAATAAAAGTCCTAATCACATTCATTTTCCTTTAATTCCCTGTTATCTAAGCACAATCCAAATTTATCTATATATTAAAGAGAGAAAATGACTATATATATATACACACACACACACACATATATATATATGAGTAGATGAGAGAGCCCTAAATTTCATAACCAACCATTTTAATTGCAGATCCAGCCCAAATCTAAAAGGAAAAAAAAGGCTTTTTGATGTCGCGCCAACAATGACTCCGATTGAAAAAAAAAAAGTACTAGAGAAGATAGAGATCTATAACTGCCGCCATGGTTACCCCAGTTTTAGTCCCTTTTCTTTTTTTTATTGATTTTGTAGATCGATTTGTTGTTTGTCAATATTTGTGTAAGGTTTGAGCAGATCTAAAATTGTGTTTTACTTGTTTTATGATCGGAGATGATGGTGGTGTGTTGGAGGATAAGTGGTGATGATGGATGTTGCGGTCGGAGGCAGAGACAATTCCTTTTATCAAGCTTTCTTTTTTCCTTCTTCTTCAGATGGATTTTTTTTTCATTGTTGAATTGGGTCTCAACCCACTGATGAAGAAGAGAAAGTAGATTGGTTAATTTTAAATATGTATTTTGTTTTTGTTTTTTAATAACTAGTACATATTATGTATTGTTACGTTTTTACCCTTTTATTTAATTAAAATGATAATAATTGAATAAAAAAATAATTTTTTTGACACATCGAAACTAAAATGCCATATGTCCATGACACATCATCATTTTGTGACATGACAAGTTCAATTGAACCAAAGTGAAAAAAATTGATAGCTTAATCACTTAATTGAAAAATTAAAAGGTCGATCACCGAAAGAAAAAAAAAGAGCAATTGTTTCGGATAGTAATTTATATTTAGACATTTTAGTTTTTTTTATTTTATTGGTTTTGATTAGTTAATTAGTTTTATTTGTTTGATTATTTTTTTCTACCATGTAATTGCAATGTAGACATATATGTGATATGTACACATCCTCTCTCTCATGTGCTATTATTTGGGTAAATGACATTAAAAATCAACGAACTTTCACTTATTTTTTGTTTTAACTAACCAAGTACAAATTTTTCACATTAAAATTTCAAAGTCAAGAGACAGAGAGAGTCTATTTTCACTATTTTTTTGACAAACGTTAATTGATTTGTGTTGACCGTCTATTTTAATGATCTGACTTTTAAAATTATTATTTTTTTCAATAAAAAATGAGGTGAATATTATGATATGGATATTAACTTTTGAGTGGACTATAGGTACAACATTCATCTTCTTCTTTCTCTAACCAAACCCACTAAAAATCATTCCAACAGAATTACATAAATCGTAACTAATCAAAACTTAAACCCCCAAAGTCAGTAATTAGCTCATCAATCAAATGGTAAAGTATTCTTCCATCACAAAGAGGAAAACACTAACCGAGCTAAGAGAGTTGCACGTTGTTCGAGACGATCATGGTTGAGCTGAAAAAGAAGCTTTTAGAGGCCAATCGCTCTATTTTCTACTTTTACGATCAGATATGTTTTTCGTACTTTGAAGTAAAATCATTTCATGTATGGATTAAGGTGTTTGTTTAATTTTTCTCTCAAATTTATTGGTTTTCCTTTTGAATCTGATAATTTTGGAACAGTTTAGGAAAGAAGTGCTCTTCGCCGCCGTCAGTCGAGCCTGGTAGCAGAGAATCAGCGGCAGGCGATACTGCAAGATCTCTTTCGACACTATTTTGAACAAAACATACCAGTTAGTTGAGGACTACATGATTGACGACGTAATCTCGTGGAACAAAGACAGATCTATGTTTATATATGGAATCCAATAGAATTCACAAGAGATTTGCTTTATCCATTGTGGATGACATCGGTAATTATAAATCAAAACGTTTGTATTCATTGAATAGCCAATAAATCTGGATCTTTATCCGTTGATGTATATGATTTGTTCTTAGGCCAGACTCAAACTTGAATCTCTCTTCCTTTATGAAATACGGTTTTGGGGATTCTGGAATTTTAGGGAAGAAAGAGATGAACAGGAGTTAGATCACGGATGTGAGTTATCTCTTATTTATATTATTTTTTAATTAATAATTGTCTGTGCCTTCCGGCACGGCGTAACGAAATTATTCCCCTCTTCGTTTCAACAATCTGAAAATTAGAATAAATTTAAACCGTTTTTGTGTTTTCCCGTCCAAATCAATTAGAATGAACATGAATCGTCCTTGTGTTTTTCCACTCAAATCAATTAGAATAAATCTAAACCGTCGTTGTGTTTTTCCCTCTAAATTCAAAATGGGTTCTATCTTATTATATAGATTATTATTTATTGAATTAAGAAATTATTTATTTCTCTCTCTTTTTAATTCTTTTTAGAGTTATGTCATTAATTTTGTGTTGTTACAAAACTAATTATTAATACCATTAAAATTTGTTATTTAAGTGAAAATTCAAGTCATTTTTCACGTTTATTAAGTGAAATTACTTGTTTAAAAGTGTAAATTCGTTGATTTTTAACATCATTTACTCGTTATTAATTCCGTTAAAAGTCAAACAATTTAACAAATCTTGTAACGATTTGTAAAAAGTCGAATAGAAAAAAATCAGTTCAATAATGTAAATGTAAATTGAGGTTCAATTTAATGGAAAAAAAGTAATTTAACCCTATTATAAACTAATTGATTGCCTAATATAATTTTAATCTAATATCAAGGGAAAAAATAATTACAATATAGTGAATAGATGCTTAAAAATTTCTAATAATTCCTATTTTTATTTTTAAAATTCCTCTATCTTTCATCTTTCAAGCATGCCATTGGCACTTAAAATAAAAGTTTTCAGATTGCTAATTTTTTTATTTAGAGATGAAAATACAATTTCTAAGTAAGAGCATCTTCAACAGTAGTAGCAAAAAAAGCTCTTCAAATTGAAGTTTGTTGACCTACGTTATAATTTAAAGAGCATTATTTGCTACTTTAATATTTTGTGCCTCATCAGTCTCTTTAATTCAATGAATGTAATATGATAAATAAATAAATAAAAAAGAATGATATTAAATTTTAAAATGAGTTGCACATCAAACCCATCAAACAAAATAAATGTTTTTAGCCTTTTTCATATGATTTTAATTCTCTCAAAATAAAATAAATATTTTAAAGAGGTAAGGTCAACTTACAAGTTCTGAAGAGGGAGAATGAGATTGCAGATTTGATAACTAAGGTTGAAGAGGTTGTTGGTGATAATTTTTTTGATGTGACTCACCTATTTAAGTATCCCAAAATGGTTGAAGAGGCTGTTGGAGATACTCTAACATTGTAACTAAATCACTAGTATTCGGGTGTTCTTTTTTAAGAGAATTGATAATTTTGAAAGAAAAACTAATATTTTTATAAAATTTTCTCACATAAATATTAAGCGAGATTCATATTTAAACAAGTTAGACCTTTTGAAATATCATATTTTTTAAGCGAAAATAATAAAGATAAATGACATTAAAACCAACAAACTTACACTTATTTTTTAGTTTAAACAATCAACTTCAAAATTTTTCAGTTAAATATTAAAATTAAGAGAGAAAATTTATTTTGATCTTATTTTTTTAATAGACGTCAATTGACCTTATTTGACCTTCGACCTTATTTGACCGTCTGTTTTATCTTAATTGACTTTTAAAATTAATTTTAAAGGCAAAAATACTGAGATCGACCTTATTTGACTGATTGTTTTATCCTAATTGACTTTAAAAATTAATTTTAAAAGCAGAAATACGGATAATGACTTAGATTTTCACTCAATTTTGAAAAATCTCATCTCCTTCGTTCCCTCGTGAAACCCAGATTCTCAAAATCCCAATGCTAATTCCAATCAACAAATTATTGAAAATTCATGTAAACCAAATAGCAAACACATATGTAAAGATCATCAATTCTTCTATCCTAATTCCAATTCCGCAACATCATCAATTTCTTTTATCCTAGTTCCATCAGAAAAAATACAAGAACGAATTTGGATTTCTAAAAAACGAATTGGAGATTTAAGGTTAGGGTTTATGAAATTGAAATGGGGCTTTGAGAATTGAAGCTTACTAATGTTAAATCAACATGAAATTAGCGACAGATCAGAGTATTCAGGCATGGAGAACATGAGAGAGAATTTGGGGTTGAAGATGGGCAATTGAAATTTGGGGAAAAAGTTAGAGAGGAGAGAGAAGATGGGGAGGAGATGACAACACTCTAGTTACCTATCTTCGATCTATAAAATAGACTCAAAGGGCAAATCTCTCTTCTCTCTGTCTTCTCTCTACTTCTCGTCTTCTCCATCTTCTCATTATCTCCTATAGTGATACAAGAAAAATCATCTTTGTTTGAGATAAATTGAAGAGGCTAATGGGTCGACAATTCAGTTGTTTGAGATAAAAAGTATATTCTCCATCTTTGTTTGAGATAAATTGCATTAATGACAGCTGGAGATGGAGATGAGAGGATGATGTTGGAGATGGGAGAAAAAAAGTCTAGAGATGCAAGAGGGTATACTATGATTATATTTCCCCTTTTTAATTTACTTTCTTAATCTATTCTTTTCTAATTAAGTTTTTACAATGTTTTAATTAAGTTTAATAAGGTTTGTAATTTGGGTTGCTTCTTGTTTGTATTATATTTATCATCTGAGTTATGTTGTATGAGGTTTTTATTTTAGAAAAAACTTATTTGTTTATTTATTATTTTTTTAACATTTTTAATTAATTAATGATTGATTCCACATTATTATTTATTAGTTAAAAATTAATTTTAAAAGTCACGTCACTTAAAATAGATTATCAGATTTAGTCAACTGATGTCTCATAAAAAAAAGATGAAAATAAATTTTTTTTCTTGTCTTTGATATTTTTTAAATAAATTTTCTCTCTTAATTTTGATATTTTATTAAAAAAAGTTGTATTTAATTATTTAAAATAGAAAATAAAGTAAAAAATAAATTTTTCCTTTTGATTTTAATATTTTTTAAAATTTTTTTTTTTTTCTTAATTTTGATATTTTATTGAAAAAATTTAAGTGTTAAAACAGAAAATAAAATAAGCGCAAGTTTATTGGCTTTAACGTCATTTACCCTTGTTATTCTCTTCTTTTGAAAGTCTTCACCGCTAAGTTTTGTTTGGGATTTGTTGTGCTGACTCGTATCCTCTTGTCAGTGTTGTCCTTTAACCCCTTAACTCTCACCTCTTGCTTTTCTGATCTTTGTATTTCTTTCCACACAACTATTTCTCAAATCTCCTCCAAGTATATCAAATGGAAGCCAAAGTTGGCAAATTCTTCGACAAGGTGAGCACATTTTTCACCGGCGGCGATCAGCTACCGTGGTGCGACTCCGACATCGTCGTTGTAAGTATCCTTTTCTCCGTTCTAGTCCGAGAAAATTAGAGTTTCCTTGTCTTTAATCTCAGTGTTTGTATGCTAGTTTTATGCATAATTTTCTTTTTTCTGGCAAATATTGACATAATTTTAGTGATTTTTGTAATCAACACTTAATGCTTGGATGGTATTAGGTCGATTTTTTCCCTCTAATTTAAAAATTATACTACCTCCGGAGATCATTATTGACTTTTGAAAGTCAATTTAAAATATTTTCAAACTCAAAATTGAGATGATTCATAAAAAATTTATGCAACAATAAATCGTACATTCACATTTTAGATAGTTTACGTTATTTATCATTGTATTGACTAAAATTAAAGGAATTCATGTTAATTTTGATTTTGAAAATGTTTTTAGTTACTTAAAAAAGTTAATAATGATCTTATATTTTGGAACAGAGGGAGTACTTGTTTTTGCTTATTTTGTTGTGATCTTATTATTGTTTGAGTTATGCTATGGATAGAAAGTTATGAAATTTGGTATACAGGTTGAGGTTGCTGTAGCAGCTAGAATGTTGGAAAAAATTGCTTTATGGCTGTTTGGGATTTCTTGATCTATGTTTGGTTTCATGCAATTTATGTCATAGAATTGGAATTGTGGCTTGCTAGTTGAGATGTTAGACTAGTTGAGATGCAGTCCTCCAGCTAGTGTTTTTGCTTTTCAAACTGTCGTATTTTTGGGTTGAGTGTATATTTCCATTGAATTGCTTAAGAAATATGAAAGAAATGACAATTTAAATCCAGATAGAGATTGTTATAGAACTCGGATAGTTAACGGTTTTACTCTTCTTAATGTTGTTGGTTAGGAACATTTTAGATTGAAAAATAAAGAGTAATCTTATCTTTTTGGACATTTAAGTTGGTATAAGTTGAGAAAAATAATTGATCTTATTCAAGTTTTCTTGCGGAAATGTATTGGGTTTTTTGCACTTGTAGCTCGATTTGGTTATGAAACAATAAGGAATAGGAAACGCAAAGGGGACAGCAAAAGGAAACAAAGTAGAAAGAGGAAAGGAAGAGAATCGGTAAAGAGATGGGAAAATAACTAGAACTTCTGAAGTTTTTTGGTTCTTAGCCTCACAAGTTGTTGCGGTAACCATTGTGGAAATAATATGTGGATATCCCAAACTTTTACAATAACATACGTAATATACTTACTTTAGTTGAAACATAAGGTTTAAACAAAATAACTTTGTAAGATGGGGGCTAATATGTCCATCCACTTGGCTAGACAACACTTAAATTACACTTTTTTCACCTGGAGAAAGATTTCTGAAAGCATATCCAGAAGATAACTATGAAATGCTGGATAAGAGCTCATCATTTGAAGTTAAGTTTGAAAAAGAAATATTTATCAAATTCATTTGCTTATAAATCTAGACTTTCTTATAAACTCTGTCATTTAGTTTAAAGATAACTAACCAAAATCTAGATGTACTATGTGAAAAGGTGGAATGTGCAGATTTTCACTTGATTCTTTATACCATAAAGAATTTTATCTTTAATATCGTCATGTAACTAGGATAATAGGGAGTATGAATTTTTTTGCACGACCTAGTAGTTTGCAGGTGTCGATAAAATTAAGGAATTAATAGTGCATGAGTTAGGATTGATTTAAGCTTGATAGGGTAATGTTTGGGGCTGATATAAGGGCATTTTACTTGTGACTAGTAAATTGGGGATTTTAAAATTACAAGAGAGAAAAAGAAGGAAAATTAAGTCTTCTAAGAACTTGTAACTAGAACTCCTTTGGAATCCCTATCTTGGTGAGGTTGAATCATAGATTTGGCAGGCGGCTCATTTGAAATCAGAGACTATAACTTCCGTCACTATAGTAATCTAAAATGAATACAAATATGTACTAATGTACAATGCTCACTATGGCATTGAATAATGTTTCTATTGAGTCCAAACATTCTATCCCACCTTATGTCCCATCCTTTGTCCCACTCCTGTATAACTGTCACGTATTCCTTATCTACTAACAACATAATGGTTATATTAACAGTAAATAAGTGGATGACGAATACATGGAAGCTATACACGGTTAGGACAAAGGATGAGATAGAGAGTGTGACCAAAGATTTGTACTCGTTTCTATTAGGGTTTAAACCACCACTGATACATCTTGGTATTCCTACAGTATTGGCAGCTACGGATATGTTAAGTTGCATTTCAAATCAATTGTGCCAAGAACGGTCTTAGGGAAATCTGACCTATGAGTTGTATCATTTCATATCTTTGTCAATTTGGCTAGAGGTACGATTGTAATGATCGTATATGGACTTAGTTGTATTTGTATTTGAAAATTTTAATTGACAGTGTTTGTATCGTATCAGATGAATATTTAAATCAAATATTTTACGTTATCATTGTATTTTTTGGTTTTGTTTATATAATATGATATTATAATATCATATTATATCATATCTATTTATAGCAAAAACAGTTATTAACACATACAAATGTGTCTATACTCGTATCCGTTGCATACAAACAATATCCAATTCGACTAGATATCTGATAATATTGGCTCTGATCGAATATGGCTATCGAATATTTTGGATGGTTATTATATATTTTGTACTTCTTTTACAACCTACTTCAAAGTCTTAGAATCATCTTAGAAGCAAGGATTCTTCTCTAGGTTAGCGAATTCTTGAATCCTTTTGAATCATGCCGATTCCATTTTCATGGATTCTTCTAGGGAATACTAATGTATTTTTCTAGTGATAAGAATTGAAAAACTACTAATATTATATACCATACTAATTAATATATTGTTTTCTATACTAATACTATTAGCAAAATTAGTATTAGTATAGGGATTAATTAGTATATTTTTTTGAATTCCTAGACAATATTAGTAGATTAACCTTTTGTTTTTTAAAAACTTTTTATATTGTATCATGAATTAAATTAATTGGTATTGAAATTTTAATGTACGTGTTTTTATATATGTACATAAAAAATCTATACAAAA
The DNA here is from genome assembly GCA_034770075.1 of Aralia elata. Classification (NCBI taxonomy): domain Eukaryota; kingdom Viridiplantae; phylum Streptophyta; class Magnoliopsida; order Apiales; family Araliaceae; genus Aralia; species Aralia elata. Next base: position 29,965,945 of record CM068387.1, read on the forward strand.
TGTATATATTTGCTGAATCCCCGAATTCCCATTTTTTGAGATTTGCCAAACTGTCGAATTGCCAAAATTCCTTTATGGCGAACCCAAATTCTTGAACCCGAGTCCTTGCTTTTTAGGGTATTGCAATATGAAGCCGATATCTAGATTTGTTGGCAACATTGTCCTCCCACAAAAGTCTAACCCAAACTTGAAACCTCCACTTCAAATCATACTTTCTCTATTCTCCAAAAAAACAAAGCACCTCAATCTCCTTTGATGTATGTTCCATATATATTGTTTTCAATTTCTGTATCCATCCAATCTTCAGATATTAGCGAATACAGATGTGTCTATACTCATAGCCGAATCCGTTTTCAATAGATGGGTATGTGGATAATATCAGCTTTGACAAGATAATTTGAGATCGAGTAATATCTGCTTTTGCTGGACACGATTATCTAGTACTTGTAATGAATGTTGAGTATTTCGGAATCCGTTTACAGCCTACTTTCAAGTCTCGATAACAAAATATGAGGCCAATATCTGGGCTGCAGTGGCAACATCGTCATCATAGTTGTCAAGTTGTTAAGTTGAAGCGAGCCGATGGTGGATTGCTTAAGCGACCAACCGACTAGTTGCCAGACAAGTCGTTTGTAAATCGACAATACTCGTTTTATACATATATATATATATGTGTGTGTGTGTGTGTGTATATATATGTAATTATGTATGTATGTATAAATTATATAAACAAATTATTTACAATACTCATTTTATACATATATATATATATATATGTATAAACTATATATAAATATATATATACAAATTACAATTAACACAAAAAATTACAATTTCACAATCAAAGATATTAAATAAATTAATATGCTGAAAATCCTATACTATACTAAACTCTAAATTAATATACTTAGTATGTATAATTATAATTATATACTAATTTTAAAATAAAATAAACAAACTCATTGCACAAACTCACTGTATATATATAAATACATATTAAAGGCTAAGGCGAATGATATACATGTTATATAAATACATATTAAGGCAAATGGAATTTGGAACTGAGTTGGGTAATTTAAAATTCCAAGTTGTCCAACTAGATACCAAGTAGGGAAAATCGTCGATTTGAACGGACTAGGTGACGACTAATTGTTCAAGTCGCATGACTTAGCGACGGCAACCAAGTCGAGCTCTCGACTTGCACTTACAACAGCGACCGAACTACTCGTCGTCGACTAGTCATCGCTTAAGCGACGACTTGATAACTATGAAAGTCGTGGATTTCAAATTATGTGAAACAGGCAAACAACCACCTTATTTTTCCATTTGCAACCTTCGAAAACGTCCCTCTAATTTATTTTCTCTTTGATATTTTGTTGTCACCTTTTTCTTAGGTAATTTTTCTCTTTCTGAAGTTTAACTCTGTTCTTAGTCTTTTTTATTTTTTATTTTTTTATTTTTTTTATTTTTTTTTGCTAATTAGTCTTCTTTCTCTTTGCACATGAAAAGAAAAAGAAAGAATATAAACGTAATATGTCCCACAGGACCCATACTATCACCTCTTAACTTCCATAATTACTTGGTTCTTACTATTTGATTATGTATATATATATATATATATATATATATATAAGGAAAAAAGGTATTCAGAATCATGATAAATACATGTTTGTACATAATTGTAATCTGACATATAAATGTTAATCCCCTCCCTATCCTTAAAGGGCCCTCCCCAAGAAAAATAAGAAAAAGAATGATTTTATACGGTCATAAATTGTAATATTTGTCTACATTTTTTTTAAAGATAAAAGAAAAAGTTCTATTAAATAGAAAATAGAGTAGAGAGGGAGGACTGGGACTCCTCCAAAGAATACATTATTGTCTACGTTTTATTATATATTATTTCCAATATGAATGATCTTAGGATTATTATGTCAATTTCAAAAGCAATAACTTAGAGTTGATCATATATTTATGTAGCTACTAGCTTCTATTTTGATTTTTACGAAATACCTATTGATGATTATAAATTACTACCCTGAACTTTATACATTTTTTCACTTCAGGGATTGTCTTTTTAATTTTCGCAATCAAGGCATTAAACTTTTAATTTTTTCCACTTTAGTCTAATTGAGTTTGCCATGTCATAAAATGATGACATGGCTAAACAGGTGGCATTGTAGTGTTGATCTGTCCAAAAAAAATTATTTTTCATTATCTTCTATCACCATTGTAACGCCCCCGAACTCTGGGTCTACCTTCAAACCTGGGTCCGGTGCGTCACGGTGCTAAACATTCAACTCATACACTCATATAAGCTTAAGACATAAATGTAACTTCAATATATTACAAAATGTCGCCTTCTAATCTCAGGTTCTAATACCTTTACATCTTCAATATATACAAATAAGATTCTTTACATCATTTATCTACTACAACAATACACATGTGACTTTTATCTGCCACAACAGATACATATAAAATTAACATATATAATTCTAATCAAATACTTGATCTTTTCCTTAGTCTTCACCGGATTCCTCGGTTCGTTCTAGCTTTGCTGAAAATGTTTTATTTAAACTTTAAAGCAAGGGTGAACATTCAACTGCTCAGCAAGTATAGCAGTTGAATAAACAATCAACAATAAAATGAATATCAATATATTCTCAGAAATCTTCAACAACTAAACAATAGTTGTGAAGCAGATTCAAATGAATAGGAACAACAGTTTCCTTTCGATTAACACTTTCGAAACGACATACTGATTAGTCCTCAAGACTTAAACTTTCTCTGCTCTTTCTTAGTATTGACATTACCTATGTCTACTTCATTATTATGACACAACCTGTGTCTATTCCTTGTTATGACACCACCTTTGTCTAGTTCATCTCTTGATTCTTAACTCCCCTATATTAGGGTCTCTTTTCTCATAATTACACCAATTTCCTCTAGTTTGACTTAACCTTTCTTAATCTTTAATAATTCCATAACATTCCTCTACATTTGTCTAGCCGAAAACAAATGACATCGACATTCTTCTTAAACAGTTAATGAATAATAGAACTTTAACAACTTGAACAGTTCACTAATAAAACAGTTAATCAAAATAGCACATAAGTGCAGATATTGGCACACAACACAATCAAAAGCTAAACATCTTGTACAAATATAAAACATTTGCATATATATAAAAATCTTGCAAGAGTTAGAAACTTGCCTTAAGCGCTGTTTATAACTTTAAGCTAATTCGCCCTTCGAACGTCCTACACATTAATGTATGACGATACACTGATTAGCCACATATAGACGACAATTATGGTTTACATTACTCTATTTCATATTTAATAACGTCCGTTTCATTAGAATCAGAACACTTTTTAAGTTTATTAACATTGAACTCGGCATTTCGACGTTCGTACGTCGCACGCCCGACTTGCTTAACTTGAATGCCCAAATGACACGTCATTGTGTACGATTGAAACGTCCAATTCAACTATCCTTCCTTGGTTTACATTCCTCTAGACCATATTTCTAAAGTCCAATGTTTAGAACTCGAAAATACTCGGCAAACATGGCTTGGCGCCACGACGTTCCGAAGAAACCACCACCACGCCTTGCCCCTTATTGCACAACAGTCCTAAAGAGACTCATTTTTGACTTTGATCCTGACCTTGTCTCTCAAAACTTAAAGAATTAAAGTTGTAGATCTACTTTTCCGGATCATCTTGAATCAACTCAATCGGAGTTTATACGAAAGAGTTATGTCCAATTTACTAAAGGAAGTTGAAGCTGTCCTGCCCATGCGCTGCAGCGCGCCTGGCCATGCGCTGCAGCGCTTTTCTACCACAACTGCAGCGCTGCTGCGCTTCCAGGCATGCGCTGCTGCGCAACGTTCCTGCCCATTTGAGCCAACATCATGCAATCCCATTTTTCATGCTTTCGACGTGCCTATTTCAAATTATCGCAACTTACTCATCCGAAGTCGGAATGAGCTTGTTCTTGAGCCTACGACTCACATTTTTCATGAACTACGAAAGCCCTAACAAATTAGACTTTTTCGGACACATGATCTACTTGCTAACTTGGCCCAAAGTGGTACCGAGCTAGGGTTTTGATCTTAATACTATTTTAAACCTCTTTTACTAAAAATTTCGCCATAACTTCGTTATAGCACATTTTTATTCCGTTCCAATTGGAACATTTCAAAAATCTATACGTATATTTCCTTCTTCTCGGATATTAAATACTAACTTACAAATGATGGTTTTAAACTTGTATATCAACAACAATTACATGGATTTTCATACTTTCTTGGTTTTGGTTCTTCATTATCACTATGTTCTCACTTAGCATGCTTGTTACCGGTAAATATTAGTCCTCTAAGATCAGTCTCCTTATCTCTTCGGATCCTTCATTGATCCCCATTAATCAACAACATCCACCAACAAAGCACTTCAATATTAAAAGCTTAAGAAGATGAAAGAAGTTAGGGTTTAAGTTTCCATTTTACTATCATTTTTCATACATTCCTACATGGTTTAAACATATAACCATCATCTCCATCATCTTGTACTTCCATAATCCATAAGTGATATACTTATTATATAAAACTTAGAAGAATTGATTAAGGTTAGGGTTTATGATTTACCTTCTTCTTGACAAAGCTTGCTTAACTTGGTAGCTTGCTTTCCTCTTCTTCTTCCTTCCCCAATTTCCGAGCTTCCTCACTCTCTCTATTTTTGTAGAGTTTCTCCTCTATGTTTTGGTGAATTGGTAAGATTAATGAAGGAATGACTTCCTATTTATAGCCAAACCAACACCTAGGGTTAAATGGTCATTTAGCCCCCCTTCCTAGCTTCTCCCATAGGCTTCATCTAACTTAACCATGGTCAATTGCTAGCCACCTATGGTTAATTGGTGGGGGATGGGATGGCAAACTTACTTAGGAAGCTCTCCCTCCCCATTGGTCCATTCAAATTCACTTGGATTAAGTTAGCTTAACTAGGTTTTCTTTTCCTAGTTCGATTACTCCAACTAATTAGTTAGCCGCAATCGTTGACTTTACCTTTTCGGTTGACTTTCGTATTTCTCCTGTATAATATTTCGTATTATACTCGTATTATTCTCGTATTTTACTCGTATAATAATTTGTATTATATTTGGATTATTCTCGGTTGACTTTCAAAATTCGTTCGACAAGCCGAAAAATTGCGTTTTTTGTTTTTGACTTTTATTAGAGATTACGTATCGTGACATCATATAAACGTTATGGCGTTCTTCGAAAAATCGAAAAACGTAAAAGGCGTTTTTAGCGTAAATAGTGTTTTTACGTCTTTTTCCCGATTTTTTTATTATTTTCGTCTACGAAATTCTAGTTCGTAAATTCTACCACGTAAACACAATCTAGGTCATAATATGACCTTTAAACACATATAATCACATTCACACTTATTAATATCAATAAAAACTCATTTTATTAGATATTCATATTCATAAACCCAAATGATAGATTACACGAATTTTCGGGTTGTTACAACCATTTTAATAAATTATAAGGGCAAAAAAGTCGTAACCATATCAACAACAAGAAGTAAAACAAATAGCGTTCACAACCAATTAAAAAACAAAACTTTTCAATGGAGAAAAAGTCCATTAGTAATACAGAAAATAAAACTAAAAGTAACATTCAAATGGGAGAAGGAATTAAGGTCAGTAACCTCCACAATCACTAACAACAGCACCATTATTCATCATATTCACCAACATTTTGCCTTAAAAAAAAACCCCAGAATAATGGACCATCACCACCAATTGAAAAACTCCACGATCACCACCGACCAGAAAACTCCACTATCACCATCGATCTGAAAACTCAACTACCATTACCTTCTGAAAACTCAACCATCCACCACTTGAAAACCCTATGACCCATAAAATCACATCTCTCAACCTTAGTTGTTAAACGAAAATGCAAGAAAAGATGGAGAAGAACAAACCCATCAACACACACAGATGCAGATACATATATATACATATATGTTTGTGCTTAATCGCCAATATCAGAAAATCAAATCATCTCTGATTGGGGAAAGGAAAAAAGGAAGAAAAGAAGAAGAAACGGGGTACCGATGTCGCAGTTGACCTTCTATTCCGCCATATGCAACCATTGTTATTTTGCTTGTCTAATTATATGTTTGTATCGTCAATTTGAGGTATTGAAACTTGAATGTCATCTTTGTCTGCTTGATTTGGGTATATATGGTTTTGATTTGAGGAATATAGGATTTTGATTTTGATTTTTTTTTTAATTTTAAAATTTGAGTATGTAAGAGTGGTGTTGATAGTGGCTTTGGGTGGCGATGTAGGAGTTAGGGTTCTTCCCTTTGAAGATTTTCATTGTGGAAATTGTTTGCTAGATCTGAGTTCAGGTTTTATTTTTGTTTAAATTTAGTTTAAGTTAATATAAAATGTTATATTACTCTTTTACCCTTTCAAGTCAATAAAATAATTTAAAGATTAGTCTTCTTTTAACACATAAGCACTGTATTGCCACGTGGTCATGCCATGTCATCAATTCATGATGTGACAGGTTCAATTAGACTGAAATGGAAAAAATTAAAAGTTTAATGCCTTGATTGAAAAAATTAAAAGGACAATCCTTGAAGTTGAAAAAGGTATAAAGTTCAAGGTAGTAATTTATATTTAAGCCTATGTAAAATTGCACCAGACAAGTCCTCCATATTTTTTTTTGATTTAGACATGTAATCTAGATGTTGATTTTTTCCTCATCTACTCATCTTAATTTTATAAGCTAATGTTTATAATTGTTTCGAGAACATTTAAGTATTGTTTCTTTATGTGTTACCTTATACGGTTATCTATACTGCTAAGCTAGTCCAGCCTATATGTAATTTAAAATTTGATTTTTCTGCGCAAGAAAGAGTGAATCACTCGAATATTCCATGCCAAATAGAGTTAAATTGTTTATCGATTGTACTACAGAAAAATATATATGCAGGTTTTATGGCTTGCATTTCCATTTAAATTAGTTAACCTTTTGTATAGCAGTATAACTAGGTAAGTTCATGAATTGTTTAGCCATGTTGCATGCTTGTTAGCCGTTGACCGATATTGTTAGCTTTTTTTTTTCTTCCTAATAAATTTGTACCCAAAAAAAAAAAAAGAAAAAGAAAAAAAAAGTCGTGTTTTGTATATGCTCCAGAACTTAACCTTGTTTATTTTCAGAAAATGATATGAAAAGGAATCCAAAGTTTAAACTTGGAGGTAGCATTCCATTTCACACTTGTACTTGTTTTTAGTTTTATGGGACATACTGACGCTTAAGCCACACCTCTACTTGCTCCTTGTCAATTTTTATCTGTGTTAATTGATATTGTCTAATTGTTTCTCTGACTTTTGATCTCAAATACGTCTACAGGGTTGTGAGCATGAGGTTGCTGAGGCTGAGAAAGGTTCTTCTGATGAACTTAAAGGTGAATGTATTATGAGGTTGTCCTGGGCTCTTGTTCACTCAAAACGTCCGGAAGATGTTCAACGTGGGATTGCAATGCTTGAAGGTTTGAAATGGATCTAAAGCTTGACTAGTGTGTTCTTTTTTATTCTAGCTTCCCATCATAGGTGGTGAAATATGGTACAATCTTGTAATCAAGCTTATTCCTGGCAGCTTCTCTGGGTGGCACTAATAGCGAACTGCAAATGAGAGAAAAGATGTATCTTCTAGCTGTTGGATATTACAGAAGTGGAGTTTATTCTAGGAGCAGGCAACTTGTTGAGCGTTGTTTGGAGGTCTGATCTCTATGTTTTTTAATTGTTGATTATTGCTTGCAATTTTGTATTGGCTTTTTGCCTATTTTGCTCCATATTGAGAATTGAGATGCTATAATTTCACTGTCTACATTAATGAAATAATAACTAATATACTGAAGTTTAGTTCAAACATTTTGGAGTTTATATTGACGATGATGTGTGCTTTGAATTGTCTTAATCTCGGTAAGTTGCCACAGTTTATTTTTGAATCACTTGTCTTTTAAAGTGTACGAGGAGAATGCATTCTGGTCTTCATATCAGCTTTGGTTCTAAAGTTTCCACTAACAGTTGGGTGTGGTTTTGTAGATTGCACCGGATTGGAGGCAGGCTTCGAGTCTCAAAAAAGCAATTGAAGATCGTATCACAAAAGGTATCAACTATTAGTCATGATCTTATTTTCATTTGACTGAGTTATAGAAACAAATAATAATTTTCTTCTTTTTCCTGTTTTTTCTTTTTAATTAATCCACATGCAGATGGAGTGATAGGCATAGGCATTGCTGCCACTGCTGTTGGACTTCTGGCTGGTGGAGTTGCTGCAGCACTGTCTCGTAAGAAATGATTGTTCATTGTAATCCATGACTCTCACTGAACATGTGCCATCCTCGAATCCTATCATTTTGCACTCGGTCATAGTAAAAATGGTCTGTGAAAAGTAGAACTACTTTTACCCGAGTAGATCTAAAGTACAGTGGCATACGTTACGTTGATGTATAGAGCTGCTTCTCTTTCCTGACTTTCTTTGCTTCTATTTTCACTAGTTACTCGGAATGAACATTCGTTTGTTGGCTTTGATGTCGTGTATTGGCTTTCTCTGTCTTTGATGTCGTGTATTGGCTTTCTTTGTTTTGGGTCGCACCAATGCTAAAGTGTCCCTGCAGTTATCTGATAGTGAACTTATGACCAATATGGGTCTGTGGCAGCTGCAATTCACATGATCTGTTACCAAGCACCTTAATTCGTCTGGCCACGATGCGCTCGTACTGCATACTGCATTGTAAAATGCAACAGTTCTGTCACATTGATTTTTTATTTGGTTCTGTTTTTTCATCATATATAAAAGATCTTATACCCAAATAAATAAATAAATAAATAAATACATTTAATATCAGATTGCTAAGTGGCAATTTGCTTGTGAAGTTTTCCTTCAACTAGCCAAGGGTCCATAATTCCTTGTATTCCATAATACTTTCATTGTGGTTCATTGCAGAAAAAAAGTTCTTTGAAATTCAGGGTACTAAATATGAAGATATTTGTTAAAGAGAAATTTCGTACGGGTTATGGTTTAGATTCTATTCCAGTTTGATACATAAAATCAGTGGGGAGAGTTTTATTGATTAACGAGCAGGCAAACCCGGCTCGACTAGGCTTGACTAAGCTTGAGTCAGGCTCGAATGAGTTATTTTGTACGTTTAGTTAAAAGAGTTGAGCTTGAAAAATTTAGTGTCCAACTTGAACTCGATTCATTTATAGGTTCAACTTGAGTAAACTTGGCTCCTTTAGCATTTAATTAATTTTTTTCTTTTGTTTTTAAAATAAACAAAGTTAAAGGAACTCAGAGTTAAGCTCGAATAGTCTCAGCTCTTTTTAATCCAGTTCGAGCTCGACTCATTTACTAAATGATCGAGTTTGCACAATGTATTTCAGAGGCTCATTAAAACTTGACCCGATTCATTTAACTTTTAAGCGAGCTCGAGTTTGGTAAGTGAAATTTTTTTCATGATATTGATAATTAGGTCAAAGAAAGAATTTTAATTTAATTAATTCTTTTTTTTTCTCTATCAAAATGTTTACGTTCATCCAAAAAGGACTCCCGCTAAAGAAATTTAGATTCTTGTATTTACTACATAAAAATGATTGATATTATTATTACTGATCGATAAAATTAATATAATATATATAAAAAAGAGAGGAGGAGATTCTGTTAGAGTCCCATTCTACATGTCAATACACAACAATGAATTTTATAGTAAGAGGAAAATCCGTCGACTTTAAAATCGTCAAGGATGAGCTGGTTGAAATCTTATAGACTTTGGTTGGGATACTTGGCTGGGGCTTTTAAATTTCATTATTTAGCTTCATACCAGCTTTTGCACTCAGCTACCCAGTTTTTGGTGGATTTATATGGCATTCTGCTGCCGGTGTACTTCTAAGCCTCTTATTGCTTAATTTTCATGCTGTGCTTGGATTTGTACTCTTCTAGTGTTGACATACTTCTTTTGTGCCTCCTACTAATGGGTCTGAGAGTAAATAAAATACTTCTCCGTCTCAAAAAATATGACCATTGTCAATTTTTAAAAAAAAAATCAATTTGATACGTTTTTAACTCAAAATTGATATATAGGGTGAATATTATAAACTATCTAAAAAATATTATTAATTATAAATTTTATTGTTTTATAATTTTAAATAAATAATCTCAAATTTGAATTTGTAAGAAGTTTTGTAAAATATGACGACAAATTTATGTTAATTATAAATACATGAGATAGAAGGAAAATTAAGAATGACTCTACTTTAATTTATTTTATCTTATCGTTTAGAGTTTACGTAAGTCGCAATTTAATTTCATCATAAATTTGTTGAAACATATTTGTCAATATTTTAAATTGACTTTTAAAAAATTAATATGATCTTATGGACGGAGGAAATACTATATATGGGTCCATTATTGCCAATTTGCCATTGTCTTCCTATGGCTTATTCTTTAATGTTGTGTTATTGTTGGTAGGGTGCTCGGACTTTTCGGAGGGCTATGGTAGCAATTGAAAGTAATATGCCCTCAAGCCAATTATATTTGATGTAATAAGCATTTACTTTGTAATCTTATTCAAATATTAATAATAGAATAAAAGGCATATTTTATCCATGTTAATTGGTTGAATTAATAAATGTGATGAACCCATAGTTTTCGAGCAATGCTTTTAGAATCATGATGAGATCATGATAGTGAGATCTAAATTCAAGAAAACTCAAAACTAAAATGTTCCTAATCGTTAGATCACTAATATTGGGATTACTGATCCGGATAGATTAGTACATACTATGCTTGATCTTTAGAGGATGATTGATCTCATAATCATTTGTGTGAAGACACTAAAGCAAGTATGTAGGTGCTTATTAGAGAATAAGTTCACTGAACGTGACTCGCTTAAAGAACTCTAATGGAGTTTTATTCACCTGTCAATAGGGAAGTTTTTAAGTGATAGTTGTACAAGTGATCCTTGGACTTGAGATCATCATAGTACCTTGTGTATGTTAAGTTATACTTTGTCATATTCCTTAATACCTTAGGGTATGTCATAGGGTATGTACGAGTATAATAAAGTATACACAGAGGTAGGTGAATAATCGATAAAGGATCTACCACTTCTGATAAAGGGAGAGAATGTCCTATGCGATTTGATAAATGACAGCTCAAAAATCCCTAGCCAGGGTTGAATGAAAATTAGAAAGAAGTTTCTAATTTACATTAATCGGAGTTGTGCATTCTTGGATTGAAATGCATATGATTAAATAAAATAAGACTTGTCAATAAATCCATGTCTTATATTTAATCGGGACATTATATGGTAGAAGGATTGAATTGTACGGTAACTGCTGCTGAATAGGTTCTATGTGATTAAACGTTGATTTCATATTATACGGATAGTCATGATACATTATCGTAAGGTGTCCCTCATAATGTATAATAAATATTATTTATTTATATATGAATTAAAGGAGTTTAATTCATTATAAATAATATTAGAATAGTTCTAATTTATTTATTCTACGACCGGCATAATATTGAACCTAAAGGGTCACACCGCAAAAAGAATAATATTATATTGGAAACAATTGGCTTAATGATAATAAATTGAGTATTTAATTTATTAGTTGAATAAATTGAAATGCTTAATATTTATAATGATATATTTGGAGAAATATTGAATTATAAATTAATGAGAGAAATCTTATTATTATTATTATCATTTAATTCTTAATTAGATTAAGAATTAATTTAAATGAAATGTAAATATTATTTAAATTAAATACAAATTTGAATTTGGTCAAATAATTGCAAAACATGTGTTAAGTGTTTAAATGCAAAACATGTGGGTTAGGAGAATATTGATACTTACATATTATGTAAGTATATTACTTGGTGGAATACTAATTAAATTAGGGTTTTCTCCTAATTAACCTAACTAAGCAAACTAAGTTATGAACTAGTAGCCTCCATCTCAAGAACACCAAATTAAAGATCAAGTTGTTGATCAAATCTTTAAAGTGTTCTTCATGCATTGTTCTTGTTATTCTTAAGAGTTAGGGATAAAAGAACTTATTGGATTAGCCATCCAAGATTTGTAAAAATCAAATATTGTTCCATATAATCATTCTTGGTGGATCACCTCTAGAGTGCTTCATACACTTTGAAGCTAGTGTTTAATCCAAGGAACAAAGAAAGGAGGAGCTTGAAGAAATCAACAAGGAGTAGATCTTGTAGCGGTTCAAAGGTTGGATCTATTAAGGTATATTTTTTGTTCATCTTCTTCTTCAATTAATAGCTATGCATAAGGTGATTCATGAATAAGTTGCAAAAATTTTAATTTCCATTTTTCGTTGCGTATGTCAATTAGATTGTGATTTTGTAAAGTTACAATGGTATCAAGAGCCATCCTTAGGCGTACTATTAATTGTATCAATCATATATATGTTGATATGTGTTTAGAACAATTTTTGAGTATAATTGTTAGTATGAAATTATGTTTTTTGGAAAAACATCAAAATCAAAAAAAAAAAGGACACTGTTCACCGGGTAGCCCGGGCACTGTTCACCGGGCAGCCCGGGCACTGTTCATTAAAAAAAAAAATTGATTTTTCAATTTTACATTTTCAATGTTAAAAATAAAGATATTTATTTTGGACTTGAAATTGGTTTAAAATAAAGGAGTTTATTTTAATTAATATTGGATTTCAATTTTGAACAAAGATTTTAAATTTTTATAAAGGAGTTTATATTAATTTGGAATGGATTAAAATAAAGGAGTTTATTTTAATTGGATTTTGGATTTTTACTAGTCAATTGCCCATTAAATGATATCAATATATATTGAATGGTTTATTATTCATGAGATGAATGATATTTATATATGTTGATATATATATAGGGGATGATTAAGGACTATTGACCAATGTGATTGGATTTAATTTGAATGGATGCTTGAATGAATGGTTTTATTCATAATGGGGTCTGCGTACCTCGCCTATCTAAATTTCTAAATGTAATTTCTATCTCTCTCTTATGCACTTCCCCTTGACTATTGATCAAGGCTTCTATTTTGTTAAAATGAATGTAATAGGATTTAATATAGTTACTAGAGAAATTGAAACCGAAGAGCAGGAGCATTGAAGACCCATTTGTAATGAAGCCTGGGTTGAATGTAATAGTTATATTCAAATTTATTCTTGCACCCTAGGTTTGACCTATTGATTTACTCGGTGGTTCGAGTGAATCAAATTAGATTAAGTCCATAATCATCCCATATAGAATATAGTATTCTATGAATGCATGCTTATAATATATATATTAAATATATTATTATTCATGTTGATGAATGTTTAATATGACGCGTGTTTATATATATATACTTGCATGCGCGCTAAACAAGATGAGACCATTAATAACAAAACTCTCATTTCAAAATATTAAGTTGAATACGTTTAAAGGTATTTCAAAAATATCAAACGTAGCCTTCTAGCATGATAAAACAATAGAGTATTAATTATTTAATATTAGTTTGTTGTGCACACACAAGACTCATATTAAAATTTTAAGATGTTGGCTTTATTACATTAAAAATGTTTTATAAGGAATTGAACAATACTAGTTTTGTTGTGCACACACAAGGACTATATTTTTCTATTCGCTTATATGGAAATGCTAGGTGAAACTTAACTTAGATTATTTTAGTTCGGATGTGCACACACTTGACTATTATAATCTAAGAGACAAAATACAAGGAGTTACATAGTTGATGTAATTGACAAGAGTTGTCTACCCTTTGAATAAATATATGGTTTGTAGTGCACACACAAGGCTGCATATTTATGTCAATAGAATCCTTACTCACTAAACAGATTTTTTAAAAATTTGTCGAACTATATATGGAGGGTCATATAGTTTGTATAAAATAGTGGGAGACACCCTTTTAATAAAGTCCTATATTAAATTGGTGATTAATAAAATGAATATATGCTAATGTTGTTTAAATCACAAATTAATTTTTAGAATTTTACAATGGCCCATTCACTATCACTGCGGAGCATATTGGATGCTAATAAACTAACCGGACCGAACTACACGGATTGGTTAAGGAATTTGAGAATTGTTCTCACCGCTGAAAAATTATCTTATGTCCTTAATTCGCCTGTTCCTGCAACTGTTGCAGAAACTGCCTCTGAGGAAGAGATTGCTACTTTTAAAAAGTGGCAAGATGATGCTATGGTAGCTCAATGCATCATGCTCGCATCCATGAGTAACGAGTTACAACGTCAACATGAGAAAATGGATGCACCTGCTATATTGCTTCACCTGCAAGAGTTGTATGGTGAACAAAGTAGGTCTGCAAGATATGAGATATCTAAGGAGCTCTTCCGATCTAGAATGACCGATGGCCCTACAGTACATGCACATGTCCTCAAAATGATCAATTTGATTGAACAATTGGGACAACTGGGTTTTATAATGGATGGAGAGTTGAGCCAAGATTTGATCTTGCAGTCACTCCCGGACTCCTACTCACAATTTGTTGTGAATTTTCACATGAACAAGCTTGATGTCAGCTTGCCTGAATTGCTTAACATGTTGAAAACTGCAGAGAGTCACTTTCCATCCAAGAAAGACCAAGTCTTACTGATAGGTGACGCTTCCAAGAAAAGGAAGTGGCCCAAAGGAGCTTCTGCTAAGAAGAAAAATTCTAAGAAGGCAAAAGGAAAGACAGTTGATAAAGGTAATAAGAATAAAACAAATGCGGATAGCAAAGAAGTTTGCTTCCACTACAATAAGCCTGGACATTGGAAGAGAAACTGCAAGGATTACCTTGCAGAGGCAAAGCAGAAAAAGCTTGTTGAAGCTTCAGCTACGGATACAGGTTTATTCATGATTGAAATAAATATTTCTGTAAGTCAAAATTCTACTTGGGTATTAGATACCGACTGTGGTTCTCACATATGCAATTCATTGCAGGGAATAAGCAGAAGTAGAAGGCTAAACAAGGGAGAAGTAACTCTACGAGTGGGAAATGGAGCAAAGGTTGCTGCATTAGCTGTGGGGACTTATTATTTAGCACTACCTACGGGAAAATCTATCAATTTAATAAATTGTTATTATGTACCTGTTCTCATCAGAAACATTATATCTATTTCTATGTTGGACAAAGAAGGATTCGCTGTTATATTTAAGAATAATGGTTGTTCTATTTATAATAATAAGTTTTGTTTGGAACTGGTAGATTAATTGATGGACTTTACTTACTTGACTTACATGAAAATATTTTTCAAATTGAACAAACTTGTAAAAGAAAAAGAGATGAAGTAAATCATACTTTTATTTGGCACTGTAGACTCGGTCACATCAATGAAACAAGATTAAACAAGTTGTATATTGATGGTCTTTTAGAACCTTTCGATTTTGAATCATATCTAACTTGTGAATCATGCCTCATGGGTAAAATGACTAAATCTCCATTTAGTGGACATGGAGAAAGAGTTGCAGGGTTGTTAGAGTTAGTATACACAGATGTATGTGGACCTATGACAACAGATGCTAGAGGAGGGTATTCGTATTTCATTACATTCACTGATGATCATTCAAGATTTGGATATGTGTATTTAATGAAATATAAATCCGAATCATTTGAAAAGTTCAAAGAATTCAGAAGTGAAGTAGAGAAACAAACTGGCAAAAGTGTTAAGATTCTTCGATCAGATCGAGGAGGAGAATACTTGAGCAATGAGTTTCTTAATCATCTTAAAGAAAATAGTATTCTCTCTCAATGGGCGCCTCCTGGTATGCCACAATTAAATGGTGTTTCTGAAAGGAGGAATCGTACCTTATTAGACATGGTGCGGTCCATGATGAGTTTCACCGACCTTCCAATATCATTCTGGGGTCATGCCCTAGAAACGGCTACATATCTACTAAACAAGATTCCCTCAAAATCTGTCCCCAAGACTCCATATGAGATGTGGACAGGGAGGAAACCCAGTCTTAAACATGTTAAAATTTGGGGTTGTAACGCTTATGTAAAGAAGTTACAAAGCGACAAACTTGAGGCTAGATCTGACAAGTGCAAATTTTTGGGGTATCCTAAAGAAAGTTTAGGATATTATTTCTATAATCCTACCGAGCAAAAGGTGTTTGTTGCCAAACATGCTATCTTCCTGGAAAAGGAGTTTATCTTTGAAGGGGCTAGTGGGAGGAAAATAGATCTTGAAGAAATTCAAGAACCACAAATCACTACAGGTCAAGTGGATGAACATGTTCAAGTAGATATAACTTCTGTACCACAACCGAGTCGTAAATCTGGAAGAGTGCCGAAAATACTTAAAAGGTATACACTCATCATAGAAGATGATGATGAGGTACGCATCATAACTGATGATGATCCAGTAACATACGATGAGGCTATGAGTAGTAAACACTCTGAGAAATGGCAAATAGCCATGAAATCTGAAATGGACTCTATGTATGAAAACCAAGTATGGACTTTGGTTACTCCACCTGAAGGCATTGTGCCTATAGGGTGTAAATGAGTCTTTAAGAAAAAGACTGGAGCAGATGGCAAGGTAGAGACCTATAAGGCCAGACTGGTTGCAAAAGGTTTCAAACAAAGACAAGGAGTTGACTATGATGAAACCTTCTCACCAGTAGCCATGCTCAAGTCTATCCGGATTTTACTTGCGATTGCAGCTTACTATGACTACGAAATCTGGCAAATGGACGTGAAAACGGCCTTCCTCAATGGGAAACTAGACGAGGATGTATATATGATACAACCAGAGGTTTTGTTTCAAAGGTTGGAACAAATCAAGTGTGTAAGTTACAAAGATCCATTTATGGATTGAAGCAAGCTTCTCGAAGTTGGAACATCCGTTTTGATGAGACAATCAAAGAGTTTGGTTTTATCAAAAATAAGGATGAACCATGTGTGTACAAGAAAGTTAGTGGGAGTGCTGTGACATTCTTGGTATTATATGTTGGTGATATATTACTTATAGGGAATGACATACCGATGCTACAATCAGTTAAAATTTGGTTATCTAAACACTTCTCCATGAAGGACTTGGGAGAAGCATCCTACATATTGGGGATAAAGATCTATAGAGATAGATCAAAGAGGATGCTCGGCCTGACCCAAGGTGCATACATTGATTCGATGCTAAAGAGGTTTAGCATGCAAGACTCCAAGAGAGGGCTCATACCGATGAGTCATGGAGTAAATCTCTCTAAGAAATTGTCCCCAAAGACACCTGAAGAGAGAGAACGCATGAATCAAATACCTTATGCTTCGGCAATAGGATCCATAATGTATGGAATGATATGTACCAGACCAGATGTTGCTTATGCACTTAGTGTAACAAGTAGATATCAGTCTAATCTTGGAGAAGAACACTGGAAAGCTGTGAAAAACATCTTGAAGTACTTAAGAAGAACTAATGATGTGTTTCTAGTATATGGTGGGTCTGATTTGAAACTAGAGCGCTTTACAGACTCAAGTTTTCAAACTGACCAAGATGACAGTAAATCCATGTCAGGGTATATATTTACCTTGAACGGTGGAGCAGTGAGTTGGAAGAGTCAAGTGAAGCTGCAAAGGAAGCTGTTTGGATGAAGAAGTTCATTTCTGAACTCGGACTAGTTCCTAGCATTACTGGACCCATTCCGGTTCATTGTGACAACACTGGAGCTGTTGCACAGGCTAAGGAACCCAGGTCTCATCAGAGATCCAAACACGTATTGCGGAGATTTCATTTAATTAGAGAAATTATTGAAAGGGGAGATTGTAATGCCCGTGAATTTTGAACGTCCTTATTAATTAAATCTAATTTAATTCAATGAGTTAACGTTGTGTTCCTTTTAAACCAGCTTGGGTTAATTGGTGGGAGATGTATAAGATGTGTCTATACTCGTGTTGGCAGGTATGATATAACTATGGTTAAGAGATAACCATAGGTGAGTCAAGTGTAGGAATTGGTGGATAATGACTAAAATGGCCAAGAGTGGTTAATAACCAAGGTAATTATGTAAGGGCAATAACCATTGTATATCCAAGTGGTTAATAACCAATGAAATGATGGCGGGATAATAACCATTGTGTTTAACCAATGTAATGATGGCAAGATAATAACCAATGTCTAATAACCAATGAAGAATGGGTAATAACTAATGGATAATTAAGATTTTGCGAAAAGACTATTTTAACCTTGAAAGAGGTTGGGAAAGGACTAAAATACCCTTAAGGAAGTTGCTAGGAAACTTCCTACTATTGATGAATTGACCAAATTGCCCTTGCCTAGTCATGATTAATGACTATTTTGCCCATGGTCTCTACTTTCCTATAAATAGGACCCCTCACCAAAGTTAACAAGGGTTGGCTCACTTATTATTCACCAAGTAGAGAGTTGGTGAGCTTGAGAGAGTTTTGAAGAGAGAAGCAAGAGCAAGTCTTGTGAGAGGAAGAAGAAGACCTTGAAGTGTTTACGCCATCTCCATCCGCATAGCCATTAAAGCTAGGTATAAACTCCATTCCTTCAAACCCTAGTTTCTTGTTGCTAGTATTATATTATGATTTCTACACACTATTTTGTTGAAAACTTTTATGTGTGTTGATTGGGGTTGGTGGTATAAAGGGAGTATTCATGGATCTAAGTTTTTATTTTTGTTAGATCTACATTTTTCTAAAAGATTGTTTAACTCATGATTTTAAAACCAAGGTATGGATCTTCATTTCTTTTAAAACCCTAGTTGTGTGTGGGATTAATTTTTGGTTGTTGTTTGATGCTTATGGAAGGAATGAAGTGTGAATAGATCTAAGTTTTATTTTGTTAGATCTACATTTCTCTAAAAGAATGTTTAATTCATGATTTTAAAACCTAGGTGATGATAAATAATCATTGAGTATGTTTTATTAATAATATGTTGGAGTTTAAAAAGATTGGTAGCAAGTTTTAGTGGTTTGATGGGCTAAAACATGTGTACAATAATTTATTAGAGTACAAAATTTATTGAGGAAAAATATTGATTTAAGTCATAAATATTTTATTGTAAAATTAGAAATATTTTTCGTGGTCATGGGGAAATTTTTTGGAATTTATTTTGGAGATTTAAAACTTGTTTAATGGTGATTAGAACTCATTTGGTGTGAAAAGAAAAAAAAAGGGAAAGGAACCGCCTGGAAGCCAAAGCCGGAGTCAGCCTGGCCGCGCATGGCGCGCCAGGGGTGCAACCCTGGCCGCGCATGGCGCGACAGGCTTAAGATGGTTAACAGGCGAGCACCAAACGACGCCGTTTTGGGCCAAGTCTTACCGGTCGCCTAGGCGACGACGCCGTTTCGGGTCCTATTTGGGGTCAGGCGCGCAAGGCGCGAGGGTTGGTTTTCCGGGGCGAAATTTCGGTTTTACCCCTCGCCCGGATTTCTAATTAATTACAACCTTGCCATTCCGTTTTAATTTAATTTAATTTAAATGTTTTAAATTGTTTAGTAAATGTTATAAAATTATTAATTAAACGAAAATTAATATTTAGGCCCTTAATATTATATTTTCTAAAAAAATATTATTTATTAATTATTGTTTAATTATTATTAAATAATGATTAAGGATAATTAAGAATTGTAAATTAATTATTTATTATTTGATTAACTTTAAATAATAAATAAACTTAATTAGTTATTATTTATTATTAAATAATAACTAAAGATAATTATTACTTACTTACTAATTAATTATTTATTATTTGATTAACTTTAAATAATAAATAAACTTAATTAGTTATTATTTATTATTAAATAATAACTAAAGATAATTATTACTTACTAATTAATTATTTATTATTTGATTAACTTTAAATAATAAATAAACTTAATTAGTTATTATTAAATAATAACTAAAGATAATTATTACTTACTAATTAATTATTTATTATTTGATTAACTTTAAATAATAAATAAACTTAATTAGTTATTATTTATTATTAAATAATAACTAAAGATAATTATTACTTACTAATTAATTAATTATTATTTGATTAACATTAAATAATAAATAAACCTAATTAGTTATTTATTATTAAATAATAACTAAAGGTAATTCATATTTACTAATTAATTATTTTTTTATTAACTTTAAATAATAAATAAATATAATTAGTTATTATTTATTATTAAATAATAACTAAAGATAATTGTTACTCACTAATTAAATATTATTTGATTAAACTTTAAATAATAAACAAACCTAATTAATTATTATTTAATCTTAAATAATAATTAAAGACAATTAAAAATTTATAATTCGATTATTATTTAATTAATAATTAAATAATAAGTGAATATAATTAGTTATTAATTACTATTAATAATAACTAAAGATAATTAATTAATTACTATTTAATAGTAATGAAGATAGAGTTAATAAAATAGAGAGAGTTTAATAACCCATTAATTAAACAATCATAACAAATTGTTTAAGGGTTTAATAAATGAATATTACTTAAGAAAGAGTAATGTTAATTAATTTAACAATTATAATAAATTGCTTAAAGGTTAATAAGTGATTATCACTTAAGGGAAACATGGTTAATTAATTAAACCATCAACCTAGAGATCCATTAAAGTGTCTTATAGGATTTATGATAGTTTATTAACTTATGTGTGCTATGTGAATTGCTTAATTGTTAAATAAATAGCATAAGTAAGCGTATCGATATACAACTACGCAGTACTAATTGATAGCTCAACATTATCAATGTTAGGTTCTTCAAGGCTAATTAGTTAAAGCTAGAATTATTTGTAGCTGAGCAAACAGGCAAGTTCTTAACCCTAAACTTCTTACATTATTGCAAGTTCCCTAACTCAAACTCGAGTTATTATTTTCGAAGTATGTTAGTGAATAATTATTGTCGATTATTCACATCTATACTATTTATTGAGATTCGCACATTGTGCAATTGAATTCCTATCCTATTATGATTGAACTGTAAATTTAATTAAAGTTCTTTCAAGCATGAATTGTTTATGAGATAGATCTATGCTATTTGTATCAGCTAGATCCACCATGTCTAAATTGGTTAAGACAATGGTATTTTAAAAGTTGTTCTTATTAAATTGCTATGGTAAGAACTCTTGGCTGAGAAAAGGATAAACTTGTTTAAGGCATGATATCAATGCTGGTTATTAAGTGTTTATGCATAAATCACGGGGTATGAGAGGCTGATCCCCTCGATTACCAAACTTTTTAAGAGGTCCAGCTTACATGCTGAGAACCTTGGAAAACGTCCTTGGTTATTTCAAACCACTCAGTAATTGTCATTCAATTATTCGAATATTCAACTGTTGTTTACTAATTCATGTTCCTTCACACCCTTATACTGTTGTTGAACATTGAAAGCAAAATTTCCTTCGATCATGATATATCTCTTGTGTATATACTTGCTAAGCAAATTAGTTGCTTACCCTTGCTATATCATGATCTTTATTTCAGCTAAGGCAGAAATGTCTAGAGGAGACAAAGGAAAAGGGAAGGTGCAGGAATAGATGCCCGATAGTGCCTATGTACTAGTTATTATTGAATGTTGTTTGATTAGGTGAACCTTTTGTTGTATTAAGGGTACGTTTTATGTTAAGGTTAAAGAACCTTGGGACCAGAATTGTAAGACTTTATCTCCATTCGATAAACAATGTATTATTATTCCGCATTTAGTTAGATAGTATGTTTGTCGTCGAATTATCGTGAGCACCGAATTCGAGGTTTGGAAACCTGGATTTGGGGGTGTCACAGAGATGTTACGTTAGAAAGAGTGGACTCTCAGAACAACATTGCAGATCCATTTACTAAAGCATTATCGCAAGATCAATTCAATCGCCATTTCGATAAAATGGGTATTAGATACCAAGGTGATTGACTTTAGTGCAAGTGGGAGATTGAAAGTAATATGCCCTCAAGCCAATTATATTTGATGTAATAAGCATTTACTTTGTAATCTTATTCAAATATTAATAATAGAATAAAAGGCATATTTTATCCATGTTAATTGGTTGAATTAATAAATGTGATGAACCCATAGTTTTCGAGCAATGCTTTTAGAATCATGATGAGATCATGATAGTGAGATCTAAATTCAAGAAAGCTCAAAACTAAAATGTTCCTAATCGTTGGATCACTAATATTGAGATTACTGATCCGGATAGATTAGTACATACTATGCTTGATCTTTAGAAGATGATGATTGATCTCATAATCATTTGTGTGAAGACACTAAAGAAAGTATGTAGGTGCTTATTAGAGAATAAGTTCACTGAACGTGACTCGCTTAAAGAACTCTAATGGAGTTTTATTCACCTGTCAATAGGGAAGTTTTTAAGTGATAGTTGTACAAGTGATCCTTGGACTTGAGATCATCATAGTACCATGTGTATGTTAAGTTATACTTTGTCATATTCCTTAATACCTTAGGGTATGTCACTTCTGATAAAGGGGGAGAATGTCCTATGCGATTTGATAAATGACAGCTCAAAAATCCCTGGCCAGGGTTGAATGAAAATTAGAAAGAAGTTTCTAATTTACATTAATCGGAGTTGTGCATTCTTGGATTGAAATGCATATGATTAAATAAAATAAGACTTGTCAGTAAATCCATGTCTTATATTTAATCGGGACGTTGTATGGTAGAAGGATTGAATTGTACGGTAACTGCTGCTGAATAGGTTCTATGTGATTAAACGTTGATTTCATATTATACGGATAGTCATGATACATTATCGTAAGGTGTCCCTCATGATGTATAATAAATATTATTTATTTATATATGAATTAAAGGAGTTTAATTCATTATAAATAATATTAGAATAGTTCTAATTTATTTATTCTACGACCGACATAAAATTGAACCTAAAGGGTCACACCGCAAAAAGAATAATATTATATTGGAAACAATTGGCTTAATGATAATAAATTGAGTATTTAATTTATTAGTTGAATAAATTGAAATGCTTAATATTTATAATGATATATTTGGAGAAATATTGAATTATAAATTAATGAGAGAAATCTTATTATTATTATTATCATTTAATTCTTAATTAGATTAAGAATTAATTTAAATGAAATGTAAATATCATTTAAATTAAATACAAATTTGAATTTGGTCAAATAATTGCAAAACATGTGTTAAGTGTTTAAATGCAAAACATGTGAGTTAGGAGAATATTGATACTTACATATTATGTAAGTATATTACTTGGTGGAATACTAATTAAATTAGGGTTTTCTCCTAATTAACCTAACTAAGCAAACTAAGTTATGAACTAGTAGCCTCCATCTCAAGAACACCAAATTAAAGATCAAGTTGTTGATCAAATCTTTAAAGTGTTCTTCATGTATTGTTCTTGTTATTCTTAAGAGTTAGGGATAAAAGAACTTATTGGATTAGCCATCCAAGATTTGTAAAAATCAAATATTGTTCCATATAATCATTCTTGGTGGATCACCTCTAGAGTGCTTCATACACTTTGAAGCTAGTGTTTAATCCAAGGAACAAAGAAAGGAGGAGCTTGAAGAAATCAACAAGGAGTAGATCTTGTAGCGGTTCAAAGGTTGGATCTATTAAGGTATATTTCTTGTTCATCTTCTTCTTCAATTAATAGTTATGCATAAGGTGATTCATGAATAAGTTGCAAAAATTTTAATTTCTATTTTTCTTTGCGTATCTCAATTAGATTGTGATTTTGCAAACTTACAACAATATTGTGCCGTATTCTATAACAGTCTAGGTGCCAAAATTCGGGTACTCTAGTTGTAACGGTCCGATTCAAATTGAAGAATAAGGTTCTCAATTAAAGTTTGCACCGGAACAACATCACACTGGTTCCAAGTCTAGAAATATTGCAATCAAATTCGCACTCCACGGTGCACCGCACTGAAAAAAATAATAATAAAAAACATCGAAACAACTTAAGTTTAATTAAATTTTTCAAAACGTTATTTAAATTTAAGACAAATGAAAACATTTGGCATAACAACAATAATTTTTCAAAAGAAATGAGATCGATATTATCAACCAAAAGAGATAAATTAAATGAAATAAATATTTAAATAATTTAAAATTTAAATTAAACAAGATTATAATTGTGACGCCCCCAAATTCGGATACTTTTAAACCCTGAATATGGTGCATCACGGTACTACCCATTCAACATAATCTTAAGATAGAAATATAATTACTAAATTATACAGACCGTCTTACTCTAAAATACCCAAATTCTACGACCTTTACATGTTTGAAATATCATAATATGAGTAAATATTACATCACTCTTAATTAATACATAATCCATAATATATAAACTATTATAGATAGTTCTTTATTCGAAAACTTTTCCTTTTTTCTTGTCTTTTTTTCCTGAACTCTCAGCTCGCTCGGGTTTAGTGAAATCATTTAACATAAAACAAGGATGAGTTACCAAGCTCAACAAATATAAACAGTTGAATAAACAACAAAATCAAGAACCATGTTTCCATTTCAACAACTGAACAATAGTTGAGAAATCATTTCGAATAAATAAGAATAATAATAAGAGATTCCTTTATTTAAACATTTTTAAAATGACATACTGAGCGGTCATACGACCTTGAATTTTTTCTTTTCATAAAAGGTTTAACAGATTTATACTATAAATCGACATTTTTCAAGTACGCTAGGGGATCAACATATTGTACTCATGTTGTGCACAACCTTTAGCTTTTTAAATGACTATATGCGTTTGTTTTTACACCTTTAAGGGTCAATCGAAAAATCTGACCAAAATTGCCCCTAATAGTAGGGTTGTTCATCTCAGACTTAAGTCAGAGTCCGCAACAATTTAATTTGGTTTGGATAGCATTAAAGAATTTATCAAATTCAAATCAGATATCTTAACATGTGTTTAGCTGAAACAAAAAGACATTGACATACTTTTAAAATAGTTCATGCAATATCGAACTTTAAAGCTTTACAATATGCAAAAACATAGCTGAATAATTCATACAAATATCAAAAAATTTGCACAAGTTTAGAATTCACACAATATGTAAATATTGCATAAATTAGAACTTCAATACAGTATTTGAAAGAAACTGAAAAACTAGCACAATAATATAATTTGTGGAAGTTGGAAACTTGCGAAAAAGTTTAAAAATACTTGCCTGATGCGTTCTTTAATTTATACCCTAAAAAAGTCCTTCAAATGTCCTACACATTTAATTAATAATAACATACCAATTAGTCACATAAAAACTCCATATATTGGTTTACGTCACATTATTACTCATTTTATGTTGTTTGCGTTTTATAAATTAAATAGCGCGACAACCTTTCAAAAACGTCTTACGGCGTTTAGGAACGCCACGACCCTCTTAATGACCCCCTACGGTGGTGTATATTCATTATTATTCATTTTTTTAAACTTGGAATATTTTAGAACAATGTCAAAAATGTTGTGTCGCGAAATGGCATGACACGCCTGTGGCACGCCCCGCGTACAGCCAGCCCAGGCCACGTGCCCAACGCCCATGCCCTGCGCCCCACTGCCCAGCAGGAGCCCACGCATGCCGCGCGACGCCGCACGTCGCGCGCCCTGCCTAGCAGTTTACTGATTTTTAGCTTTAACATGCTTACTTCTGGGCCTCATTACTCGCTCATTCCACGTCGGAATGAGTACGTTCTCGAGTCTTTCTCTTGCTCATAACATCCTCTATAAATTTCCCTGCGTGGTAAAATTTTC
This sequence comes from Aralia elata, assembly GCA_034770075.1. Taxonomy (NCBI): domain Eukaryota; kingdom Viridiplantae; phylum Streptophyta; class Magnoliopsida; order Apiales; family Araliaceae; genus Aralia; species Aralia elata. Next base: position 29,991,795 of record CM068387.1, read on the forward strand.
CAGACTCATTATCAAGTCAAAACAGTGGCTCGAAATACCTTCGTTGACTAGTTTCTTGCTTAGACAGTTTTGACACACTTATTTCCAAACTGCATAACTCACTCATCTGAAGTCAGAATGAGTTCGTTCTTAAGCCATTTTCTTGCTCGTAACATCCTCTACAAATTTTCCTAAGTGGAAAAGTTTTCCAAACTCGTTATCAGGCCAAAATAGTGGCCTAAAAAAATCTTCGTTGACTAGTTTTCTACTTTGGTAGATTCAATGCACCTTTTTCCAGACGTCATAACTCCCTCATCTGAACTCAGAATGAGGTCGTTCTTAAGCCTACGACTTCCTTGTTCTACGTACTACATAATCCCAGAAAACAGAATTTTCTAAAGACTTTAACTATCCAGAAAACTGACTCAAAAGTCATTGTATAAACTGTTTTTAAATCTTTTAACTAGTTTTATAAAAAAAATCCGTCATGACTTCGTTATAATGGCTTTTACCCTCGTTCCAATTGGATGGTATTCGTAACTCATAAGAGCATAACACAACACCGTAGAACTAATTTTTCAGTTTTGAAATACTATAACAAAAGGGCCCCAAAACAGTCCACTAATTAGGTTTTCCATCCTTTATGCATAGGTTTGTGTTTTTAGTTTTAGTTCCACTTTTCATGTTATTTACCAGTAGTTTAACATATATATCATAAATCACCACCTTATAATTTCAAGATCCTTCATGATCTTCTATAAACCAACCACAACAGCCACCAATCAAAGTTTAAATAAAAACTTAGAAAAGATGATGAAGCTAGGTGTTTGCCTTTCTCTAGGTTAGCACAACACGTAAGTATACATGATAAACAAGTAATATATGATAAGTAAAGTATCGTTCCCACGGAGAATAATTGCAATCTATACTAACAATTACCAATCTTATATTAACTCAATTTTATTAAACCAATGATTTAATGATTGATGAAATTATAAAATTAACCAAACTAAAGCTAAATATCACAAGAATTAAAACAGATTAATGAATATTAAGATTATAATTTCACCTATTGTTTCATTTAGACCAACATACTTCCTGTCAAATAATGCTAACTATTCAGGATTGTTAATCGAGAACACGATAATATTTATGACCATTTCTCAATGTATCATAAACGAATCAACTTAAATCCACGGATGATAGAACTAAGTTGAACATCCTAATTAACTAATTCACTATATCTCTATGTGAATTACAACTAAAAAGGATTTAAAGCTCCGGTTCCCTATCGGATTACATGCGGTGTATAGGTATATCTCTATCCTAGACACAAATTATGAATTCCATCACCATGCAGAAAACACAATCACATGCTATTATGGTCAAATCTAAACCTATAATCCATCTCTCGAATTCATATAGATTATTACGGTAATTACTGGCAAGGTAATTAAGCAATTCAGTACAAACCATAATAGACAATCCCAAAATAGTTATCAATAATCAACAAGGAAGCATGTTAATTAAAACTACACAATAAGATCCATTGCAATTCAAATTAGAGTTTAGTTACACATAATAAAAGCTACTAATGAATCCATAGAAGAATTAAACATCTGAAGTTATAAGTAAAAGAGGAGAAAAAGAATAAAACTCTGTTGAAGTTTCCTCTTCTTCAATTCGTCACTTGGCCTCTTTGTTGTCCTCCTCATAGTTTCTTCCCAATTTCTCTCTAAGTCTCTATGTCTATGAAAATCCAAGTGTATGATAATCTCCTTAGCCATCCTTGATAATCTGATCATTTGGTGCATTGATATCCCTATCAACTTCCCTAAAATCCTCCCAGCCATTCAGTAATCATTGTAATCATCGACAGAACAAAACAAGAATAGTTGCTGACAATTCCCGACGAATTCGCCCTGGCGAAGAAAATGAACCGGGGGAGCTCGTGTTAGGTTTGTATATAGCGCGAACATGCAATCAAATTACATAAATAGTGCGGAAGCACAATAAAACGGATTTTAAAAAATTTTCATACAAACGATCACCATGATCATCCTTGTGGTCAATTATCAATTAAACGAAAGAGATAGAGATATAGAATTATACCCTCGTGAATTAAAGCTTTCTCAGGTACAAGTTCACCTCCAATTCCTTCGCGTTCTCCTTGAATTTTACCTATTAAATTCCTTCCTTTGATCAACGTTAGCCACCCAAGTGTTTGGCCTCTAGAGGTGATCCACCAAGGAATAATAGTTGTTGAATAAGATGAGTGTTGGCAAAACCCTAGTTTCTATCTCTATAGAAATTGCAAGTACTCTCTCTCTCTCTCCAATTCTTATGGAAGAGTGTGTAACTGTCTAACCCCAAATCATGATAAGACTCTTCTTATTTATAGATATAGGGAACCCTCCTAAACTATTTAGGATTAGGATTTTTATTTTAATTAAACTCCTTTAATTAATTAAACTCCTAATCCAATTAGGAATTTATGAGAGTACTTTTATTAATTAATTCCCAAAGTCTTTTAGGAACTAAATAATAATAATAGTAATAATAATAATAAGACTCCTCTTATTAATTTATATTTAATATTTCTAAAATATTAAATAATAAATATTAAGCTATTTAATTTATTCTATCTCCATAGATTAAATTAAATACACTTAACTTATTATTACAATTATGCTATTTACTTCTTAAACAAATATTTTTGTTTTGCGGTGTGACCCTTTAGGTTCTCCATATTAAACCGGTTGTGAATAAATCAATTAGAACAATTCTAATCTTATTTAAATAAATAAATTAAACTATTTAATTTATTTAAATAAATAATATTTATTCTACAATAAGGGTAAGCCCCCTTAGCGATCAACGACTTTCCAGATAATATAGATTTCAACATTAATCATAAAAGAACCTTTCAGTGCATAGTTACCGTATAATTTAATCCTTCTGCCATACAATGTCCCAATTAAATATAAGACATGGAATTACTGTCAAGTCTCATTTTATTTAATTATATGCATTTCGATTCTCCAATGAACAACTCTGATAATGCAAATTAGAAACTCCTTTCTAATTTTATTCTGCTTTGGTTAAAGACTTCTGAGTCGTCATTTACCGAATCACATAGGACATTCTCTCCTTTTACTAGAAGTGGTAGATTCTTTGTTGATCATTCACCTATCTCCATGTATAACTTATTATACCCAATCATACCCTTTGATATATTCTAAAGGTCTTAAGGGATATGTCAAAGTATAACTCATCATACACAAGATACTATGATGATTTCAAGTCCAAGGATCACTTGTACTACTATCACTAGAGGAATTCCTATTGACAGGCGAGTAAAACTCTATTAGGTATTCCTTAGCGAGCCACGTTCAGTGAACTTATTCTCTAATAAGCACCTACATACTTGCTTTAGTGTCTCCACACAAATGATTATGAGATCAATCATCCTCTTCATAAGAGCAAGCAATGTATGTACTAATCTATCCGGATTCACTAATCCCATTTTTAGTAATCCATCGATTAGGAACGATTTTAGTTTGTGAGCTATCTAGAATTTAGATCTCGTTAGCATGATCACCATCATGATTCTAAAAGCATTGCTCAAAACTATGGGTTTATCACATTTAATATAACAGCACCATGTAGATAAAGTAAAATGACTTTAACAAACGAATAGATTACAAACTATATGCTACATCATATCAAATATGATTGACTTGTGTGCATACTACTTTCAATCTCCCACTTGCACTAAAGCCAATCGCCATGGTATCTAATACCCTTCTTCTCTAAGTGACGATCATCCTGCTGTTGGATAAAGGTTCAGTAGATGGATATGCAATGCTGTTCTCGAGAGTCCACTATCTCTATAGTGACTTTTCTTCTTTCAATGATTCCACTAATCAAATGAAAGTGCCACAACACTTGTTTGAATCCAAGATGAGACCTAGGAACTATTCCTAGTTCTGTAATGAACTTTTCATCCAAACAATCAACTTGCAGCTTCATTTACAGCTATATACTTTGTCTTTGTCACTAAACCAGTAACTCTTTGCTGTTTGGAACTTTTCCAATTCACTGCACCACCTTTTAAGGTAACGATTTACCTTAAAGTGGATTTGTTATCGTCTTGGTCAGTCTAAAAAACTTGAGTCTGTTTAGCCCTCTAGTTTTAATTCATACATATCATGAATCATAATAACATCTTTAGTATCGGTTAAGTACCTAAAGATGTTTATCACTATCTTACAGTGATCATCTCCAGAATATGACTGATCAACATCAAGCCTTGTATATTCGTTGCAGTCATGATAGTAACTCATGCGATCTTTCTTTCAATTGGGGATAATTTTAGAGAGATACACTCCATGGCTCATCATCATGAGACCTTTTTTGGAGTTTGCCATGCTAAACGCCTTTAGCATCGAATGAATATATGTTCATTGGGTCAAGCCGAACATCCTTTTAAATCTATATATATAGATTTATATCCCCAATTTATAGGATGTTCCTCCCAAGTTATTCATGGAGGAATGTTTAGACAATTTTATCTTTACTGATTGTAGCATTGGTGTGTCATTCCTTATCAGTAGTATATCAACATATAATACTAGGAATATCACAGTGCTCCCACTGACCCTTTTGTACACACTAGGTTCATTCTCATTTTCGATAAAATCAAACTCTTTTGATTGTCTCATCAAAATGAATGTTCCATCTTTGAGAAGCTTGCTTCAATCCATCAATGGATCATTGTAGCTTAAAACACAATTTGCTTCAACAATTGAAACAAATTCCTCTGGCTGTATCATACATACATTATCCTCTAGTCTTCATTGAGGAAGGGCGTCTCCACATCCATTTTGCTAGATTTCGTAATAAGCTGTAATCACAAGCAAAATCCAAATGGACTTGAGCATTACCCGGTAATAAGGTTTTATCACAGTCAACTCCTTGACTTGAAAAACCTTTTAAACAGGTCTGGTCTTATAGGTCTCCACCTTGCTATTTGCCCCAGTCTTTCTCTTAAAAACCCATATTCACACTCTAGGCACTATGCCCTTTTGTGGAGTAACCAGAGTCTATACTTGGTTCTTATATATGGAGTTCATTTCAGATTTCATAGCCATCTATCATTTCTCTGAGTGTCTTCTACTCATAGCCTCATCGTATATAACTGAATCATCATCCTCTATGATGCGTACCTCATCATCATCCTCTATGATGAATCCATACCTCCCAGGTATCTTCGGTACTCTTCCAGATTTACGATTCGGTTGTGGTACAATAGGTCTATCTACAGGTTCCTCAGTTCGACTTAAAATGCTTTGTGTTTCTTGAACTCCTTCAAGATCTATTACCCTCCCACTAGCTCTTTTAATGATAAACACCTTTATCTAAGAAGGCAACGTGTAGGATTATAGTAATAATACCCTAAACTTTCTTTAGGATATCCCACAAGTCTGCACTTGTCAGATTTTGTCCCAAACTTATCTTTGAAACCTTTTCACATAAGCTGGACAACCCCTTATCTTAACATACTTAAGAGTAGGAATCCTTCCTATCCATAACTTTTATGGAGTCTTGGGCTCGGATTTTTGAGGTTACCTTATTTTTGTAGATATGCAGCCGTTTCTAGGGCATAACCCCAGATGGATACTAGAATGTTGGTAAAAATCATTATGGACTGCACCATGTCCAACAAGGTACAATTTCTCCTTTTAGATATACTAATCAATTATTGCATATCAGGAAGTATTCATTGTGAGAAAATACCATTTTGAGATGATCTAAAAACTCATTGCTCAAGTATTCCTTCCTCGATCTGATCAAAGAATCTTAATACTTTGTCAATATGTTTCACTTCTGAATTCTTTGAACATTTCAAATGATTCAGACTTGTATTTTATCAAATACACATATTTAACTCTTTGAATGACCATCTCCTTTTCTTTTATTAGTTTATTCAATTTGCAAAATATTTTTCATGTAAGTCAAGTATACAAAGTCTATCAAGTAATCTTCCAGTTTCAAATAAAACATTATTATTATAAATAGAACAACAATTGTTCTTAAATATAATACCAGAACCTTCCTTGTCCAACAATGAAAATTCTAATGTTTCTAATGAGAACTGGAACATAATAACAACTTATTAACTTAATAGACTTGCCCGTAGGCAATGCTAAACTATAAGTTCCTATGGTTAATGCAGCAACCTTTGCTCCATTCCCACACATAAGATTACTTACTCTTAGTTTAGCTTTCTACTTCTGCTTAGTCTCTGCATTGGATTGCATACGTGAAAACTACAGCCGGTATCCAATACCCAAGTAGAACCTTGACTTACAGAAAGATTTATTTTTAATCATGAACAAACTTATATCTGTAACCGAAGCTTCACTATGCTTCTTCTGGTTAGCCTCTGTAAGATTCTCCTTACAGTTTCCTTTCTAGTATCTAGGCTTATTGTAGTGGAAGCAAACTCTTTTGCTATCTGCATCAGTCTTGTTCTTATTGTCCTTTATTTTTTTGCCTTTCCTTGTACCTTCTTTGAATTGTTCTTCTTTTAAGAAGATCCTTTGGCCTTCTTCTGCTTCTTGGAAGAATCATCTACCTGTAAGACTTGGTCTTTCTTGGTTGGAAAGTGACTCTTTACAGTTTTTTAACGTGTTTAAGCAACTCAGGCAGGCTGACATATAGCTTGTTCACGTGAAAATTCACAACAAATTATGAGAAAGAGTCCGGAAGTGATTGCAAGATCAAATCTTGGATCAACTCTCCATCCATGACAAAACCTTGTTGTCCTAATTGTTCAATCGAATTGATCATTTTAAGGACATGAGTCTGTACTGTAGTGCCATCGGTCATTCTAGATTGGAAGAGCTCCTTAGATATCTAATATCTGGCAGTCCTACTTTCCTCACCATTCAACTCCTTGAAGGTGCCGGAGTACAGTAGGAGCATCCATAGTTTCATGCTGATGCTGAAGCTCGTTACTCATGGATGCGAGTATGATGCATTGAGCCAACTGTGCATCATCTTGCCACTTTTTAAAAGTAGCAATCTCTTCCTCTGAGGTATTGTCTGCAACCGTTACAGGGATAGGCATATTAAGGACATAAGATAGTTTTTCAGCCTTGAGAACTATTCTCAAATTCCTTAACTAGTCCGTGTTATTTGGTCCAGTTAATTAGCATCTAATATACTCTGCAGTGATAGTAAATTAGACATTGTAAAATTCTATAAATGAAATAGACAACATTTTAGCATACATTAATTACCAAAATAAATTAGGTCTTTATTTTAAATTGGTATCTCTCACTTTTTCATCAAACTATATTACCCTCATTATATAGTTCGGCAAATCTAATTAAAGATTTGCTAGCGAGAATAAGGATCCCATTTCAAATGTATATAGCCTTATGTGAGCACAACAAACTATATATAAATAAATAAGTAGACAACTATTGTCAATTACATCACTATGTAACTCCTTGTATTTTGCCTCTTAGATTATAATGGTCAAGTGTGTGCACATCCGAACTAAAATAATCTAAGTTAAGTCCAACCCAGCACTTCCATATATGTGAAAAGAAAAAGACCGCCCATGTGTGTGCACAACAAAGCAGTAATGTTCAATTTCTTAATAAGCATCAAATGTGATAAAACAACATCTTAAATATTTAATACTCGCCTTGTGTGTGCACACCAAACTCATATTAAATATTTAATACTCTATTGCTTTATCATGCTAGAAGGCGACGTTCGATATTCTGAATATCTTTGAACGCTTAGGACTTAATATGATTTTCTTTGAGGGGTTTGTATTTATTAGTCTCATCTTGTTTAGCGCGCATGCACATATATATATAAAATACGCGTTATATTATTTGACATGCGAAGCATGTTGGATAATATAATATATATATATATAGTAATCATGCACATATAGAATACTATATTCTACCCGGATTGATTATGGACTTTTATTCTAGTTTGGTTCACTAGAGCCACCAAGTGAACCAAAAGGTCAAACCTAGGGTGCAAGAATTAAATTTAAATATAACTATTACATTTAAACCCGAGCAACATTACAAACGGGTCTTCAAGCGCTCCTTGCTCCTTTGTCTCCAATTCTTCAAGTAATTCTAATTAAATCTATTACATAAACTATTTACAATAAATAGAAACCTTGATTAGCAGTCAAGGGGAAGTACATAGGAGGGAGATAGAATTTACATTAAGAAAAATTAGAGAAGACGAGGTACGCAGACCCCATTTATAAAACCCATTCATTCAAGCATTCTCTAAAATAATTTCAATCACACATTGGTTAATAGTCCATAATCAATCCCTATTTATTGTCATACATATCTCCATATGTATCAATAAATAACATTCATCTCATGAATAATAAAACCATTCCATATATGCATTGATATCATTTAATGGGCAATTAAAAGTTTACTAGAAATCCAATTTTGAAACAAAATAAACTCTTTATTTTAATCAAAATTTAAATCATGATAAACTAATTTATTTTATTTTATCCAATTTTGAATAAAAATAAACTCCTTTATTTTTAATCAAATTTTAAATCAAAATAAACTCCTTTATTTAATTAACATGGAAACCAATTTCAAGTTTAAAATAAACTCTTTTATTTTAACTTAAAATTGCTTGGAAAAATAAAATATGTTAAATCCTATTCCTTATCAAAATAAACATCTTTATTTTTAAGGAAACATGGAATCCTATTCCATAGGTGAATAAACTCCTTTATTCTAGGAAACATAGAATCCTATTCCATATGTGAATAAACTCCTTTATTCTAGTTAACGTAGAATTCAATTCCAAGTTCAAATAAAACTTTTAATTTTAATTATATTCCAATTCAAAATAAACCTTTTATCTTAATTGAAAATAAATAAAATCAAAATAAAAATTTTCAAAATCTGCAGACCGGCGCGACCGCGCTCCAAAATGAACTAGGAGCAGCGGCGCGGCCGCGCTGCACCCCCAGGAATGATTTCTAGGTTCGGGCGCGGCCGCGCTCCAGAATGAACTGGAAGCGGCGCGGCCGCGCCGTGTAGCAGACTTCGAATTTTTTTTTTGTTGCCCAGAAAATCGATCCAATCGCATACCCATACATACATGGAATCATAATAATCGATAATTAGCACAAGGTTAGGCTCTGATGCCCCTGTTCGGTTTGTATATAGCGCGAATATGCAATCAAATTACATAAATAGTGCGGAAGTGCAATAAAACGGTTTTTAAAAATTTTTCGTACAAACCATCACCATGATCATCCTTGTGATCAATTATCAATTAAATGAAAGAGATAGAGATATAGAATTATACCCTCATGAATCAAAGCTTCCTCAGGTACAAGTTTACCTCTAATTCCTTCGCGTTCTCCTTGAATTCCACCGATTAAATTCCTTCCTTTGATCAACGTTAGCCATCCAAGTGTTTGGCCTCTAGAGGTGATCCATCAAGGAATAATAGTTGTTTAAGAAGATGAGTGTTGACAAAACCCTAGTTTCTATCTCTATAGAAATTGCAAGTACTCTCTCTCTCTCTCTCCAATTCTTATGGAAGAGTGTGTAACTCTCTAACCCCAAATCATGATAAGACTCTTCTTATTTATAGATATAGGGAACCCTCCTAAACTATTTAGGATTAGGGTTTTTATTTTAATTAAACTCCTTTAATTAATTAAACTCCTAATCCAATTAGGAATTTATGAGAGTACTTTTATTAATTAATTCCCAAACCCTTTTAGGAACTAAATAATAATAATAGTAATAATAATAATAAGACTCTTCTTATTAATTTATATTTAATATTTTCAAAATATTAAATAATAAATATTAAGCTATTTAATTTATTCTATCTCCATAGATTAAATTAAATACACTTAACTTATTATTACAATTATGCCATTTACTTCTTAAACAAATATTTTCCTTTTGCGGTGTGACCCTTTAGGTTCTCCATATTAAACCGGTTGTGAATAAATCAATTAGAACAATTCTAATCTTATTTAAATAAATAAATTAAACTATTTAATTTATTTAAATAAATAATATTTATTCTACAATAAGGGTAAGCCCCCTAGCGATCAACGACTTTCCAGATAATATAGATTTCAACATTAATCATAAAAGAACCTTTCAGTGCATAGTTACCGTATAATTTAATCCTTCTGCCATACAATGTCCCAATTAAATATAAGACATGGAATTACTGTTCAGTCTCATTTTATTTAATTATATGCATTTCGATTCTCCAATGAACAACTCTGATAATGCAAATTAGAAACTCCTTTCTAATTTCATTTTGCTTTGGCCAAAGACTTATGAGTCGTCATTTATCGAATCACATAGGACATTCTCTCCTTTGACTAGAAGTGGTAGATTCTTTGTTGATCATTCACCTATCTCCATGTATAACTTATTATACCCAATCATACCCTTTGATATACCCTAAAAGTCTTAAAGGACATGTCAAAGTATAACTCATCATACACAAGATACTATGATGATCTCAAGTCCAAGGATCACTTGTACTACTATCACTAGAGGAATTCCTATTGACAGGCGAGTAAAACTCCATTAGGTATTCCTTAGCGAGCCACGTTTAGTGAACTTATACTCTAATAAGCACCTACATACTTGCTTTAGTGTCTCCACACAAATAATTATGAGATCAATCATTCTCTTCATAAGAGCAAGCAACGTATGTATTAATCTATCCGGATTCACTAATCTCCTTTTTAGTAATCCATCGATTAGGAACGATTTTAGTTTGTGAGCTATCTAGAATTTAGATCTCATTAGCATGATCACCATCATGATTCTAAAAACATTGCTCAAAACTATGAGTTTATCACATTTAATATAACAACACCATGTAGATGAAGTAAAATGCCTTTAACAAACTAATAAAATTACAAAGTATATGCTACATCATATCAAATATGATTGGCTTGTGTGCATACTACTTTCAGCTCGCCCCGACGAACTCACATATGAACTTGGCCCCAGCAAAGAAAATATGCCTGGCGAATTCGCCCCGGCGAACTCAGCTGTCCAAAAATTACCGAAATGCCATTATGCTCCAATTTTTCATGTTTTAACCATTCGAAGCCGCCTCCTACAAAACCAATGCATAAACAAGTAAAATAACACTAAAAATACTTATAGATAGTAAAGAATTGAGCCTAGAAGATGTTCAATTCATAGGTATAAAATCCACTCATCAAATACCCCCAAACTTAAGACTTTGCTTATCCTCAAGCAAAAATAAGAGAAATAAAAATGCACAAAGCGACCTAACTACGTGAATGCAAATGCATGATCTATTAACTTAAAGCAACAAACCAACATATGATATGGATATCAAGCCTCAATATTCAGAAACTAGTGTTTCAGCAAAACTTCAAATTCATGCCATCAAAAATATAACAAAACACCAATCTCATCAAATATTCAACCCTTTCGTGTGTGTGTAGTCAATATATCAATCTAATCATAATCTCAATCCAATCCATGAACCACAATGCTCGATAAAAGATAAAACAATAAATAGATGACTCCTAGCACCCCTCTTATTCACTTGTTTTCACTACATATATATATATATATATATATATTTTATCTTTATTATTATTTTTTTTGAAAACGAGTTTTTACGCTCCATATCGGTGATTTTTCAATCAATACCTTTATTCTCGACTTGTACAATGTCTATTTTTATTAGGCTATTTAATGTCACCCATGTAGCGAACTTTCCACCGATGACTCCCAAACGAGATGACTTTAGGGCACCGAGCGTAGAGACACTCCAACGGGTTTACTTGTTCGAATGACAAAGGCCACAAAATAAACTAGTCAAGATCTGCTCATATCTATCTATTTTTCTTCTTTTGTCAATTTCTACTTTTTCTTGCATTTCAGACAGACATCTAAGCAGTAATTATTCATATTTTTGCGTTCCAACAAGTGATAGAGGTTTTCCTATCCTCAATGAGTACCAGATTCATAAAATTGAACTAAAATCTAACCAGTTCAACACATTGACATATGCAATATGAAATTAAAGGGTCACAAATTTAACGAAACCAGTAACAGTTAACATTCCTATCTTAGCAATCCTAATCCGTAATACTGAACACATTAGAAAATTGATCAACATCACATCATCGGCCTTTCTAAAATGTACTACTCTAATGCTCCTAAATAAAATTATAAAAGATTTTTTTAAAATTTTTTTTAATCATTTTTTTAAATTTATTTATTGAATATGTACAATGATCATTAAAATGCAATGATAAGATCGTTTATGAACATTAAGGGCAAGAAAAGTCATTTTGATGATATTTCACATGAAAAGTCATTTTGATGATATTTCACATGAAAAGTCATTTTGATGATATTTCACATGAAAAGTCATTTTGATGATATTTCACATGAAAAGTCATTTTGATGATATTTCACATGAAAAGTTATTTTGATGATATTTCACATGAAAAGTCATTTTGATGATATTTCACATGATTATTTCTTGCTATGTCAATGCTATAAACATACTATATGAATGCAACTACCATGTCAATGCATCTAAACATAATTAACTATATGAAACAATATCCACCTCCAAACTCAAATTGGACAATGTCCTCATTGTTAAAAAGATAAATAAAGGAAAACTGAGGACTTCCCTGATGGGTCAAGCGTCATGCTCGACCTCGACTTCTTCAACATCTGAGTCAGAAGGTGGATAAGGTGGCAATGGCTGAGGCACCAGAAACTGTATTGGAGCAGCATTGGGGTTTAACCTCGCAAATTGCTCTGCCAATACTGCGTTGAAGCTCGTATGATAGTTGAACATATGCTCCTGACGCTCTGCTAACCTTTTATTCTATTTCTCAAGCTGTTTAGTATGTTTGTCAGTGTGCAACTATAAGTTTCGGAGCTGAGTGTTTGCCTAAATCTATACTAGCAAAAAATGCGCAAGTATATATAGTCCACAAGTAATAAAGTGTAAGTAGAGTATCGTTCCCACGGAGAAAAAACTATAATTTATAATACCAATTATCAACTTTGTGTTAACTCAATTTTATTAAACAATCGATTAAGGTTTTGAGGATTTCTGAAATTAATTAATTACTTCAACTAAAACTAATTACCACAAGTTTGAAAACAGATTTTAAAGACTTAAGACTATAACTTCACTTATTTCTTCACTTTGTTCAATACACTTCCTATCAAATTATGCTAATTATTTCGGATTGTTAATCGAGAACTCATCAATATTTATGACCATCTCTCAATGCACTATAAACAAATCAACTCAAATCCACTGATGATAGACTTAAGATGAACACCCTAGTTAACTAATCCACTATATCTCTATGTGAATTACAATTAAAAAGGATTTAAAGTTCAGGTTCCCTGTTAGATTACATGTGGTGAATAGGTATATCTCTATCCTAAACATAAATCATGAATTCCATCGACATGCAGAAAATACAATCACATGCTATTATGGTCAGATCTAAATCTATACTTCATCTCTCAAATTCATATAGATTATCCCGGTAATTACTGGCCAAATAATTAAGCAATTAAGCATAAACCATAATAGACAATCCAATAATAATTAACAATAATTATCCAGGAAGCATATCAAACAAAGCTACACAATAAGATCCGTTATAGCCTTAAAAAGAAATTTAGTTTATAATTAAACTAGAATCCATCATCCACAAATTTAATAGCATTCAAAATACAAAAGTAAAAGATAGAGAAGAGAATAAAAACTGTTAAAGCAATCCTTGAATCTCTCTCTAGCTCCTGCGTTGATTTTCTCTTGCTAACAATTTTCTTCAAGTCTTCACAATTGGTTTCCAAAACTAGGGTTTGCAACTAATAGGTTCAACAACCTTAAAACTGATTTAAAACATCTATTTATAATATCTGATAAAAATCCTAAATGATTTAGAAGTCTGAATATCAATTACACATCATCTGCTTCATTAAAAACCAGAAAGTCAAAGCTTGGTCAACTCCCGAACCGGCGCAGCCACGCTGGAAATAAGCCTGAATGGGGCGCGACCGCGCTACCTTGGCAGGAAATTTTTTTTCTAACTCTGGAGACCGGCGCGGCCGCGCTGCTCCCAAGTACAATTTGGGCACGATCGCGTTGCTTCACTTCCTGCACTTTTTCGCTTCTTTTGCCGCTGCTTTGCTCAACTCTCGCCACATTAATTCCCAACACATGCAACCTACAAAAACACATAAAATGCATGAAAAGTAACTATACACCAAGGAAATAAACAATAATCCACATAAATAGGTATCCGATTCGTAGATATGAAACCTACTCATCAAATACCCCCAAACTTGAACTATTGCTTGTCCCCAAGCAACACAATGCAACATAATACAAGATAATACAATGAATGCAAACTATTAACTATCATGCCTACGAATCTAACCAATAGCCAGTATGAAGACTAACTTTTAACTTCAGAGATATCAACAAAATACTTGAAACAACAAATCCAATTAAGACGAATTAGTAATCCCAATCAAGCAAATAACTCATACCTGACATCACCCAAGTAGTGTGTGTGTGCTCATTAATCAATTTAACTAATCATAGTTCAAGTTTAGTCACATAATCAACTCTATAACAAGAATAATCTGGTTTCACTTCAATTTCAGCAAATATAACAATTCTGGCTAAAACTACGCAATCACTAAGCATAGGGATTCTTTTGAGGTTTATTTCTATCTTTATTCTTTCACGAGTGCGTTTTACACTCCATCTTGTATTTATGCTCGACTGTGCAATGTTAGGTTCTCTTAGGCTTTTCAAAGTCACCCATGTAGCGAGCTTTCAATCAGTGACTCCCAAACCAATCGGCTTTAGGGCACTAGGTATTAAGACACCCCTAAGGATCTAATTACCCGAGTAACCAAGGCCACATAACCCAACTAGTCAAAGCATTTATTCTTTTTTTTTTGATTTTTTTAATGTTTTACTATTTTTTTATCCATATATAGTCTTAATAGCAATAATAAAAATTAATACCCCATAGATACCCCCAAACTTCAGCTTTCACCTATTTTAGCCTTTATTGTCAATTCGCTGGTTTTCTTTATTTTACCCCAAAATATTCCCATTTAAAAAGTCAATTATGCAACCCTTGAACTGCATTAATCAAACAATCAAATATCTCGTGCTATCTGGTTACTCAAGATTCAGACAGGCATAACTATCTTTATGATCGAAATTATAACATACATATTGACTATCCACACTGTCCAAGTTAACAAATAAAACCAATCTCATCATCGGTCGAGCCAAACCCATACCAACCCATTACTTGGATTCATCCAAACAACTTAAATGCACACAATGCATAACCAATGCAAACAAATATAATAATGCACTAACCCTCAACCAACTATATGCCAACAGATATAATGCACTAAATTAACTAACATGCTAAACAAAAACAGATAACACAACCACAAAACCCCCCAAACTTACGACAAACAATGCCCTCATTGTAAAAACAGGAAAAATAAGAAAGATCAGAAGAACTCCCCTAATCCAAGGCAGCATCGTCCGCGGCCTCCCCATCATCATCTGAAGGTGTGTTTGGGGGAGGGTAAGCTGGGGAAGTACCAAATGTTGGGAATTGGACTTGGATGCCCAATTGAGAAAAAGCTTGAGAAAAACTATCAGAGAGCTGCGTCGAGAAGGATCGGAGTTCATTCATGCTGCTGTGAATAGCATCCATCTGCCAGTACATACGCCTCTCCATCTGGTCTAATCTAGCCTGAGACACATTCAATGACTGCTCAGGTTCTGCCATCGGTTGATCGGACGTCTCTTCACTTTCGCTCTGATCAGCCAGAAGAAATCTTGCCCTACGGGAATGAGAAGGAGTGCCAGTCCAAACCTTATACTTCTCAATAGTAGCATGGTCAATGGTGTTCATAGGAAGCTGCAAAGGTTCGCCATCATCCCACTGCACCCCAACAATAATACATAGCCTCGAAATAACTGATGCATGTGGAATCCCACCCAAAGTACCACCTTGCAGATACCGACGAATAGATTGAGTGATTACGTGCCCGACATCTATTTTCTTGCCTTCACAATCCCACACAACAAGATAGCTCTGTCCTTAGTCACATTATTCTAATGCCGTGTTGGCATCAGATTGGCACATATGAAGCTGTACCACGCCTTCCCATATCGACTTAAAGCCGTGTGTGGAAAATGTAACTTCTGATCCGTTCCCTGCTTAGTAGTCCACACCATTCCTGGCTTGCACAAGACATTCATGATATTATCCAACTTTGCGTCCCATCTTATGGCGTATAACCAATCTGGATCGTTAGGTTGAACAGTAGGCAAATGGTACAGCGCATTGATACTTTCTTTGATATAGGAAACCTAGCAACCCCTCACAAAAGCAGTGCCATCTTTGGTAATCTTTGCATTTGCATAAAATTCTTGAACTATCGATATCGGGGCTGCCAACGGAGGTTCAACAAACAGCAGCCAGCCCATGGATCGAATCATACTCATCATCTGCCCATCCAGCCTAGGATCTGGCTTGAGTCCGCGTTCCAACACAAAAGTCTTTCCTAACAGAACTCGCTGATAAAACTCCCCAGCTTCAGCGAAAACAAATCGATTAGCATCAAAAGTAACGGGTTCAGTATGGGGCTGAGAACTAGAAGACTCTCCACGTTGACGCTTTGATGCCATTACTATGTTATCACTATGCTAAAACCAGGGATAATATATTGAACTGTACTGACCCTTAAACTTGTCAGAAATCAAATGGAAATTTTACAATCCTTGCACAAGCAGTAGATATATACTCTGTTTTTAGGCAAGCTCTCCCAAACCAATGTAGTCAATCAACCATAACCACAGTACAATACAATTGTGAAATCAAAATAAACTTGAACCTTAGAATCTGAAATTCCCAATACAGTGTATACCCAAGTCTGAAATTCCGTCAATTGTAATTGTTACCTTGCTATGGAGAGAAATCCCAATCCACTGTATACTTACTCTGTTCTTGTACGAAGCGCTACCCATAATATCCCACTGCAATGAAAGTGAATGAGATGGAAAGTACGATTGGAGATGATATGAATGCGTAGATTTAGGGTTTTGATTGGTGTAATTATAAGTAGAAGGTTTGAGTTTTGAAGATATAAGAGGTTGCGGGTTTATTGGTGGATAAGAGAGAGAATTAGGGTTTGAAGGAAGACTGAGTGGTTTGGAACGGGATTGAGAAGGAAAGAATGTGTGAATTTAGGTTTTTGATTTGGTTATGGAGAAGGAGAGAATTTGATTTGGATTAGGAATGGAAAGGGTGAGGGAGTTGTAACGGTTTCTGAAAGGAATTGGAATAGGAGAATGAGAGTTCAAGTGGGAAAAATTAAATAAAAGCTTGAATGGGTCGGGTCTCTGACCATTTTTAAAAACTGGAAAACGATCGCGGCGTGGCCGCGCTTGAAATTAGCCTGGATTGGGCGTGGCCGCGCTGGTGTGGTAGACGGATGTTTTTGACTTTTGGAAATAAGCGCGGCCGCGCTGGTTTCCTTTGCATTTTGGGTGCAGCCGCGCTGCTCTGTATCTTTGAAGCTTTATATGTTAAGCCGTCCTGATTGAACCAATGAATTGCAGCAATGAAGTGTATCCTATAAAAATATAAAATGACAAATTACTACTATCAAAACAAACTAAAAATACTACGTACTTCTAAAATCAAAAAAATTTAAATTAATGGAATTAAAGTATGGGTTGCCTCCCATCAAATGCTTGATTTAAAGTCTTTCAGCCTGACTACTCCCTGTTTCAAAATTGATCGACAAGAGTTACTGAGGTTTTCTGGCGATCAAAATCACCACCCTAATAGTGCTTCAAATGCTGTCCATTAACTTTAAATGTTTCATCCGGATTTTGACCAAAGACTTCGACGGCACCATGAGGGAATGCTTGTTTGATAATGAAAGGTCCGGGCCACTGAGATTTGAGCTTGCCCAGAAATAATCTCAATCGAGAATTGTATAAAAGCACTACTTGTCCCGGCTCGAATTTCCTGTCAACAATTTTCTGATCGTGCCACTTTTTGACTTTTTCCTTGTATAACTTCGAGTTCTCATAAGCTTGCAGACGGAATTCATCAAGTTGGAGAAGTCTCTTCTCCCCTGCAGCTGTGAGATCAAAATTCAGCTTTCTGATGGCCCAATATGCTTTGTGCTCAAGTTCAACAGGAAGGTGGCATGCCTTGCCATAAACTAGCTGAAACGGTGACATGCCAATGGGTGTCTTGTATTCTGTCCGGTAAGCCCAAAGTGCGTCATCCAACTTCGTTGACCAATCTTTTCTAGTAGGGTTGGCGATCTTATCCAAAATTCTCTTCACTTCCCTATTAGAGACTTCTGATTGACCACTGGTTTGGGGGTGATAGGTTGTAGCAATTCTGTGAGTAACCCCATACTTAGCCAAGAGAGCTGCTAAATACTTATTGCAGAAGTGGCTCCCTTCATCACTGATAATTGCCCTTGGGGTGCCAAATCTTGTGAAGATATTTTTCTGAAGAAATTTTAAAACCACTTTGGCATCATTGGTCGGCATAACACTAACTTCCACCCATTTAGAGACATAATCAACTGCCAAAAGAATGTAAAGGTTGTTGAAAGAGGAAGGAAATGGCCCCATGAAGTCTATCCCCCAAACGTCGAAGACTTCAACTTCTAAAATTGTGTTCAATGGATTCTTATGACGTTTGGAGATATTTCCTACCCTTTGACATCTATCACATCTCTGAACGAATTGGTGGGCATCTTTAAACAACGTGGGCCAGAAAAATCCTGCTTGTAACACCTTGGCAGCTGTTTTTTCACCCCCGTAATATCCTCCATAAAGTGAATCATGACAATAATGTAAAATGCTCTCAATTTCACTTTGCGGAACACACCGTCGTATCATTTGATCTGCGCAATGCTTGAACAGGAACGGCTCATCCCAAATGTATCTTTTCACGTCATGTAGAAACGTTTTCTTTTGTTGGCTTGTCAAGTCTGGAGGAAATACGTTGCTAACCAAATAATTAACAAAATCTGCATACCATGGAACTTCTGATTTTATCACAAACAACTGCTCATCCGAGAAGAACTCATTAATCACAGTCTTGTCTTCCTTTGCATGCTCATTATTTTCTAATCTCGATAGATAATCCGCCACCTGATTTTCCGTACCCTTTCTATCCCGAATTTCCAAGTTGAATTCCTGGAGTAGAAGTATCTATCTAATTAACCTCAGCTTCGCATCTTTCTTTGAAATCAGATATCTTATCGCTGAATGGTCCGTGAACACTACCACTTTAGTTCCGATTAAGTACGAACGGAATTTGTCAAATGCATACACCACTGCAAGCAACTCCTTCTCAGTAGTCGTATAATTGAGTTGGGCATCCGATAATGTTTTACTAGCATAATAAATAGCATGAAAGACCTTTTCTTTGTGTTGACCCAAAATAACCCCAATTGTGTAGTTGCTAGCATCACACATTAACTCGAATGGCATTGACCAATCTGGTGCAACTATCACTGGTGCTGTAGTCAATTTCTTCTTTAAAAGCTCAAATGCCGACTAACAATCCTTGTCAAATTTGAATGGGATGTCTTTCTCCAATAAACTGCATAATGGCTTCGTTATTTTGGAATAGTCCTTTATGAATCTCCGATAAAACCCAGCATGTCCCAAAAAACTACGAATCCCCTTCACTGAAGTTGGTGGTGGTAAGTTTTCAATTGTCTCGAGTTTGGCTTTGTCCACCTCTAACCCTCTTGCTGACACTTTATGACCGAGGATGATCCCTTCTTGCACCATGAAATGGCATTTTTCCCAGTTAAGCACCAAATTGGTTTCCATGCACCTTTTCATTACCATAACAAGATTTTCTAAACAACTATCAAAAGAGTCCCCAAATACTGAAAAATCATCCATGAAAACCTCCATATTGCGTTCCACTATATTTGAGAAAATTGCCATCATATACCTTTGGAACGTCGCTGGTGCGTTGCACAATCCGAAAGACATCCTCCTGAACGCGAAGGTACCATACGGACAAGTGAACGTAGTCTTTTCCTGATCCTCCAGAGTAATTGCTGTCACGCCCCGAAAATCCACCTGCTAGCTTCTTTTAGCCAGGTTGGACTTCGTGCTCACGTGTACAACCTTTACATAATGCTATAGAAATCTTAACTTCTAATAATCAGAGTAAAAGGCGGAAAAGTGATAATATTATAAAATACCATTTGTTCATTGTCACAACATTCCCAGATAACTTGTTCTTATTACAAATAATTCCTAAAAGACTTAAAAATAAATCTCCATTTCTCTATCCGAGACTTGCAATATTAGCAACCGGGCAGTTCCCAGGAAAGACGGGGCTTTCCGTTAAAACGACGCACAATTAAATGACCTAACCCCTTTCCTCGTCAGAACTTTCTAGACATTGCCAATAATGTTAATCTAGCATAGTTTAAATCTTCTACATCTTCAACTTTCTTTGTACCACCAGAATTGTCTGGTAATTCTTCCTTAACTGTAATTTGTTTTAAGATAATTGCAAGAATGAGCATAAGAATGCCCAACAAGTCTAACAGATATATATATGAGAAGAGAATCACCTTTTCAAGATATATATACAGAATAAGCTGATACAAGATTTCAACGATTATCAATATAGTGAACTGAGTGGTTCCCCACCCAAGAACTAATGAATTAGTTCCCCGTCTCATCAACACTGCTACAATTGTATCAATAGTGTATATCGCTTCTACGATACCTCTACACTGCGACAAATGTTACCTCAGTGAGTTAGATTGGTTTCCTAACACATCTTAAACTCCTGCCCATACAAGAGAGTTGTTCAACTCAGATACTAACATGGTTTTCAATTGAAATTCAACAATTAATATCACGTTGCGCATAACAGATAACAAGCATGTTAATGCACGGGGTGCAAAAGAAATAATACTTGCATAGCAATAAACTTCATAAATAAGACACGTTATTGCACGGAGTGCATTTCAACAAATAAGTAGACTTGCCTGAATATGGATAATATGTTAACGCTAATGTTTCATTCCTCGCTCAATCTCTTGAAGTGTAAGCTCTAAAACTTTTATCCTCCAAGCTTTTCCTTTCCTTGGATTATGCTAGGCTAATTAAGCATTTTAACAATTAAATCTTTTAAGTTTTATTCCGGGTATTATAACCGCTTATAAATAAGACTCCTTCTAATATACATGAAATAATTTCAGCATTATAACTGCATATAAAATGAATATTCATCAACTATATTTAAAATAAATTGAGCATTATAACTGCTTATAAAATGAATATTCTTACTAAATACTTGAAGAAAATCGGACATAGTAACTGCTTATAAAAGTATATTTTCTAATATATAAGAGAAATAAATCGGACATTATAATTGCTTGTAAATAGGACTTTTGTACTATATACTTAAAATAATTTGGGCATTATAACTGCTTGTAAATAGAACTTTTGTACTATATACTTAAAATAATTTGGGCATTATAACTGCTTATAAAAGTATATTTTTACTAAATATATAAAGAAGAATGAAAATAATAACCACTAGAGTAATACCTCTTGTAGTTGCTAGCTTTACTTCCAATCGTGTAGCGCTTCGATTCTTAGAAAGTATTTCTTATCTCACAATATCTCTCAGAATATAAATATAGAGTGTTTTTGCTTTTGAACTGCTCTTGAAAAATAGTAAGGAATGAATGAACTTAGCTTGCTATTTATAGGAAAACCAAGTTTCACTAATTGCACGTTAGGGGCTCGGCTTATTACACTTTGATACCTAGGTTAATTACACTTTAGTACCTAGCAAATTCTTAGAATATTCTTCTAAGCTCCTCAATGAAACTATCTTCCAAGCTCGACAATGCAGTTTTCAATTGAACCTATCTTCTAAGCTCCTCAATGAAAATATCTTCTAAGCTCGATAATGCAGCTTGCAATTGAACCTATCTTCTAAGCTCCTCAATGAAAATATCTTCCAAGCTCGACAATGCAGCTTGCAATCTAATATCCTCAATGAAAATATCTTCCAAGCTCGACAATGCAACTTGCAATTGAACCTATCTTCTAAGCTCCTCAATGAAAATATCTTACAACCTCGACAATGCAGCTTGTTACCGTAAGCACGACAAAACACTATATCAGTTTAAGCACGACAAAGCAGCTTACTAAAAATAATTTGTCGGGATACTTCTTGGTGAAATCGTGGAAAGCACGACAAATCATTTTGTCAATGTAAGCACGACTAAGCAGTTTTGAAAAAAAATTTATTTGACCTAATTCATCGTTTACATAATATAATCACAAAACACCTGCTTCAAAATATCATTTCAATCTTTATTAAGCACATATGTTACAAACTTCAAATCTCATTAGGGCTTAAGGTTTTAAACTTCTTGATACCTAATTTTAGGTCACTAAATTAACCTCTAACCATATACGATCGTATTTATAAGCCTCATAAATATTCAGGATATTATAATTGCAATCTGATTATACCCTGAATATCCGTCCAATAAACAATAGTACTCGTGTCCAGCCAATCTATCCAACATCTGATCAATGAAAGGTAGTGGGAAGTGATCCTTTCGGGTTGCTTTATTAAGTTTTCTGTAATCCATACAAACCCTCCAACCGGTTACTGTCCTCGTCGGTATTAGCTTATTGTTTTCGTTTGCTACCACTGTCATTCCTCCTTTCTTTGGTACGCACCGAACCGGACTCACCCAAGAACTGTTAGATATGGGGTATATAATACCATCATCCAACCATTTTAGGATCTCTTTCTTAACTACCTCTTTCATAATTGGGTTTAACCTTCTCTGTTGTTACACTGTAGGTTTGGCATTGTCTTCCATAAGTATCTTGTGCATGCAGAAAGATGGGCTTATTCCTTTGATATCAGCAATGGTCCATCCAATTGCAGTTTTGTACTCTCAAAGAACTCGTATCAACTTACTTTCCTAAAATTCGTTAAGAACAGATGCAATAATAATAGGTAAAGTAGATGATTCACCCAAATAAGCATACCTGAGATGATTAGGTAAAGGTTTAAGCTCAAGTGTAGGAGGTATCTCAAGAGATGGCTTCAAACGCTTTAAGGACTTGTCTGTATGCTCCAATGGTTCAAAAGGAATTTTGAATTTGCGTACCCTTGGCAATGCATCTAATATCTGAAGAAACTCTATCATCTCTGGATCATCCAATTCAGCATCCCCCAATAAAGTAGTTTTCAATGGATCCTTAGTCATTGTCCTCAAAAACTCATCATCAACTACTTTCTCTACCACATCCATCCTGATACACTCCTCTTCATCTGTAGGAAACTTCATGGCTTTGAACACATTGAATGTTACTTCTTGGTCTTAAACCCTCATAGTCAATTCTCCTTTCTCCACATCTATGAGTGTTCTACCAGTTGCTAAGAACGGCCTCCTAAGTATGATAGGAATGTCTTTTTCCTCTTCATAATCCAAAATGATGAAATCAGCTGGGAATATGAATTTATCTACTTTCACAAGAATGTCCTCCACAATACCTCTTAGATATGTAACTGACCTATCCGCAAGCTGAAGAGAGATGTTTGTTGGTTTTGGTGCAGGTAGACCTAACTGTGCATATATCGATAAAGGCATGAAGTTAATGCTAGCACCCAAATCACACAAACATCTGTTGATTGACAAACTACCAATAGTGCAAGGAATAGTAAAGCTGCCAGGATCTTTTAATTTTGGCGGCAACTTCTTTTGTAGTATGACACTACACTCCTTAGTTAATGCCATTGTTTCATAATCCTCTAGCTTTTTCTTCCTTGACAAAATTCCTTTCATGAACTTGGCATACCTTGGCATCTGCTCTAAAGCTTTTGCAAATGATATGTTGATTTGTAGCTTCTTAAAAACTTCGAGGAATTTGGAGAACTGTTTATCTAATTTCTGTTTCTGAAATCTCTGTGGATATGGAATTGGAGGGTATACTACTGATTGTTTTGCTTTCTCCTCTTCTCTTGGCTCAGTTTCTGTCTTCTCTTCTTTCTGCTCTGAATTTTTTGCAGAATCTGTAACTGGAGAAGGGCGCGACCGCGTTGCTTCTTCTTGTATTTCAGGCGCGGCCGCGCTGTTTGTCAGGATTTGCTTCCCACTTCTTAATGTGATAGCTTGGCACTGTTCCTTACCATCTCTCTTGGGGTTAACTTCTGTGTTGCTCGGCAGAGATCTTTGAGGTCTGTTGTTTAACATATTGGCCATTTGACCCCCTGATTCTCAAGATTTCTGATAGCAGTCGCTTGACTCTTTAACAACATATCATTATTCACCATATACTTCATCAAGAGCTCTTCCAAATTAGGTTTATTTTCTGGTTGCGGCTGCATAACTACCTGCTGGTGTTGGTTATGAAATCTTGGGGGATATGATGGTCTGGGAGCTTGCTGATGATTCTGATTGTTGCTCCATGACAAATTAGGATGGTTCCTTGCCCCCGAATTATAAGTGTTTTGGTATGGATTTGGAGGACATTGGTAGCCACCCACAAACTGCATTGCTTCAGGATTAATGGCATAATAATCTATAAGATGTGCACCCACACATAGCTCACAAACAAAAGCTACTTACTGAGTTTTTGACTCTGCCATAGCATCGATCTTCTTAGACATAGCTGCCATCTGAGCTGCTAAATCTGTGACTGCATCTACTTCTAATACCCCGGCTACCTTGTGTTGATTCATCCTCGCAGTTGGCCATTGATAGTTATTTGCTGCCATTGTCTCCAACAATTCAAAAGCCTCATCAAAACTTTTAGCCATAAGTGTTCCTCTTGCAGCTGCATCTATGCTTGTTCAAGTATTACTACTTAACATATTATAGAATGTCTGAACCTATAGCCACTTGGGTAGTCCACGATGCAGGCATCTTCTCAATAAGTCCTTGAACCTCTCCCAAGCCTCATACAGTGACTCTCCATGTTGTTACTTAAAGGTAGTAATGTCATTCCTCATCTTGGCAGTCTTGCAGAAAGAATTTCGCTAGAAATTTCTGGGCTAGGTCATCCCAGGTCGTAATGGATCCCGACGGAAGTGAATGCAGTCAACTCTTTGCTTATCCCTCAGAGTGAATGGAAATAGACGTAATCTAACCGCATCATCCGTAACATTATGGTATTTGAATGTATTACAAATCTCAAGGAAGCTCACCAAATGTTCATATGGATCATCATTGGCCAATCCCCCAAACTGTACCGAGTTCTGAATCATCTGAATTGTACCCAGTTTAACCTCAAAAGTGTTTGCAGTGATAGCTGGCCTCGTGATGCTCGACTTGATCTCATCTATCTTAGGCATGGTATAGTCCCTCAGTGATTTCTGCTCTTCGTTAGCCATTTTCTCTTTCTCGATTGTCTCTTGGCAAAACTTTCTCAACTGACGTAACTTGTTCTTAAGATTGTCCTTGCACTGTACAAGTTCCGGCTGTTTTGATCGCGTTTGCATAAACGAACTGAAATCACTTGAAACAGGAAATAACAAGAAAAACAATAACAAAGTTTAACTAAAACTGAATTAATTAGATTGATACTTGAAAATTATAAACACAAATTAGTCCCCGGCAACGGCGCCAAAAACTTGTTTGCCTAAATCTATACTAGCAAAAAATACGCAAGTATACGCAGTCCACAAGTAATAAAGTATAAGTAGGGTATCATTCTCACGGAGAAAAAACTATAATTTATAATACCAATTATTAATTTTGTATTAACTCAATTTTATTAAACAATCGATTAAGGTTTTGAGGATTTCTGAAATTAATTAATTACTTCAACTAAAACTAATTACCACAAGTTTGAAAACAGATTTTAAAGACTTAAAACTACAACTTCACTTATTGCTTCACTTTGTTCAATACACTTCCTATCAAATTATGCTAATTATTTCAGATTGTAAATTGAGAACTCATCAATATTTATGACCATCTCTCAATGCACCATAAACAAATCAACTCAAATCCACTGATGATAGACTTAAGATGAACACCTTAGTTAACTAATCCACTATATCTCTATGCGAATTACAATTAAAAAGGATTTAAAGTTCAGGTTCCCTATTAGATTACATGTGGTGAATAGGTATATCTCTATCCTAAACACAAATCATGAATTCCATCGACATGCAGAAAACACAATCACATGCTATTATGGACAGATCTAAATCTATACTTGATCTCTCGAATTCATATAGATTATCCCGGTAATTACTGGCCAAATAATTAAGCAATTAATCATAAACCATAATAGACAATCCAATAATAATTAACAATAATTATCCAGGAAGCATATCAAAGAAAGCTACACAATAAGATCCTTTATAGCCTTAAAAAGAAATTTAGTTCATAATTAAACTAGAATCCATCATCCATAAATTTAATATCATTCAAAATACAAAAGTAAAAGATAGAGAAGAGAATAAAAACTGTTGAAGCAATCCTTGAATCTCTCTCTAGCTCCTGCGTTGATTTTCTCTTACTAACAATTTGCTTTAAGTCTTCACAATTGGCTTCCAAAACTAGGGTTTGCAACTAATAGGTTCAACAACCTTAAAACTGATTTAAAACATCTATTTATAATATCTGATAAAAATCCTAAATGATTTAGAAGTCTGAATATCAATTACACATCATCTGCTTCATTAAAAACCAGAAAGTCAAAGCTTGGTCAACTCCCGAACCGGCGCGACTGTGCTACCTTGGCAGAAATTTTTTTTCTAACTCTGGAGACCAGCGCGGCCGCGTTGCTCTCTAGTACAATTTGGGCGCGGCCGCGCTGCTTCACTTCCTGCACTTTTTTGCTTCTTTTACTGCTGTTTTGCTCAACTCTCGCCACATTAATTCCCAACACATGTAACCTACAAAAACACATAAAATGCATGAAAAGTAACTATACACCAAGGAAATAAACAATAATCCACATAAATAGGTATCCGATTCGTAGATATGAAACCTACTCATCACTGAGTACTAAACTATGCCTTAGGTTGCGAGCTAGAAGCTGCTGGTGCATCCTGCTCCTCATCGTCCTTGGAAGTAGAGTGGATGATAATGCCTAGTCCCCTCGGGTGCGATGCACCCCCTTCCCAAACTTTGTAACGCTCGATCAAACGATGATCCAAAAGGAGCAAAGGCTGCTGAACCACCTCGTTGGCATCCCACCTAACACCCGCTCGATAGCATAAGCCACAAATAAGAGAGGGGTGAGGTAATCCTCTATGAGTGCTTTCCTTCATGCACCTACGAATTGACTACTCAATGATATTTCCCACATTAATCGGGAAATCCTTAACAATTGAATATAATAATGCAGCCTTTTTCTTCGGTACATCACTAACGTGCTGAGAAGGCATGAGTTTTGCTCAAAGGAATGCATACCTCAAATCCTTGCTGAGGAAGAATGTAGCACCCCGCAGTCCCTTAGATATCCAATCAGTACCAGGCTTACACAATTCAGTTACAACTTTTGCATAGTCTGGACTCTTGCGAAGAAACTATGAATACTGGCACTACTCAGGTGGTCTCAAATTATAAGACTCATTAATTGATAGACCACTAAAAGAAACTACCCTTCCCCGAACCACAGTGCGATAAGGAGCTCAATCCTCGATGTTAGCATAAAATTCCTTTACAATTGCTACAATTACCGGGTCTGGTTGGTCAGTGAAGGTATCCCAGCCTCTCTCATAGATCTGATGAGCCATCTCCCCATCAAGCACTTCATCAGGCCGAAGGCCACACTCAGGACTTAGAGCTTTACCCGCTAAATATGAGTCAAACTTATCCGCCGCCTCGGTACTGATGAATCTCCTATGGTCAAATGCTCATGTTTGGGCCGATGAAGAACCCTCACCTTTGTGTCTTTTAGGTGCCATTATCAACAAACCCAGTAAATTTGCAACAAACTAGGCTAATTCAGTCCAACTTCTCTGGGTTAATATATCAAACACTTGGTGTGTGCAAACAGACACTCCTCTTCAAATTCTCCCCCAAACTCAGTTCCAACCAAAATTTGTAGCTCAAAAGAATCACAACCAAATAGACAGTAATAACTAACCCAAAATCACCAATTGAGCCAACACAAACTCAATTGGGCCAACAATAATAATCAATTTTCCAAACTACATAATGTATGGAAATCAGTAATATTCAACATGCATTTATCAATTTTTAGTTTACCCAACAGGTTTGAACTCCATTAAAACTTACTTGAATACCAAAATTGATTAATTGAAGAATTTCCCCAAAATTTGTGGAGTATGCCGTGCAGAACCCTAACTTTAATCCCCAAATTGAAGGGTGAAATCCAACTGAAAGTGGAATCCGTGTGGGTTTGATGTTTTAATCCGAATGGGAGAGGAGAAAATTGGAGTGGGAGAATGGGAGGATTGCTTGGTGGTTCGCTTGGTTTGGGAGAGGGATTTCAGAAGTTGGAATATGAGGGAAAGAGAGAAATTAAAAACTGAATTTAACGAACTTCGCCGGGGCGAGCTCAATATACCTATGAGTTCGTCGGGGCGAACTGGGCAGAGAGGATGGGGTCAGGGCGAGCTCAAATAGCGTCGGGGCAAGCTCGGCAGAGAGTGCTTCACCAGGGCGAGCTCCTCAGGCCAAAATCCTTCGCCGGGGCGAATTCAACATTTTTCCAAAACTTGATTTTTTCAATTTTTCAATACTGCATTCACTCTCAATGCCTTTCACCAGTATTAATGCAACAAATCAAGCACAAAATAGATAACTTGAGATCATAATGAGACTTTAAAGCAAATTAAATCCTAAAACTTAACTACTAAATACACACATTAATTGAAAAATTATGAAAATGCGGTAAATGAAATTAAAGTAGTGAAAATGCAAGGAAATGGATGGAAATGAATGGGTTGCCTCCCATCGAGCACTTAATTTATAGTCTTTCAGCCTGGCTAACTTCCTATGTTGATCATGGAGTGGCAAGGGCCATTGAGGACTTTTGGCGATCAATCTCCCCTCCCCAATAATGTTTCAAACGTTGCCCGTTGACTTTGAATGGATTATTCGGATCTTTGCCTACTATTTCCACCGCGCCGTGAGGGTATACTGTTTTCACCAAGAACGGGCCTGACCATCTGGATTTGAGCTTTCCTAGGAAAAGTCGTAGCCTTGAATTGATAGAACTGATTGCCCCGGCTCGAACTTTCTGTCCATGGTTTTTTGATCATGCCATCTTTTCACCTTCTCCTTGTACAGTTTTGAATTCTCATATGCCTGCAGCCTGAATTCATCAAAGTTCGTTTAGTTGGAGACGTCTCTTCTCCCTTGCGGCTTTGAGATCAAAATTCAGTTTTCGGATGGCCCAGAATGCCTTGTGCTCTAACTCCACGGGAATGTGGAAAGCTTTGACGTAAACCAACTAATACGGAGACATCCCAACAGGTGTCTTGTAAGCCGTTCTATAAGCCCAAACTGCATCATCAAGCTTTAGAGACCAATCTTTTCGGGTGGGGTTGACGATCTTCTCCAAAATTCGCTTGACTTCTCTGTTAGACACTTCGGCTTGGCCATTTGTTTGTGGGTGATATGCTGTTGCAATTCTGTGATTCACCCCATATTTCGCCAAGAGAGCCGTGAAATGTCTATTGCAGAAATGATTCCCCTCATCACTGATAATTGCACGTGGTGCACCAAACCTCGTGAAAATGTGTTTATGCAAAAACTTCAAAACTACCTTGGCGTCATTCGTCAGTAATGCCACCGCCTCCACCCACTTGGAGACATAATCTACCGCCAACAAGATATACAAATTGTTGCATGACGACGAAAATGGTCCCATGAAATCGATCCCCCAAACATCAAAAACTTCTACCTCCAATATTATGTTTAGTGGCATTTCATTCCGCTTGGAGATGTTACCCATCCTTTGGCATCTATCACACTTTTGAACGAATTGGTGGGCGTCTTTGAATAGGGTGGGCTAGTAGAATCCAACTTATAGTACTCTACCAGCTGTCCTCTCACCTCCATAATGTCCCTCATACATAGATGCGTGACACTCATGTAAGATACTCTCTGTTTCGCTGTGAGGGATACATCGTCTGATCATCCTATCCATGCATTGCTTGAATAAAAATGGTTCATCCCACATATACCATTTGATATCATGAAGGAATTTCTTCTTTTGCTGCCATATCAAGTCTGGAGGAAGGATGTTGCTAACCAAGTAGTTAGCAAAATTAGCTTACCATAGACATTCGCCCTGGACCACAAAAAGTTGTTCATCTGGGAAAGACTCGTTGATTATAACTTTTTCTTCCTTGTCTTGACCTGAATTTTCCAATCTTGAGAGATGGTCAGCCACCTGATTCTCAGTCCCCTTTCTATCTTTGATTTCCAAGTCAAATTCCTGAAGCAATAAAATCTATCTAATCAGTCGGGGTTTGGCATCTTTCTTGGCAATCAAATACCGTATAGCAGAATGGTCTGTGTACACCACCACCTTTGTCCCAATCAAGTATGAACAGAACTTGTCGAATGCATCCGTTATGGTCTTGTTAGCATAGTAGATAACATGAAATATCTTCTCCTTACGCTGTCCCAAAACAGCCCCTACTGCATAGTCACTCGCATCACACATCAATTCAAACGGGAAGGACCAAATCAGTGCTACAATGATAGGTGCTAATGTCAACTTCTTCTTTAGATGTTCAAATGATGCTAAACATTCCTTGTCGAATTTAAAAGGAACATCTTTCTCCAATAAACTGCATAAGGGCTTTGCGATCTTGGAGAAATCCTTTATAAACCTGCGGCAGAATCCAGCATGTCCAAGGAAACTGTGTACACCCTTTACCGAGTTTGGTGGTGACAAACTTTCTATCGTTTCCAATTTTGCTATGTCAACCTCCAAACCCTTGCCTGAAACTTTGTGTCCGAGAATGATCCCTTCTCGTACCATAAAATGATACTTTTCCCAGTTAAGCACTAAGTTTGTCTCCACACAACGTTTCAACACCATGATCAAGTTTTCCAAACAGCTGTCAAAAGAATCTCCAAAAATCGAGAAGTCATCCATAAAGATTTCTACATTCTGTTCCACCATATCAGAAAAGTTGGCCATCATACACCGTTGGAAAGTTGCCGGTGCATTGTATAGCCCAAATGACATTCTTCTGAAAGCAAATGTACCGTAGGGACAAGTGAATGTTGTCTTTTCTTGATCTTCAGGAGCAATGACTATTTGATTATACCCTTAGTACCCATCTAGGAGGTAATAATACTCGTGACCTGCCAATCTGTCTAGCATCTGATCAATAAATAGAAGAGGGAAATGATCTTTTCTTGTAGCTTTGTTGAGGTTTAGGGTTTAGCACTCTCCATCTAGTGACAGTTCTAGTAGGTATCAGCTCATTGTTCTCATTTGCTACCACGATCATTCCCCCTTTTTCCGGTACGCATTGAACTGGACTAACCCAAGAGCTGTCGGAGATAGGGTATATAATTCCTGTATCCAACCATTTCAAAATCTCCTTCTTAATAACCTCTTTCATGATTGGGTTGAGCCTCCTCTGCTGTTCCACTATAGGTTTGATATCATCCTCCATTAGAATTTTGTGCATGCAGAAAGAGGGGCTTATTCCCTTGATATCAGTAATAGTCCATCCAATTACGATTTTGTATTCCCTAAGAACTCTCTCTAATCAGCTTACTTTCCTGAAATGTGGTTAGTGTAGATGCAATAATAACATGTAAAGTGTCTGATTCTCTTAAGTATGCATACCTGAGATGAGAGGGTAATGGTTTGAGTTCTAGGGTAGGAGGTACTGATGAATGTGTTTTATATACACAAATTGGGTACTTTTAGCCTTAATAATTTGTAAGTCTTTAGCTATTTCGTTTGGTTTTATGTGTTTTCATCTTATTGTTGTGTAATGTAGTTTTGTATTACTTTTATATGTATTTGTGAGCTTTTATGTGTTTTTACGTTGTTTTGTAGGTATTGAAATAAAAGCCCTTGGGATCAATGCGTTTTCGGCGTGAATTTGGCATTTCAGCTGCTTGTTTCTCAATTTCACCTATGATCCAATCCGAATCTCTCAAAACTCAAAGCATAAAAGTTGTAAATTTTGATCTTAGCTTTCCAGAACATCTTAAATCATCTAATTTGAAGTTTGTATGAGAGATTTATGGTTATTTTACCATCGGATTTGACATGGATTTTACGCAGCATTTGCTTCGGGCTCAATTTGAGCCTTGCTATGACCTATATCTTGTCAAGCTCCAGTTATGGAAGTTGTAGAGCTACTTCTTAGCTTTCCATAGCCTCCTTAATTGCCTTAATCTGAGTTCGGACGAAGAAGTTATGGCCATTTTCCCAACAGCTACGCTTAACCTACAAAATTTCGGCGCAATTTCGGCGCAACTGCGCCCAACCTGTAGAATCTGCAGATTTGGGCAGCGCAGCTGCGCCCGGACGCAAGCCAAAGTCAGCGCAGCTGCGTCCGACATCAAGGGAGTTCACTATTCAGCGCATCCTTGCGCGCAGCTGCGCCTGATTCGCCAGATTTCGCGATTTTAGCTAATTTTTGGTCTAAATTTGTGGGCTAAGCTAGGTTTTTGCTTAAGGAACTATAAATACAATATGTAGCCTCCATTTTTAGGAGATCAAGACCCCAGAAATCAGATTCAAGAGAGGGGGGAGCTACTAAATTCATCACCAAGGAGGGCCAAAGTGCTACAAATCAAGCTATATCAAGCAAAGGCCAAGGAGCTAAAGCATCAAGGATTGCAAAATCAAGGAGGAAAAGCTAGAGATCATCATCAACCCAACAAGCAACATCTGAATATCCATCAAAATTGGTTTTATCTCTAATTTCCCTTCTAATTTGTAATCTAACATGATGTATAAATTGAATATGATGTTATTTGTAGCTACCATGAACTAGATTTTTATTCTAAGATTTCAATGGAACCCAACACCTAGTTTGAATCAAATTATATCTCTTTGATATTAGTTATCATTTTAGAATTGGATATCATAATTTGTGCTTCATATATTAATTACCTTGATCATCAATTAATGTGATAATCTATATGGAATTGAGAAAGGAAATATAGATTGAGATCTGATTATGCTAGTATGTGTTCATGAATTCTGCATGTGATGGAATTTAAGTTTCGTGCCTAGGATAGAGATATACCGAAGCACCATGTGTGGCCAATTGAGAACTTATGCTTCAACCCTTTTTGATTGTAATTCACATAGAGATATGGTGCGTTAGTCATCTAGGGTGTTCACATTCATTCTATCAATTGTGGATTTAGTGTGATACGAATATGGTGCATCGAGAGGTGGCCATATTTTACATTCGTGTTCTCGACCAACATTCTAACGTAATAAATTGCGAATTGAATGTCTAGCATGATTTATGCTGAAAGTATAATTGATTGATCACCTATATGAAATTGAAAAGTGGATTATAGTGTTGAGACTTAGTTTTGATATCATACGAAAGTTCGAGATTCTTGTGGGTGGTGTATAAGATTATGTGGCGTGTGTCTTATTCATTGTCCTCAAGAATGGATGACTTGCTAGTATTTGGGATAGAGATATACCTAAATGCCGTGTAACCATTATTAGATTACAAAATTAATGACTCCCTACACGGAGGTTCATTCGTTTGATGGGTAGATTGACTAAGATTATGTGGCGTGTGTCATGTTGATTATTCTTGGAATTGAATGGATTGTTGGCATGTAGGATAAACATATACCTATGTGTCGTGTATAGGTGATTTTCATATGACCATACACTAAGGCTTATGAATAAGGTGAATTTCTCGGTTAACAATTCTTGTGAATTAACTAGTTGAAAGTGAGAGATAAGAGATTTAAATGAAGTGTTAGGGGAAATTATAATCTTAGACTTGTTTATACTAGATTTTCATTATCTTAAAAGCTTGTCGATTAGTTAATAAAAACAACTCAAGTTTTAATTGTTTAAATAAGATTGAAATGATAAAAGGTTAATACTTGGTAAACATTAGAAACAATTCCTCGTGAGATCGATACTTTACTTACTCTTTATTACTTGTTGACCGCGTATACTTGCGCGTATTTTTCGGTTGCTAAATCGACCAACAGGTATCTCTAAGGATGACCTCAAATGATCTAAAGATTTGTTTGCATACTCCAAATATTCAAAAAGGATCTTAAACTTGCTTACCCGTGGTACTTCATCCAATATCTGTAAGTATTCAACCAACTCTGGATCGTCCATGTCAATATCTCTCATCAGTGTGCTTTCCAACGAGTCATTGTTCATAGCTTTCAGAAACTCATCATTCACGACCTGTTCAACCACATCCACCCGAAAGCATTCTTCTTCGTCTGAAGGGAATTTCATTGCCTTAAATACGTTAAATGTGACCTTTGGTCCTGGACCCGCATAGTCAGCTCTCTCTTCTGAACATCTATTAGAGTCTTCCCACTGGCTAAAAATGGCCTCCCAAGAATAATGGGAATGTCTTTGTCTTCCTCATAGTCTAGAATGATAAAATCGGTTGGGAAGACAAACTTATCCACTTTTACAAGGATGTCCTCCACAATCCCTCTCGGATAAGTAATATACCTATCTGCAAGCTGAAGAGATATGTTTGTTGGCTTTGGTGCGGTAGACCCAACTGTGTATAGACGGATAATGACATAAGATTTATGCTAGCACCCAAGTCACACAAACACTTACTGAATGACAAGCTACTAATCGTGCAAAGTATGGTAAAACTGCCAGGATCCTTCAACTTGGGAGGTAGCTTTCTTTGTAGCACTGCACTGCATTCCTCAGTCAAGGCTACTGTCTCAAAATATTTTAATTTCTTCTTTCTGGACAGAATACCATTCATAAATTTGGTATAGCTCGGCATCTGTTCTAAAGCCTCTGCAAATGGTATGTTGATCTGTAGCTTCTTGAATACCTCGAGGAATTTGGCAAATTGTTTATCTAATTTCTGCTTTTGAAGTCTTTGTGGATACGGAACTGGTGGGAACACTCTTGATGTAGGAGCAACATGGGTTTTATCAGTGGTTTCTCTCTATTCTGGCTCAGGTTCCACATTGCCTTCCTTTTCCTTAGAAATTTTTGCAGAATCCAAGTCTGGGGAAGGGCACAACTGGGCTGCCTCCCTTTGTATTTCAGGCGCAGCTGTGCCTGCCTACAGGGTTTGTTTTCCACTTCTAAGTGTTACTGCTTGGCATTGCTCCTTCCCTTCTCTCTTTGGGTTAGCTTCTGTGTTACTAGGAAGAGATCCTTGAGGTCTATTTGACAACATGTTAGCCATTTTCCCCACTTGATTCTCCAAATTTTTGATGGCCGTCGCTTGGCTTTTTAGCATCACATCATTGTTGGCCATGTATTTTGCCAAAATCTCTTCCAAGTTTGGCTTTCTTTCCGGTTGTAAAGTTTGTGCTGCATGTTGTTGTTGTTGATTTTGGGGGATAGTGTGGTTTTGGAGCTTGTTGATGGTTTTGGTTGTTGCTCCATGAGAAGTTGGGGTGGTTTCTAACTCCAGAATTGTAGGTATTTTGGTATGGATTTGGCGGTCTCTGGTAGCTACCCACAAACTGAACTGCCTTAGGGTTGATGGCACATTGGTCGATGGCATGTATCCCCGCAGATAGCTCACAAACAAAGGCTACTTGTTGCACTTTTGACTCGGCCATAGAATCAATCTTCTTTGACATGGCTGACAATTGAGCTGCTAAAGCCGTGATGGCATCCACTTCTAATACTCTGGCGACTTTCTGCTGATTGTTTCTAGAAGTTGGCCATTGGTAGTTGTTCGCGGCCATGGTTTCTAACAACTCATATGCCTCTTCATAACTCGTGGCCATGAATGCCCCTCTCGAAGCTGCATCAATGCTAGACCGAGTGTGAGTTCCCAACCCATTGTAAAAGGTATTTATTTGCATCCATTGAGGTAATCCATGGTGAGGGCATCTTCGAAGCAGTTCTTTGTATCTCTCCCATGCCTTATACAACGACTCGCCATGTTGTTGCTCAAAGGTTGAAATATCATTTCTCATCTTGGCAGTCTTTGCAGGAGGGAAGAATTTTGCCAAACATTTCTGTGCCAAGTCTGCTCACGTAGTAATGGACCCTGGTGGTAACGAGTGAAGCCAACTCTTGGCTTTGTCTCTCAGTGTGAATGGAAAGAGTCTAAGCCTCACCGCATCATCCGACACTCCATTAAACTTGAAAGTATCACATATCTCAATGAAGCTCAATAAATGCTCATTTGGATCATCATTAGCCATACCCCCAAACTGCACCGAGTTTTGCTCCATTTGTATTGTCCTCGGTTTGATTTCGAAGGAATTGGCGGCTATTACTGGCCTCGTGATACTAGATTGCAATTCATTTATACGCGGCGTTGCATAGTCTCTTAATGCTTTATGCTCTTCTGCCGCCATACTGTCTTGCTTTTCAAGTGTCTCTTGAGTATCTTTTACCCACTTACGCAATTTCTGTAATCATTTGTCAATGTCGTCCTCGAAAGGAAACAACTCTGATTTCTTTGATCGCGTTTGCATGCACTAGTCAAGAACACCTGAAACAAGAATTAAAAACAAAGTAATGTAAAAGTGTTTAACTAAAACCAAATTAATTAAACTGATATTAAAAGTTCTAAATACAAATCATTCCCCGGCAGCGGCGCCAAAAACTTGTTTGCCTTTCTCTAGGTTAGCACCACACACAAGTATACGTGATCAACAAGTAATATATGATAAGTAAAGTATCGTTCCCATGGAGAATAATTGCAATCTATACTAACAATTACCAATCTTATATTAACTCAATTTTATTAAACCAATGATTTAATGATTGATGAAATTATAAAATTAACCTAACTAAAGCTAAATATCACAAGAATTAAAACAGGTTAATGAATATTAAGATTACAATTTCACCTATTATTTTATTTAGACCAACATACTTCCTGTCAAATAATGCTAACTATTCAGGATTGCTAATCGAGAACACGATAATATTTATGACCATCTCTCGATGTATCATAAACAAATCAACTTAAATCCACAGATGATAGAACTAAGTTGAACATCCTAATTAACTAATTCACTATATCTCTATGTGAATTACAACTAAAAAGGATTTAAAGCTCAGGTTCCCTATCGGATTACATGTGGTGTATAGGTATATCTCTATCCTAGACACAAATTATGAATTCCATCACCATGCAGAAAACATAATCACATGCTATTATGGTCAAATCTAAACCTATAATCCATCTCTCGAATTCATATAGATTATTATGGTAATTACTGGCCAGGTAATTAAGCAATTTAGTACAAACCATAATACACAATCCCAAAATAGTTATCAATAATCAATAAGGAAGCATGTTAATCAAAACTACACAATAAGATCTATTGCAATCCTAATTAGAGTTTAGTCACACATAATAAAAGCTAATAATGAATCCATAGAAGAATTAAACATCTGAAGTTACAAGTAAAAGAGGAGAAAAAGAATAAAACTCTGTTGAAGTTTCCTCTTCTTCAATTCGTCACTTGGCCACTTTGTTGTCCTCCTCCTAGTTTCTTCCCAATTTCTCTCTAAGTCTCTATATCTATGAAAATCCAAGTGTATGATAATCTCCCTAGCCATCCTTGATAATCTGATCATTTGGTTCATTGATGTCCCTATCAACTTCCCTAAAATCCTCCCAGCCATTCAACAATCATTGTAATCATTGACAGAACAAAACAAGAACAGTTGCTGACAATTCTCGACGAATTCACCCAGGCAAAGAAAATGAACTGGGGGAGCTCACCTCAGCGAACTCACATATGAACTTGGCCCTGACGAAGAAAATATGCCTGGCGAATTCGCCTCGGCGAACTCAGTTGTCCAAAAATTATCGAAATGGCATTAAGCTCCAATTTTTTATGTTTTGACCATCCGAAGCCGCCTCTTACAAAACCAATGCATAAACAAGTAAAATAACATTAAAAATACTTAAAGATAGTAAAGAATTGAGCCTAGAAGATGTTCAATTCGCAGGTATAAAACCCACTCATCACTAGGGTTTGAGGTTTTTACCTTTCCTTAGCTAGATGTTCAAAACTCAAGCTTGATTCTTGTTCTTCCTTGTTCCTCTCCTTATCCGAGCTCCGCTTTCTCTCTTTCTATTTCTCTCTTACTTTCTTTTCTCTCTCAAATGACTTAGCTTTTCTTACTTAGCTTATTTGGTGAAATGAACAAAAGTGCAAGTATACTAACTTAACTCTTGTTAACTTAATCATGCCTCTAGGGTTAGCTAACCATCCACAATTAGGCTAACCAAGGTTAACACTTGAGGGACAAAATAATGATAAGGGAGGCTTAATGTGGTAGACAATGCATTTAATGCTTTACTTGTTAAGACTTAAAACTTACCATTTATGGAAAGTATGAACCCCACTTGGTCCCCCATCCCCCTTGGCCATAATGGCCGGGTATTTCCCCCCATTTGGCTACATTTGGTTTTCATTTTGCTTTAATTTCATCTTCATTTCACCCACATGTTGACCATAGTTGACCACAAAGACTTTGGCTCTAAGAATTTAGGTTTTAACCCTAGCTTAATCCCTGCCTTCAATCCTAGCCAAGCCACTCCTACCCTAGGCTCAACCCTAGCCAAGTCTCCTAAACCCTAGGCTCAACTTGGCTTGGTTAGACCAAATTAATTTGGTTACTCGTTTTCTTTTTAGTTAGGTTTTCCTAACTAGTTCGGTTAACCAAACTGTGAAATTTTCTTTCATAAATTTTTTATCATAGATTACGTCTTTCATTCCTGAATAAACGCTAAGACGTAATTCGAAAAGTCGAAAAAACAAAAAAGCGTTTTCTGCGTTTTATGAATAGTATTTTAGCGTTTTTCTCGGAAAATTTTATTTTTCTTCCAAAAATCCTAACACATATACATAATCACATAACACATATACTAGGTCAAAAATCGACCTTTAACCACATAACATACATGCATTTCCATAAAAATATTTATTTTATTCAATAAATATTATTAACACTAATTACAAGGATAAGCTACATTCTCGATCGTTACATTCTTCCCCCCTTATAAGTATTTTGTCCCAGAATCATAATACAAGGTTACACAAAAAGATGGGGATAAGTAATCCTCATTTTATTTTCGAGTTCCCACATTGCCTCATCAGCATTGTGGTTTCTCCATACTACCTTTACAGAAGATATAATTTTATTTCTTAAGACTTGCTCTTTCCTATCAATTATTTGAATCGAAATTTCTTCATATGCTAAGTCTTTTTCAACCTGAATAGGTTCATATTCTATTACGTGTTTATAGTCTTGCTTATAAGGTCACAAAACTGACACATGAAACATATATGTGCTCCAGCTCCGGAGGTAAGGTTACTTCGTAAGCCACCTCTCTTACTCTCCTTAATATTTCGAACGGTCCTATAAATCTTGGACTTAGCTTCCCTTTCTTCCAAAATCGTATCTTCCCTACACGTAACTGTCGACTTCAAAATCTCGCTTTTGGCGATGCTGATCTGCATATTTCTCTTACCATGTTGATCCGCATACACATGAAACACATTATATATGTGCTCCAACTCCGGATGTAAGGCTACTTCGTAAGCCACCTCTCTTACCTTCCTTAATACTTCGAACGATCCTATAAATCTTGAACTTAGCTTCCCTTTTTTCCTGAATCATATCTTCCTTTTCGAGGGAGATACCTTCAAAAATACGTAACTGCCGACTTCAAAATCTCGCTTTTGGCGATGTTGATCCGCATATTTCTTCTGTCGGCCTTGAGCTGCAATAAGCCTCGCTCTTATCACTTCCACGTTTTCTACAGTCTGCTACACCAGTTCTGGTCCCAACAGTCGACGTTCCCCTACGTTATCCCAGCACAATGGCGTTTTGCACTTCCTTCCGTATAACACTTTGTAAGGCGGCATGCCTATACTCGCGTGATAACTATTATTATAAGCAAATTCTACTAGAGGTAGGTGGTCTTCCTAATTCCCTTTAAAGTCCATAACACAGGCTCTCAACATATCTTCCAGGGTCTACATTATTCTCTTACTTTGCCCGTTTGTTTGAGGATGATATGCCGTGCTCAACCTCAGATGCGTTCCCATTCGCTCTTGTAAGCTCTTCCAGAAATTCAACGTGAACGGCGGATCCCGATCGGACACAATCGAAATTGGCACTCCATGTCTTAAAATAATTTCTTTGACATAAAGTTTCGCTAACTAGTCTAAATTAAACCTAATCTTGATCGGCAAGAAATACGCCGACTTAGTCAAACGATCTACTATAACCCATATAACGTCATATCCCTTCTGTATATTTGGAAATCCTACCATAAAATCCATTGTGATATGCTCCCATTTCCACTTCAAAATTTCTAACGGTTGTAACAACCCGCTTGGTCTCTGATGCTCGGCCTTGACTTTCTGACAAGTCAGGCACCTACTGATGCACTTCGCGACTTCTCTCTTCATGTTCAGCCACTAAAAATATTTTCAGAGGTCTTGATACATCTTCATACTACCTGGATGAATTGAG
This sequence comes from Aralia elata, assembly GCA_034770075.1. Classification (NCBI taxonomy): domain Eukaryota; kingdom Viridiplantae; phylum Streptophyta; class Magnoliopsida; order Apiales; family Araliaceae; genus Aralia; species Aralia elata. The sequence continues at coordinate 30,032,601 of CM068387.1, forward strand.
AATCTCGAACTATGGGCCTCTTGCAAAATTTCCTCCCGTACTTTCGGTACTAGCGGTACCCAAATTCTTCCTTCAAACCTTAAGACCCCTTAATTATCTAATTTAAATTTAACCTCTTTCCCTTCTACAATCCTCTTCCTTATACCCTTACATTCCTCATCTCTGAGTTGTGCTTCTTTTACTCTGTCCAATAAGGTTGGGCGAGTTTCCATTGTAAATAATTTCTCCCTCGACTCGTTAAGAAACTTCACTTCTAACTCCATGTTAGCTATCTCTGTTATTAGCTCATCTTGAGCCGTTAGTATTGATAACTTCTCCCCACCCTTTTTACTTAAAGCGTGATACAATCCTGATCAGGCTCGCATCGAACAACATTCACTCAACTCGATTTCAAGAGGTTCATCAGTTAGTCGCGAGTGATTGGATTGAAATCCATTCAAGGATGCGTACATTGGAGCTAAATTCATATGAACGACGAGGAGATGATCAATCATATGATTTGGGATTACTAGATACCATCTATTTAGTAAGGCCGAATCAACACAAGCCAAGGCATCATGTGATGTATGGAACAATGGAAGTTGGTTCAAGGATGATTGGAATGGAGATTGAGGAGTTTGGAGATGTCATTTACACAGCAGTCACTTTGGGCTCAATTTCGACCTTGATCTAGCTAGAATCTCACAAAACTCAAAGAATGAAAGCTGTAGATCTCGTCGAGATATTCGATTTGATAGGTGGCAGGTCCCGTAACTCTTCCTGAATCAAAAGTTATGGCCATTTTTCCAAAGGACGTCAAGGGAGGAAATACTCTAGCGCCTATAGCGCTCGTCCCTTTGTATTTCCAGTGCCTAGAGCGCTGGCCAAATGTGGAAACACTGTAAGCTAGCGCCTACAGCGCTCCAGCAGCACAAATTCGAGCGCCTAGAGTGCTAGGCCTTTATCATGGATTCCGAGGAAGGTTTTTGATCAGTTTTAATGTAATCTTTTGGAGATGTTTTCCTATTCTAATGTAACTAGGATGTTTATTAGATATGATTTCTATTTCCTTTCAAATTCTTATTTCTTTATAGGATTAGGGTTATATGTTATTAGTATAAATAGGATACATGGCTTATGTAATAGTAGACATCAAATTTTATTCAATATAATTCTTGTGAGATTATTCTCTACTTTTGGTTCTTTGAAGAATTCCTAAGTTAGGTTTTAGTTTTCTTTTGAGATTCATATTTAACTTATCATACAACAAATCATAGTTGTGTGTGGCGTTATTCTACCGCATCATACAATCGTACGAAGATTATCATTTGAATTAAACGAGGGTCAAAGTGTTGTTGGTGTTTCATCCTTCATACATTCAAATTGCTTGATCGACTATTCCAAGGTTTATCGTCTACATTCAGGCGATGGATTAAGGATTCGAAAGAGTTTCACCTTTATAACTTGCTGGAAACGATCCGGGCGACGACCACCTCATGCAAGCGTGCCGTGGAGTCCATCATTTGGTATCAGAGCTAAGTTTTCTAGTAGGTTACTTATCCTTTATTTTACTTGTTGAAGAGTAAAAAAAAAAAATTCGTGAGTAAAAAAAAAACAGAGGGAAAATTATTATTGTTGCAATTGCTTGGGTTTCATAAGTTCGTGATTATTGGGATCGTATTGAAGAAGTTATTATTTGATTCTATTGTTGGAATTTGTGAATTTTGAGGATATTGGATTTTCACTCGAGGATTTTAATTGGTGATCGTGAAATTTTGGTGGTTATCGTACGTCACACTTGCTATATTTTGTTTTGTGATAAGTTCTTATTGGATTGAAAAGTAAATTACGAAATTATTTGGTGAATTCAAAAAGAACCTATAAGAGGGAATTAGAGTGGTAAGAGGCAAGAGTGTGAGAATAATTGAGGGTAAAAGCCTAATTGAGTGATACACGAGCGTTTTTCATAATTGTGGGATATACTGTTTGAGCGAAACACGTAAGGGAGTGTGTGAGGAAAATTTTTCTTTATCTACTAACCTTTGTTTTGCAGCAAATATGTATGGTTATAATTATGAAAGTGCTTATGGGTCTCGAAGGAATACTTTCCAAGGCAGGAATGATCCAGATGCTTATTTGAGATGGGAGAAAAAGATGGAGCGAGAGTTTGACTATCATGGCTATTCCGAGCGGAGGAAGTTCAAACTTGCAGTTCAAGATTTTTCTGATCATGCAGCTACATGGTGGGATCAATTTGCAATTAGCAGGAGAAGATGTGGAGAGCATCCGATCGAGACATGGGAAGAATTAAAAATTATCACGAGGAAGCGGTTTGTTCCAAGACATCTTAATTGGAGGAATGAATATGCATATCCGCAACATGTAGAGCAACCTTCAAGGCATTTAACTTGTGATAATGGAAAGAAGGTTCGTATGAATGAAGATTTACAGTGGAGACATCAAAGAGAAACTCCTAGGGTGTGTATTGAACCGACATCATTTGAGGACATCATGAGAAAGTATAATGAGTTAAAGGACGATAATTTGAAACAGCAACGAGTTACTCTTAAGGCACAAAAAGAGCGAGATCAGCCGCAAGAGGAAGAAGAAGTCATGGGATCATTAAGAGAGTTGGCGAGGCAACTACAAAACGCCTGACAGGCGCAAAAGAAGCTAGCCCAGCTGCAGGTGGAAGAAGAAATAATAGAATATGCTGTTCAAGGAGAGTTGTTAGATTTCGATGTTCGAGATGAAGTCCATGATTCAAAGAAGGAAAATACATGTGAAATTGAACGACAAAAAGAAATTGAAAAAAAGATTGAGTGTGAAAAAGAAAAGTGTGAAAAAGAGAATGAAAAGAAACGAGAAAATAAAAAGATTGAGAGTGAAAACAAACGAGAGAAAGAAACAGTGGAGAGTAAGAGTGAAAAAAGAGAGGAGAGTGAGTTGGAAAGTGAGTTGTATTTTGAAAAGCCAATGACCGTACATTCGTACAAGATGGCGCTTTTGAATACTAACCAGATTAACTCTTCTTTGTCTAGTTCTGCTGTTTCTCTTATACAGGTGATTGAGGATATACCCCGAGCTATCGATCCATATCAGCCAGCTTGTAGTATTCCCGAGGAGACGACGGAGTTACCAAGGCGGGTTGGAGAGTTGATGGAGTCCAACTTCATCAAAGCGGGTATAGTGGATGAAGACGTGAGTTCGTGTGCTATTAATGAGATCATAGTACCTAAGGAGGATAAGACGTTTAGCTTGTGCATCGATTTTGAATTGGTAAAGAAATATCGTTTTCTTTACTTAGATAATATGTTTGATAAATTGCATAGTGCTTGTGTTTTATCTACATTGGATGATGACCATGTGATGTTTATGCCTAATCAAACTAGCATGAGATATTGTGATAAATGGAAAATTGTGTTAACATGTGAATTATATAGGTGGATAGTTATTTCTATTAGATTAACTAATGCATCTAGTATGTTCATGAGTTTATTAAAACATGTTTTGCATGCTTCCATTGATAAATTTGTTGTTGGCTATTTTGAGGGTAAACTCATCTTTATCATAAACTATGGAGGGTATTTGATATTTGTCGAGTTAGTTTATGAGCATGTGTTATATTTTTGTTGTCAATATTCTTACTATCATCTAGTAAATTCTCATTGTCAAAGTGTATATCTTCATAGAATTTATTCTAGTGATTATTGTGGGAATTCTCGTTTTCAACGTTTGTACTTGCATGAAACTTATTCTAAGGTTTTTCATTCACATGCTGAATTAGATTTTGATCAATCTTTACATGACATGTCGTTAATTGATAATGGTAGTAATCATGACTGTTCAATAGAGAAATTTTCATTGCATGATTTGTTATCATTTGGTAATGTCTTTCCATTAGAGTTGTTATCATTGCATGATTTTGAGAATGTTGTCTTGAATGAGAAAGAATTACTATTATTGGGTATTGAATTGAAAAGTGATTATCATCAGATTGGATTGAGATATGGTTTACATACATGTTTAGTTAAATCGTTGGGATTAACTAATACATTAAATGTTTTCATGTTAAATTATATTTTGCATTCTTTCATGGGAAAATATGATAATATTTGTTTTGGTGATATTTCGACTTTTGTTGACACTTGGGAAAATTCTTTAGCATATGTTGAGTTTGATTGTGCGTATCATAAATATGCTAGTGAGTTTTTATCTTGTGGTATTGGTTTTGATCTTTCAATTCCATTGATGTCGTTATTTGATTTTGCATTGTTTAATGTCAATGAGAAGGGAAATATAAGTTGTGGTGCAAAACAATTCGAGCAATGCATGGGAAGTCTAAAGGGAAGTGTTTTGAATTTTGTTTTAGTAGATTTTGCATGTGGATTTGAATTATTTGATTTCTTGGTGATTAGACAAAAGGAACTTGTTGATTTGTTTTGTTTTGTGTTTAATCCAGGAATTTAAAGGTGCTTGCAAATGCAACGTGTCAAGTTTCAAATTTTGACATTTGATCCAGGTGCATTGAGGTGGATGTTAGTGCGAATGATCGAGATCATAAGATTCACCTTTGATCCGGGAATTCGTCATTGGGAGTATTTGCGAATGCACGAGATCATCACGTTGGTTTTTGATCCGAGAATTTGTGGATGGAAGTTGATGAAGTGTGAAGGGTTCTACATAATGTTATTTGATCCAGGAGGATATAGGACTTTTCGTAGTTTTATTTGCGTTTATTTTATTATTTATGCATTTGATTTCTTAGTTAGAAATTTTGTTTGCATTTTAGCTATAGTTGCTTATTTAGTTTGTTTTGATGTAGTTAGTAATTTGGAAGTATTTGGTTTACGTGTGGAAGAGCATTGTGTTGATGTGGACGAGTTTTTGAGTAAAAGAGATCGAAAAATTAAGTTTCCAAGTTGTGTTATGAGGAAATTGCGGGGTGTTATGCTAATTCGATAACTACTTGGAAAGAGATATTTACAAGTTGTTCATGTCGATTCGTCGGAGTTGCCAGATGTTGCTATGTTCTTTGCAGGAGTTGGAGTTTTTGATGATTATTTTCATTACTTTACTTGCATTGTTGATATTGCTTATATATTACGTTTGCAAGATGAGTTTTGGGATTATGATTTGTTTGATGCTACTAACTTAATTTGTTTTCGTGTAGGATCAGATTTGTGGGTAAATCCTTTTCAAGAGGAGGGGATGTCAGATTTGAGGACAAATCCTTTTCAAGAGGATGGGAATGATACAATCCTGATCAGGCTCGCATCGAACAACATTCACTCAACTCGATTTCAAGAGGTTCATCAGTTAGTCGCGAGTAATTGGATTGAAATCCATTCAAGGATGCGTACATTGGAGCTAAATTCATATGAACGACAAGGAGATGATCAATCATATGATTTGGGATTACTAGATACCATCTATTTAGTAAGGCCGAATCAACGCAAGCCAAGGCATCATGCGATGTATGGAACAATGGAAGTTGGTTCAAGGATGATTGGAATGGAGATTGAGGAGTTTGGAGATGTCATTTACACAGCAGTCACTTCGGACTCAATTTCGACCTTGATCCAGCTAGAATCTCGCAAAACTCAAAGTATGAACGTTGTAGATCTCGTCGAGATCTTCGATTTGATAGTTGGAAAGTCCCGTAACTCTTCCCGAATCAAAAGTTATGGCCATTTTTCCAAAGGACGTCAAGGGAGGAAATACTCTAGCGCCTATAGTGCTCGTCCCTTTGTATTTCCAGTGCCTAGAGCGCTGGCCAAATGTGGAAACACTGTAAGCTAGCGCCTACAGCGCTCCAGCAGCACAAATTCGAGCGCCTAGAGCGCTAAGCCTTTATCACGGATTCCGAGGAAGGTTTTTGATCAGTTTTAATGCAATCTTTTGCAGATCTTTTCCTATTCTAATGTAACTAGGATGTTTATTAGATAGGATTTCTATTTCCTTTCAAATTCTTGTTTCTTTATAGGATTAGGGTTATATGTTATTAGTATAAATAGGATACATGGCTTATGTAATAGTAGACATCAAATTTTATTCAATATAATTCTTGTGAGATTATTCTCTACTTTTGGTTCTTTGAAGAATTCCTAAGTTAGGTCTTAGTTTTCTTTTGAGATTCATATTTAACTTATCATACAACAAACCATAGTTGTGTGTGGCGTTATTCTACCGCATCATACAATCGTACGGAGATTATCGTTTGAATTAAACGAGGGTCAAAGTGTTGTTGGTGTTTCATCCTTCATACATTCAAATTGCTTGATCGACTATTCCAAGGTTTATCGTCTACATTCAGGCGAGGGATTAAGGATTCGAAAGAGTTTCACCTTTATAACTTGCTGGAAACGATCCGGGCGACGACCACCTCACGCAAGCGTGCCGTGGAGTCCATCAAAGCGTCTGCCACCACATTTGCCTTCCTTGGGTGATATAAAATCTCACATTCGTAATCTTTTATTAACTTTAACCACCTTCTCTGCCTCATATTCAACTCCTTCTGTGTGAAGATATATTTTAGACTTTTGTGGTCCGTGTATATCTCACATTTCTCCCCATATAAATAGTGTCTCCATAATTTCAAAGTAAACACAACTGCTGCTAATTCGAGGTTATGAGTAGAGTATCCCCTCTCATAATATTTTAACTGCCGTGACGCATACGTAATGACCTTCTCATGCTGCATAAGCACGCATCCCAATCCTCTATCCTATGCCTCACTATACACCACAAAATCCCCTGTATCATCTGGTAAAGATAATACGGGTGCCTCACTCAATCTTTTCTTCAACTCTCTAAATCTCTCTTCACACTTCTCCGTCCATACAAACTTCACTGTCTTCCTCGTCAAATTGGTTAACGGGGTCACTATCTTCGAAAAATCTTGGAGAAGTCTTCGATAATAGCCCGCTAACCCTAAGAAACTACGCACCTCCGTGGGCGTCTTCAGCTATTGATGAGTGGGTAATATACTCATGAATTAATTACTTTTAGACTTAATAAATTGTTAGTTTTTAAGTTATTTAGGACATTTTTACTTGTTTAAATGTTATTTTGCATGTTGAGGCAACGAAGGGGCAAAATAGGAATTTCGAGCATTAAAAGGGAAGATCTGTAATATCCATGCACCAGACCAGCGCCGGGGCGCTACTAACAAAGCGAAAACCAGCGTCGAGGCGATGGGGATCAGTAAGGGAATTTTAAATTTTTGGTTAAGTGTGGTTCTAATGCAATTTCCTATAAAAGTTTGGATTATAATTGAAGCTGGCTTGGAGGCGGGTTTCTATTTAAAAAGGGAGAAGGGTTTTTAACAAAGGGATATTCACATAGAGTTTAAAACAGTTAGCTGGAGATTTAGATTGGAGATTTTGAAGAGCTTCACAAGGATTGCGGGCAGGAGACTTGAAGACGGAAGAAGATTCTTATTGAGTTTTTGTGACGCCCCAAAAATCGAGTCCAACTTAATCCAAAATTAGGACTAATCTTAATTCCGACCTTGTACGTTAGATACTATCTTAATTCAGCTTTACATTATACTAAGATGAAATAATAGTTGAAAATGCGGATAATTAAAAACTTTTTATATCTTTCTTTCTATTCCCTGAATCGCAACCTTTACGATTATATATTGAAGTAGATATGAGTATATACAACTGAATTCTACATTCAAATTCTTTATTATATAATATTATCACTATATTGATTTGCTCATTCTAATGCATTCAAAACAAATATTCTTTATTTATTGATTATTTCAATGTTTACATATCTATCAGTACATATGTCAACAATCATCATCATAATTCAATACAATTTCTGAAATAAAGAAAAGATATTCCTTTGCATGTCTTCTAATCCATATCATCAGATGACCAAATAATATCGTATTATATCCTTGACCTGAAAAATTTATATTTTTGCAAGGTTGAGCTCGACAACCCAGGAAATCCAACAGTTTTCATGCTTCACATAGCACATAATTTCATGTTTGGTTCATATCTCATAATTCTTCTAGTAAGCATATTTTATATGCATCATAACTTTAAATCATAAGATTTCATGTCACGTATCATATATTTAGATCAAGTTCCATACTCAATCAATCATAGTCATACTTTGACTTTCACAATTCACAGTGCATGGCATATAATTCATCATACTCATATAGATTGCATTCACGATTCAATGTATAATCATGTCAAGTTCATGTAACACACAGAAACTGAAAGACTTGCCTGATTCATTGATTACAAAATCAAATAGATTACATCTTATAGTTATCTGCACTTCACGTAACATACACCAATTTAATTCAAGTGTAGAGACACACATCAGTCACACATACACAATAGAATCAATTAGGTTACGTTGACTCTATCTTGATCTTTATAACATTAGTTTTATTAGATAATCTTTAGCCAATTTTTAGCTTTTCTTATCCAATCTTTGCTCGACATAGTCATTCTATACTTAGACATGCTAGACATCATACTTGAGATGCATTCTTATTTATCAGACTTTATTACATATGCTCCAAGCCTCAGTTCTCAAACAGAACTTCTTGGCAGTTCTGCAGCATGGTGCGGCTGCGCTGCAATTAAGCTTGGGAGTGACGCGGCCGTGCTACTCCCTTTTCATACCAGAACTGAGTTATTTTTAACGCTGTCCATTCCAAATGTTGCTAAGGTCCTTAGACAATTATCATAGTCTACAAACATATGTCTTGGAGGTCTTTAAACCAAGTTAGTATCTCATTTGAGTTTTACTCTTCAAAATATTTTGGTTTCCATTTGAAAATTCTAACTAATCATGCCAAGCTAGGCTATTTCATGCATAGCTATGTTGGACATCATATAAAACTCATATTAGAGTCTAAGGGACTTAAATACACATGCCTCAAAGCTTAGATTACACAAAACTTAAATCTTGGTTCATCAGCAGCACGACGCGGCCGCACTGCATTTGGCCTTGGAAGTGGCGCGGCCGCGCCACTTTGAATTCAGCCAAAAATGAACTCTGTTCTTGCTGAATCCATCCAATTCAATCCCAATACCTTCTAACATGTTTCCTAGATGCATTCTTATGAGTTGAAACCACTAGAAACATAGTTTCTAATCCCAATTACACAATCTACATCATATCCAAGCATTGAATTCAAAGTTTCTAAGTTTTTCGAAAACGTTTACTGTAAACCACAAATCCACAATTCATACACTATATATGCAAAAAAAATCGATCCAAAGAAGTTATATACATCTCATAATCATGTATGTAATCATATAATTGAATCAATTTATTCAATTACCTCCAATTTGGCAATTCTCAGATTATCAGTAAAGCGACTTATCAAACTTTTATTGGACGAATCAAGAAACTGAGACTGAGGAGTTTAATTGCTATATATAGGAAGTTAATTACTTGGCTTGCACAAATTTTTCTTGAGCTTCACTCAAATTCTTGTCGTGCACTGAACTTCTCTTAGTTTGCTTCTCAGTTTTCTTTCCTTAACCTTTTAACCCAATTTCTTGCTTATTCAGTAAACGTGGAGGTTACCCAACAGGGTTTAATTATCTAACATATATAACATTTTTATTATACATTATATATTACATAATACACAAATCATATAAAATATATTACATATTTCACAATATATAGTATATCTCATATTTCCTTCCATAAAATAAATGTTACACATTAAATAAAAATAATTAATTTATTTAATGCATTCACATTATCATATTAAAATAATTTAACTTCATAAATTATTTTAATGCACTTACTTTAATGTATCCTCTAATTTAGTATACACAAATTAATTACTTCCTTTTTCATTCCAAATGAAAATCGTATATTAATTAATATAATTAATATACAATAATTTAAATTCATAAACTATTCAAATACACATTATTTAATGTACGCAATATAATTAGTATACTGAAATAATTTCTTATCTTCCTTCCGTCTTACAAATTGTTTCTAACAATTTCCTTTCATGTACTAAATATATATATATATATATATATATATATATATATATATATATATATATATATATACAAATATATTTATCACATCACAACATAATCAAATCACCACATAATCACATTACACTGAACTAATTCACGTATGCAACACAATATTACATCATATATCACCAAATAAGAATTTTATTTATTTAATTCTTATTTTAATATTTTTCGAAAACTCGGATCGTCACAGTTTTTCTTTACTTCTTTTCTCAATTTTGTAATTCTATGATGTTGACTTATTTGGAATTTTTAGTTTTAAATTTCAACATGAACTAAATTCTTAATTAAGACTGTAATGAAACCTTTTATGTTTATGGATTAATTATCTATTTAATTCCAATTATTGATTCTTGATGAGTTATCTATCATATTTTGTGCTTGTTGATTAAATGTCTGGCCAGCAATTAGCGGGATACTTTAGATGAATTTGGGAGATGAAATCTAGGGTTAGATCTGGATATGATAACATGTATTCTTAGTTATTTGCATGAGATGAATAACTAGGGTTGTGAATTGAATAGGGATATCTCTTTTCTGTGACGCCCCAATTTCTCTACATTTCCTGTAGCAGATTTGGTGCTCACGTCTAACTAATCAACTATAAATATTCCATAATATATAATTTATATCTATCCAAGGTTCACAGTATCCCATAACAGATAATAGTTCTCGTTAGAACAATTACTGTGTTTGGATAACCTCACTTGGATGTATAGATTTATATTTTATGGATATCTCTTTCATATCAATAGTTTATATCTATCTGATATTCACAGTATTAATGATAAGATTGTTCTTGGAACCGAGGGGCGCATTCCGGTAAAGGTGGCACCTTACCGACGCTCATTAAGTGTAACCTCAATGCTTACAGAATTCTCAATATCATTCAAATACTTTCATTCAGATGTATAGTTTATATGGATATTGTACTAAATCAGTATAACATTCTAAATCATCTAAAAATATAAGTACAACACAATTTATAAAACATAAGATAATAATATATTTCTTAACTTTGAATTCGATTACATATTTTCCAAGATCGTATTGTTATTACAACAAAGTCTGAAAGGACTTAAGCAAATACAAGTAAAAGCATTAAAGCTAATCTAGCAGAGTCTCTATCCACAGAGATGTGTGTTGGAACATCCGGGTTTATCATTCAACGCTGCAAAGGAAAATAATATTTGCAAGGATGAGCTACAAAAGGCTCAGCAAGTTTTAAACAATTTTAATTTATACTCACACTATGTTTGAATAGAATGAACATATAGGTCAAAGATTTTCCACATATATATACTGAGGTTTGTCTGTCAAACCCCCACATTCGCTAGATTTTGACAGTCATAAAGACTTAGAATTCATAGGTTGATTATGTTCAACCAAACATGTTAATCATTCCCAGAGATCATATAGACTTAGGAATCATTAGTTCGGATATTCAATAGGGGATCGACCTATCTATATCTTAGGAGTATGCATATCGTCCTACCAACAGTGTCCTAGACACACAAAGGTCAGTTTAGTACTGCCTATAAACCCCGGTCAGTATATCTCTGCCTGATCATCATCACTATATATATTTCGTACCAAATATTATTGGTTTCTGCACAGTTTATACTTTGATTATCAAATCAAATTCACACAAATAATAGTTCATTTCATTAAGTTATGCTTGAACAAAAAAGCAATAACTTCCCAATAATAGATAACACGTACGAAATATTTAAATAAATTCATACAATAGATGTACAAGGAATAGAAGACTTGCACATAATCAAATAAGAGTTAGAAGACTTGCCTGTGCGAAGAACGTTTAATTAATGCTATTTGAAGTCGTTACGAAACCTAAATATGTTAACGCGTATTCATAACGGTCGTTAGAAATTATAAGAATGAGTATTTAATCAAATTATTTAAGTCTGGTTTGGTTTTGGTATCAATTTGGCATCTCGGTCGCTTTATTAGACAATTAAATGTGTTGGTTTATCAATAAAACTTTATTTAAAAGCTTAAATATTATTTTAGATCATTTAATTATCATTTATAATATTTTTTTAGAAACTTAGTATTATTTTTAAATGATTTAATTATCATTTATAATAATTTTAAGAATTTAATATAATATTTAAATGATTTAAATATCATTTATAATAATTTTTAGAATTAAATTTTCATATTTAAATGAATTAAAATCATTTATAATAATTTCTAAAAGTTTAATATAATTTTAAATAATTTATTTAAATATTTAATAATTTATTATCATTAATATTTAAATAAATTAAATTAAATATTAATTTAATTATTAATTATTAATATTTATCTATTATTTAATTTTTATTATTTATTAAACCTGTCCGTCGCTAAAAGCTATCATGACAAACAGAGTGTCGCTAAAAGTGTTCTTGAGGGCAGGAAGGTGGTTTTGGCCAAAGAGGGTCTATAGCGACGGACTAGTCTGTCACTATAGGTGTTCTTGAGGCTGGAAGGAGGTTGTGGCCTAAAGGGCTCTATAGCGACGAATTGGTCTGTCACTATAGGCTCTGCCCAGATTTTTCAGATTTTCAGATTTTTTGTGATCGAGTGACCACTTTCTAGCTCCTATAACTTCTTCAATACTACTCCGATTGGCTTGATTTTTCTTTCTATGTCTTAACCTCATGTCATAGCATAACTATAAAGCTTTAAACAGACCAAACAACTAACAAAACAATATCTAGAGGCTTTGACATTAGGCTGTCAGACTATTTTTTCTATTTTGGATAATTTGCTATTTTCTTCATTTTTATGCATTTAGATGTTATGAAACCATGCTTTATCAACCCAGATCACTAAATAACATAAGACCAGACATTTATAAACATTAAAACATATAATCTACCGAAGTATTAAAGATCTGGCATTGAATTAGGGTTTTTATCTTTTAGAGCAAACTTTCAATTATTTCTCTTTGATTTTGATCTTTGGTGGTTATGGAATTGATATTGATCAATGTATATCTGATTTTGGGTGTTTATTTCGTGGACTCAATGGCTAGGAGTGCTTGTTATTTATAGGAGGCCAAAGTTAGGGTTTTATGGTCTATAAACCATTACTTCCGAGCTAAGTTTTGATCCATTAAGTGGCTGGCTATGAGGTCGGTTGGTAGGCTAAAATATCTCATTTAATGCACTTTGAATCATTACAAAAGATGACTCACTCATTTTTAATTTGTGTGGACAAAGTTTGGTCTCCTTTTCATTATTTTCTTTAATAAAGGAAGAAAAACTCAACTTTACTTTCTTCTCTTTCATGTGGCTGATATCTTAAGGGTATTTTGGTCATTTTCCATGCCTTTTTAGGGTTTAGGGTTTATCCCTTAGGGTTTGACCCTTAGGGTTTATCAATTGGTGTTAGGGTTTACTAATTAAGATTAGGGTTTATTAAACAAGATTAAGGCTTTCTAATTTTAAATTAGGGTTTCCTAATTAGGTTTAGGATTTTCAAATTATGTTTTCATAATTAAATTGGATAGTGTTATAATTCATTTGTTAACATATACCAACACATTATATTAATCACATAATATAAATACACATAATTTCAAGTACAAATATAATAACTTGTGTTAATATTCAAAATTCCTATTAATAATTCTCATTAGGGTTTAAGGTTTTAAACTACTCGATACCTAGTTTTAGGTTATGCGCTTTAATTCTAAACTTTATACGATCGCGTTTTCGAATCGTATTAGGTTTTCAAAGATGATCTGAACAGTCGTTCATTAGGTATTTCTAGAGTTTTCATTCTAAGACAATATTTATAATTTTGATAATATTTCGGGGTATTACATTTTCACGACATGTAACTTTTGGGAATTGATACTTAATGAATTTGATTCTTTTATTTTGCATAGGAATATAGCAAGATTAATTGAATTGAATATTTTTATTTGATCCTTGGGAAAGGGCTCATAAATAATCATGAATTCCTGTTAACAACTCTAATGGATTGAATAATTGGATGATTTGAATAATTGATTTATACTGCATAATTGGGGATATTGTAGTCTTAAGCTTTAAATATCTGATTCTCAACCTTTGTGTCAGATTTTATTCTTAGTTTTAGTTTAAATTATTTTTAACCATAATTCATAATTTGCGATTTTTAGATAAAATTGAATTGATAATAAATTAGTAGTTGGGATATATTAGACATAGATTCCTGTGGGTTCGACACTCTTATTTACTCTATATTACTTGTTGATTGTGTATACTTGCACGTAATTGTTGATTGCAAAATCTGACAACAAGTTTTTGGCGCTGTTGTCGGGGACCTGTGTTTAGTATTTATTTCAATATTAGTTACAATTAATTCGGTCTTAATTTAAATGTTTTTATTTTCTTTGTTAATTTCACCTTTGAAGGTTTTCTCATCTGTGTATGCACACTAAGTCAAAGGGTAAGGAGAAACTTTTGCCATACGCAAACGATATCGAAAGAAATTTTCAAAAATTGAAGTTATTTGGTGAGGAAACACAGACGAAAGAAAAATAGACAAAGGAAACCAATACGTAAGAAACCATGGCTGAGGAAGTACAAAAGTCATTAAGGGATTACGCAATGTCGTTGGTGACAAAAATTTAGTCCAGTATTCAGAGACCTGCCACTAATGTAAACAGTTTTGAGATTAAGCTGGGAACCATTCAGATGTTGCAAAATTCAGTACAGTTTGAGGGTGGCCCGAATGACGATTCGAATGAGCATCTCATCAGTTTCCTAGAAATTTGCGACACTTTTAAGTTTCATAGGGTTACGGAGGAGGCAGTGAGGTTGAGACTTTTCCCTTTTACACTCCGCAATAAGGTGAAAAGTTGGTTGCACTCTTTCCACCTGTGAAAACGACAAAATTGAGGAACGACATTACGTCATTCAACCAACTTGATTCAGAGACTTTGTACGAGGCATGAGAAAGATTTAAGGACTTACTCCATAAGTGTCCACATCACGGAATCCCAAATTGGTTATAGGTGCAGACATTTTATAATGGGTTGCATAGGCCCACAAGGACAAGTATTGATGCAACAACTGGGGGTCCTATTATGGGAAAGAACTTCAATGAAGCATACCAGTTGTTAGAGACCATGGCAGCTAACAATTATCAGTGGCCTACGGCACAGGCTAATCTGCCTAGAACAACATGTAAGATGGAATTGGAGGCAGTTACAGCCTTAGTTGCACACGTAGCTACTTTGACTAAAAAGATTGATTCGTGGGGACCACAAAGAAGCAGTTTATGAACTTTGTGTGGGTAATCATGCTACGGATCAATTGATGAGGACATCCTTAGCTCGGAAACCCATGACAAAACCCAAGAGGGTCCATTGCATTTGCCACTTGGACCCGTTATGATAGCTCGAGCTAAACGCTTCAAAGAAGGACTTAACGGGATAATTCATGAACTATGAGACGAGGTTGGATCAAGTTCAGAGGTTATGGAGTTGGAGTCCAAGCGTATGAAGACCATGAACATGTTGCAAATGAAAGTGGCAAACCAGACAACGAAAGAAATCAGTTTGCTTGGAAACCGAGGAGCTCGCCCTGGCGCCAATTCCTAGTACAATTTCTGCACCGCGGCGCCAAACATTTTAGCCCACGCCCCGACGGCAGAAATCAAGTCAAAAACCGCGCCCCGGCGAGAAACTTCAAGCTAAAACTGGCGCCCCAGCGAGCTCACCTACAACAGCCACCAACTTTTGACTTTCTTGGATTGCGGGATTCTTTCCCCAAAACAGGGCTTTAGCTTATTTTCAGTTCTTTATTTTTAGTATTGTTGTTTTTCAACGTTTATGGGTGTTTGTTTGATTTTAGATGGTTCTCTAGCTTAGTATAAATAGGATCATTATTGTAATGGTTTGATAACTTGAATTTTTGAATTATCAATATTATTGTGAGTTTGTTTCTCTACTTGTGATTCTTTGAAGAATTCCTAAGTGTTACTTAGTTCTTCTTTTGAGATTCATAATTGACTTATCATACAACCATTGATAAGTATAAAATATGTTATGGTTTTATCTCTTAAATATCTAGTCTTTTATACTTATTTGGCACCTAAATGTACTCACTATTCTTATATTTTGATTTAGGTTGCAAATGGAGCCATTAAATGAAAACTTTGTTATTTTCGCACTTTTGGATTGTTTTGAAATTCGTCTGTCCGCTTGAGGCTCAATTTTATACTTGATCAGACCTTATTCTCTCAAAGCTCAAAGAAGGAAAATTGTAGATCTATTTCTTAGCTTTTCGGATCATCTTGAAACGCCTAAATCGAAGCTCGGATGAGAGAGTTATGACCATTTTACCCACATACGTCAAAGTTGAAAATTTCAGGAAATTAAGCTTTTGGACAGATTGACCTTTGGGGCTTCGGTTGAGATTTGAATTGTGTTAAAGTTCCCAAATGAAAATGTGGTCTTCTTGAAGTTTTTAGTAGACTTCTCAAGCTTTCCAGAATGGTATGGTGAGAAAAAAATCCAAGTTCATTTGGGCCTCCAAACATTGCTTTTTAGACAGCTGATCCGAATCCCGCATGGACTGGATTCCTGTTCGGACCAGTTGGAGTATTTGGGCCATAACTTGAGCTTCCCAACTCCAAATCAGGTGATTCAAAAGCCCAAATTCATTAGAAACTCCAGGGCTACAACGTTTCGTCTTTGCTCAAGTCCAAAATCGGCAGTCTACTAATTCAAAATCAACTTGCAAGCTGCTGATCAGTTTTGGTGTCAGATTTTGACTTCTTATGAGGAGCACGTTTTTGGGTTTTTGATTGCATTATATGGCTGATTCACATGACCCAAATTAGTTGTTGGATCTTGACATCTTGTACACTTGAGTGCCTATAAATAGCAAGTGAAGCTAGGCTTGTATTTTGCTAATTCACATACTAATACATACCATCCTCTTCATCTTCTCCATCTTCTCTAAATTCTAGTGTAATTAGTAGGGAAAGAGGATCACCTCCATAGTGAGGTTGTTGTCCTCACCCCTTTTATAAATTAGTAGGGAAAGAGGATCACCTCCATAGTGAGGTTGTCGTCCTCACCCCTTTTAGAATTGAAGAAAATATTAATTGGACTTAGTATGTTAGGCTAGTTCCTTTACTCAGTTCGAAGGGGATGTTGAACCTTGTTTACAAGTAATGGTTTGATTAAGTATAAGCTATTTATTCCTTCTTACATGAAGTTCATTCTTGATAATCTATTTTAATTGTTGAATGATATTTATTCCAATTGGTTTAATGTGATCGATTAAGTCAATTTGATTAATTTCATCTGCTAGATTAAGGGATAGTATTACGTGTAATTGATATTGTTCCTAATCACAAGTAGCAATTAGTGATACATGATTGTGATCAAGCTTTTGAGTATTGCTATGATTATCGGAAGACAAGTTAAATAATTCGAACTTGTGTGATTGTTGCTTGGACTAGTCTAATTCCCTAGTTCTTAATGCTGCTATTATATTAAATCTAGAGAGCTTGTTCTAGGTTGTATAATGGTTAGAATCTTGTGAAGAGCTTGTTTCATTAAGTGATAATCTAAGGGGAGTTTCGGGTAGTAGAGCTTGTTGCTACCTAAGGCTATTAATTTCATTGAAGGATAGATATTGCTTTACTTAATTATTCTATTGTTGTAAAAAGGTGATACTGAACCGGGAGAACTGAAATCTTTAATTAATTGGTTATTCTTATCACTTTAAATTTTGTTCTTGATAATTAGTGAAATCAAATTATAAACCCCCCCCCCTTTTTGGTAAACAAAGCATAAATTTAGACTAATCACTTTCTGTGGGATCGACTCTTACTTGCACTACTACATTATTATATTTCGCAGTAAGGTTTTATTTTTGGTTGCTTGCGACAGCACACCAAATTTTGGCGCCGTTGCCGGGGAGTGATTTTAGTTTATTTTTCTTTGTTATCATTATTTTTATCTTTATTTATTATTATTTTTTTTGTTGTACTCAGGTAATTTGAATTTCATTTGATTGTTTATGTCCAAAACTCGATCTACTAATCAAGGTGATTTAAAGTGTGATCCAGAAATAGAGAGAACCATTCGTAGATTAAGGAAGGTAGCTCGGAAAAATTGTGAAGAGAAGGATACCATGGCAGAAACCCGAACTTTGAAGGAGCTTGCGGCCCCTGCTTTGAATCAACAACCTTTATGCATAACCTTCCCTAATCTAGATGCTAATACTCATTTTGAATTAAAATCTGGACTAATACATCTTTTACCTACTTTTCATGGTTTGGCAGGTGAAGACCCTCACAAACATTTGAAGGAATTTCATGTGGTATGCACAAGTATGAAGCCTACCGGAGTAACGGAAGAACAAATCAAGTTAAGAGCCTTTCCATTTTCTCTAAAAGATTTAGCTAAGGATTGGCTTTACTATTTACCCTCCGGAAGTATCACAAAATGGGAAGAGATGAAAAGATTATTCTTAGAAAAATATTTCCCCACTTCAAGAGCAGCCAACATTCGAAAAGAAATTTGTGGTGTGAGGCAGAATAATGGAGAAACCCTTTACGAGTATTGGGAACGTTTTAAGAAACTATGTGCAAGTTTCCCCCATCATCAAATTAGTGATCAACTCCTCATCCAATACTACTATGAAGGTCTTTTATCTACAGATAGGAGCATGATTGATGCTGCTAGTGGAGGAGCTCTGGTGGACAAGACTCCCCAGGCTGCAAGAAATCTCATTGCAAATATGGCAGCCAATTCTCAACAATTTGGCAGTCGACTTGATTTCTCACCTAGGAATGTGAATGAGGTAAAGGTTTCTGCTATTGAACAACAAATTGCAAGTCTAACTTCTCTTGTTCGTCAAATGGCTACAGGAAACATGCCGGCAGCAAAAGCTTGTGGTATTTGTTTGTTAACAAATCACAATACAGATGCATGCCCAACACTGCAAGAGGATGATAATATGCAACATGCAAATGCAGTGGTGAATTATCAAGGACAACCCCAAAGAAAATATGATCCTTACTCTAACACTTACAATTCTGGATGGAGGGATCATCCCAATTTGAGCTATGGAGGTACTAGGCCACCAGTGCAAGGTGTTTTCCCAAATGGGCAGCAAAGTTTTCAACCAGTTCAACCACAGTACCAACCTAGACAAGCTGCTCCTGTTAATTCTGGAACATCTCTTGAGGACATGTTCAAGGCATTCATGAATCAAACACAACAATTCCAGCAAAAGACAAGGACTTCCATCCACAATCTAGAAAATCAGATGAGTCAACTTGCTACGACAGTTGGTCGATTGGACTCTCAAAGTTCAGGGAAGCTACCTTCTCAAACTATTGTCAATCCGAGAGAGAATGCATGTGCCATAACTTTGAGGAGTGGAAAACAATTGGAAGCACCAAAAGTTACTTGTGAACTTGAGGAAGATAAGGCTAAGGAGGATGCAGAAATATCAAAGGTAAAACCTAACACTCATGTTCAGCTAAAGACTAATCCTTTACCTTTTCCTCCCAGAAATCCTAAAACTTCAAAAAAGGATGAGCAAGAAAAAGAAATTCTAGAAACTTTTAGGAAGGTAGAGGTGAATATTCCTTTACTAGATGCAATTAAGCAAGTGCCCAGGTATGCAAAATTTTTGAAAGAATTATGCACTAACAAAAGAAAATTAAAAAATGATGAAAGAGTTATTGTTGGTGAGAATGTATCAGCAGTCCTTCAAAGAAAAATGCCCCCTAAATGTAAGGATCCAGGCATGTTTACAATTCCATATAGAATAGGTAATACCATATTTGAGAAACCTATGCTAGATTTAGGAGCTTCAATTAATGTCATGCCATTATCTATTTTTGCTTCTTGAAATCTAGGTCCTTTGAAACAAACTGGTGTTATTATTCAATTGGCTGATCGTACTAACACTTACCCCCAAGGGGTAATTGAAGATGTCTTGGTGCAGGTGAATGAACTAATCTTTCCTGCAGATTTTTACATAGTGGATATGGATGATGATAAATCCCCAAATCCTGCACATATACTTTTAGGGAGGCCATTTTTGAAAACAGCAAGAACTATGATTGATGTGCACAATGGAACCTTAACCATGGAGTTTGATGGTGAAAAGATACAATTCAACATATATGAGGCCATGAGGTATCCTAGTGATATTCACCCTGTTTTTGCTATTGATGTACTTGACTCTTTAGTGCAGAAGTCTTTTGAACAAACACAAAGGGAAAGTTTGGAGGTCGCTATCACCAACAGTCTGGAATTAGATAAAGAAGAAGAGATTGAGCAGAATCAGGACTTGAAAGAGACTGTAGCTGCATTACATTCTTTACCTAAAACCTCAACTAAATATGCAGTTTATTCTATTCAATTGCCTAGTTCTCATCAAAAGTTATTACCATCTGTTGTGCAGGCCCCAACCTTAGAACTGAAACCATTACCTGCACACTTGAAGTATGCATTCTTAGGGAAGAATGAGACGTTACCAGTGATTATTGCTAACAATCTAACCCAAGTACAAGAGGACAAACTGCTCAGAGTCCTAAGGGACCATATAACAGTCTTTGGTTGGACTATAGCAGATATCAAAGGTATCAGTCCTGCTACGTGCATGCATAGAATCCTTTTAGAAGATGGAGCCAAGCCTACTAGAGATGCACAAAGAAGACTTAATCCACCCATGATGGAGGTAGTGAAGAAGGAGGTGCTAAAATTACTTGATGCAGGTATAATTTATCCCATCTCAGACAGTCAATGGGTAAGTCCAGTACAGGTAGTACCAAAGAAATCTGGAATCACAGTCATCAAAAACGATGATAATGAGTTGGTGCCTACACGTATGCAGACAGGATGGAGAGTTTGTATTGATTACAGGAAGTTAAATGCTGTAACTAGAAAAGATCACTTTCCTCTTCCTTTTATTGATCAAATGTTGGAAAGATTAGCTGGGCATGCTTATTACTGTTTTCTAGATGGGTTTTCAGGTTATAACCAAATTGTGATTGCACCCGAAGACCAAGAAAAGACCACATTCACATGTCCTTTTGGTACATTTGCGTATCGTAGAATGTCCTTTGGACTGTGTAATGCACCAGGTACCTTCCAACGATGTATGGTAAGCATCTTTTCTGATTTTTTGGAAAACTGCATTGAAGTATTTATGGATGACTTCACAATACATGGTGATTCTTTAGATGTATGCCTCGATAATCTGACTCGTGTGCTAGATAGATGTTTAGAAACTAATCTTGTTCTTAATTGGGAAAAGTGTCAGTTTATGGTGGAACAAGGTATAGTACTTGGCCATGTGGTTTCAGCTAAAGGATTAGAAGTGGATAAAGCTAAGATAGAAATTGTTACTGCTCTGCCTTACCCCGTCAGTGTGCGGGAGATTCGTTCTTTCCTTGGTCATGCAGGTTTCTATCGTAGATTTATCAAGGACTTCTCAAAAATAGCTTTGCCATTATGTAAGTTGCTACAAAAGGATGTGGAATTCTAATTTGATGATGAGTGCAAGGAGGCGTTTGACAAATTAAAGAAGCTATTGACCTCGGCACCAGTGATACAACCACCAAATTGGAAGTTGCCATTTGAGATCATGTGTGATGCAAGCAACTATGCAGTATGAGCTGTCTTAGGCTAAAGGGTTGACAAAGTTGTCCATGCCATTTACTATGCTTCTAGGACTCTAAATGTTGCTCAGATTAATTACACTACGACTGAAAAAGAACTCTTATCTGTTGTATTTGCTTTAGACAAGTTTAGATCATATTTGCTTGGTACTAAAGTTGTAGTTTATTCTGACCATGCTGCTCTCAGGTATTTGCTAACCAAGAAGGAATCCAAACCAAGAATCATTAGATGGATTCTATTGCTACAAGAATTTGACTTGGAGATCAAGGATAAGAAAGGAGTGGACAACTTGGTGGCGGATCACTTGAGCAGGCTGATTAAGGATGAAGAGGCGCTACCATTGCATGATTCTTTTCCAGATGAGCAGTTATTTTCCATTGATGAGGTTATACCATGGTATGCCAATATCGTGAATTACTTAGTGAGTGCCTATGTTCCTAGTGAGTTCTCTAAATTCCAAAAAGAAAAGCTTAAGAGTGATGCCAAATATTATATATGGGATGATCCATACTTATGGAAATTTTGTGCTGACCAGATAGTTAGAAGGTGTGTGCCTAAAAGTGAATTTTTATCTATTCTAACTTTTTGTCACTCTTATGCTTGTGGAGGCCATTTTGGACCTAAAAGAACAGCTCATAAGGTTTTGGAATGTGGTTTCTTTTGGCCGACTATTTTTAAGGACTCTTATCAGTTCTGTAAGTCATGTGAAAATTGTCAAAAGACAGGAAATATATCAAGTAGGAATCAAATGCCACAAACACCTATTTTAATTGTTGAAATTTTTGATGTTTGGGGTATTATTTTATGGGACCATTTCCTGCTTCTTATGGTAATGTTTACATTCTTTTGGCTGTTGATTATGTTTCTAAATGGGTGGAAGCTAAAGCCACCAGGACTGATGACTCTAAAGTTGTTGCAGATTTTATCAAGTCTAACATATTTGTCAGGTTTGGAATGCCAAGGGCCATAATCAGTGATAAGGGAACCCACTTCTGCAATAGGATGCTAGCGACACTATTTAAGAAATTCAATGTGATGCATAAAGTTTCTACATCCTACCATCCACAGAGCAATGGGAAAGCTGAGGTATCCAACCGGGAGGTCAAGTCTATTTTGGAAAAAGTAGTCAAGCAGAGTAGAAAAGATTGGAGCCTGAGGTTAGAAGATGCACTTTGGGCCTATAGAACAGCTTACAAAACTCCAATAGGTATGTCACCTTATAGGTTAGTATTTGGGAAACCATGTCATCTACCAGTGGAGTTAGAACACAAGGCTTTTTTGGGCAGTTAGACAATGTAATATGAACTTAGATTCAGCTGGAGTCCATAGGAAGTTGCAGTTGCAAGAGCTAGAGGAATTAAGGAATGATGCATACGAGAGCTCTAAAATTTACAAAGAGAAAACAAAAGCCTTTCATGACAAGAAGATTACTAGGAAGAACTTTGTTGTTGAACAGAAAGTTCTCCTTTATCATTCAAGGCTAAAATTATTTCCCGGTAAGTTGCGCTCCCGTTGGGTCGGGCCTTTTATTATTACTGACATTTTTAATCATGGTGCAATGGAAATTCAAAGTCCAAGCACAGGGAAGATTTTTAAAGTGAATGGTCACAGGCTCAAACCCTTCTATGAAGGATATCAAATGGAGAATATTGAGCTGCTGGATTTGGTGGATCCAGTTTATGAAGATTAAGAGGTTTAATGTCAAGCCAATGACAATAAACAAAGGCGCTACTTGGGAGGCAACCCAAGGGGAGTTCATTTCTTTTTATTTTCGCATTTATATTTTGGTTATGTTGTTTTTCTTTTCTTTGCATTTTACTTTACATTAGGGACAATGTAAGTTTTAAGTGTGGGGGAAGGATTTAGGGTGTTATATAATAAAAAAAAAATTAAGTTTGATTTTGTTAGTTTGAATTTTGAATTTTGTGGGTATATTCTCTGCAAACCCTCATGAGACAAAACTCGTCCACTTGGGGTAACCTTGGGGTTTAAAGGCTTGTTGTACATGCTAAGTGCAATCGTGTTTCCTACGAAAATGGGGTAATATTTAAAATAAGTCACTTGAGCAATGAGTTAATTTGGATTTTGATTTTTGACCAATGATAAAATCTTGATTCTCGTTGACAACATTTTGGAAAATTGATAGACATTGTGTAGTTTGAATTTGGTTTTCTTTGTTGATTTTTACTTTATTTGAGACCCTTCAATTTTTTTTACACTTATCCATTTGGTTGGCCTAGTTTTAACTTGGAAAGGAGTATTTATTTATTTATCTATTTCGATTGAATGTCGAGGGGAGAAATTCTTGAACTCTATCATTTGTTTGATCATAACTTGAAGTTAACATGAGGTTTTATTTAAGAAAGGGGAAATGATTTAGGCAAAAGTTAGATGTTTGATTTAACAAAAAAAAAGAAAAGAAAAAGAAAAATTATGATTCATGTGGTGAATTGAGATGGAGCATAAAACGCACTCATTCATAAATACGTGACATGCGAGATGGAGCGTAAAACGCACTCGTTGGTAAGACGGAGCATAAAATGCACTTACCGAAGGAAGAAAAAGCCTATTGATCTCTACTATTATTTGCTTATGTTAATTGCGAGTAGTGTGAAAATAGGTGTTTAGAGTTTTTCTTTCTCCTTCAAGGCTTTGATTTCATAAATTTTTCTAAGTTTTAATTGGTTTGATACATGTGGATTCACACACACACACGAAGGGTTAAGAGTAGAGTGAGATTGATAAGTAAGCTTGAATTTTAGATGAAGTAGTGTTTTGAAGTTTTTCAAGAGTTACTGTTTTGAATCTTTGAGGTCAATGTTGAAGTTCATTTTAATTTATGGCTCAAGGTTGTCAAGTTTGATTAGTTGAATTTTTTGTTATAGTTTATTTTTGTTTTGCCCGAGGACGTGCAAAAGATAAGTGTGGGGGAATTTGATAAGTATAAAATATGTTATTTTTTTATCTCTTAAAT
Organism: Aralia elata; assembly: GCA_034770075.1. Lineage (NCBI taxonomy): Eukaryota > Viridiplantae > Streptophyta > Magnoliopsida > Apiales > Araliaceae > Aralia > Aralia elata. The sequence goes on from CM068387.1 coordinate 30,057,262, forward strand.
ATCTAGTCTTTTATACTTATTTGGCACCTAAATGTACTCACTATTCTTATATTTTGATTTAGGTTGCAAATGGAGCCATTAAATGAAAACTTTGTTATTTCCGCACTTTTGGATTGTTTTGAAATTTGTCTGTCCGGTTGAGGCTCAATTTTATACTTGATCAGGCCTTATTCTCTCAAAGCTCAAAGAAGGAAAATTGTAGATCTATTTCTTAGCTTTCCGGATCATCTTGAAACGCCTAAATCGAAGCTCGGATGAGAGAGTTATGACCATTTTACCCACATACGTCAAAGTTGAAAATTTCAGGAAATTAAGCTTTTGGACAGATTGACCTTTAGGGCTTCGGTTGAGATTTGAATTGTGTTAAAGTTCCCAAATGAAAATGTGGTCTTCTTGAAGTTTTTAGTAGACTTCTCAAGCTTTCCAGAATGGTATGGTGAGAAAAAATCCAAGTTCATTTGGGCCTCCAAACATTGCTTTTTAGACAGCTGATCCAAATCCCGCATGGACTGGATTCCTGTTCGGACCAGTTGGAGTATTTGGGCCATAACTTGAGCTTCCGAACTCCAAATCAGGTGATTCAAAAGCCCAAATTCATTAGAAACTCCAGGGCTACAACGTTTCTTCTTTGCTCAAGTCCAAAATCGGCAGTCTACTAATTCAAAATCAACTTGCAAGCTGCTGATCAGTTTTGGTGTCAGATTTTGACTTCTTATGAGGAGCACGTTTTTGGGTTTTTGATTGCATTACATGGCTGATTCACATGACCCAAATTAGTTGTTGGATCTTGACATCTTGTACACTTGAGTGCCTATAAATAGCAAGTGAAGCTAGGCTTGTATTTTGCTAATTCACATACTAATACATACCATCCTCTTCATCTTCTCCATCTTCTCTAAATTCTAGTGTAATTAGTAGGGAAAGAGGATCACCTCCATAGTGAGGTTGTTGTCCTCACCCCTTTTATAAATTAGTAGGGAAAGAGGATCACCTCCATAGTGAGGTTGTCGTCCTCACCCCTTTTAGAATTGAAGAAAATATTAATTGGACTTAATATGTTAGGCTAGTTCCTTTACTCAGTTCGAAGGGGATGTTGAACCTTGTTTACAGGTAATGGTTTGATTAAGTATAAGCTATTTATTCCTTCTTACATGAAGTTCATTCTTGACAATCTATTTTAATTGTTGAATGATATTTATTCCAATTGGTTTAATGTGATCGATTAAGTCAATTTGATTAATTTCATCTGCTAGATTAAGGGATAGTATTACGTGTAATTGATATTGTTCCTAATCACAAGTAGCAATTAGTGATACATGATTGTGATCAAGCTTTTGAGTATTGCTATGATTATCGGAAGACAAGTTAAATAATTCGAACTTGTGTGATTGTTGCTTGGACTAGTCTAATTCCCTAGTTCTTAATGCTGCTATTATATTAAATCTAGAGAGCTTGTTCTAGGTTGTATAATGGTTAGAATCTTGTGAAGAGCTTGTTTCATTAAGTGATAATCTAAGGGGAGTTTCGGGTAGTAGAGCTTGTTGCTACCTAGGGCTATTAATTTCATTGAAGGATAGATATTGCTTTACTTAATTATTCTATTGTTGTAAAAAGGTGATACTGAACCGGGAGAACTGAAATCTTTAATTAATTGGTTATTCTTATCACTTTAAATTTTGTTCTTGATAATTAGTGAAATCAAATTATAAACCCCCCCCTTTTTGGTAAACAAAGCATAAATTTAGACTAATCACTTTCTGTGGGATCGACTCTTACTTGCACTACTACATTATTATATTTCGCAGTAAGGTTTTATTTTTGGTTGCTTGCGACAGCACACCAACCATTCATAGTTGTGTGTGGCATCTTCTACCGCATCAATCGTCGATTGTACCAAGATTACCGCTTCAATATAAGCAAGGGGTCGAGATGTCGTTGGTGTTCATCCTACGCAGAATTCATAAGCAAGCAATTATACCAAGATTACTGTCTACATATAGGCGAGAGGTTAAGGTGTTGCAAGCTATCCATCCTATCAACATGTTAGAAACGATCCGGGCGATGACCACCTCACACAAGCGTACCGTGGAGTCTATCTTTTGGTATCAGAGCTAAATTCCTATCAAGTTACTTATCTTTAAATTTTATTGTTGGATAGTAGTAAAAAAAAAGAAGAGTAAATTGCAGAAAATTTTTATTGTTGTTACTATTATTGGGATTTCATTTGAAAAGTCATATTTGGCAATTGTGAATTATTGTTTGTTTTCGTATTTATAACAACTATTGTGTCTTGATAAGCTCTTATTGGATTGAAATTAGAAAATTGAGGTAATATTGGTGTGAATTCTAAAAGGACCTATTAGAGAGAATTACGAGCGAAAAAGGCAAGAGTGGTAAGATTATTTGAGGGTAAAAGCCTATTTGTATGATACACGAGCATTTTATATTTGTATGATACATTGTTTGAGCGAAACACGTAAGGGAGTGGTGAGGAACTTGTTTTCTACTAACCTTTGTTTTGTAAAAAATATGTCTAACCCAAGAGATAAGGAAATTGCAAATGAACCTTTTACATCGAATTTTGTCCCAAAACTCATGATGGAAGCTATGATGAAATAATTTTCTAGGCAGTCAGAGATGGCTATGGAGCAGCTGCATAATCGCATCGATCAGTTGAGTGACACTCGAGAGGAACAAACTCAAAACCCTCCGGGTGGGCATCCAAAGGAAGAACACATCAAAGGACAGCTAGGCAAGAGGAAACAAATTACTATGATGAAAGATTTAGTGAGGAAGAGGATCGAGAAACTGGTTTTATCCCTAGAAGACAAGTTGCAAGGCATAGAGGCTGCCAAAATCGAGAGGACAACAACCTCGATAACATTAAAATGAAACTTTCCACATTCCAAGGCAGGAGTGATCCCGAGGCATACCTAGAGTGGGAGAAGAAAATTGAGTGGATATTTGTTTGTCATAACTACTCGGATCTCAAGAAGGTTAAAATCGCCGCTACAGAATTTTTTGATTATGCGGTTACTTCGTGGGACCAATTGATGACCAGCCGAAGGAGGCGTAGAGAGCGTCTAATAGAGACTTGGGTAGAAATGAAAACTGTAATGAAAAAGAGGTTCGCGCCAAGCCACTACTACCGAGATCTGTTTCAAAATTTGCAAAACTTAAAATAGGGAAGTAAGAGTGTGGAGGACTACTTCAAGGAAATGGAGATGTTAATGTCGAGGGCTGACATCGACGAGGATAATGAGGCAACTATGGCCCAATTTTCAGCAGGGTTAAATTAGGAAATTACAGATTTGGTGGAGCGTCAACACTATGTGGTATTAGAAGATATGGTGCACATGGCTATTAAAATAGAGAAACAACATAAGAGAGGAGGTGGCCAGCGAACTAATCCTACCACAGGCTCATTATGGAAGTCCAATAATGTGAAACGCGAGGACAAGCCCACTGTTTTCAAACCAAAGACAGAAATCAAGCAGGGGGCGACTACTCAGGGATTGCTAGGTAAAACTATTCAACCTTCTACTAGTCGTAATCGAGATATTGTATGCTTTAAATGTCAAGGCAGGGGACATATTGCAAATCAATGCCCAAATCAAAGAACTATGTTATTGCTTGATAATGGGGAAGTGGAAACCGAGGAAGAAGATAGTGACAACGACTCTATGCCACCGTTGGAGGAAGATAGTGAGGTTGTTATGCATGGTGAAGTGTTGGTTACACGGAGAATGCTTAGTACATAGGCAAAGGAAGAAAGTAGTGAACAAAGAGAAAATCTTTTTCATACTAGATGCATGGTAAATGGCAAGATCTGTTGTGTCGTAATTGATGGTGGGAGCTGTACGAATGTGACAAGTATCACTATGGTGGAGAAATTGGGACTTATAACATCAAAACATCCTCATCCATATCGATTGCAATGGCTCAATGACAGCGGAGACATCAAAGTTACCAAGCAAGTATCAGTTCCATTTACAATTGAGAAGTATGTCGATGAGATTCTATGTGATGTAGTTCTTATGCAGGCGGGTCACTTACTACTTAGGAGACCTTAGCAGTTCGATCGGCGAGTAAAATACGATGGTTTTACTAATGAGTATTCTTTTGTTCACAATCAAAGGAAAGTTACCTTGTGTCCTATGTCACCAAAACAGGTGCATGAGGATCAAATGCATTTGCAGAGAGACCATGAAAACAAAAAAATAAAATAGAGAGAAAAAAAGAAAGGAGAAGAGAGAAAAACAAATATTTTTACAAAAAGAGGTGATGTAAGGCGAGCTTTGGATTCTAAAAAGCCAATAATTATACTTCGGTATAAGGAGACACTTTTGAATACTAACGCTGATAATCCTTCTTTGCCTAGTGTTATTTCTTCTCTTTTACAGGAATATCAGGATGTATTTCCCGAAGAACTTCCATAGGGATTACCACCAGTTCGGGAAATTGAGCATCAAGTTGACTTTGTCCTTGGTGCGACCATTCCAAATCGTCCGGCATACCGAAGCAACCCCGAGGAGACAAAGGAATTGCAGAGGTAAGTTGACGAGCTAATGGATAAAGGGTTTATGAGGGAAAATATAAGTCCATGTGCGGTTCCAGTTATCTTAGTGCCTAAAAAGGATGGGAAGTGGTGTATGTGCATTGACTGTCGAGCGGTAAATAACATCACGGTAAAGTATCGACATCCCATTCCGAGGTTAGATGATATGCTAAATGAATTACATAGATCTTGTGTGTTTTCTAAAATTGATTTAAAAAGTGGTTATCATCAGATTCGAATGCATGAAGGAAATGAATGAAAAACTACTTTTAAAACAAAATATGGGTTATATGAGTGGTTAGTCTTACCTTTTGGTTTAACTAATGCTCCTAGCACGTTCATGAGATTAATGAACCATGTTTTGCGTTCCTTAATTGGAAAATTTATAGTTGTCTGTTTTGATGATATCTTAATCTACAACAAGGATTTGGGAGAGCATGCATTGCATATAAAATCTGTCTTAGTTGTGCTTCGAAAAGAAAAATTGTATGCCAATATGGACAAATACACATTTTGTACGGATCGAGTTATGTTTCTTGGCTTTGTTGTCAGTGTGCAGGGAGTACAGGTTAACGAAGAGAAGATACGTGCAATTCGAGAATGGCCAACTCCTACGAATGTCAGTCAAGTTCATAGCTTTCATGGACTTGCAAGTTTCTATAGACAGTTTGTAAGAAATTTTAGCGAAGTCACATCACCACTTACTGAAGTAATCAAAAAAAGTGTGGGATTCAAGTGGGGTGATGCACAGGAAAAGGCGTTTAATTTGATTAAGGAAAAATTAACTAACGCTCCTTTACTTGTATTACCTAATTTCACTAAAATCTTTGAAATTGAATGTGATCCTTCAGGTTTAGGAATTGGAGCTGTACTGATGCAAGAAGGAAAACCAGTGGCATATTTCAGTGAAAAATTGAGTGGAGTAGCTTTGAACTATCCTACCTATGACAATGAGTTATATGCCTTGGTTCGTTCGCTGGAAACATGGCAACATTACCTGTGGCCTAAAGAGTTTGTGATTCACATGGATCATGAATCATTGAAATATTTGAAAGGCCAACACAAGTTGAACAAGAGACATACACAATGGATGGAGTTCATCGAGACATTTCCATATGTCGTTCGGTATAAACAAGGTAAGGAAAATGTATGTGTTGTTAAATACTCTTGACACAAAATTACTTGGTTTTGAACAAATCAAAGAATTATATGATAATGACCATGATTTCTGTGAAGAGTTTAAAAATTGTGAAAAGAATGCTGTAGGTAAATACTTCAAGATGGATGGATTCTTGTTTCGTGAGAATAAATTGTGTATATCTGCATGTTCTTTATGTGAGTTATTGGTTTGAGAATCACATGGGGGTGGTTAATGGGACATTTTAGTATTGATAAGACTTTCTCTGTTATAAAAGAACATTTCTATTAGCCCCATATGAAACGAGATGTGGAAAGAATTTGTATTGGCCCCATATTTGATTACAATGTTCTCAGTACTATGTTCTTATTACAACAAAGTCTTATAAGACTTGAATTTATTCAAAACGGTCAGATAAAACTAATTAACACGGCCTTTTCCCTTGTCCGTCCCTGAAGTTCCGGGATTACCGTCTAACACTGCAAAGGAAAGTTTTATTCAAGGATGAGCTACAGAATGCTCAACAAGTTTATGTCAAAAATATAAACATAATGTGTTTGATTTGAAAGAAGTTCAAAAGCTTTTGCCAACTGAGGGTTCAGTACATGAACCATGTGTTTAATTCAACCAGTTCTGTCAGCCTTCAATAACTTAGAACAGCTTTGTTCAGATATCTTATAGGGGATTGGCCTAATCGAGATATCCTAGGAGTATGCATACCATCCTAATCGTGCCCAACATGCACTAGATGTCAATATACTATCAACAATAACAACCCATATAGGGTGTTTGTATACTCAGTTATAAGATGTCGTACCAAACAATTTGGCTTGACACAACAATTCACGCTCGAATAAACAATATAGGAATAATAATTCATTTCTTAAGTTATGCTGAATCAAGAAGCAATAACTTGACAACAATTGATAGCAAGATGTATAATACTTGCATAAATGTAACAAGGTTTGGAGACTTGCCTCGTATATCTTTTACAGTTGATATAACGTCCAAAAGTTCGTCGTAAATCCTATACGATTATTGGCGTACATAACTAGTTAAAACGTTTAACAAATAACTATTTTAAGTTTTTATTTCGGTTATTATAATCGCTTATAATTAAGACTCCTTCTACTATACATCAAATAATTTCAGTATTATAACTGCTTATAAAATGAATATTCATCAACTATATTTAAAATAAATTGAGCATTATAACTGTTTGCAAAATGAATATTCGTTTACCATGTTTGAAATTAATCGGGCATTATAACTGCTTATAAAATGAATATTCGGCTATTATATTTGAGATAATTTCAGCATTATAACTGCTTATAAAATGAATATTTTTACTAAATACTTGAAGAAAGTCGGACATAGTAACTGCTTATAAAAGTATATTTTCTAATATATAAGAGAAATAAATCGGACATTATAACTGCTTGTAAATAGGACTTTTGTACTATATACTTAAAATAATTTGGACATTATAACTGCTTATAAAAGTATATTTTTACTAAATATATAAAGAAGAATGAAAATAATAACCACTAGAGTAATACCTCTTGTAGTTGCTAGCTTTACTTCCAATCGCGTAGTGCTTCGATGCTTAGAAAGTAATTTTTATCTCACAATATCTCTTAGAATATAAATATAGAGTGTTTTTTCTCTTGAACTGCTCTTGAAAAATAGTAAGGAATGAATGAACTTAGCTTGCTATTTATAAGAAAACATAGTTTCGCTAATTGCACGTTAGGGGCTCGACTTATTACACTTTGCACCCTACCATATTCTTATAATATTCTTCTAAGCTCCTTAATGAAAATATCTTCCAAGCTCGACAATGTAGCTTGCAATCTAAGCTCCTCAATGAAAATATCTTCTAAGCTCGACAATGCAGCTCGCACTTGAACCTATCTTTTAAACTCCTCAATGAAAATATCTTCCAAGCTCGACAATGCAGCTTGCAATCTAAGCTCCTCCATAAAAATATCTTCCAAGCTCAACAATGCAGCTTGCAATTGCACCTATCTTCTAAGCTCTTCAATAAAAATATCTTCCAAGCTCGACAATGCAGCTTGCAATCTAAGCTCCTGATGAGTGTGTTTAATACCTACGAATCTGGTAGTCTTTATCTTGAAATATTGTTTATTCTTGAGTGTTTTCATGTTATTTTTGATATGTTTATGTTTATTTTGTAGGAAATGCTAAGGAGGGGCCAAAAATGGACAATTAGAATCGAAAAGATCAAAGCTTGGAGTTTTGTGTTTGAAATTTCATAGCAGCCACTTGGAGCCTAATTTCGACCTTGATCCAGCCCGAATCTCTCAATTCTTAAAGAATGAAAGTTGTAGATCTCGTCGAGAGCTTCGTTTTGATAGGTCGCACGTCCCGTAACTCTTTCCGGATCCAGCCCGAATCTCCCAAATTGGCCTGGGAGCGGCGCGGGGAACGCTGGATGTCGGAGGGAGAGTTTATTTGGGTGTATGATGTCCAAATTAAGTGGGAATAAGATAAGGCGGTTATTGCAGAGCAATTGGGGAAATTATATTCCTATGTCTTAATCATCCGGTGATCAATAATTGTTAGTTAATTTAGTATTTATTTTTAATCAAATCAATTTTACAAATCAACTGAGGTGACTGTTTAAGTGGATTTAAATTGATAAAAATTTGATAATTAGAATAGTTATTAGTATTTGTTCTCTGTGGATTCGACACTCTTATTTACTTCTATATTACTTGATTGACCGTGTGCACTTGCGCGTATTGTTAGTATATTAATCGGACAACATAATTCTGGTTACAACGAGTCCAATTCTTGGGTCATGTGATTGACAAGGATGGGATCGCGATAGATCCAGCGAAGATAGAGACGATTGTGAATTGGGAACAACCAACCACTCCAACAGAAGTAAGAAGTTTTCTCGGGTTAGCAGGGTACTATCGACGTTTTATACAAGATTTTTCAAAAATAGCAACCCCGCTAACCAATTTAACTTGAAAGACGGTAAAGTACATCTGGACAGATAAATGCGAAGAAAGCTTCCACGAGTTGAAGAAGCGTTTGAGCATGGCACCAATGTTATCATTACTAGATAATACTGGGGGTCTTGTAGTTTATAGTGATGCAGCACACAAGGGATTAGGTTGTGTGTTGATGCAACATGGAACGTGATTGCGTATGCATCACGACAACTCAAAGATTATGAGAAGAAGTATCCTACCCATGATCTTGAGTTGGTTGCCGTAGTATTTACCTTGAAAATTTGGAGGCATTACTTGTACGGGGAGAAGTGTGAGATATACACAGATCACAAAAGTCTGAAGTATATTTTCACGCAGAAGGAGTTAAACATGAGGCAGAGGAGATGGCTAGAGTTGATAAAGGATTTTGATTGTGAAATCTTATATCATCCCGGGAAAGCCAACGTTGTTGCAGATGCGTTAAGTAGAAAGAACCAAGAGAAGTTGAATGTAATAACAAACAACGAGGTATTGATAAAAGAGTTTAATAAACTTGAGATTGAGGTAAGAGTTCCAGCTAACTCTACCTAAAAGTTATTCGTTGTAGAAAGTAGTTCGACTTTATTGGATAGAGTCTGGGAACTACAGGAGACAGATGAAGAGTGTCAGAAGTGTAAAACTGAAATAACTTAGAAAAAAATATCAAATTCAGGATTGATAGAGATGGGGTATTGAGGTATGAAGATAGAATTTGGGTCCCCTTATTACAAGAACTAAAAGATGAAATACTAAATGAAGCCCATAGTTCTAAGTTCGCCGTGCATCCAAGTAGTACAAAAATGTACAAAGATTTAAGCCGACACTTTTGGTGGTCGAACATGAAAAGAGAGATAACGGAATGGGTAAGTAAATGTTTAACTTGTCAAAGGGTTAAAGCCGAACATCAAAAACCTAGTGGGTTACTGCAGCCCTTAGAAAATCCCGAGTGGAAATTGGAACATATTACCATGGATTTCGTAGTAGGTCTCCCAAACACACAGAAAGGTCACAATGCCATTTGGGTAATTGTAGATCGTCTTACCAAGTCGGCTCATTTTCTACCCATAAAAGTTAACTTCAGTCTTGACCAATTAGCCAAGCTTTACATCAATGAAGTTATTTTAGACATGGAATCCCTATTTCTATAGTATCAGATCGAGATCCACGGTTTACTTCAAAATTTTGGAAAAGTCTTCAGAAACACTTAGGAACCCAGTTGAGATTAAGCACAACTTATCACCCACAAACAGACGGTCAGAGTGAGAGGACAATTCAAACATTGGAGGACATGTTGCGAACTTGCATCATGGACTTCAAGGAAAGTTGGGAGGATCAATTACCTTTAGTAGAGTTTGCTTACAATAATAGTTACCATGCCAGCATAGGAATGCCACCATTTGAAGCTCTGTACGGAAGGAAATGTAGAACGCTATTATGATGGGACGAAGTTGGTGAACGACAATTGTTAGGGCCAGAAATAGTTCAACAAACCGCTGAGGTAGTTCGGATTATACAAGAGAGATTGCAAGCATCTCAGGATCGACAGAAGAAGTATGTGGATCAACATAGGAAACAACAAGATTTCGATGTCGGTAGCCACGTATTTTTGAAAGTATCTCCGTGGAAAGGCAAAATACGTTTTGGCAAGAAAGGAAAATTGAGTTCGAGATTCATTGGACCATTTCAGATATTGAGGAGGATAGGTGAGGAAGCCTATGGGGTAGCCCTACCTCTTGAGTTAGACCATATCCATAACGTGTTTCATGTGTCCGTGTTACGACCGTATAAGTCCGATTATAAACACATTATAGATCACGAGCCTATTCAGATCGAGAAAGATTTGTCATATGAAGAAGTTCCTATTGAAATCATAGATAGGAGAGAACAAATTCTATGGAATAAAGTGATACCTTCAGTTAAGGTAATTTGGAGAAATCAAAACATAGAGGAAGCTACGTTGGAGCTCGAAAGTAAAATGCGAGATAACTACCCACATTTATTTTTGTAACCTGTACTGTAATTTCGAGGACGAAATTCTTATTAGAGGGAGTGAATGTGATATTCCAGACCTTGATAAGATTCGTATATGTACATTATGTGATTATTAAATGAAATTTCTTATTCCGACTCTATGTTATGTGATTGTATACTCTAATGAACGACTGTTGAGGTAATCTTTGAAAGCCTAATACGATTCGAAAACGCTATCATATACGTTTAGAATTAGAGCGTATAACCTAAAACTAGGTATCAAGAAGTTTAAAACCTTAAGCCCTAATGAGATTCGAATTTTGTAACATATGTGCTTAATAAAGATTGAAATGATATTTCGAAACAGGTGTTTTGTGATTGTATTATGTAAACGATGAATTAGGTAAAAAAAAATTGTCAAGCTGCTTAGTCGTGCTTACATTGACAAAATGATTTGTCGTGCTTTCCACGATTTCACCAAGAAGCATCCTGACAAATTATTTTTGACAAGTTGCTGTGTCGTGCTTGAGAATGACAAAGTAATTTGTCGTGCTCACGGTAACAAGCTGTATTGTCGAGCTTGGAAGATATTTTCATTGAGGAGCTTAGAAGATAGGTTCAATTGCAAGCTGCATTGTCGAGCTTGGAAGATATTTTCATTGAGGAGCTGTTGTCCGATTAATATACTAACAATACGCGCAAGTGCACACGGTCAATCAAGTAATATAAAAGTAAATAAGAGTGTCGAACCCACAGAGAACAAATACTAATAACTATTCTAATTATCAAAATTTTATCAATTTAAATCCACTTAAACAGTCACCTCAGTTGATTTGTAAAATTGATTTAATTAAAAATAAATACTAAATTAACTAATAATTATTGATCACCGGATGATTAAGACAAAGAAAAATAATTTCCCCAATTGCTTTGTAATAACCTCCTTATCTTATTCCCACTTAATTAGTTCAATGAGTTGCCAACTAGGATTGCCTATCAATTTATTAACATCTTTCAATGATTAATAAAAAGACCTATTTCAGTTATTTTGCTATTTTTATGCAAGACACTTAAAATAGATTCATTAAGCACAAACTCCTAACAAAGTCGCACATGGCATACAAGTACTTTCGTCTCATACACTATTATGTTATCCTTAACAAGAATCAACAAATTCATGCGTTATTATATTCAAATCTAATCTAAGATTTCCTCTTTCAATTCCATCAAAGATATCATATTAATTGTTGGCCAAACAATTATTTAATTAAGCACAAAATATAATAATCAACTTAACAAGAACAATCAAGTGGAAATAATGATAATTGAATTATTGCATTGCAAAAGGTTCTATTATATTTCTAATTAGAAAATTAGTTCATCATCATGATTGGAACGAAAAGATTAAAATTAAATAGCATCTCAAGTGCAGATAATGAAATTAAGAGAAGAAATAAAACTCCGTCGAGGACTTCAATCTCTGTAGCTTCAATCTCCGTCTTGTCATGCTCTCCAATAAAATCTCCAAGTTCCAATAGAAGTGGCTCCCAATGAATTGCAGTCAAAAAGTCCCTCAAATCCAAGTTATAGTAAAGAATTTATAATCCTAATAAAACCCTATTACAATAGATGAATAGAAATCCTCAATTGAATCAACTTCAAATGAAAACAAGGAAACAAAATCTTGAGCAGCCTTAAAAATCCGTCAGAGTGGCGTGCTCCGCGCCACTTTCCTTCTTACCGCAGCGCGCCCCGCGCCATGCATGCAGATTCTCCAACCCAGCGTAGCGCGGCCCGCGCTATTTCATCCCTTCTTGTAGCGCGCTCCGCGCTATCATTGCAGCAATTTCAGTCCAGTGCGGCGCGGCCCGTGCCAATTCCGTCATTACCGCGGTGCGCCCCGCGCTAATGTGGCAGCATGTCCAATTCTTCAGCACACCCACAAGAACCCCTCCAAGCCTCACTTCCTACAAAATAACACCAAACACAAGAAAATCAAACGAACAAAACCTAAAAACTCACAATATTTCAAATTAACATACTCAATTCATAGGTTATCAACCTACTCATCAAATATCCCCAAACTTGAATAATTGTTTGTCCCCAAGCAAACTAACTCAACTAAACTACTAAAACAAAATGAATGCAACTAATGGTATCGACCAAGACCCTCAGTAGTAGATAACACACATGCCTCAGAGATAAACATTCAACTTACAATCAACATCGCATCATGCAACCTCATCATCTTTCTCATCCTTACCTCACTAACACAACTTTAGCCTCTCCCCGTGTGTGTGTTAACATCATATCAGCAGTTCAAAGTTATCTATATGATCAATTTCATGTACTCACTCACCCTTCGCATCAATTGTCAACCAACCTAACATCCACACAAAGAATAGAGAATCCAGGTTTTAATCTAAGTAACATACTCATTAGTGGGTGCGTTTTACGCTCCATCCCACTTCTCCTTTATTGTCTAACTCGTGCAATGTTCAACCCTCTTAGGCTTTTCAAAGTTACCCCTTAGCAAACTTTCAACCAACGACTCCCAAACCAGGCGATTTTAGGGCGTTGGGCGTAAAGACAACCCCTAGGGCTTACTCGTTCAAGTAACAGAGGCCACAAAGTTAAACTAAGCCAACTTTTATTCCTTATGCATAAATATATAATTTTCCATTATTTTTTATTTTTATTTTTTATTTTTTATTTTTTTAAAATTATTACTAAAATATAAATATAAGAAACCAAGACTCCCCCAAACTTATATGTCAACCAATGTTCAATTTTGAATCAATGCTCAGATGAGTTTCCATGTCATGTCACACATAAAGTTCCTAATCACCACTAATAGTTAATTGGTGTGATTGAATATGAAAAAGGACATAAATCATGCAATGAGGTTACAATAATCAAGACAAATGGCTACATGATTCTCAGTATTCCTACAAATTAAAGTCCATCAAACTCATCATCGGCCAATATTACTACCAAAGCTCAATGCTCGACGATCATGCAGCATCCTACATGAATGAATGCAATTTTTTTAACTGAATAAATGAATGCTAATGAATAATCCTAATTAAAGATGCAGACACAGATATAACCACCACAGAGAAACCACAAAGAAACAAAACTAACTAGACCCCCCCAAACTTAAATCAAGTTATGTCCTCATAATGAAAAGAATTGAAAAATATAAGCACAAAGGACTTCCCTGATTCGCAAGTCAATCCTCACGAGAGGCGTCATCCTTATCCTCACCATCTGTAGAGGAATACTCTTCTTCTGTTGTAACCTCATCGTCAGAGGGGGGATATATAGGAAGAATAGGTGGAACATGCAGCTAAACAGGATCGGTGTTAGGGCTGAAGCGGGAGAAAGCAGCTGCCAAAGTAGTAAAAGATCCCACAGTCTAAGTGTACATTGTTGCCTGACGTTGAGCCAACCGCAAGTTTTGCTTTTCTATCCTCTGTTGAAAATGACTAGACGATTCTGTCTCAGCATCAACTTGCTCCTCTGCCGGCTGGGGTGAAGGTAATCGGTGTACAATGTAGCCCATACCCCTCAGGTGTGACACGGATCCGTCCCAAGCTTTGTACTTATCGATCGTCGCATGGTCAATAATTGCCATAGGTTGGTGAATAGGTTCGGAGTTATGCCATTGTACCCCAACTTTACGACATAAGTCGGTAATCAAGAATCCATGTAATAATCCTCCTGTAGTACTTCCTCGTAACAATCGCTCAATAGATTCCTGAATACACAAGCCCACATCAACTTCAAGAATGTCAATTTCATTTCGTAAACCCAATTGATGGTATACAATCCCATAAAGAAGACGAGCGTGTTCTTTTGTTACATCGTTTTGATGACGTGTGGGCATTAATCTAGCACAGATGAACGCGTACCATGCTTTTCCATATTTACTGAGCGCGGAGTGAGGAAAACTTATTTTCATGTCAGTCCCAGCCTTAGTCACCCATCGTGTACCAGGTTTGCAAAGTTTGTTAATTTGCTTATCCAAATTTGGTAAATTATCCTCGTAGCGTACACCCGTAAGAGTTGCCAACCCAAAGTAGTCATTGATAGCGGTGGCGTCAAACGATACTGGCTTACCCCGAACCATCACCACATGGTCAATATGCTCGATCGCATTCGCATAAAACTCCTTGATAATAGCGATCACAACGGGTTTAGGTTACTCGACCAATTGGAACCAGTTGCGCTCAGCGATTATGAGTGCCATATCTCCATCTAAGTTGGCATCCGGTTTCAACCCCAGCTCCAGAATTAGAGTTTTCTTATCAATCACCTTGTGGAATCGTGCCTCAGTAGCCTCACTAACAAATTTCAAACTATCAAATCTCGGTCGAGCATGTTAACCTTCCACTCTTTGCCTTTTTGATGACATAATGACTTAGTTTGCACAAATTCTCTCCGCAAAAAAGAATGACAGTTGGTTTAGGTAAAAAATCAAACACTTGATAGGCGCCTTTAAAATTCCCCCAAACTTAGGTTCCTTTGTACCAATCAATTTTCCAAACAAAAGGATTCACACTAGTACATTCCTTGGGCCATCAGTAACCCAAAGTATCCCAACAAGAATTACACCACATTAAAGCAACAAAGCAATCAAACCCAATATGATATAGCAATAATGCCAAATTAACTAACCCGTGTTACCTCAAATAGTGAAACCCCCACAGAAATCCACAATAATGTGATGCACCTTTGCCAATTTATTTCTCCACGTATGCTTACCCTTGTTCATGCAACCCTGGGGTTTATAAGTAGGTTGAAAATCAAATTGGTTCGGTATAAAAGTTGATGTTGGCAGTTTAAGAGAGGATTTAGAGATAAATTTGGAGAGAGGTGGTAGATGTTGGATGTTGTGATGTTGATTTGGGATAAGAGTGTTGGGAAAGTGAATGGGTGCTTTTTATTGTCTGAGTTTGCCGACTGGCGTGCCCCGCGCCCAGTCTTTTATAGGTATGAAGCGCCCTGCGCTGTAGACGCAGAACCTCGGATGATGTAGCGCGGTTCGCGCCAATTCCCTTTGAAACATAGCATGCCCCGCGCTATAGTACTTCCAAATATCTGCAACACCAGTGCAACCTGTGCCTGGTGTAACCCATTCATGGCGCGCCCCGCGCTGTTTTGCCAAAATGTTTGATCTCCACAAAGCTTCTTTGCTGCATCAGAACTTGGACCTGAACATTCATGAAACATAAACCACTATAAAAATGCAGCATAAATAATAAAATAAAATAAAATAGCATTTTAAAATCTAATTAAAGAAAAATAAAATAAAGTAAGCTTAAAACTGGGTTGCCTCCCAATAATTGCTTGGTTTAGAGTTGTCAGCCCGACTTTGTTCCTCATTTTCAGTTCTGATCCTCGAGAGTGATCGAGGTCTGTTGTCGGTCCACAGGCCCGCCTAAATAGTGTTTCAGCCTTTATCCATTGACTTTGAATGGCTGATGAGTGCTGGATTCTTGAATCTCGATGGCTCCATATGGGTGAACCTTGGTAATCGTGAATGGACCCGACCATCGTGACTTCAACTTGCCCAGAAAGAGTTTGAGGCGTGAATTGAATAGTAGCACTGATTGACCCGACTCAAAAGAACATTGAACAATTCCCTTGTCATGCCAGCATTAGGTTCTCTCCTTGTAAAGCTTGGCATTCTCATAGGCTTGGACTCTGAATTCATCTAACTCGTTCAGTTGCAATAGTCTCTTTTCACCTGCTGCTTCGGAATCAAGACTGAGCTTCTGATGTGATAAAATTATGTAACTGCAAGTGCACAGTGTCAAATTGAAGAACTGGCAAGTACAGGTCGAATCCACAGAGACTAGATTAATTTTAATGTATCCTTAATATCTATTTTAGGCGAATTAGAAATAAAGATTGAGAATCAATTAATTATAATTAAACTAACTAATAATAAAGAAGCAATCTAGGAATCCGAATCCATTAAATAATAAACATAACAAGTAATTCAATCTCTTCTATTTTTATAACTTAATTATGATTTTGATCTCCCTTCCCTTTAATTTAATAATTTTATAATTAACGTGGGCAAGCATAGACTATGAAAATTTAAGGATTAACTATAACCCATCAAAACTTCTTTGAGCAAGCATGGATTATGAAAAACTCATATCTTAACAATAATCTATAAAAACCTCTTAATTAATTTAAAATCACATAAGAACTATAAAACGAAGGTATTTCAATAATGAAACATGAAGGCGAAATCAATTAAACATAAAAATATAAATAATAGAAGAGATAAAAAAATATTATCATGAATAATTATTTAATTTCATCTTCATCCTAGATTAAAGAAATTAACTAGACATTAAAAAAATAAATAAACTAACTAAGATAAAGAAGAAGAAGTAGAAAATTAAAAATAAAATAAAAAAAACTCCCTTTAATTAACGATCCTCCAACAAGCGTACAATGAAGAAATAATTTAATCCTACTCCTACTTATAACCTAAACTCATACCTCATTCTCTCTAAAACAAGAGACCTATTTATAGGGAAAATAAATTTGTGCCCTAATTTACATTCATTGAACTTGGCCTCTTTTATTCCCTTTTTTCCTTCTTTATTTCAATCTCTACATGGTAATCTCCCAAAAGTCCTTTTTCATGTAGGTTTCAACTTCCTAGTGGCAATCAACTTCTCAAAGATATCTTTTAGATTGACTTTCCTTTCTCTTGCTGGATTTGACTTGCACACCAAGATTGTTCCACCTCCTTCCTTTTCCTTGTATAATTCTTCTTGGATATTTTTTTACATGAATAAGAGCATTAAATATTGCTTGATCACCAAGATTTTGATTCTATTGCAACAAAATATTAAATCCTACAAAATAAAATAAAACATATTAATTAAATAAACTAATATAATAAAAGGACAAAATTAGGGATAATAAAATGTATGAATTATGTGTTTATCAAATACCCCCATACCTAGCTTTTGCTCGTCCTCGAGTAAAATAAAAAGAAAATAAAATAAAAAATAAAAACAAAAAGTATACTACCCCATTTTCGTAGGAAACACGATTGCACTTAGCATGTGCAACAAGCCTTTAAACCCCAAGGTTACCCCAAGTGGACGAGTTGTGTCTCGTGAGGGTTTGCAGTGAATATACCCACAAAATTCAAAATTCAAAATCTTTTTGAGTTTAACCAATTATGAAATCGAAAGAAAACTTCTAAGTATACATGGACAATATACATAAGCAAAATCAAATTCAAAATCACACTTTCACCTTATCAAAAATACTCAATCTTCATTCTAGACATCATCCTTCATAAAATTAATTCCATATGATGCATGCATTGTGTATGTGATGTAACTCTTAGTAGGGATTATTACCATGAAAATCAAGGAAATTCATTTTTTTTTTCTTTTTTCCTTTTTTTTCATTTTTTTTCGTTTTTTTTTTCTTTTTTTTTCCTTGACTTGTGCAATGTCTCATTTTCTTAGGCTTTTCAGAGTTACCCATGTAGCGAGCGTTGGACCAAAAACTTGATGTGATAAAAATATGTAACTGCAAGTGCACAGTGTCAAATTGAAGAACTGGCAAGTACAGGTCGAACCCACAGAGACTAGATTAATTTTAATGTATCCTTAATATCTATTTTAGGCGAATTAGAAATAAAGATTGAGAATCAATTAATTATAATTAAACTAACTAATAATAAAGAAGCAATCTAGGAATCCGAATCCATTAAATAATAAACATAACAAGTTAATTCAAATCTCTTCTATTTTTATAACTTAATTATGATTTTGATCTCCCTTCCCTTTAATTTAATAATTTTATAATTAACGTGGGCAAGCATAGACTATGAAAATTTAAGGATTAACTATAACCCATCAAAACTTCTTTGAGCAAGCATGGATTATGAAAAACTCATATCTTAACAATAATCTATCAAAACCTCTTAATTAATTTAAAATCACATAAGAACTATAAAACGAAGGTATTTCAATAATGAAACATGAAGGCGAAATCAATTAAACATAAAAACATAAATAATAGAAGAGATAAAAAAATATTATCATGAATAATTATTTAATTTCATCTTCATCCTAGATTAAAGAAATTAACTAGACATTAAAAAAATAAATAAACTAACTAAGATAAAGAAGAAGAAGTAGAAAATTAAAAATAAAATAAAAAAAACTCCCTTTAATTAACGATCCTCCAACAAGCGTACAATGAAGAAATAATTTAATCCTACTCCTACTTATAACCTAAACTCATACCTCATTCTCTCTAAAACAAGAGACCTATTTATAGGGAAAATAAATTTGTGCCCTAATTTACATTCATTGAACTTGGCCTCTTTTATTCCCTTTTTTCCTTCTTTATTTCAATCTCTACATGGTAATCTCCCAAAAGTCCTTTTTCATGTAGGTTTCAACTTCCTAGTGGCAATCAACTTCTCAAAGATATCTTTTAGATTGACTTTCCTTTCTCTTGCTGGATTTGACTTGCACACCAAGATTGTTCCACCTCCTTCCTTTTCCTTGTATAATTCTTCTTGGATATTTTTTTACATGAATAAGAGCATTAAATATTGCTTGATCACCAAGATTTTGATTCTATTGCAACAAAATATTAAATCCTACAAAATAAAATAAAACATATTAATTAAATAAACTAATATAATAAAAGGACAAAATTAGGGATAATAAAATGTATGAATTATGTGTTTATCAGCTTCTTTACCACCCAATATGCTTTAGGCTCCAATTCTACTGGCAGATGATAAGCTTTTTTGAACACCAAACGATACGGGGACATGCCAATTGGAGTTTTGTACGCGGTGTGATATGCCCACAGAGCTTTATCAAGTTTGCTCGCCCAATCTTTCCGTGACAGATTAACTATCTTTTCCAAAATCTGTTTGACTTCTCGATTGGAAATCTCAGCTTGTCCGTTTGTTTGGGGATGGTAGGCCGTGGCGACCTTGTGTCGAACTCCATATTTTGCCAAGAGAGCCGCAAATGACTTGTTATAGAAATGCGTTCCCTCGTCGTTAATGATGGCTCTTGGTGTCCCAAATCTGGTGAAGACGTTCTTTCTGAGAAAGTTCAGAACTACCTTAGCCTCATTACTAGGAAGCACCACTGCCTCCACCCACTTGGAGACGTAGTCCACAACTACTAGGATGTATTTGTTATTAAAGGAGGACGGGAACCATCCCATAAAGTCAATGCCCCATACATCGAACAATTTAACTTCCAGCATCGTGTTGAGTGGCATCTCGTGACGACTAGTGATGTTCCCGACCCGCTGACACCTATCACACCTTTTGACAAATGCATGAGCATCTTTGAAAAGAGTCGGCTAGAAGAGTTCGGACTGGAGTACCTTTGCGGCAGTTCGATCTCTGCCAAAGTGTCCCCCATACAATAATGAATGACAGTGTTGTAAAATTCCTTCGATTTCTGCTTCATCCATGCATCTCCGTATCATCTGATCAGCACACTTCTTGAAGATGAAAGGATCATCCCACAAGTACTGTTTTACCTCAAACAAGAACCTCTTCTTTTGCTGGAAACTCAGATTATATGGCAAAATCCCACTAACGATGTAGTTCACATAATCCGCGTACCAAGGGGTTTCTGCTGTCACTGTAAAAAGTTGCTCATTCGGAAAAGATTCATTGATCATACTTTTATCAACTTCCGGTTGTTGATCATTCTCCAATCTTAACAAGTGATCTGCTACTTCATTCTCCATTCCTTTCCTATCCCGAATTTCTAGATCAAACTCTTGGAGTAGAAGGACCCAACGAATGAGCTGAGGTTTGGCGTCCTTTTTCGAGATAAGATACTTGATAGCTGAGTGGTCCGTGAACACAACCACCTTTGTACCGATCAAATAGGCCCGAAACTTATCAAATGCAAACACTTTGACAAGCAACTCCTTCTCTGTTATTGTGTAGTTTACTTGTGCGTCATTCAGAGTTTTGCTTGCATAGTAAATGGCATGAAACACCCTATCCTTTCTCTGACCCAAAACAACTCCCACGGATTAATCGCTTGCATCACACATGAGTTCGAACGAGAGAGTCCAATCGGGTGCAATGATGACCGGTGCGATGACTAGCTTCTTCTTTAACAACTCAAATGCTTTGAGACATTCAGAATCAAACTTATATGGCACATCCTTTTCAAGTAAGGCACATAATGGCTTTGTGATTTTCGAAAAATCCTGAATAAACCGTCGATAAAACCCTGCGTGGCCCAAAAAACTGCGGATTCCTTTTACCAATGTTGGAGGAAGTAAATGCTCAATCGTCTCAATTTTTGCTCAATCAACCTTTAAGCCCTCTGTTGAAACACGATGGCCTAGAATGATCCCCTCCTTGACCATAAGGTGACATTTTTTCCAGTTAAGGATCAAGTTAGTTTCCACACACCGTTGAACCACTAATGTCAGATTTGCCAAACAAAGATCAAAACTGTCCCCAAATACAGAAAAATCATCCATAAAAACTTCAATGTTTTGTTCCACCATATCCAAAAAAAAGGCCATCATATACCATTGGAAAGTAGTCGGTGCATTGCACAACCCGAACGACATCCGTTGAAACGCAAACATTCTGTATGAGCAAGTGAAGGTGGTCTTTTCTTGATCTTCCAGTGCTATGACAACCTCCTTAATGATACGGTGAAAATTAATGTTTGATGATGCTCGGGGTTTAATTTGATAAGAATTGGAAGTTGGGCGTGCACGGCGTTGGATTGCGTGCACGGCGTCGGGCGGCGTGTCGTACGGCGTTGGCACTGGGCGCTGACACTCGGCAGGCGCTGGCGTGCAGGCACGCGGCGTTAGCGTGCGGGCGGACTCAGCGTTGGCACTCAACAGCTGGGCGACATGCAGGCGCGGGCGTGCGGGCGCGAGCGGGCGGACTCGGCGTTGGCACTCGGCAGCTGGGCGACATGCAGGTGCGGGCATTCGGGCGCACGCGTGGGCGTGCGGGCGCGCGCGGGCGGACTCGGCGTTGGCGTGCGGCAAGCTGGGCGCGGGGCCTCGGCAGCTGGGCGGCATGCAGGCGCGGGCGTGCGGGCGCACGCCTGTGCGTGCGGACGCACGCCGCCGTGCTGAGTGCGATCTGACACAGCCCATAGTGCGATCTGAGCTCCATTTTGTCCGATTTTGGCTAGGGTTTCTTGATGAAGACTATATATAATCTCTTGTAAGCCTCATATTAGATATCTAGAGAGAGGGAGGCTACAAAATACATCAACCAACAGAGCTCAAGGCTGCAAATCAAGCTGAATCAAGCCAAAAGCCAAGGAACTCAGTCAAGAAGAATTGCAAGGTCAAGGTGGAGAGCTAGAAACCATTAGCAACCAAAGGAACACCAGCTGAATAGCTTCAAAAATGGTTTCATTTCTAGATTTCTATCTCCTTTGTAATTTGAATTTGACAATGTATCAATTGAAAATGATGTTTATTGTAGCTATCATGAACTAACCTTCTATTCTAAGATTGCAATGGAACCCAACACTTAATTTGAATTGAATTCTCTCTCTATTGATTTTAGTTATGCATTTGTGAATTGATTGTCATAACCTTTGCTTCTAGATTAATTGTTTGGCCCGTAATTACCGTGGGAACCTATATGAACTTGACGAACGGATTATAGGTTAAGACCTAGTTATGATAACATGCGAAAGTATAGATTGTTGTGGGTTATTAATTGGATTAAGTGACATGTGTCTCATTAATTATCTGCAATAATAGGTATCTTGATAGTAGTTGGGATAGATATATACCTAATTACCGCATGCAACCTATTGAGAATCTAGTCTTAATGACTTCCGATGTGAAAGTTGGTAATGGAAGGGAGGATTAATTAGATTTGGTGACACGTGTCTATAAGTCATTCCTGAAATTAGTCTCTTGATAGTGTATAGGATAGACATATACCTATGCACCGCTTAGGAAGATTCGTGATTGACCATCGACAGAGGCTCTTATGTAGTTTTGATTTCTCGGTTGTCAATTCGTATGCTATAATTGACTGAAAAGAGAGAGTTAGGAGATTCAAATGACGTGTTGGGGGAAATTGTAATCTTAGACATTTCTATCTTGATATTTTACCGCATTTTACTCATTGCTTAACTTGTGAACTCAACCAATCAACAAACAATCAAACCTTCATCGTTTAAATTAGATCAAATTGATATACGATTGGTACTTGGTTATTATTTGTCACAATTCCCTGTGGGTTCGACTCTTATCTTATCATATATTACTTGTGGGCCGTGTATACTTGCACGTGTGTGTTTATCGATAGCTAAATCGACCAACAATGACTCGGTAATGGTTTCAACTCTAAAACAGTGGTTCCTTAATAGATGTCTTAGCTCTTGAACTTGGTTGCTCAGCTCTATCCAATGCCTCGAATCGTTTCCCATATGGCACAAATGGGGAAGAAGCATTCAACATCCATACATACTCCAATGAGGTTGGAGAATCTGCTGCGTGTGAATTAACCAAAGCTATCTCTAACGGATCCCTATTTACATTGCTCTCTAAAAACTCGTTCACTGCTGATTCAACCTAGTCAATTCTGAAACAATCCTCATTTTCTTTTGTAAATTGCATTGCCTTGAACACATTAAAAGTAACCTTCTGATCCTGTACCCTCATCGTAAGTTCCCCTTTTTGTACATTAATCAAGGTTCTTCCCGTGGCTAAGAATGGGCGCCCAAGTATCAGTGGAATTTCCTTGTCTTCCTCAAAATCAAGCACTATGAAATCTGTTGGGAAGATAAACTTGTCGACTTTTACCAAAATATCCTCCACTATCCCTCGTGGATACGTTAGAGACCTATTTGTTAGCTGAGAGTTACATTGGTCGGCTTCACTTCCGGTAGTCCCAATTGAGAGTATATGGATAACGGCACTAAGTTGATACTAGCCCCCAAATCGCACAGTACCTTACCGAAAAACTTTTCTCCAATGGTACAAGGTATTGTGAAAGTATCTGGATCCTTAAGCTTTGGGGGTAATTTTTTCTGCAAAATTGCACTACACTCCTCCGTAAGTGCAACTGTTTCAAAATCTTCCAGCTTTCTTTTCTGTGACAAGATCTCTTTCATGAATTTTGCGTAACTCGGCATCTGCTCTATAGCTTCTGCAAATGGAATATTGATATGCAACTTCTTGAACACCTCCAGAAACTTCGAAAATTGCTTCTTTTCCTTAGCCTTGCAGAGTCTTTGCAGGAATGGAACCGGTGGCACGTAGGAATCAGGTTTCCTTACTTCTGATATTTCCACTGATTTTTCCCTATCCGTTACTTTATCTGCATCCCCTTCCTTGTGGACTGTTTGTTCCGCATCGCTTTCTTCATTAGGTTGCTGATTTGCTTTTTTTTAGTCGGCTCTTCCAAGTGTCTCCCATTCCTCAAAGTAATCTCCTTACAGTGTTCCTTTCCATCCCTTGGGTTCGTTTCAGTGTCACTTAGCAATGTACCTTGCGAACGAGTATTCATAGCTGATGCCAACTATCCAATCTGATTCTCGATGTTTTGCAAAGTCACAACATGAGTAGTCTTCCACGTATCATTATCCTTGATGTACTTTAGCAAATACTCCTTAAGTTCTGTTTTCTTTTCTTGCTGCGGAGGTTGTTGCTGTCTACTCTGAAATCCGCGTGGTGCTGCTTATCGGGATGCCTGTGGTTGGGTTTGGGGTGGAGGATTTTGATTGTTGCTCCGTGAGAAATTCGGGTGATTTCTCCATCCTGGATTGTAGCTGTTCGAATTTACCCCAAACTGCTGCTGCTTATTATAGTTCCCCATAAATTGTACTGACTCAATACTAATGGCACACTGATCTGTTGGATGACTTCCCGCACATAACTCGCATACCACTTCCACTTGATGAATGTTCTATACCCCAAGTGCATCAATCTTCTTTGTTAAAGCGGAAATCTAAGCTGTGAATTGTGCAGACAGTGCCGTCATTGCATCCACTTCATATACCCCGGTTGGTTTTGATTGTGACATTCGTGCTGTAGGCCATTGATAATTATTGGTTTCCATATTTTCCAACAAGTTGTACGCTTCATCGCAATTTTTAGCCATCAATGCTCCACCCACTGCTGCATCTATACTCTGTCTAACCTGACTATTCAGCCCATTGTAGAAGGTTTGCACTTGTAGCCAATTAGGTAACCCGTGATGAGGACACCTCCGAATTAGATCCTTGAATCTTTCCCATGCTTCGTATAATGACTCCGAGTTATGTTAGCTAAACGAAGCGATGTTTTTTCTCATCTTTGCTATCTTTGCTGGTGGGAAGAATTTAGCCAAGAATTTTTGTGCCAAGTCGTTCCATGTCGTGATAGATCCTGGTGGTAAAGAATGTAACCAACTCTTGGCTTTGTCTTTTAGTGTAAAGGGGAACAACCTCAACCTTACTGCATCTTCCGTCACCCCCATTGAATCTGAATATTCACAAATTTCCAGAAAACTAACCAGATGGTCATTGGGATCATCATTTGGTAGTCCCACGAATTGCACCGAGTTTTGAATCATATGGATAGTGCCCGGCTTAATCTCAAAACTGGAGGCTGTGATTGCAGGTCTAGCAATGCTTGATTGAATTTCCGTCACTCGCGGCATAGCATACTCCCGCAGTGATTTTTGTTCGACTTCTTCAACCAAATTTCCCTGATTTTCCATGAAGGCCTGCTGAGTATTTAATCTCCTTCAGAAAGTACGTTCAATTTCGTTGTCGCAAGGAACTAATTCTGAATCGTGTTTGCATAAACCACTGACTTAACCCCGGTGCACACACAATACTCGGATCAACACTCAAACAGACTTGAACAGATGGAAGCCTGCAAAAGCAAATAGACTGAAAAATAAAAATCTGATTAAATAAATTAAAGTAATACAAATTGATAATAAAATAACTATTAGAACCGTTCCCCGACAACAACGCCAAAAACTTGTTGTCCGATTAATATACTAACAATACGCGCAAGTGCACATGATCAATCAAGGAATATAGAAGTAAATAAGAGTGTCGAACCCACAGAGAACAAATACTAATAACTATTCTAATTATCAAATTTTTATCAATTTAAATCCACTTAAACAGTCACCTCAGTTGATTTGTAAAATTGATTTGATTAAAAATAAATACTAAATTAACTAACAACTATTGATCACCGGATGATTAAGACATAGGAATATAATTTCCCCAACTGCTCTGCAATAACTGTCGCCTTATCGTATTCCCACTTAATTAGTTCAATGAGTTGCCAACTAGGATTGCCTATCAATTTATTAATATCTTTCAATGATTAATAAAAAGACCTATTTTAGTTATTTTTCTATTTTCATGCAAGACACTTAAAATAGATTCATTAAGCACAAACTCCTAACAAAGTCGCACATGGCATACAAGTACTTTCGTCTCATACATTATTATATTATCTTTAACAAGAATCAACAAATTTATGCGTTATTATATTCAGATATAGTCTAAGATTTCCTCTTTCAATTCCATCAAAGATATCATATTAATTGTTGGCCAAACAATTATTTAATTAAGCACAAAATATAATAATCAACTCAACAAGAACAATCAAGTCGAAATAATGATAATTGAATTATTGCGTTGCAAAAGGTTCCATTATATTCTTAATTAGAAAATTATTTCATCATCATGATTCAAACGAAAAGATTAAAATTAAAAAGCATCTCAAGTGCAGATAATGAAATTAAGAGAAGAAATAAAACTCTGTCGAGGACTCCAATCTCTGTAGCTTCAATCTCCGTCTTGTCGTGCTCTCCAATGAAATCTCCAAGTTCCAATAGAAGTGGCTCCCAATGAATTGCAGTCAAAAAGTCCCTCAAATCCAAGTTATAGTAATGAATTTATAATCCTAATAAAACCCTATTACAATAGATGAATAGAAATCCTCAATTGAATCAACTTCAAATGAAAACAAGGAAACAAAATCTTCAGTAGCCTTAAAAATCCGTCAGAGTGGCGCACTACGCGCCACTTTCCTTCTTACCACAGCGCGCCCCCCGCCATGCATGCAGATTCTCCAACCTAGCGTAGCGCGGCCCGCGCCATTTCATCCCTTCTTGCTGCGTTCCCCACGCTATCATTGCAGCAATTTCAACCTAGTGCGGCGTGGCTCGCGCCAATTGCCCCGTTACCGCGGTGCGCCCCGCACTAGTGTGGCAGCATGTCCAATTCTTCAGCACACGCACAAGAACCCCTCCAAGCCTCACTTCCTACAAAATAACACCAAACACAAGAAAATCAAACGAACAAAACCCAAAAACTCACAATATTTCAAGTTAACATACTCAATTCATAGGTTTTTAACCTACTCATCAAATACCCCCAAACTTGAATAATTGCTTCTCCCCAAGAAAACTAACTCAACTAAATTACTAAAACAAAATGAATGCAACTAATGGTATCGAGCAAGACCCTCAATAGTAGATAACACACATGCCTCAGAGATAAACATTCAACTTACAATCAACATCGCATCATGCAACCTCATCATCTTTCTCATCCTTACCTCACTAACACAACTTTAGCCTCTCCCCGTGTGTGTGTAAACATCATATCAGCAGTTCAAAGTTATCTATGTGATCAATTTCATGTACTCACTCACCCTTCGCATCAATTGTCAACTAACCTAGCATCCACAAAAAGAATAGAGAATCCAGGTTTTAACCTAAGTAACATAACTTATTAGTGGGTGCGTTTTATGCTCCATCCCACTTCTCCTTTATTATCTGACTCGTGCAATGTTTAACCTTCTTAGGCTTTTCAAAGTTACCCCTTAGCAAACTTTCAACCAAAGACTCCCAAACCAGGCGATTTTAGGGCGCTGGGCGTAAAGACAAACCCTAGGGCTTACTCGTTCAAGTAACAGAGGCCACAGAGTTGAACTAAGCCAACTTTTATTCCTTATGCATAAATATATAATTTTCCATTATTTTTTATTTTTTATTTGTTATTTTTATTTTTTTAAAATTATTACTAAAATATAAATATAAGAAACCAAGATTCCCCCAAACTTATGTGTCAACCAATGTTCAATTTTGAATCAATGCTTAGATGAGTTTCCATGTCATGTCACACATAAAGTTCCTAATCGCCATTAATAGTTAATTGGTGTGATTGAATATGAAAAAGGACATAAATCATGCAATGAGGTTACAATAATCAAGACAAATGGCTACATGATTCTCAGTATTCCTGCAAATTAAAGTCCATCAAACTCATCATCGGCCAATATTACTACCAAAGCTCAATGCTCGACGATCATGTAGCATCCTACATGAATGAATGCAATTTTTTTAACTGAATAAATGAATAAATGAATGCTAATGAATAATCCTAATTAAAGATGCAGACATAGATGTAACCACCGCAAACACAAAGAAACAAAACTAACTAAACCCCCCCAAACTTAAATCAAGTTATGTCCTCATAATGAAAAGAATTGAAAAATGTAAGCACAGAGGACTTCCCTGATTCGCAAGTCAATCCTCACGGGAGGCGTCATCCTTATCCTCACCATCTGTAGAGGAATACTCTTCTTCTGCTATAACCTCATCGTCAGAGGGGGGATATGTAGGAAGAACAGGTGGAACAGGCAGCTAAACAGGATCGGTGTTAGGGCTGAAGTGGGAGAAAGCAGCCGCCAAAGCAGTAAAAGATCCCACAGTGTAAGTGTACATTGTTGCCTAACGTTGAGCCAACCGCAAGTTTTGCTTTTCTATCCTCCGCTGAAACTGACTAGACGATTCTGGCTCAGCATCAACTTGCTCCTCCGCTGGCTGGGGTGAAGGTAATCGGTGTACAATATAGCCCATACCCCTCGGGTGTGACACGGCTCCATCCCAAGCTTTGTACTTATCGATCGTCACATGGTCAATAATTACCATAGGTTGGCGAACAGGTTCGGAGTCATGCCATTGTACCCCAGCTTTACGACATAAGTCGGTAATCAAGAATCCATGCAATAATCCTCATGTAGTACTTCCTCGTAACAATTGCTCAATAGATTCCTGAATACACAAGCCCACATCAACTTCAAGAATGTCAACTTCATTTCGTAAACCTAACTGATGGTATACAATCCCATAAAGAAGACGAGCGTGTTCTTTTGTTACATCGTTTTGATGACGTGTGGGCATTAATCTAGCACAGATGAACGCGTACCACGCTTTACCATATTTACTGAGCACGGAGTGAGGAAAACTTATTTTCATGTTAGTCCCAGCCTTAGTCACCCACCGTGTACCAGGTTTGCAAAGTTGGTTAATTAGCTTATCCAAATTTGGTAAAGTATCCTTGTAGCGTACACCCGCAGGAGTTGCTAACCCAAAATAGTCATTGATAGCGGTGGCGTCAAACGATACTGGCTTACCCCGAACCATCACCACATGGTCAACATGCTCAATCACATTTGGATAAAACTCCTTGATAATAGCGATCACAGTGGGTTTAGGTTACTCGACTAATTGGAACCAGTTGCGCTCAGCGATTATGAGTGCCATATCTCCATCTAAGTTGGCATCCGGTTTTAACCCCCGCTCCAGAATTAGAGTTTTCTTATCAATCACCTTGTGGAATTGTGCCTTAGTAGCCGCACTAACAAATTTTGAACTATCAAATCTCGGCCAAGCATGTGAACCTTCCCCTCTTTGCCTTTTTGATGACATAATGACTCAGTTTGCACAAATTCTCTTCGCAAAAAAGAATGACAGTTGGTTTAGGCAAAAAATAAACACTTGATAGGCGCCTTCGAAATTCCCCCAAACTTAGGTTCCTTTGTACCAATCAATTTTCCAAACAAAAGGATTCACACTAGTACATTCCTTGGGCTATCAGTAACCCAAAGTATCCTAACAAGAATTACACCACATTGAAGCAACAAAGCAATCAAACCCAATATGATATAGCAATAAAGCCAAATTAACTAACCCGTGTTACCTCAAATAGTGAAACCCCCACAGAAATCCACAATAATGTCATGCACCTTTGCCAATTTATTTCTCCACGTATGCTTACCCTTGTTCATGCAACCCTGAGGTTTATGAGTAGGTTGAAAATCGAATTGGTTCGGTATAAAAGTTGGTGTTGGCCGTTTAAGAAAGGATTTAAAGATGAATTTGGAGAGAGGTGGTAGATGTTGGATCGGACGTGGGCTAGGGTTTGGAGAGATGAATAGAGAAAAAAAAGGGTAGAGTTAGGGACTAAGAGAGTTGTGATGTTGATTTGGGTTAGGAGTGTTGGGAAAGTGAATGGGCACTTTTAATTGTCTGAGTTTGCCGATTGGCGCGCCCTATTCCCAGTCTTCTATAGGTATGGCGCACCCCACGCTGTAGACGCAGAACCTCGGATGATGTAGCGCGGTCCGTGCCAATTCTCTTTGAAACATAGCGTGCCCCGCGCTATAGTACTTCCAAACATCTGCAACACCAGCACGCCCCGTGCCTGGTGTAACCCATTCATGGCGCACCCCGCGCTGTTCTGCCAACATGTCTGATCTCCACAAAGCTTCTCTGCTGCATCAGAACTTGGACCTGAACATTCATGAAACATAAACAACTATAAAAATGCAGCATAAATAATAAAATAAAATAAAATAGCATTCTAAAACCTAATTAAAGAAAATAAAATAAAGTAAGCTTAAAACTAGGTTGCCTCCCAATAAGCGCTTGGTATAGAGTCGTCAGCCCGACTTTGTTCCTCATTTTCAGTTCTGATCCTCAAGAGTGATCGAGGTCTGTTGTCGGTCCATAGGCCCACCTAAATAGTGTTTCAGCCATTGACTTTGAATGGCTGATGAGTGCTGGATTCTTGAATCTCGATGGCTCCATATGGGTGAACTTTGGTAATCGTGAATGGACCCGACCATCGTGACTTTAACTTGCCCAGAAAGAGTTTGAGGTGTGAATTGAATAGTAGCACTGATTGACCCGGCTCAAAAGAACGTTGAACAATTCGCTTGTCATGCCAGTGTTTGGTTCTCTCCTTGTAAAGCTTGGCATTCTCATAGGCTTGGACTCTGAATTCATCTAACTCGTTCAGTTGTAATAGTCTCTTTTCACCTGCTTCTTCGGAATCAAGATTGAGCTTCTTTACCGCCCAATATGCCTTATGCTCTAATTCTACTGGCAGATGATAAGCTTTTCCGAACACCAAACGATACGGGGACATGCCAATTGGGGTTTTGTACGCAGTGCGATATGCCCACAGAGCTTCATCAAGTTTGCTCACCCAATCTTTCCGTGACGGATTAACTATCTTTTCCAAAATCTGTTTAACTTCTCGATTGGAAATCTCAGCTTGTCCGTTTGTTTGGGGATGGTAGGCCGTGGCGACCTTGTGTCGAACTCCATATTTTGCCAAGAGAGCCGCGAATGACTTGTTACAGAAATGCATTCCCTCGTCGCTGATGATGGCTCTCGGTGTCCCAAATCTTGTGAAGACGTTCTTTCTGAGAAAGTTCAGAACTACCTTAGCCTCATTAATAGGAAGCACCACTGCCTCCACCCACTTGGAGACGTAGTCCACAGCTACTAGGATGTATTTGTTATTAAAGGAGGACGGGAACGGTCCCATAAAGTCAATTCCCCATACATCGAACAATTCAACTTCTAGCATCGTGTTAAGTGGCATCTCGTGACGACTAGTGATGTTCTCGACCTGCTGACACCTATCACACCTTTTGACAAATGCATGCGCATCTTTGAAAAGAGTTGGCTAGAGGAATCCGGACTAGAGTACCTTTACGGCAGTTCGATCTCCGCCAAAGTGTCCCCCATACAATGAGGCATGATAGTGTTGTAAAATTCCTTCGATTTCTGCTTCAGCCACGCATCTCCGTATCATCTGATCAGCACATTGCTTGAAGAGGAAAGCATCATCCCACAAGTACTATTTTACCTCAAACAAGATCCTCTTCTTCTGCTGGAAACTCAGATCATATGGCAAAATCCCACTAACGATGTAGTTCATATAATCCGTGTACCAAGGGGTTTTTGCTGTCAATGCAAAAAGTTGCTCATCCGGAAAAGATTCGTCGATCATGCTTTTATCCACTTCCGGTTATTGATCATTCTTCAATCTTGACAAGTGATCTGCTACTTGATTCTTCGTTCCTTTCCTATCCCGAATCTCTAGATCAAACTCTTGGAGTAGAGGGACCCAACGAATGAGCCGAGGTTTGGCGTCCTTTTTTGAGATAAGATACTTGATAGATGAGTGGTCCGTGAACACAACCACCTTTATACCGACCAAATAGGTCCGAAACTTATCAAATGCAAACACTATGGCAAGCAACTCCTTCTCTGTTGTTGTGTAGTTTACTTGTGCATCATTCAGAGTTTTGTTTGCATAGTAAATGGCATGAAACACCCTATCCTTTCTCTGGCCCAAATCAGCCCCCACGATGTAATCGCTTGCATCACACATGAGTTCGAACGGGAGAGTCCAATCGGGTGAAATGATGACCGGTGTTGTGACTAGCTTCTTCTTCAACAACACAAATGCTTTGAGACATTCAGAATCAAACTTATATGGCACATACTTTCAAGTAAGGCACATAATGACTTCGTGATTTTTGAAAAATCCTGAATGAACCGTCGATAAAACCCTGGGTGGCCCAAAAAACTGCGGATTCCTTTTACCGATGTTGGAGGAGGTAAATGCTCAATCGTCTCAATTTTTGCTCGATCAACCTCTAAGCCCTTTGTTGAAACACGGTGGCCTAGAATGATCCCCTCCTTGACCATAAAGTGACATTTTTCCCAGTTAAGGATCAAGTTAGTTTCCACACACCGTTAAAGCACTAATGTCAGATTTGCCAAACAAAGATCAAAACTGTCCCTAAATACTAAAAAATCATCCATAAAAAATTCGGCGGTTTGTTCCACCATATCTCAAAAAATGGCCATCATACACCGTTGGAAAGTAGCCGGTTCATTGCACAACCCGATCGACATCCGTCGAAATGTAAACGTTCCATATGGGCAAATGAAGGTGGTCTTTTCTTGATCTTCCGGTGCTATGACAATTTGATTATACCCAAAGTAGTTATCCAACAAGCAATAAAACTGATGCCCGACTAACCTATCAAGCATTTGGTCGATAAAGGGCAACAGGAAGTGATCCTTGCGAGTTACTTTATTCAATTTCCTATAGTCCATGCACACCCGCCATCCAGTCACAGTTCTTGTCGGGACTAGCTCATTGTTTTAATTAGCAACCACTGTCATACCCCCTTCTTCAAAACGCATTGCACTGGACTCACCCAGGAACTATCAGATATGGGGTGGATGATTCCGACATCTAACCCTTTGATGATTTCTTTCTTGATAACCTCCTTCATTATTGGATTCAATCGGCGTTGTTGCTCCACCACTGGCCTAACACCTTCTTCCAATAAAATTTTGTGCATACAAAACGAGGGGCTAATTCCCCTGATATCGGCGATCGACCATCCAATAGCAGTTTTAAACTCTCGCAATACTCTCAATAGCTTCTCCTCTTGTGATTCGTTTAGAGATGATGCGACGATAACTGGCAGAGTAGAGGACTCTCCTAAATATGCATACCTGAGATGACTGTTTAACTAAGGTGACTGTTTAAGTGGATTTAAATTGATAAAAATTTGATAATTAGAATAGTTGTTGGTATTTGTTCTCTGTGGGTTCGACACTCTTATTTACTTCTATATTACTTGATTGACCGTGTGCACTTGCACATATTGTTAGTATATTAATCGGACAACAACTCCTCAATGAAAATATCTTCCAAGCTCGACAATGCAGGTTGCAATTGAACCTATCTTCTAAGCTCCTTAATGAAAATATCTTCCAAGCTCGACAATGCAGCTTGTTACCGTAAGCACGACAAATCACTTTGTCATTCTCAAGCACGACACAGCAACTTGTCAAAAATAATTTGTCAAGATGCTTCTTGGTGAAATCGTGGAAAACACGACAAATCATTTTGTCAATGTAAGCACGACTAAGCAGCTTGAAATTTTTTTTTACCTAATTCATCGTTTACATAATATAATCATAACACACCTATTTCGAAATATCATTTCAATCTTTATTAAGCACATATGTTACAAAATTCGAACCTCATTAGGGCTTAAGGGTTTAAACTTCTTGCATCATGTTTGGTCCTCGTCATCATTTTCTTAAGAGAAATCAAGGTATAGCTC
This sequence comes from Aralia elata, assembly GCA_034770075.1. Lineage (NCBI taxonomy): Eukaryota > Viridiplantae > Streptophyta > Magnoliopsida > Apiales > Araliaceae > Aralia > Aralia elata. The sequence continues at coordinate 30,091,220 of CM068387.1, forward strand.
ATACTGCAAGAAAAACACCAAAATTCTATTCAAAACAACAAGAACAATAAGAATATATCAAAATAGTAGACTTAAATCAAGAGACAAAGGTTAATGAAAATAGAGAGACAATATATAACTATCACAAAATATTACTCTAAAAACTTGAAAATTTATGAAGTTAACCCCTTTGTAATAAGCTAGAAACTATTATTCTCCCTACTGTTGTGTCGTAATTGAGTTTTAAATCTAAATGTTTCAATTATAAGTTGTAAATGAAGCTTCAAATCTTAATGTTTCCAGTTATGTTGCTAAACACATGCATGGAACGCAGAAATAAGATTTCAAAAACCAAACATCTGACATATATGCGCACATGGTTATTCTATTAATCAAATCCAATGTAAGTCTAGAAACCAAATAATGATAGTTTAGATTCTAAGACATAGTATACCACCAGAAATTAGATATAGCAAGTGTAATCACTATCAATAATGCAGTTCCAAAATAATTTTAACATCAATTTAAGGTCAAATCAATTTAACATCTCCAAGTTTTTTACCTTTTGTTCAATACTCCTCAATCTCTAGAAGCAGACGTAGTCAGCATAATCATTATCAATAGTTGAGTTCCTAAATCATGCAGCAATCTATTTTCGGTAATTGGTGAATCAGTGTAAGCAAGTAAGTAAGAGTAATGTAACACAAACCCAAGAAACTTATATGTTCAAAACCTCAAAACTGAAAAAGTATTTTATAGAATCAAAAGTTGAAATATTAAAACCTTTAAACTCAAACCGGAGAGGGTATATTGGGGCAATTAATCCTGAAGTTGATATTTTCATTCTTTGTTAAGTCTTTAGCAAACCCTTTCACAACCATCTGCAACACCATGGAATCAAATAGTAAATGATTAATTAAGTGCACTTCTATTGCTTTAATGTTGAGTAACTTGCAAAAAGATAGCTGAAAGTTGGGAATTATGACCTTAAAGTCTTAAACTGAAGTTGATGCTTGAACATATTTCAGCCAAACTGGGAATCCTCTACCTAGTTTACAAAAATAACAATATTGGTACAATCCAATTAAATGAACTGCAAAGACCTACGACCCAACATGCATATAGAGAATAAGATCTGTAGAAAATAAAGAACATAAATTGAGAGTACCTGAAGTTCTACTCGACACAAACATAAAGCCCAAAGCTAAGTTGAGCAGGGAGTGGTCACCAGATTAATTAAAAATACCAGGAGAGGGCTGATGAACTTTCTACACCTTCTTTAAAAAAACCATCAACCCATCAGATCGTTGATCCTTTCTAGGGAAAGATAGGAAAAATAGTAATAAATTATACAAAAATAGATATAAACAGAGTTCCATAATGCAGAGAGGAAGGTATATATCTGACTGAGAGAAATACACATTCACATCAGCTTTGATCTGAAATTGGACTGTAGCTAACCATACAATTTTTCCCAGATCTGAAAATTGGACTGTCGTGAGATTATGTTGTAGCACAGTTAAATATGAGTATGTCACACTGTGACCTATAAAGTCACTAAAATTATTAATCAAAAAAACACTTGATACGATGCTGACGAGATGAGAGCGCATGCATACTCTATTTTAGCGGTTGCTATCATGACAAAAATCCGCTCTAAATAATAATAAAATTGCAGGATATTTTACTTTATGCATGTACTTCTGTTGCATGTAATGCATATTCACTCATCAAAGTGTTTGACTTCATTCCAATGTACACTTCCACATGAGAATAAAGACGTCATCGTAGCAAAGAAAGAGCCTACACTAAGCAAAATAGAACTATAAAGGCTGCTCAGTCTGTAACAACTAATAACCTGAAAAATGAGAAACATCACTTAAGAACTTTGTAGCAGGAGAAGAGAGTGCAGTAAAGTGAATATAACAGTTGTATACAAGAAGTAAGAAAAATAAATAGACGAAGGATAAAAAACTTTAGAACTGTACTATCCCTGAAAGATCCTACAATCTCTTATAGAATTTAACTACCAGCAATGTTATGTAATAAATTCCATTCTATTTACAAGCTTATAGTCTTATACACTATCTTAGTGTAAGCAACCATGGATGCATAATGAGTTGTTGCACAATTTCCACTTGGTATATGAAAAAGTTTAAAAAACCCTTGTGTCTACTAGCATGTGTATGTTTGTGTGTGTGTGTATATATATATGTGTATATATATATATAGAGAGAGAGAGAAAGAGAAAGAGAGAGAGTCTGTTGCGAATATGTGACTCACCTTTTGTTGGTTTGTCAACTGCTAACTCATGAATGCTATGATAATTATACCTTTATAAAGGCAATTTGTCCCTAATCTACTTCAAACAGCAAAAATAACTATTTTTGGGCATCAAGAAATGTTAAATTGTGTAGAAATGCCAGTTAAAAGAAGAAGAAGAAATCAGATTTACTGACGAGAAAAAAGAAAACAGAACCGAAAAGGGTACTGTTATTTTAATCAAGTAAAAAGGGTGAATGCAACAGAAAATGCATGACAAATAAAGAAGCATAAAAACAGGGCACACATGAACCTGAACCTGAACCTGGACATAAAGGAGAAACAGATTACTTCTCTACGAAATGCTCTCTCTTCCTCCAACCCAACTAAACCACATGACCCTTTGGTTCTCTTTTGGCTACTATTTAATTACACTCCATTGGGAAAAATTAAATAAATATTATATTACCCATTTCCAGTTTTTTCTCCAGTTTCTTAGTACTCAACTCAAGCTATAAAATCTGCTTGTAGAGAAATGAATGACTTTCAGATACAGAGGCTTAGAGGAAGGTGGTGGTTCGTGCTCTATATAATGTTGCAACGGTGGCCTGCTGAAGGAGGAGGAAGAATATTAATATGTAGGAGAGAGAGAGAGAGCAGTAGGAAGGAGTACTAAGAAAATAGGACAATAAATTGATAATTGAAATAGATACTAAATAATAATAGTACCAATTTATAATCAAGTTTGTATATTTCTTTGAGCTGTCAAATCACTTCCATTTAATGCCATACATACAATCCTTCCTTCCTCCCTACTGGCTTTTCAATTTTCGTTGCATCTCTGGACAAGAAATGTGATAAGAAGAATAAATTATTTACTTTCATACATTCTCTCTCTATTCTTTTTTATTTTTCTAAGTCGTATTAATAGTTCCCAACTTCACAATTCTCATGTAGAGGTAATGATAAAATTTATGGAAATTTGTTTATATATAGATCAAGCATACAGCAAAAACTAAGACATGTTTTATATAATTCTTAAACTTGACAAATTAACTCATCAGGACAACCAAAATCTCGACCTGAGTGAAACAGAGCTAACAAAATGGTTCTACATCGCAACTTACAAGAGACAGAGAGACAGTGAAGGGGAGAGCATAACAACTGAAATCTCAACTCATTTTGTATAATAATTCAATTAGTAAACAACAATTAAAAGGAAAAATTTAAGAGGAAAGCATGAATACACATTAATCTGCTAACGGGATATGAGAATTAGCTTGCCAAAAATTCACTCTTCTTTCCAAAATTGTAATTACAAATGTTAAAAAAACATCAGTCACCTCACCTTTCGTTTTCGAAAGACTTCATAAATTGTAAATTGGACCTAACTCCAATTAGAGATTAAGCTTAATTAGTAAAACTTAGTTTGTAATCCATAAAAGATAAGGTTCTTTAACCACAGCAGATAGGCTAATGAGAAAATTAGGGGTTGTGAAGAAATAAAAGTGAAAAATTGTCTACACTTGTAAAAATATAGTTGTCTACCCTCTTTTTGGCATTTAAACAAACAGGATATGCACCATTCAAGTTCACTCGATGTATATAATGTTAAAGTTGTATAATGAATAATATAATAACAAAGAATTAGAGATTTTCATTTAAAAAGCTGAAACAATTACAAATTTAGGGTCAACCAAACGCCTGCTTCATAATTAGGTTTGGGCATATAGAGTTTTACAAATAAAAGTTCACATTAGACAAATCAATTCCAAAACATGGTTCAGAGTATCCAAATGAAATGGATGTGAAATTGCAGCACATTAAGTTTATACTTAAATTTAAAACTAAGAGGGTTACACTGACATTAAATTTGTAGCTATAATGTAAAAGTTGGTGCAACAGATGGACAATACATCAAACATGTGGTGCACATATATCCAAAATAGAAATTGATTGAGCACCAAAATCACCACATATAACCAAAATCAGACTTGATTAAGCACAAATGGATGAACAAAGTGAATAAATTACAAAATAAATAAACTGATATTAGATGTCTTACCGAATTGAAAGATTGCACCCTAGAAAACGAAAATCAATTTCAGAGGATAGATGTAGGAGATAGAGGAGAGAACAGAGATGAGAGAGAAGAGGGAGGGACATGAACTGTGATGGAAGACATGAGAGGTGAGTGAAGCTAGGCGGTGGGATCGATCGAAGAATCAAAAGAATGAATTTGTCTTTCTATCTGAAACGAGAAAGCAAACGGCAGATTTGGACTGCTGAAAAAAAAACATTTGTATCACAACGTAGTTACCCCACGATATCGTTTTAACTTTTTACATTGATATTGATATTTGTAAATTATTTAAAAGGTATTGTTAAAACAAAATTAATATTTGAAAAAAAATAAATAAATTTATATTATAATTTGAATTTTAGGATGTCATAAATTAACTAAGAACAAATTTAAATAAAAAAAATTGTAGAACAAAGAAGTGATATTCTAGCATTTGTGATCTGTTCCATAAAAAGTCTTATATTTAGTATTATAAATAATATAAAAATTATTATGTAAAATTAAAATTTTATTTTCAACAATTAAATAAAATTACATTATAATTTATAGGTTATACTTGACTCGTTTAGGATTCAAACTACTCGAACTCTCGATTGTAATTCGATACATATTCGATTGACACATATTATAGTAGATACTCGATACATTATTTTATAATATATACAAATTACATAATTTTAGAATAACTAATTATTATTATTTTATTTTTATTTGTAATTGTGATTTTATATTTGTAAAGTCTAATAGTAAATATATTTTTTAATTTATACGTAAAATAATAAGTTCAATTTATAAGTAGTTATTATAAAAAGACTTGAATTTGAGCTTGAATTCGAAGCTCGCGAGTAGGTTGAATATAATTCGATCCGAGTCGAATCGAATTCGAGTAATGAATATTTGAGTCGAGTTGCATCTGAATAGAGTTTTTTAAATGCAATTCGAATTCGAGTCTGAATTTAACTTTTCGAATCGAATCCGAGCAATTATCTGTTCGGTTCAATTCGACTCGTTTACACCCTTACTCCTAAATAATTGAAATTGCACTTTTAATATTTAGAATTTTCGTTATAACTAATAAGTAATTTGGTTATTACTATAAAACAAACTCTTTAGATGTGAAATGACGAGAGTGATAATTATCATCATGCTCAAGCCCCAAAGTAAAGTCGCGTTCACGCCAACATTTAAGAGATAACTAAGCATTATGGAATGGGCTAAATATAATTTTGTTACATTAAATTTTGTCAAATTCATAATTTGGCACCTAAAGTAATTGAGTTTACAAATTACTACATAAATTACCGAATTGCTTAAAAATTTTCAGCTCAAATTCAATCTCCAGTAGAAATTGACTAGAATTCTTGATTTGGCCACGAGTGGTTTTATATAATTTGACTGTAATCTAACTTGATTAGCAGATGATGACTTTATAAGTGTAAATTAAATTATGGGCATATGATAACTTTATAAGTGTAACTATGTATATCCTCTGATGGGATCATTGTGAAACATTATAAAAATGGTATTAATTAGTTTTTTTAATGAAGTCAAACCGTATAGAAATACACTCAAATCGTATAAAATAAACACATGGTGACAATTTATCGTTCACCATTAAATTCTTAATAAAGTATTCATGTAATAGCAAAAGGTTGAGTTTGACACTAAAATTGTCACCAATTATGTGGCACCAATTTATTATTTGTTATGCCAAATATTTTTAATAACAAAAGTGTACCAAGAGGGTAAGAGTTAAATTTTGATGGCAGCTAACGACGAGGGAGTGTGTTTAAACTAGCTAAAAAAAAGTACTTCCGAATACTTAATAATGTACTTGAACAATTTTTTGGTGAATTGCCTCTCTCAATTTCATTCCCGCTCACCAGTCCTGCCCATTTTTTCTCTTAAAGCAGTACTTGTAATTATACACCTCAAATTTCATCCGGCCTAGACTAAGGTAGTTTTTCTTACTCGTGGTTTCTCCCTCTCTATAATCATGGTGTCCCTCTGCTACAATATTAGCCATGGACGCTCAAAGAGCCTTGCTAGATGAACTTCTGGGTGCAGGTGCATTTCATTCAAAACTACTCTTTATAGATTTAGGGATTTATTCACTTCGAAACTAATTGGGCTTTGATATCCCATAATCTATCTTTCTTTCTGAAGTTTTTATATATGATTGTGTACTTGGTTCATGAACTTTCAAAAAACCCTAATGTTATGCTCGGTCACATGGAATTGGAATTTGGGGAAAATTAATAATTGTTATTCTAAAGCCAACATATGTATAAAGGCAATTTGATCGGGTTAATAGTCTTGTGGCAAGAATATATTCCCCCGTTCTATTTGTCTCTTTAGCTGATGTTTATTTTGCTGTTTTATTTGGTGGATTTAGTTCGGAATCTGACTGAAGAAAAGAGAAAGGGATACAAGGAAGTAACATGGGATGACAAGGAAATTTGTGGATTTTATATGGTTCGATTTTGTCCTCACGATCTGTTTGTGAACACACAGAGTGATCTAGGTGGGTTCTCTTTAGTTTCTATTGATTTTCTTATACTTTGACTATTAATTAAGAATGAATTGCATGTATCAAATAAGAAAGCAAAATGTTGTGTCTTTGCCTACATATATGACAGAGATTCTCATTCTCATTATTACATATCAGGGTTTGTGGTTTAACAGAGATTCTCATTTGCGGATGTTGCCACACATGACTGATGATCTTATCAGTTTGCTACTCAAAAAAGGCATCTCAAATGTGCAACAACTGCTGGATCTTCCCAAGCAAACTTTGCAGTCTGTTGTAGGAAGTTCCACTGCTTCAAGGTTATATCAGGTGGGAATGGATATAATTTTTTGATATCTTTCATGTAACTGAATTTGCAAGAGTCCGAGTCTTTTGAATGTCAAAAATTTATGTAAAATAGATAATTAGGTTTACATATAATTTATTTTAGTTTTTTTTAGACAAACATTGTATATACTACGTTACACATTTATAAAGTAAGATAAGATTCAGAGTGAGACACCTGCTAATGCAAATAAATAAATGAATCAATAAAATGTGAGGTGCTATCCTTAATGGTGTATGTGTGTTTCAAACATTTGATGTGCATAAGTTACACCTGTAATTCAGTCTTCTATTGTTTCAAATATTTATTATAGACAATTAATTGTCCTATTAAGTGGATGACAATGTTACTGTGTACTAACAATTATTTTGTGTTGTAAGTAATTTTGATATGTATAAATAAAAGTAATTGTAGTCAAAGTATGTGCTCAACAATTTCTCCAAACAAATTTGATGCCGGTTTAAACTCCAAATGTTTTTTTAGAGATGTTTATTCTTATGTTTTGCTGTGACTTGGAACAATGTCTCAATTCTGAACTAATTTATTGCAAGCACAAGTTTATGAGACAATTGAATTGTGTAGCCTCATTTTGCCTCCTAAATTACAAAGGATGCCCTTGGTATTACTTGTTTGTTCTCCTCTGGTAGCTGTTCAACTGATTTAGTTTCAAAGTATATGCTCTTCTATTTTGTTCAGGATCTACAACATTTTCCCAATGTTCAAGTGAGATTAACGATTTCGAGAGGAGATCCTGACGGTGGGAATTAACCTAGTCTTAACATTAGACTAGAAAAAACAAACTTCCACAAGAAATCGTCAAGAGCTTTTACCCCTCGATTCCCAAAGGTAGATGTGATTCTCTTTTGGTAGTTTCTTATTGGTAGCACAATTAAGCTTACCATGATTTCTTTTATAGATTAAAGAGGAAGCATGGTGGTTGGTTCTTGGTAACACCTCCACCTCTGAATTATATGCTATGACGAGAGTTTCTTTCTCCGACCGTTTGGTTACCCACATGGAGTTACCATCAACTCCAGGTCAGTAGATATTTTGTTGCGAAAACGATGTTGTATTTGTACCTCCTAGAATTTTTGTTACATATATGGTATTATTATGGTTTGTATGTTGTGGATGGATATTTTGCTTGTTGGTTTATGCTTTCCTGTTTTGTCTTTACCCTTTAAAGTGGGAGAAGATTGAGATTATGACAGTTCTGCTAGCATGATAGATGCTGATCTTTTGAATTGAACATTCCCTGGAAATTGAACTCGATTGAACCCTCTTCCACTGTCATTCAGTCATTCACGACTAACTAAAGGGCTAATAAAAATTTGGCCTGCTCTCTTCTCTGTTTCTAATCTTTTGTACAAATGGGGATCCAAGTCTACCCCTCTACTCGAAGAAACTACCAAAAGTTTTAAAAAAAGAAATTTGACTCTTCAAATACTTTTGTTTGCAGCTTATAAGAGTGGTTATTTCCCTGAGAAATAAGTTTGCTAATGGGAAAGGTGGCAGGATTAATAGAGGTAATCAGAGGGGAGATTAAGGCTAGGTTTGGTGGCCATATGGTATAATGTTGATATTAATGAAGGACCCTAACTCCAGTGCACTTTTGAATAACTCTTGCAACTAAATTCTTAAAATGTCCAATTGATCTCCTCTCTTCCTTTATTGCTGTAAAACTTCTTATGAAAATATCAATAAAGTAAGAATGCGTCCCACATTCGTTGTGAAAGGTTTGAGAGTTTCCCTTACAAGTCTCCTCCATAGTGCGTTACTTTCTTGGAACTAGTGTATTGCTCTTACAAAGTTCAAAAAAGGCCTTAATATACACCTTAAAAATAACTTGTTGGTCATGATACCTAATTATTTAATATGCGCTATTTTGAAATTGTGGCTTGTTTCCAACTGATTTAATTATATTAAGGAGAACAAATGGCAAGTCATGTTAGAGTTTCTATCTTTGTTTCTATCGTGAAGGGCTCAATATCATTCCATTGTGATTAAAATATACTCTGCTGCCTCTCAACTTACTTAATTGTTTTATTTTCCCTTGATCTGGAAACTGTTTTATTTTACAGGGGATGAAACTGATTCTAGTTTCAGTTTGTTATCTTGGGTATGAACAAGAATACGCGGTCGAAGAACTTGTTGAATCTCAGCAACGTGAAGCCGAAAATTGGTTCAAGAGTACGAGTGTTCTTGGAATTTTCCTTCTTGGCATGTTGCAATCCATGCATGCCCTAATGAACCCTAGAGGCCACTGTAATGTTGATGGGCTACTAACAGTTTATCTTTTATTTATCTTATTCTTTCTCTCCTCTCCTTTGCCCTTAGTTTTGCTATGAAGGACTTTTGGCAATTATTATGGTACTGTTCTCGTTATTGTAAGTCTGTGCATAAATAGTTGTTATGGAGTTATTGATTCACGATTTATTTTGTTTGTAAAACAATTTCAATATTCGTTACATAATAGGTTTGTCAATAATGGATTTGACAATGATACAATTAAAAGCTATTTCGTTACCAAAGCAGTATACAATAAAGGATTTAGCAACAACTTTTTCTAATTTTAGCAACAAGTTTTTGTTGGTAATGACATTAAAATATAATTTTTGGGCAACAAAAAGTTAACCTAATTACAACGCGGAGGATATTGTTGCTATAAACAAAAGAAAAAGGCAATATTAGTATCGTTGTAAATCATAACAGCTTTCGTTGCTATCGAAAAACAATTAGCATCGAACAATATCATTGCTAAGTGATCATAATTATCCATAACAAAACCAACAACAACGAATAATTTTGTTGCAAATTAATATATGATTGGTTTATTTTGTATATTTAGCAACAAATATCGTTACCAAAAAGTATACTATTAGCAACGAAAATCAGTTAAGGCAACAATTTTTATACTGTTTAGTAACGACAAACATCGTTGGCAAATGTATATCAAACGCAACGAATTTCATCTTCGTTGGCAAAAAAAAAGTTTCTTTTCGTTGCTAATTAGGCGGATTTTGCAACGAAAGTTGTTTTTCAGTAACAATTTTTTAATAATTTTGCTACAAAACATTTCGTTGCTAAATGATCTATACTTTTACACGAAAACAAACTTTCGTTGCGAAATATTTCACTTTCTGCAACGAACAAAATAATTTCGTTGCTAGACAATTAGCAACGCTCATTGCGCAACGGATGGTCCAACGACTGAAAAATCGTTGCAAATGGGCTTTGGCAACGAAATTTCGCACCTTTAGCAACGAAAATCGTTTGTTACAGAATCGCCATTTTTTTGTAGTGGGTACAAAGTGTAATAAGTCGAGCCCCTAACGTGCAATTAGTGAAACTTGGTTTTCCTATAAATAGCAAGCTTAGTTCTTCATTATTTCCTACTATTTCAAGAGCAGTTCAAGAGCTAAACCACTCTAAATTTATATTATGAGAGATATTGTGGGATAAAAATTTCGTTTGAAGCATCGAAACGCTACACGATTGGAAGTAAAGCTAGCAACTACAAGAGGTATGCTCTAGTGGTTATAATTTTTATTTTTATGTATGTATTAGTAAAAATATACTTTTACAAGCAGTTATAATGTCCAAATTATTTTATGTATCTAGTACAAAAGTCCTATTTACATGCAGTTATAATGTCCGATTTATTTCTCTTATAAAGTTGAAAATATACTTTTATAAGCAGTTACTATGTTCGATTTTCTTCAAGTATTTAGTAAGAATATTCATTTTATAAGCAGTTATAATGTTGAAATTATCTCAAATATAATAGCCGAATATTCATTTTATAAGCAGTTATAATGCCCAATTTATTTCAAACATAGTAAACGAATATTCATTTTGCAAGCACTTATAATGCTCAATTTATTTTAAATACAGTTGAAAAATATTCATTCTATAAGCAATTATAATGCTGAAATTATTTCATGTATAGTAGAAGAAGTATTAATTATAAGCGATTATAATAACCGAAATAAAAACTTAAAATATTTATTTGTTAAACGTTTAACTAGTTATGTACGCTGATAATCGTATAGGATTTATGACGAACGTTTAGACATTATATCAACTGTAAAAGATATACGAGGCAAGTCTCCAAACCTTGTTATCTTTACACAAGTCTTTTATATCTTGCTATCAATTATTGTGAAGTTATTGCTTCTTGATTCAGCATCTCTTGTTTAATTTGATATTGAACAAAGTTTCTACGTTATGCATGTGACAACCCGAATTTTCAGGAATTATTAAATAAGAATTTAGCGAATAAAATTCTTATTATGAGATTTGTCGGGTTCGAATATATATATTTTTATGTGTTATATGCTGTGAAATATGTGATTTTGTGTGAATATAGAAGAGGAATATATATATTCTTATATTGAAAAAAATGAGGTTTAATGGTAAATTAAACCATTGATGATAGTAAATGAAATTGTTACAAAAGGATAATAACTGAATGTTATTAAATTAAAATTATATTATGAAATAATATATTTTATTTATTATGCCTTGTTAGTAATGAAATTGTTATGGATTGTATTTCATAATAATGTGAATAATTCACTTAATTAAAATAGTGAATTAATATTTGTTTTGATAAAACGAGAAAATAATATGTTACATGCTAATGTATTACGATTGTGAATGTCGTAAATGGATAAAATATTTATTGAGAAGAATAAATATTTTAATTGGAATGATTATTTAATAAAATAAATATTTGATGAGAATATTGTGTGATAATTTATTTGTATAAGAATATTAAGTAAGGTGAAGATAAATATTTTTATATTTTTGATGCGTGTTTTATTATGCATAGATGTTGGTAATTTATTAAATGAGAGGATGAATAATTTTACTCAATAAAATTATTTATTAAGTGAAGGATGATTTTATTAAACAAAATTATTTTATTAAATAAAATTATATTTAAGTGTGACATGGTTTATCATATTAAAAAAATATATTAAAATAAAGAAAAGAGGTTTAATTGGGTTCTAGCCAAACATGGCCTAGAGACCCTTTGTTTTTGTAACTGACTAAAGGAGAGGTTTTATTTTTTTTACGTTATTCTCCTAAGTCTAGAGAAGAGAGAACACAGAGAAGGGAGGAAGAGAGAAAGTGAGAGAAAAAGGATTCTCTGTGAAATTGAGAAGGCACTTGAGAAATCAAGAGAAGGAAGAAGATTTAGCAAGCAATTCTTGTCATCATCTAGATAACCTAAGCAAGAATCAAAGGTAATAATCTAGCTTTGAGGTATTAATTTCATATTCATTGAGTTTCTTTAAAATGGATTTTTGGTTGAAGGATTTGATGAAGTATTGGTAATATATGTTTATAAGCATGCTTAATCCGTTATTTGGTGTTTATATATAATTTTGGAGTTATCAAATTCATGAAAACATGAATTAGAAGAAGAAAATTGAGTTTTGTAGTAATATGTATATTTTAGTCTATTTTGAGACTAAAATTAATAGTTAATTCATGTATAAAGTCTGTAATTGATAATGGATGGTGTTAGTATTCTGAGAAACGAAAACGTTGAAAGTTAAATTAATCAAATTGGTGGAGAAACGAATTCGTGAGAGTTTGATTCGTTAAATTTGTTCAAATATGAAAAACTAGCATGAACTTTGATTTTGGGTCTTTAAAATTTGTTATTTAAGCAATTTATGTTGTTAGAATCACTGTACACATGTTAGGTTTTAGTTTTACATTATGTATGAAGTCTGGGTATGCGTAAATTGCCTATTGGATGAAGGAATTGGGAATTCTGCAGTTCGCGAACTGCAGAATCTGGAAATCAGATGTCTCGCCCCGGCGAGGTTTTTGTTAGGGAATTTCTCGCCCCGGCGAGAGTTTCATGTTATAATTTTCTCGCCCCGGCGAGAATTGCAGAAATGGAAAATTTTTCCTATTTTTAATTCTTTTCTTTTTGGTTATCATATGTTACCCTAAACAAGAATTACTTATAACCATTACACATCTAATATAGAACAAAGTTTAAAACTTAGCCAGTGGTTAAGTGTCGATTAAAGCGAGACGCAATAAAATGAAGGTTTACAAGGAGCCCTAATGGAACTTAATTCCTAACTTAGGAATTGTAAAGAGAATAAAGTGAAGGATTTTGAAATGTTAAGTAGAATTAATTCTAAGTGTTGATATGTGGCTAACAAATCATGTACATGATTATATATATCATGTAGGATACATGAAGTGCAGATAAACATAAGCTGGTTACGGTAAATGATAATCTACGAACCAGGCAAGTCTTTCAGTTCCTAGTTGTTTTGTGAACTCGATGATTAATTACTTTAAATTTTATACTGTAAGAGCGTGACATGTTACATGTACTGTGAGTATGAATTGTTAAAGTCAACATATGACTTCCTTGATTGAGTAAAGAATGTTGATTGAATTATGGAATTCAATCTCTATTTGATATGTGACGTACAATATGTAAGTTATATTTATTCAGATGTTTACATTATGTTAGATAAGCATGATAATTATGTGCTACGTGATGCATGCAAATTGTTAGATTTTGCTGAGCTGTCGAGCTCATTCTTGCATATAACCATTTTTGCAGGTTAAGGATTCAAGGTAAAGTTATGTGCTACCCAAATGACGTGAATCAGACATAATGCATGAGGAACAAATGTTTATCTTAAAATTTATATTTTTGAACCATGATTAAGGTTTTGAGTAATGTATTTGATGATATATAAATTGTATTTATGTTGAGTTGTAAAGTTTATATTGAGGTGTAAATTTTTATAGTAAGTTCAACAAGGTGAATCATGAAATTAACATGATTCTAAGATATTCAGATGTAAAGGTTGAAAATTTTGGAATCGAGAATGATTTGTAATAGAATTTTTTTTTATTATTCCGTATTTTTTTTATTAAGTTAACATTGAATAATGTTGTAAAGTTAGAATGTAGACGTATTGTTAACGACCGAAGTCGAAAGTTGGATTGTTTAGAATTTGGGGTCGTTACAATGCAAGTTCTTTTAAACTTCTTTCTCTTTCGTTATGGATTCAAATTACAAACAAATGTGTCATTAATTATTGTGAAGTTATTGCTTATTGATTCAGTATAACTTAAGAAATGAACTGTTATTCATATGAAATTGTTGTTGCTTAGTGAAAGCATGAATTGTTGTGTCGAACCAAATTGTTTTGGTAAGACTTCCAAAACTGAGATGAATTACCCTTTTGAGGGTCATTACCCCTTTGAGGGTCATATATATGTCTAGTAAATCTCGACATAACGTGCAGTGGGCATGAGTAGGATGATATGCATACACCTAGAATATTGAAGAAGGCTGATCCCCTTCAAAATATCCAAACCAAACATATTTCTAAGTCTTTATGACTGACAGAAATAGTTGATACGAATCAATAGAGGATATCAACCCTCAGTTTTCTGGTTGATACGAATCAATAGAGGATATCAACCCTCAGTTAGGCAAAATCGTGAATTCTTTTCCTTCAACTCAAAACTCATTGTGTTTATATTTCTAAACTTGTTGAGCTATTTTATGCTCATTCTTGCAAATAATTTCTATTTGCAACTAAGGAAGTATTACCAAAGGAGTTTGACGGTAAAAGAGAAAGTTAAAGAAAAGTAGTTAGGTTAAGAAAGATATAATTATTGTTGTCTTCTTTTGATGTAATAGGAATGCGAATGTATTGTGTACTTTATATTTAAGTTTATAGATGTTGAAGTCATTTAACTATGTTAGATTAACATTATTAGCAATGTCTAAAAAGTTCTAACGAGGAAAGGGGTTAGGTCGTCTAATTGTGCGTCGTTTTAACAGAAAGCCCCCTCTTTCCTGGGAACTACCTGATTGCTAATACTGCAAGTCTCGGATAGATAAATGGATAGTTTTTCAAGTCGTTTATGACTTATTTGTAACAATGAACAAATGATATTGAGAGTTATGATAGCATCAAAGTGCCTGTTTGATCATGAAACCCAAAAATTCTGGGTTACCCATAATTGCTCAAGAACAGGCCACTAGCAAGGTTTGACCGGATCAAATCTTCCATGTGTGGTATAGTTGATGTTATTTTGATATATGGCGTTGTACTCTGCCATGTATACTATAGCTAGCAACAAAGATTAAACTCAAACAATTAACCAATTGAAAGTTACATTAAATCAAAGTAGCCTGCTTGACCATGACCGGTTGTTCTTCATCGTATGAAAAACACCTATAGCGACAGACTGTCCGTCGCTATAGGGCCCCTTTAGTGACAGTCTCCTTCCAGCCTTAAGAAAACTCAAGAACACATTTAGCGACAGTTTTGACCGTCGCGATAGCCTTTTTGCGACGGTATTGAATAAAAATAATAAATAAAAATAGAAATAAATGTTAAATAAGTATTAATAATTAATAATTAAATGTTAAAATTCATTTTAAATTATATTTATTAACTTTTAATATTTTGACATAAATTTCATTAATAATTTAATTTAACTAAATATTAATGCTAATAAATTATTTAATAATTATATTAAATAAATAATTTAAAAATGATATTAAGGTATTAAAATTATTTTAAATGATAAATAAATCATTTAAATAATATATTAACTTTCTAAAAATATTATAAATGATAAATAAATCATTTTAAATAATGCACTAACTTTCTAAAATTATTTGAATAATATATTAAATTTCTAAAAATATTATAAATGATAATTAAATCATTTAAATAATATTCTAAATTTCTAAAATTATTCTAAATGATAAATAAATCATTTAAATAATATACTAAAATTTTAAAAATATTATAAATGATAATTAAATCATTTAAAAAATACTTCTAAGCTTGTAAAAATTATTTAAAAATACTACCAAGCTTGTGAAAATTATTTAAAAATAATATGAAGCTTTTAAAAATATTATAAATGATAATTAAATTATCTAAGTTAATATTTAAGCTATTAAAATACAGTTTTATTGATAAACTTACGTGTTTAAGTGTCTATTAACGCTATCGAAAGGCCGAATCAATGCCAAACCTTAACGATACTTGACTAGTTTAATTCGATACGTGTTATTATAAATTCTAACACTTATTATTGATATAAATAGACTACATGACGTAGATAGACAACGTAAACTAAACGTACTACGCACATGCAAGTCTCTAAACGTTGTTACCTTTATGCAAGTATTATACATCTTGCTATCAATTGTTGTGAAGTTATTGCTTCTTGATTCAGCATAACTTAAGAAATGAATTATTATTCATATATTATTTATTCGAGCATGAATTGTTTTGTCAAGCCAAATTGTTTGGTACGACATCTTATAACTGAGTATACGAACAGCCTATATGGGTTGTTATTGTCGATAATATATTGACATCTAGTTATATATTATAGAATATTTATAGTTGAATAATTTCACGTGAGCAGCAAATCTGCTACAGAGAATGTAGAGAATTTGGGGACGTCAGAAGTTGGTATCAGAGCTGTAGATTATAGCTCTAAGGTAGTTAGGAAATGCCTTAGGATATAGTCTTTGAGTTCGTAAAATACTTAATTATACATGAAATAATCTTAAAAGCTTTATATTTATGTGTAAACTTGTTTCACTATAATACAAAATAAGTAAAATTCTTTTATAGGATGGTAGACACAGATTGGAATGACCTTCCATTATTAGATCTACCTATGGAGGAGTCTGAGACAGATAGTTACCCAGAGGAAGAGCCGATAGACATATATCTAACACTAGGATCACCAGAGGAGGATCGTGAGGAGGAAGAACTCTTACATGACCAAGAGCTATTAGATGCAGAAGAAGCTGAAGATCCTATAGATGGACAGTTGGTAGATCCTGATGAGGAGGTTGGGGCTAGACAGATGATGAGTGTTGATAGATATGAGGAAATAGTCACGGGATTGGTACAACAATCGACTGAGGACATAGAGGCTGTTAACTTTCGGGCATTCATAGCCGAGGGTTTGCTAGAGTCAGAAAGGGGTTATACTCGCCGATTGAGGACATTACTACATAGTACTCAAAAGGAGAAGCATGATGTGCAAGTGCAGTTAGATCGTGTTGTTCAAAGGTGTCGTAACTCATTCGACGACTTAGAGCGCCGAGTGATTAGATATCCAATAGAAGAGAAGAAGGTGGACTATATGATAGATCGATCAATGGTATGCCACATAGTCCAAGATGCCTATGATGAGGCACGTGGTCGTTAAGTATAGTATATTACTTAGGTTTGCTTTCAGCAGTATGTATTATAAAAATTTTGGTTGTAAATAGGGAATCCTTTGTACTAACTAGTGGTAGTATAAACCATTAGTCGGATATGTAAACTTTCAGTATGTAATATACAAGTTATATTTGTACAAATCAAATTATTAACTTTGTGTAGAGTATATACTTGTATTTATACTTGTCTTTCCTTTATTTATAGAATCATGGCAATAAGAAGGAAAAATTAGACAGAAATAGAGAATGAGGATAAAGAAACAAACCCTACCTAATAATTAGTGGATATACTCTTAGGAGCCTTACAAGGTCGTCAACCAAACCAACCTAATGCCTTTACCCCTCAGGGCACCGTATTTAAAGACTTTAAACTTGTAGGTCCGCCTGAGTTTAAAGGGACCGTAGAACCCGTTGAGGGTCAAACTTGGATTACTGAAATAGAAAAGTTCTTTGTAGTAACTAATGTCAGCGAAGACCAAAAGACGGTCTTTGCCACTTTTTTCTCAAAAGTGAGGCGAATCATTGGTTGGAAACTACTAAGGTTCGTGCAGGTGTAGGGATGGTTCCTTGGGATAGGTTCAAGGAACTATTCTTTGAGAATTACTTTCCCCAATCGATATAGGATCGTATGGAGGTACGATTCATAGAGTTAAAACAAGGGGAGATTACTGTATCCCAGTATATAGCCAAGTTTAATGAACTAGCTAGGTTTGCCCCGCATCAAGTAGATTCGAAGGCAAGGAAGACCAGGAGGTATGAGGAGGGTTTAAAACCTCAAATTCGTAGTAAGTTGTTGGTGTTCCAAGTAAAAACCTTCCCATAAATTCTCGAGAAAGCTATCATAGCTAAAAACGAGAGTGAAGCTCTGTTAAAATTTCAGAATGAGAGAAAGAGTCAAACTAAAGGGGGAAGGTTCAAAGGGGAAGCAAGTATTGGAGGGTTTAATAATAATAACAAGAGAAAGTGGGATACCACTTTTAACAATAATTTTGGGGGAAGGGGAAAAACAATAATAACAACAGCAACAACAACAACAACAATAACAACCGAAACAACAACAATAAGAATGGCCTTTATGTTATCTGTGGGAAGAATCATAGAAGAGTGTGTCTTAAGAAGAAGGTGACTTGTTACAAGTGTGGTCAGGAGGGACATTATGCCTCTGAGTGTCCTAAACCCAATAGGAGTAGGTGTTTCAACTGTGGGTCAATGGATCACACAGTTAGAAATTGCCAAAGAACCCGGAATCAAAATGGAGGGGGAAACCAAATAACCAACAATAGCTTTAAACCAACAGTAGCAGGAGCTAGAGGTCAGAGTCGTCCAACCGCCAGAACATTTAATATGACGATGAGGGATGTTGTTGCTTCACAGGACGTGGTGACAGGTATCATCCCTATCAACACTTTAAATGCATATGTGTTATTCGACTCTGGTGCTACTTGTTCATTCATGGCTAATAGCTTTGCTAAAAACTTGAATATGCCATGTGAAGATTTAGACATACCTTTCAATGTAGAAATTGCAAATAGAGAGATAATTCCCGTATATATAGAAATTGTAACATAGAGATTAAGGGACACAAGTTTCTTGTGAACCTTATTCCTATACAGCTGGGGGAATTAGATATAAGTTTAGGCATGGATTGGTTGGTTAATCATAATGCAGTGATTGATTGCCATCGAAAGTGTGTAAACCTGTTGACTACGTCGAAGTCAAAGGTAGTGTTCAACGGTGGTTGTTCACCTAAACGATCTCGATGTCTGACAGTAATGCAAGCAGAGAGATTACTTAGGAAAGGTTGTACAGGTTATTTGGCATATATAATAGATACTCGAAAAGAAGGAATAAAGCTGGATCAAATACCTGTAGTTAGGAAATTTCAAGATGTGTTTCCCGATGACTTACCAGGTCTCCCTTCGAATAGGGAGATTGAGTTTGTTATCGATCTTGCACCTGGTACGGCGCCAGTTTTGAAGGCACCGTACAGGATGGCACCAGTTGAGTTGAAGGAGTTACTCTTGCAGTTACAGGAACTTTTAGACAAGAAGTACATACAACCTAGTGTTTCATCTTGGGGAGCACCAGTGTTGTTTGTAAAGAAGAATGATGGAACTTTAAGGTTATGTGTCGATTATCGAGAGTTAAATAAGTTAACCATAAAGAACAAATATCCTTTACCAAGAATTGATGATCTGTTTGACCAGTTGAAAGGGGCCGAACACTTTTCGAAGATCGACCTACGATCAGGTTATCATCAATTAAATGTAAGAAAAGAAGATGTGCCGAAGATAACGTTTAGGACACGCTATGGACATTATGAGTTTCTTGTGATGTCCTTTGAATTGACAAATGCACCGACAACATTCATAGACTTGATGAACCGATTAGCCAAGCTTTACATCAATGAAGTTATTTCTAGACATGGAGTCCCTGTTTCTACAGTATCAAACCGAGATCCACGGTTTACTTCAAACTTTTGGAAAAGTCTCCAGAAACACTTAGGAACCCAGTTGAGATTAAGCACAACTTATCACCCACAAACAGACAGTCAGAGCGAGAGGACAATTCAAACATTGGAAGACATGTTGCGAGCTTGCATCATGGACTTCAAGGGAAGTTGGGAAGATTAGTTACCTTTAGTAGAGTTTGCCTACAACAATAGTTACCATGCCAACATAGGAATGCCACCATTTGAAGCTCTGTACGGAAGGAAGTGTAGGACGCCATTATGTTGGGACGAAGTCGGAGAACGATAACTGCTAGGGCCAGAAATAGTTCAACAAACCGCCGAGGTAGTTCGAATTATACGAGAGAGATTGCAAGCGTCTCAAGATCGACAGAAGAAGTATGCGGATCAACACAGGAAACGACAAGATTTCGATGTCGGTGGCCATGTATTTTTGAAAGTATCTCCGTGGAAAGGCAAAATACATTTCGGCAAGAAAGGAAAATTGAGTCCGAGATTCATTGGACCATTCCAGATATTGAGAAGGATAGGTGTGGTAGCCTATGAGGTAGCCCTACCTCCTAGTTAGAACATATCCATAACGTGTTTCATGTGTCCGTGTCGAGAAAGATTTGTCATATGAAGAAGTTCCTATTGAAATTATATATAGGAAAGAACAAATTCTACGGAATAAAGTGATACCTTCAGTCAAGGTAATTTGGAGAAATCAAAACATAGAGGAAGCTACGTGGGAGCTCGAGAGTAAAATGCGAGACAACTACCCACATTTATTTTTGTAATTTGCACTGTAATTTCGAGGACGAAATTCTTATTAGAGGGAGTGAATGTGATATTCCAGACCTTGATAAGATTCGTATATGTAAATTATGTGTTTATTAAATGAAATTTCTTATTCCGACTTTGTGTTATGTGATTGTATATTTTAATAAAGGATTAGGTCAAATAAAAAAGTTTTCGAAGCTGCTTAGTCGTGCTTTCACTAACAAAATAATTTGTCACGTTTTTCACGATTTCACCGAGAAGCATCTCGGCAAATTATTTTCAGTAAGCAGCCATGTCGTGCTTGGGAATGACAAAGTGATTTGTCGTGCTTCAAAGTTAATATATTAATTGATAAAAACTTAAATATGTTAATTAGGGTTAAAAATGATAAGTTGAATTATAAACCTTAATTGACAATTGTTAAATGAATTTGTGAATTGAAACCCTAATTGGTGCACAAGAACCCTAATTGATATAATTAGATCCTAAGTAATGAAACATAATATAAATTATGAATCATTAAACTTAAAATTAACTCTTAATTGAAGGATTAAAACCCTAAATCATAAATTAGAAAACCCTAACCCTAATTAGGAAACCCTAAACCTAATTAGGAAATTCCTAAACCTTAATTATGAAACTTAAGCTTAATTAAGGTATTACTAACCTAATTAAGTTATCCTCAACATGAATTACAAAACCCTAATCAAGATTAGTGTGAATTAAACCTAGATTAGCAAACTAACCAATTTGAAATCTTGTAGGAGTGTGCTAGCTTGTGCCCAACACACTCCAGCACAAGCATGAGGCCAAGATCATATTTGAAGTAGTACAAGTTCAATGGCTAGATATTTGTGGAGGCAAAAATATGTGAAAAGTCTTAAAAACCCTAATTTAAAAAAGCCTATAAGTACTCAGCCCTCCCACTGATGGAACCACGAAATTTTATAACCTAAACACTTATATTACAAGTCATAATAAGCCTCAGCAGTAGCAAGATTAGAATCAAGGAGAAGAGATCCAAAAGTAGCCCAAAAAGGTGTAAAACCTTAATTTTATGCTAATTTAAAGCTTTGTTAGATGTTATATTTTAGTGTTTAGGAATGCTTAATAATATGTTATTAAGTGATCTGGGTTGTTAAATCATGTTTATATAACACCTAGATATGAGAATTAATAATACTGTGAATGTCAGATGGATAGGGAATATCGATATAAAAGAGATATCCATAAGATATGAATTTATACATCCAATCCAAACACAGTTAATATTTTGACGAGAACTATTATCTGTTATGGGATACTGTGAACCTTGGATAGATAGAAGTTATATATTTTGGAATATTTATAGTTGAATAGTTTCATGTGAGAACCAAATCTGCTACAGGGAATGTAGAGAATTCGGGGGCGTCACACCCCATGTTCATTGGACCCTTTGAAGTGTTACGGAGAATTAGTGAAGTCAC
This sequence comes from Aralia elata, assembly GCA_034770075.1. Lineage (NCBI taxonomy): Eukaryota > Viridiplantae > Streptophyta > Magnoliopsida > Apiales > Araliaceae > Aralia > Aralia elata. The sequence continues at coordinate 30,113,361 of CM068387.1, forward strand.
ATATGAGGTAGCCTTACCTCCAGCGTTAGAACATATCCACAATATTTTTCATGTTTCAGTGTTACCACCATACAAACCCGACTACAAGCGTGTTATAGAATATGAACCCCTGCAATTTGAAAAAGATTTATCTTACGAGGAAGTGCCTGTTTAGATAGTTGACCGGAAAGAGCAAGTACTCAAAAATAAAGTTATACCTTCTGTTAAGGTGATCTGGAGAAACCACAACGCTGAAGAAGCTACGTGGGAACTCGAAGATCAGATGATGAAAAATTATCCTCAGTTATTTGCTTAGTCTATGTGTAGCGATTCTGGAGACAAAATCTTTGTAAGGAGGGGAGAATGTAACATGACGAATTAATTGAGTCGTGATTCTGGGGACATAATCCCTTTAAGGGGGGAAAGATGTAACGAACGAGATTTTTATATTTGATCTTTAAATATTTATTGAATTAAATAAATATTTATGTCGATTTATCTATTGAGTAAAATATATATTTGATGAAATTGTTGTATATTAATTTAATTAAATGTGTTATATTGATTGTATTAATGTGAAATAATTTTATAATGCAAAGCGTGCATTTAATTGGGATAATTAAATTAAATGAGTTGTTTATTAATTGTGATGTTGTTCTAATTAATTTAATAATTAATTAGAGGTTTATTGATTTGTCATAATTAAATAAATTAGAATTTTGATTATGTGATTATTTGATTTAATGAGTAGTAGTGGCTTTTATTAAATTGTAATTGAATAATAGGGTTTGATTAATTAAAGTGTGACAATAAAGTATATAATAAACTTTATAATAAGTTAATTAAAATAAACCAAAAATGAGCCTTTTAAAGGCCAACCAAACATGGCCTAGAGAACATGGGGTCAGTTAAGGCCATAATGCGCTTAACTGATACCCACACATATCAGTTACCATGTACGTACTTCATCAGTCAGTTCTTTCATAAGGCTAAAACACAGAGATAGAAAAGAGAGAGAGTTTTGAGAAAATTTGAGAATTGGAAGAAGAATTCCCATCATCTAGCAATCTAAATCACTAATCAAAGGTAAATTCTTGAATTCAAGCTTTAAATTATGTTTTTAAGTTTCTTCATGAACGTACATTTTAAGTTCTCTGTTAATTGAATTTCATGAGTAAATTGTTGAAAAGTTATTTGTATTCATTAATATGCATGTATGAATCATTATATGATGTTTATAAACTGTTTTAGAGTAATTAATCCATGAAATTATGTTTTAATTGGAGTTTTGAAGTTAAAGAGAACTAGTATTTGAATATGACTTATATGTATAAAAATTAATGCTTAATTTGAAGGTAAATTGATGATTGATTGTGTTTATATATTAAGAAACGAAAAGAATGCAAGTTTAATGGACTGATTTGGTGTAGTAACAAATCTGTAGCGAGTGATTTCATTAAATTTGAAGAAACTTTGATAAACTGGAAAAAACCTCAATTTTTAGTTCTTAGATTCATGGTTTATATGATTTAAGTTGTTAGAATCATGCTAGAAGGGTTGGGTAATGATTATATATGAATTATAGTAGTTGGGTATGTTTAATTTGTTGTATTAACAAAGAAATTGGAGTTTTTTTTGGCCTGCTGTGTGTTCTTCGCGAACTTGGGCAACTGAAACTGCAGCGCGGCGCCGCGGCGCCGGTATAAATAGTAAACCGGGAGCCGCATCACCGACCTGGGTTATCGGGTCCGGGTCAGCCCAGCGCCGCAGCACCGGCTCAAGGCTTAAGCCTGTCGCTGCAGCACCGGTCTGGGTCAACTAGATCGGACCGGGTCAAACGGGTCGGGTCGGATCAAAAACCCAAAAAATGAATTTTTTTCATATTTTAAAATAAAATAATTTCACATATATAAAGCAATATGATAAGTATGTAAAAGAATAACAATAGTTTAAGAGCGTAAGTTCGAATTATGTTTTCTGAAATGGTCAATCGTTTAATAAAGGTAGTGATTAGTTGAACTATGAGTATTAATTATTCAATTTGACTTGAATGTATAGGTTACTTAAAGAGAAAATAGATAATATTAGTTGTAGCAGACGCACGAGGCAAGTTCTTAAACCCTACTTCTCTTTTAAGCAAGTTCTCTATCTTTAATCTTTTTATTGCATTAAATGCAAGTTTCTAAACCTTATTTTTACATTGAGCAAGTTCATAAATCATATACTTATGTTGATCAAATTTCTTATTCTTGATTATCTAATTATATAACTCTGATTGAGATGTTCTAATTCTTTTAAAATAATACTTCGGTTATACAATGTTTGTTCAATTGTATACCTTAAAATTCATTATTCATCAGTTATATTATTGAACCTTGATTAACTAGCGAACCCTTATTGATTCGACTAGCCCATAGTTGATGAGCGTTCTAAATTCCAGAACTGTTATCGAAGTTAATCTAAACCAAACTTCCTTTGGTGCGGACACTGATGTCAAACTGAGATGAATAACCCTTTATAGGGGATTATATTTACGTGTTAGCGTTAAGATGTTGTGCACATATATGGTACGAAGGGTTGATCCCCCTAAGTACAAGAAGCACTACTAGAAATTCGATCTATAGCGACGCAATATAGCGACGGTCGGGGATGGACCGTCGCTATAGGATATCTATAGCGACGGTCTAGTGTTGGCCGTCGCTATAGTCCTTTGAAGACAGCCTATAGCGAGGATCCTATAGTGGCCGTCGGTATAGAGGTTTTTTTAGGGCTCGCGCGCAAAATCCCCTCCCCGGTTTCCCCCAAATCACTACTAACATTATTTCCCCCAAAATTATTTTATCCTAATTCCCTCCCTGGTTTCCCCCAAATCAGTCGCCCTTTCTCTCAATTCCCTTCGACTCAGCCCTCTATTAGTCATTTTTTCTCTATCCTTTCTCACCCTTCCTCTCTCATTTCTCACAAGAACACAGTCGAACGTCCCTTCCAGTCGAATTGGCCCGTCGGTCGTTCTTTCTCATCTGGTAGTGTGTGCGTCGTCGACAAGTGAATCGTACGATTGGAGGTGATTCCCTATTTCCCTTTATTTTTGTCGCTCATTAGGCAACAGGTTAAACCTTGTTTTATGATGCCTTGTTTTATGTTTACCAACTCCGATTGATTGACCCATCAATACATATGTACAGTTTTGTTCTACCCTTTTTTGTTTTGGTTTTTATGAATATAGTTTTTCTATTTTCCTTTTTAAATGCTCTACCATCTATAACATTGTTATGTATGTATCTGATAAGTTGAAGAAATTACTTTGTCTTCGATATAGCCTCCAGGTTTCTTAGTGAGAGAGTTGTATTTACATTCATAATACGTGATAAGTATTTCCTATGGAGCTTATGTAGTTTTCACTCCTTGTTATGTGACCTTGGTATTACTTCATCTGACTGTATTAGACATCAAGAAATGTAGTACATGTAAGTTGTTGCTCTGGTTTCTAATTATTCGTGCAGGTTTTCACATGCGGAGATAATTCATCCTTCTGTTGTGGGCACCGAGATACAAGTTGTCCCATATTCAGGCCTAGGCTGGTTGAAACATTAAAGGGAGTTCCTTGTAAGCAGGTAGTGTACATCTTTTTGTGGTAATCTGTTGTAATGTATATGGAAGTATATTTTACTCTGCTCTACTTTAGAATGCCTTTTATCTCAAACTAGTTGAGCTAGGCTGAAAATGAATTCCATATGTGAGAGCAGAAACAGAAAAGAAAGGAGAAAAAAAACCCAGAAAAATAGCCTCCATAATATATTTTCCTCTTTCTTTTATCCTTTCCATCATGTCTACTTAGGAAATAGCCTAGACAGTAGATTCTAATTGCACCACCAAGTTTCCTTAGTTGGAGGTTCATACCCTTTACTTTTTCCAGTATCTCCTTAGCTACTGTCATCATGCAGTTAGACATCTCATTTTAATGGTGAGTCTGGTTTACATGGCTGGAATAAAAATAAAATTGGATTTGGAATGGAATGGAATGAATGGAGAATGAATTCTTGAGCAATATTAGTTAGTTTGATTAAACCATACGATGTCTTTTATTTTATTTTAATTTACTCTCCTTATTTAGTAGGAGATCAAATCAACCTACCTTCAACCCGTGATTAGAGGCTCTTCTTGTGATGTTGTTGCTAACCATAAATTGAATTGAATATCTTTGATAAAAAGAGTTTACGTAGATTTTTGAAGTTTATAGTTATGTTCGGTAAGAAATTTTATGAACCCTTTGGCCTTTGTTATCAATTTAGATTGGTACATGGAAAGATCAATTCTTGAAGCTTTGAAATATGTACAAAACTCTGAAAGCCGATTTAGTTGGTTAATAAATTCATTTTGTCTTAAAATTCATGTGCCATAATTATATAGTTTTTGGTCTTTTTATACCATAAGAATCTTACTTCTCCCCATCCAATGCATCTGCTCAATGTACACTAGTAGGTACTATGATTTGGTATGGTCATTGAATATAGATTTTTTTTCTAAAACAAACTTAATTCCTCCTCTTCTTAGTATATTTAATTTGATTATTATATTATTTTTAAACAGTTATGATTTGTCTTCAACTATAGTCAATTACGATTGATTTCTGGACGCAATATCATTCATATGGTTGTTCAATTTGAATTAGGGACATAATATTATGGATAAGAGGTGGATGGAATTACCAAGATATTCTAGAGAATATCTTGCAGGCGTAGAAATATTTTTGGACTTTAGTTTCGAAAAAGTGGGCATGGTATCAGGAAGAATTCCTTGTCCATGTAAGAATTGTGTGAATGGTCGATACCAGATTCGAGCTACTATTCGTGAACATTTGATCTGTGATGGATTTATGTTTGGCTACACGAATTGGGTGCATCAAGGGGAAGATGAGATTGTCAGGGATGTGAGCAATGATGATGTTCACGACGAACCACAATCCGAAGATGATCATCGAATGCCTGAGATGGTAAATGATATATTTAGGGATCGTGGTATGGAATCGTCAGCCGAAGCTACAAAATATCAAAAGTACATGTCAGAGGCCAATCAACCTTTATATCCTGGATGTGAAACTGAGACTGTCCTTTCGTTCATTGTATGGCTTTTCAATCATAAAAATGTTAGCAAATGGACTGATGTGTCCTTTGATGGTTTGCTCCGTAAGTTCAAGTCATCATTTTCAGCATTTGCAAACTTGCCTGATAATTTTTATGAAATGAAGAAAATAGTTGGAAATTTGGGGTTTGGTTATGAGAAAATTGATGCATGCGAGAATGATTGTATGCTTTTTTGGAGGGAGAATGAAAAATTAGAGTCTTGTACAGTTTGCAAAGCATTGAGGTGGAAGCAAAATGAGATGGTTGTACCAGAGAGGGCACAAAGAAATACAAATGCTAAGAGGAGCAAAGTAGTTGTTAAGCAATTACGTTATTTGCCGTTAATTCCGAGATTGCAGAGGCTATTTATGTCTGTAGAAACTGCAAAATACATGACGTGGCATCATGTAAAGCGGCGAAAAGATGGAGTGAATTACCATCCAGCTGACTCTGCATCTTGGAAGCATTTGGATACAATGTACCCTACATTCTCTCAAGAACATCGAAATGTAAGGCTCGGCTTGTCCACTGATGGCATGAGTCCCTTTACCCATGGGTCACCGTATAGTATATGGCCAGTGACAGTTGTTGTCTATAACTTACCACCATGGATGTGTATGAAGCAGGAGTATTTTATCATGCCGTTGTTAATACCTGGACCAAACTCTCCATGTAATGATATTGATGTGTACATGCAACCTTTAATTGAGGAGTTGAAGATACTATGGAGTAATGGGGTTGAGACGTATGATGCATGTACTGGTACAAAGTTCCAAATGCGTGCTGCACTGTTGTGGACAATTAGTGATTTTCCAGCTCTTGCTATGTTGTCTGGTTGGAGCACTAAAGGTAAGTTGGCTTGTCCATCATGTCAAATGAGCACTCGTTCTCGTAGACTGCAAAGTAAAGAATGTTATATCGGGCATCGTTGTTTTTTGGAGTCGGGTCATAGTTATAGGTTTGATAAAAAGAGATTTAACGGAGAACGTGACCATAGTGAAGCTCCAGTGGTGCCATCAGGATCTGATATTCTTGAACAAGTTAATGCCATTAATGTCACTTTTGGAAAGACACTCACCAGCATGAAGACCATTCCCCATGACTCGAAACATAATTGGAGGAAGAAATCAATTTTTTTTGAATTGCCATATTGGAAGATACTTTTGTTGCGCCACAATCTAGATGGAATGCACATTGCCAAAAACATTTGTGATAGCTTGATTGGGACATTGTTGAGTGTGCAAGGGAAGACAAAAGATAACTTAAAAGCACGATTGGATTTGATGGAAATGGGTATAAGAAGAGAGCTCCATCCAAGACCCGTGCAAGCAAGCGATTCAAAGTACCTTTTGCCGGCTGCAAGCTACACAATGTCTAAGAAAGAAAGACATGATTTCTTGCAAGTGCTGAAAAATGTTAAGGTACCTGATGGATATGCTTCAAATATTTCACGTTGTGTCAATTTGAAGGGGGGTAAGATCTCAGGTCTTAAAAGCCATGATTGCCATATTTTAATGCAACAATTACTTCCAGTAGCAATACGAGGTACCAACTTATCTCGACATGTATGTTCAACGATAATTGAACTTTGTAACTACTTTAAAGAATTATGTTCCAATTATAACACATCGGAAGATTATGAACGGTTGAACAAGAAAATCCCGTTAATACTTTGCAAGCTTGAGATGGTCTTTCCTCCTGCTTTCTTTGATATAATGATACATTTGTGTGTTCACCTTGCTGAAGAGGCGAGAATAGCTGGAAATGTGAAATATCGACAAATGTGGGCTTTTGAAAGATATATGGGCAAGTTAAAAGGGTATATTCGCAACAGAAGTCGTCCAGAAGGGTCAATCATAGAAGGGTATATTGCTGAAGAATGTGTTACATTTTGCTCAAGATATTTGAGTCAGAATAATGCTACATGGAATCGAGTTGGAAGAAATGAATCTGGATACGAACAAGGTGAATCAACTCTCTCCGTATTCAGAAACATAGGTCGATTTCTTAATGCCCCAAAAGATTGTTCACTATGTGGCGATGATGTTAAGAGTGCACACCTGTATATACTATTTAATTGTACAGAGGTTGAGACATATCTAAGGTGAGTAAATGAAAATGAAAATTTATTATTCAAAATATTAAGTACTTTTGTTATATATCTATAACAAAAAACAATTTATTTTTCTTTGTAGTATTTGGCAAGATTTGTATATGTTACGACGTGGAAAGCGTAAGCAAAAACCGACTCCAAGGGAAACTGACAATGCTAGGAAAAATGAATTTCCTAAATGGTTTAAGAATTATGTAAGTACTACAATATATAAACGTAATTTCATGAATACTTTTGCAATGGTTATTAATACTTAATTGATGGGATTTTTTTATATCTCTACCATTTTGTAGATGGAAACCGTGAATAATGGTGCTTCTAAGGAATTAAAAGCTCTTGCATTTGGCCCAAATTTGATAGGCAGGAGAGGAGATGGTTATTTGGTTAATGGGTATCGATTCCATACTACAAGTTGTGAGAGTAAGAGGAGAACCCAAAATAGTGGGGTATATGTGGGAGCAACTACTCGTGGATATTCCTCTGCTAGAGACTTAAATCCTAGGGAAGATGTAGTTGAATACTTTGGTATTTTGGAAGATGTTGTTGAATTGAATTATTATGGAACTGGCAAGGTTGTTCTATTCAAGTGCAAGTGGTATGACAGTTTAACACGTGATAGAGGGGTCAAAAGTGATGAATATGGTTTCACGCTTGTAAATTCTCAAAAGTTTGGTTCGACTGATGAGCCGTTTGTAATGCCATCTCAGGTTCAACAAATATTTTATGTTGATGATCAAAAGGATAACAATTGGCGTGTGGTTATACGAACAAAACCGAGAGATTTATGTGAAGATGCTGAAGTAGATTCTGATAGTGACGAGTTACCCAATTCCAATGAAGATTTCATCACTCCAGTTGTAGAAGTCGATATTGAAAACATAAATTGGGTTAGGAATGACATTGATGCTGAATTAGTTGAAAATGGACGAAAAAGATTTAGAAGTAGGCGGAAGACACGATCTCAAATTGATACTTCTCGTTCCAAAAGACGAATGATTGAACATATTGTTGATGAAGATGAAGACGAAGACGAAGACGAAGAGGAAGACGAAGACGAAGACGAAGACGAAGACGAAGACGAAGACGAAGACGAGGGTCTCAAAGATGAAGAGGAGGAGGGTCATAGTGAGGAAGATGAAGATGAGGAAGAAGGCTAAATTTACACTATGTATAACTGCAACTTTTTTGTAAGAATGTTTACCAATGTTATATTGCAAATTATTTGATTTGAAGCTTGCCAGTAAAGTTGCCAGTATAACTGTAACTTTGTATGTAATCAGCCATTTATAACCCCAACTCACTCAATCATTTCTTTATACCACCATTGTTTGGTAATGTTAGTTGTACTTCATATTATTTCATGCTACCAACTCCATGATATTTATATTTGGATTCTTTATACCCTTTGTGCAATATGTCATTATGTTTTGGTTATTGTTGCTAAAATGTCGGTTGTTTGGTATTTGAATAAAGTATAAATTATGTACGCTTTAATCGACATTCTTGTGTCCAATACTGGATTCTAGTACTATTGACTTGAATATTTCTTTCACTTTTTCAGGTTGCTTTAATGGCTTCTAATAGATCGTCCAGATCTCGTGCTAGCTGTTCCAATGTCCCGGAAATTAATGAACATAATGATAATGAGATCCATGCCGATGAACCTCATGCCGATGAACATGATGATAATGAGATTCATGAGAATGCTGAAGGTAACATTTCTTATGTCCAAAAAAAGGTGTAAATCAGCATAATGAATGATCAAACATGCTTTTCAATGTTGGAAACTATCTGTTAGTGATGTTGGAAAACTATAGATCTGTTTGGTTGCTTGTATTTGTAATTAGATTTGACATTATTGCAAAATAAGGTAGGTGATGTACTTTTTTTTCCTTTTTTTTCCCTTGATGAAAATTTTCGTTGGATGATTCTGTAGCTACAGTAGATGCATTACTCTTCTCTTGCTTCTCTTGGAAACTCAGGTTTTCAACATCTTGTAGTAAATTATCTGATTAGGTTGGTAATGTAAGAATTTCTGCAGACATTTTAAAAACTTTGTCTGGTTTATCACAAGAATTGCTTCATCCTACAATATTGTAAACAATTCTTGTGATTGGTACAAGAAAGACAATTTAGTGTTTTTTTTCCAGTGTCAATCACAAGAATGCTGGATATATAGGGCAACAGACCTCTTGTGAGAAAATTTCATCTCACATTTTTCGGTTGTAGAGTACCCCTTATAACTTTCATGGTTAGATTGCAATTATAGAGCATGAATTACTTATTGAGTAGAGCTGTGATTTCTGTTTTCTTTCAGTATTCACTTTTAATGCTTCAATGCAAAACTCATTATTATCAGTAATGTTTATTGAGAAATCAGATTGTTTTCACGGTCCAGTTGAAAGGATATTGGATTGTCTAACAATGTTTGATGGTTTTGTGGCCTCGTCTGTTTTAGTTTTAGTTTTTGGATATTTTGGCATCGTTGTATTGGTTTCCTGACTATTACATTAGGTGATTTTAATTTGTGATAATCTAGTTTCCCAGTGAATGTGTGTCTTAATGCAAAGAATGCCTGCAGTTTTCATAAGCAAGCTCAATCAATCTAGTATTTGGAACACAAAGTATTCAATCTAAGCATCTTGTGCCTCTATGGTGGCCAGATTATAAATGGAACTTCTTCATCTTCATTGTTATTGCATGAACCATGAGGTGATAGAAAATAATCTCCGCCCCCCCCCCCCCGTAAACACCTCTAATACAATCTATGCTATTCAATTCCTTGTTCAATCCTTTCTTGCTAGTGTACATTCTAATCACAATCAGTTCTTGAATCATATTTGGTGGAGGGGAGTTGTCCCTCCATGAGTTGTCAAAAGCTTAAATATTGATGCTAGTGTTAAGGAAGTCTTGTGTTATTGGTGGACTTATTTGTGATGATACAAGCAAGCAAATAGGTGAAAGATTTCTAATATGGGAAAAGAAAATTGAGGATCAGATCTGAGCAAATAGGTGAAAGATCTCTTTTATGCTTAACATATGGATATATAGGCCCAAATTTTATGGTATGGCGAGGTAAGCAAAGTACAAGGTATTAATTCTGTTGTGGCTTTAATCGTGCATATTAGTAATTAATTATTGTTTCCTAGGACTAAAATTAAACTCATTTCTTTTACAGAGAGAGCTATGCTTGCAATATACTTTCATTTATCCAAAAAGGTTATAAGGCCAAAACTATCATTTGATAATTTTCTCTGTACATTTTCTTTGATACGCTGCTTGTAACCAACATTATATGGAACATCATATACAAACTGTTTCAATTCCCAACTGTTTGAACAAACAATTTACTAAATATTAACATGCCATATTATGCACTATGTCTTTGCTTTAGTTTTGTATATTTACAAAGGTTTTAGCTCCTCATTAGCTTTCCCTGCATATGTAATTGCTAGCATTTCCAATTGTCGGTCCTTCGCATTTCCAGTTTTGTTTACTTCAATTCTCTCTCTCTCTTATAGGTTCTTGACCTAAGAAGAAGCGTGGACCAACAATGGGATCAAACATATGGTCATATACTGATGCACCCAAGACAGTAATTTACGATTCAAATGGTCAACCTGTTGGGGGAGACGCCAATAAGTTAACAACCTTTCTAGGGTGTCTTGCTCGAAATGGAGAATTTTTCCCAATATGTACTTCAACATGGTCCAATATGACAGAAGCTAACCTGAAGAGGGCTTGGGATGAAATCCAGGTTATTAATCATTGCAATTTATAGAATTTGACTGTAAGCACTTTAATATGAAGGTAAATTAATATGTGCGTAAATTTGTTTGTTGTAGAAACGGTTTACCACAGATCACCCCAATGCTAAAAGAAAACTAATGGCTATCATGAACAATAGGTGGAGAGATTGGAAGTCTAACTTAAAGACTAAAAATTTTGTGCCTGGTGACCGTGCCACATCTATAGCGAATACTATCAACAATGATCGAGTAAATCCTAATCAATGGGCTGCGTTGGTTGATTTTTGGCTAACTGATAATGCAGAGGTTGTGTTTATTCTTATTTTATGTATTATAAGTTCTTAGTTATTGTTATATATTATTATTAATCTATAAATGCATGTAATGCAGAAAATAGCAACCAAAAATAGAGAGAATCGGAAAAAATTATTGGTAGGTCATACTTTGGGGACTAGATCGATTCCGAAAAAGAAGCATGAATTGGTAATATTTGATATTATTTCAATATTTGACTTATATGAATAGAGTATGTCCTGAATTATGTACTAATATGTATATTATTTGTAGTCCAAAATAAATAATAAAGAGATAGATCGAGCCGATATGTATATAGTGTCCCACACGCGAAGTGATAAGTCAATTTTACCGAGAGCATCCTCGAATGTGGTATGTATTTATCAATCATCGATTGTGGTATGTAGAACTGCTATATCATTTTCTAATTTTGTTCGAAAGACTTGCATTATTTAAGAATCGCTTAGTTGGGTTTCTATTGTTGTTCGTTATATTTCGAAGTTTTAGTTGTATTCAGCTGTATTAGTTTGTGCATCTTAAAGACTAAATATTTCTGATCCTGCATTGTAGATCCACAAAGACGAATGTACTTTTTGTATTTGAAAAAACAAATCAATTTGTGGAACAAATCTAGCTGCTTTAAGTTTTCATCTTTAATATGCCTATGCTGCATACCACTAGTTCTAAGTTTGAATGTTTGGGGTCAAAAACCAAAAGTGCTGACCTGCACTGCACATAGTGTAAGAAGTGTAATTTTTCAAGTCATTTTAATGGCATAAAATAACCTCTAGATCTGCATTAGTCCCCTGCCCTATTCTGTTTGTTCTTTCTAGTTACTGTTAGCTTACACTCTCATTCTATTATGTTCATACCAATTCATGTTTACTTAAGAAAGATGGAGCTTGAGTTTAATGTTTTTTGGTAAGGTTGGAAAATATCTTTGCGTTGTTAAAAATTAATGGGAAATGGTATATTAAAAGATTATCTTAATCTTTTCACTAGGCTTTGAGAGTGAACCTTTTTTTTTATATGGGAGATCTGCTGTTTCTTTAAATAACATGTACTACAAATTACAATATGTTGTTTCTAGGGCTGTGAGCGTTAGTTCAATTTCACAGACATGCTTGCAAAAGACTGGTTAATGGAAGCTTTTCTTTATTAGTTTTGTTTATTATATATCTTCCAAGTTTTACATGGTACTGTATGGTTTCCAACCTTTTCTTTGTTATACTAGTACTAGTAATCTACCTTTATCATTAGAAACCTAGCCGGGTGAGATAATGAATTTCCAAGTGCATATTGAAAAAGAAGTGAATTAATATGTTAGGCAATTAATTTGTGTGAAAACCATAGATTGTTTGTCCCAAAATTCATGCCCAAGTTTTATTCCTCATTTTTTCCCCATGTTTCTTGGTGCGACTCTTTAGCTGTTAATCTTTATTGCTCTCTGTTATATCGAAAATGCAGTTCTGTCAAACTTTTCTTTTGGTATAAAGTAACCTTGTCTAAAACACATGAATAATAAATCTGCCCTTCCGATATATTAATGTTGTCCTCTCAAACTAATTATTTCCAGTGTGCTAAAACATTTCAATTGTTGAATCTCTGATATAGTTATTACTGTTATTAGTAAGACTTTGCCGGTAAGATGAGCTGGTCTTTCATTTTTCTGATGATGCATCAAATAATCACTGGTTTGTTAACTTCTTTTGTGAGGTTTGGTTTGGTCCTCTTGTCTTGGCTTAAGTTGGTTATGCTAATTCACTGTGTACTATGTTTTATCTTGGGTAATCTTGGGTAATCTGTGCTTTATATTAATTTTTAAGTTGAATATAATAATTTATTTTTTCACAGGAAAAAATTATTGAGTTAAAGGAGACTCAGGCAGCGGCTGGCGGAAGCAGTTCTGCACTATCTACCGGGCGAAATGATATTCTTGCACAGGTGCTTGGGCCGGAGCGACATGGTAGACTCCGACAAGGTGGAGTTGGTGCTACGGCTACAAACACTTGGGGGCCTCGTGAAACAAATGATGATGTACATCGTGAGAATCAAGAATTGAAAGCTGAGTTGAAAGTGGTGCGGGACAAAGGAGATGACACTGCAAGGAAAGTAGATGAATTGCAATTGGTCATTGCAGAAATGCTCAAGAATTCGTCAGTTCCGAATGGTCAGTCCAACAATCAGGTATTGCTTTTTCACTCTCACCTATATGTAAAATTGTTGCTCTATCACCCTCTTTGTATGAATTAACAAGTTCATTTGGTAATTAATTTGTAGGATCGATCGACAGAAGGAGATAATGATGATATTACTGGATCGAACAATCCTATAGAGGACCTGTGACATGTTATTAATTTGCGTTACTAGCTATGTACTGTTTTGATATATAGTAACGCTATTTTGGATAGTAATGTATATGTAGGTGACATTATATACTTTAATTCGTAATTTTCAATGATAATTTTTTTTGTTTTGTTCTTTTAGTTGAAAATGTTGTATTCAGATTGTATGGTATGGTTTGACTGTAAATATGTTTTTTGATGGGTAAAAGAAATAAATAAATATTGCAGAATAATGACAGCTAATATTTAAAAAAACTGTAATTGAAATAGCGACGGCCGGGGCCGTCGCTATAGAGAACAAACATTCGCGCACTACTACAAAATAGCAAATATACGACGCGGAAAAAATGTTGTAGATTCTGTCAGCCAAACATCGTGGTTAAGGGTGTCATCTATTTGACACCCTTATACAACGTTTTAAAACGTTGTAGTTAGGCACCTTATACAACGTTTTTAAGGAAAAAACGTTGTAGATTTGTTTTCCATAAATCAGTAGATGCTCGAAAACATTGTGGTTTAATATAATAGACAACGTTTATCCACATTTATACAACGTTTATAATGTGTCATTTATTTAGACAAATTTATATAAAATGTTGTAGTTTAATATAATAGACAACGTTTAGACACATTTATACAACGTTTATAATGTGTCATCTATTTAGACAAAATTATATAACGTTTTTTAACCATAGAAATCAATAACAGACGACGTGTTTAAAATGTTGTATATTGACTTGCAAATGTTGTAATCATGTAACAACGTTGTAGCTGTGCTGCATACACAACATTTTTAAAAAGAAAAAAAAGTTGTTGTTTGCTTATATGACCAGTGCACCTGCAATCTGCTAATGCCATGCTATATAGCTAAAAAAAGTCTAAATTCTCATTTAATTTAAAGCCAAAATGTATCAACAATACATCCCAAAAATACCATTCGTTTACAATTTCAAATTACATCCACCAAAAATATATTAAATTGTAAATTTGATTACATGCAGCCACAAAATAAACCAAACTATCCATAAAATGTCGCTACTACCAAAGCATGTGCAAAAAAGCCTACTTTAATCCATTTGCCTCATCCCGTACTTCGTCAATTTGTTCTTGTGTGTACGTTAATCCATTTGTCTTATCCCACTGAAATAAAATAACAAGAAGTCAGTTGTCCGATTTAAACTACTTTGCTACTGGAAAAATGGATCACAACCTTTAAATTTAGAATATCCAAATCTATAACTGCAGTCTATCAAACAAGTGACATAGAAAGAGTGAATCAAATAATTATCACCAAATTAATCAAGATTAGAGAGGAATACTAATTCACAAACAAAACGAAGCAACAAACTAGTCAAGTGCAAAAGGAGACTTCACACACACACACCCACACACCCACACACACACACACACACACACATATATATATATATATATATATATACACACGTAAATATATAAAGAATTGACCTTTCCTAGTTATATAGTACTATATTTTCTTAACTATTCCCCGCTGCTTTGACTAAAAAAATATGTACTGTAATTTTGACCACCAAATGCCATCCTTTGAAACAATCTAATTTCTGCAGATTGTTGTGCAGAGTTAACTATTTGACTTTCACCAACTCTCATCCCGTTGGTTAGATCTGAGTTGGTCATACTGTCAAATGCTCTCACAACCTGATAAGCATACAGTAACGAGATAAGAACTCTCATACTCCATATCCTAATAAATATTTATATAAAATAAGAAATTAGCAGACACATAAATAGTACCTGCCCCATTTGTGGTCTCTTTGAAGCTGAATGCCGCACACAAGCCGCAGCAGCTTCTATAAGTCTAAACATTTCACCGTCAACATAATTACTTTCAAGCCTCGGATCTGCTAACACTTTAAAATCCTCAGTCTCAAGTGCATGACTAAGTAAAGGTCGAGCCTAAAAGTATGATTAAGTTTCTTGGTAAGGAAAGGTGGAAACAAAAGATCTTATTCATAAAAAGATAATGACTTCAGCCTGAAAGTATAATCATCTTATTGGTGAAAATTATTTCTTCCAATTAAAAAGAATACCAATCTTCTACAGATTATGTCAGTGACGATATGGTTCACATATTAATTATGATACAAAATTATAAGAAAAAATAGGAAAGATCAGTAATTCAGTACTTCAAGCCAATGAGCAAATTATCACAAAAATAAGGTAATGAGAATGTTATCATAATAAATGAAACCTAATAGAAAATTCTGGAATTAGATCATGGTTAACAAATTATCTATATGTCCAGCAAAAGTGAGCATGCAAGTTACCATAAAGTACTATAATAAAAATGTGTAAACCATGAATTTAATACTCTTTTTACGAATACCTTGCTAATAATTTCTGAATCCATGAATCTCAAGTAAACTGTGGCAAAGTTCAAGAATAATTGTTCTGAGGCTGAAAGTTGGAGGTATGGTCATGAGAATCATTAAGGTTAACTCTTAAAGCATCCCCTGTTCACCTATCCTAGAAGTAGTGTTAATGCCCAAGCATGATAGCAACTCTCTATAGTCTATATCTAGAATTATAACAAAAGGCATGCAATAATGGTTTGACCATTCTGTATCAACAATGAACAAGTACCACAAGGTCGAGCATGAAGCAAGAAAAATATCGTACTGGCACAAATGGAAAATTATGGTTAAGGTTCGCTGGAGTAGAATCATGAAATTTGGATTCAAGAAACCTTACCCACTCAACTAAACTTTCATCTCCCAAGGGTTGAGATGCATCCACAGGCTTGCGTCCGGTAATAAGCTCTAGGAGCACAACACCGAAAGAGTATACATCAGATTTCTCAGTCAACTTGCCACTTGCTGCATATTCAGGAGCCATGTAACTGAAACAAATGTCTGCTTTGGCATAACATCTACTGTTTGTTCTTCCAGTTTAACTTCGCATTAGGATATCAAGAACCGTCATAGATGGATAACATACCCAAAGGTTCCTATAACACGTGTTGTTATATGTGTATTTGCATCCAGAGCTAGTTTAGCAAGCCTAAAATCAGAAACCTGTAGAGGGGAGAAAAATAAAATTACAAAAATTTGAAACTGGCAAAAGAATAAGCAAAAATATATATGAGTTCTTTGTCGACAAATAATCAACTCTGCTTAGCAGTTAGCAACACATGAAGTAAACAAAAACTTCACATATTTTCTCTGTTTTAGTAGGCTACAAAGTCATAAAATGGCTATATTGGGATAAGCCATCGATGTTTTTTTTTTAGATTTCCAAAGACGAAAACTAAATAAAGTCGATCCATACCTTGCCACGGTACCATGGAAGTTTGTCGTCGTGGCCATGATGATGCAAGTAGGTCACAAAATCCAGCCACATTACGAAAATCTGCAGTTACATGGAGTACGATGTTACTATATAATCTTAAACTAAACAAAAAACCAGAATTTAAGCTCAAAACAGCTGAAAAACTGGACTAACCCAGTAGGGAACACCATAGAGTTTAAGCATTTGAACAGGACCCATCACAAAAGATAAACCCACAAGCAGGGCAGCCATTGCGGTCCAACAAACAGTTGAGGTGATCACATCTTTCCTCTCATTTGGGACAAATAAATCGTTGTTAGGGTCATAATGAGATCCTTTCTTCCCAGGACTTCAACCCCACTGTTAATCAAGAAAAAATATATCAACACCGCAAAAAAATTGATTCACAAGTTCAGATTGACTGGAGTGACTAAGCAAATAGCAGGCTCACCAGATAGAAAGGGTAAGCGAGCATGGTGAATGGCAAAGTGAACCTAAATAGCTTGGTAACATCATCCAAACTATTGAATAGCTTCTCAGTTAACTGGAAATAATATGAAAATTATTAATGATTAATAATCACTAGTACCAAAAGGTATTAAAAAGCTACCCTGAATCAAGAACAGAGTAATTAAATAGCTCTAAATAGATTAAATGGCTTTACTGGATGCCACGATTCATCATTCTCAACATGTCCATGGTTTTGGTGATGAGTTCTATGGCTAATTCTCCTGTTACATTCATGTAACTAAAATCAGAATATAATGGTATTTAATTTCAGTTCCCAATAAAAATACTATGAATTATTTAATAAGATTATATGAACAGAATTTATAGGGAACTAACCATCCATGATAAGGCACAAGAATTGAAGAATGAAGAATATGTCCAACAACACTATTCAGTTTAGGATCATTTGAAAAGCTTCCATGCCCACTAAGTCACATTTAAACAAACAACAGTAAATAAGAATGAAATTCAGCACCAAATCTGAGACAGAAAAATGCAAAAAATAAAGATTTTCTTGGAAATTACTAATAATACTAATGTTTGCAGCTGCTCACCAATCATGGCCAAGAACAAATAAAGCCCAGAACATGGTCCCTTGAGCAATCCAATAAAGTGGCCAAACAGCCCAATTGTTAAAATCTGGAGCTTAAAGGGCCTTCCATCAATGGTGACCATGTGAGCACCAAACTCGACTCCGATGGTAAGATCATGAACTGGCTGGAACCTCTTGTCCGTAAATTGCAACAACAAACATGATTTTCCCACACCTGATTCTCACAGAACAACACAATTTTCACTACATAACATATAAAGAATTACATGTATATATCTCTTAGGGTTTAATGAGCAGAACTTTTGAAAATAGTACGAAATAAAGTAAATATAGTTTTGTACCTGTATCTTCGATAATTATGTACTTGAAGAGATAGTCGTACGACATTTTTGCTCCGGCGACGTCGGTGTCGGCGACGGTGAAGAAAGTTTATTGTTCGGACGACTGTATTTGGACGCTACGATTGTTGCCGTGTATGTACTGTAAAGACAAAACAAGAGGAAGAGAGAGGGCTAAGATTTGAACAACTATAGAATTTACAATCAGAAAGAACCTATATGACAAAAACCAAAGATGAACAATTAGGGTTGATGGATGAACAATTAGGGCTAAGATTTGGGGCTAAGGAAGAACAATTAGGGCTGATGGAGATTCGAAGGTTTTGGCAAATGAAAAAAAAGGAGGGGTACTGAAACAAGGTAGTAGGCAAAGAGAATGAGGGCTCGTGGAGAGGGCTAGGGTTTGAGAAGTGGAGCTCTCTCCTCTCCACCTTCCACTTCAACTGACGACGGCAGGGAGAAAAAGAACGAAACCAAGAGAGAAAAGAGCGTATGTTTTTTAATTTTTAATTTTAAGTGTTCACTTGAGGTCCGTGTTTTTTAGATAGATAACGTTTTAAAAAAAAATGTTATCTAGTTAAAATAAAAAAAATACCCTTTTAAATACATAACGTTTTCTTATATATATCTACAACGTTTTGTTAAAAAAACGTTGTGTAAAAATATACCATAACGTTTTTTATAAAAACGTTGTGGTTTTAGTGTTATCTATTTACTGTTTTGTAGTAGTGGCGCCAAAAAATCATATAGCAACGGTCGAGACCGTCGCTATAGAACCAAACTATTCGCGCCATTAATTACATATAGCGACGGTCGGGGACCGTCGCTATATCTCAAAGACATTCGCGCCAAAGCCACTATAGCGACGGTCTGGACCGTCGCTATATATATGCATTGACCGTCGGTTAAACCCTGCAAGCGCGTTTTTACTATCCTTGTAGCGACGGTCCGACCGTCGGTATATATATGTGTGACCGTCGCTATAGGTATTAGCGACGGCTTCTATAGCGACGGTCGGCGACCGTCGCTATATGATATAGCGACGGTCTTTCCACCTATAGCGACGGTCGGTGACCGTCGCTATAGGGCGATTTTCTAGTAGTGAAGTAAGGTCCATACAGTATTACGACTATTAAAGGTTTAATGTAGAAATACTTGATAACTTAGGACATAGTTCGTGGTCTTATGACCCTCAGATGTTCTTTTGATTCTTGTTTATAATCTTGATTCAAAAGCCGAGCTTTCAATTACCCTGTATCCATGGATTATTTGCATGTTGTTATTATTGTTATTGTTTCACTTGCTGGGCAATTGTTGCTCACTCTTGCATAATAACATTGCAGCTAAGGTTGAAAGAGTTGATGAACCATCTTCTAGTAAGGGAAAAGGCAAGGCGAACAAGTGATGAAGACTTGTTTGATTTATTTGAAAGATGTTTATGTAATAGACCTATGTTATTTATATTATGTTTCCACATTGATGTTTTGTTTAAGATTAGATGACCTGGGATTGATGTTATTAGGATATTGTAATCCTTTAATGGGAGGATTTCTATTTCAATTAAGAGTTTTCATTCATATATTTTATGGGTAGTTAGATGTGATGTGATTTATTTGGATAGTGAACATCAAATCCTGTGAGAATGAAGTACCCGGATTTGAGGGTGTCACACGAGATAACTAAATAAAATGCAACTACAAAGTAAAAAGGGATAGAAAAGCAAATCTGAAAGCCAAGATTTCGTCGCGCGTCCAATCACCAAAATACGCGCCAAATCCTGCATAAGAACGAAACCACACTCAGGAGCCTGGCGATTTGGACCGCCGGGGATAGCTCCGGTGTGAGAATAATTACGAGTTGTTCAAGGTATTAACAATGGAGGTTTAGCACTTTAGTCAGCAAAAAGTCATTACCTGTAAATTTAGGGTTTAGCCCTGTATTTATAAATGATCACACCACCTCTATCGCTCTGTCCCCTAACTGTATTAGGACTCCTAACCATGGTAATTACCTATGATTGGATAGATTACAATCTCCTTAAAGAAAGGAAGTTTATAATCCTGACACTTTCCTTAAAAATTGGAAATTAAATGCAACTGGAACTCTTTAATAATCTCCATCCAGCCAAACAAAACCTTACATGGAAACATTTCCATACGTGGCCTATGGTCCACCATATCCAACGGGCCCATATAAACACACCCCAACATTGTCCCCCAGTCTTTCATTACAATGGAACATTAAATGAAAGAATCCAATCATTAAATACCCAATAATTTAATTCCGAAGACACAAAGCCCAAATCCTCGGCAAACTAACCAACCTATACCACCGGGCCCCATCACTTTCACATAACCCATTTATTATGCCGCTTCTAGGAAACCGCACATAACCCAAAAGTCAAATAACTCAAAAACCCCCTTTTCCCCAAAATCAACCGCCACAACCCCAAATCCCATCCCACATTGTGCACTCCCTCTCTTCATCTTCAACCTCTCTACAACTGTTTCCTTTTCCGGTGAAAAGCACTCTCCGATCAAGCTATCCTCCTCCGTCACAATGGGGAACACCAACAAACAAACCCAATCCGTACTACCTTCAACTGGCACCACCGTCCCTTCCGTTTCAGCACCCCCTGTAACCAACCCTAACACTACCACCGCTATCACAACTGAAGCCACCACCGTAACCGCGGCCGCATCCCCAAACCCGCGACCAAAAGGCCCATCCAAAGCCGAAATTGACAACTTGAAAATGCTGAAAGAATACTCAAACGAAGAATCCTTTGCCCATATTAACACCATTTCTACAATCGCCACCCAAGACCTCGCCGGAATACGCCAACAATACTGTATTCCGACTACTCACGAAATTCGCGCTCCCTTCACACTGAACAGATGTACCATCGCCCCGATGGATGGACTGCCGTCTCTCTAAGTGCCCTCAAGTACAGGGTTCGCTTCCCACTACACGCCTTCATCATCGGCCTCTTAGGATTTATTGGAGTCGGCTTCTCCCAATTGGTGTCGAACTCCTACATCCACATCATCGCCTTCATTGCTTTCTGCCATGAACTCAACATCACCCCTACCGTCGAACTTTTCTTCTTCATATTTTCTATAAGCCGATCCCGAGAATCTGGCTTTAGACAAATAAACAAGCAGCAAAGTAAACAATTCGAGAAGTGCCCACTGATGAAGATGCGTTCCAGCAATAAAGGGTGGCACTCACAATGGTTCTTCATCCAAGGCCCCAGTACACGTGACATCCCAGACTGGGCCGAAGCCTCCCGACCCAACGTAACCAGTGGAGAACTACCCCGAGGCCGTCTTGAAGAACTGGTGAACATCATTGCAAAATTACCAGCTAAGGAATGGGATCTCGATCTTCTGAGCAACCCAACTTAGCTTTATAACCACAAATGTGAGTTCCATCCTGTTCGCTTTACTATCTCATAACTAATTCAGCACTGTTCTATACTGATTTAAATTTCATACTATGACAGTATGTCTCATCAAGCCGACCCTTGCAACCATCACCAGCCAAACAGCCCCTACCGAGCACGCCAAAGAAACAAACCACCCACCAAAATCAATCGAAACCCCCCCTTTAATCCAACCCATCACTGCATTCCCGATGTCCCAAACTCCCCCACCCTCCATCATTCCTACTCCTATTGTCACCGAAAGGAGCCTTCTAGACATTCCCCCAACTGAGAGGACCAACATACTAAGGGTGGAAAGGAAATGCCAAGCGAAGACTGTCAAACAAATCCCAGCCCTTGGAACAGAACAAAACCCCTACACCGAAACGCCAACTACGATAGCCCCACAATTAAAGACCCAAAAGGAACACGAAGACCCCCCTTTCGAACCACTATCTACCACGGCCCTATAACAAGAGGCTCCAAAAGAACACCCAGAGTCACCTACCGAACCACCGACCAAAAAACATCAAACAAACATCCCCTCAAACTGTCAATCACCCCAACATCCCCCAATCGCATCCAAGAATTTCCCATCACAACATCACTATGGCCCCGAAGGCCCGAAGACTTCCCCATCCACCTATTCGACCACTTCATTCTTCCCGGAGATGACGAAAGTTTCGAAGGAGCAAGTCTACGGGAACTTGTGAACTCCAACGCTTTAAATCTAAGTCGGGTAAACATCTCTGACCTTCCCTGCCTTCAAATTAATCATATTAAACTCATTAACTAACTCTTCTTCCTTCTATCTCAAGGCCACCGCTATTACTGGACGACTCCTTCGGCATCTTGACCAAGCTGAAGAAAAAGAAGAAGAACAAAAGGTCGAAGTTGCTTGCCTGAAGTCAATGCTACATGCTGCGACAACTAACTTGAAAAAGGAAGAAGAACTTCGTGCCCAAACTTCCCATCATTGTGATGAACTTCAGGTCGAAGTGGAAAAACTCAAAGAAGAAGCTATCGAAAATGAAATTCGTCGACGAACACTCTCGGAAGGCTGCGACAAACTAAAGAAAGAATATGACAACTTGAAGAAAGATTGCAACCATCTAACAGCCGAAAACCATTCTATACACAGAAAACTCGAGAGCGTGGAGGTGAAGCTTAAGATAACTATAGAAGAGTGCGACAGCTAGCAAAAAGACTTTGCTGTTTACAAAGCAACAACACCCCCACTGACCGAAGAGATCAAATAACAAATTCGGCAAAAGTATCGAATATTTGCCGAGCTAACCGAATAAGTAATACAACAGTTCAATCTTGGCTACCAAAGTGCTCGGGACAAAGACAAGGAAAAGATGGTGACATATCATCTCAACGCAGCAATCCTGGACACTTCGGATGAAGAAGCCGCATCAAAAGCTTCAAGCCAAACATCTTCTACTTAGTTAATAAATTACTTCGCAACAATTCGTTATGTAACTACTGCCTTATGTACGTTCGATCATCAACGCAAATATTATTGAGCAAAATTAAATCGTTCTATTTTATTAAATAAAATTACATCATTGCCAATATAGAAGTATGTTTTTATGAGATTAATGAGTAAGTTGATTGCGTTTTAAACTCGTTATTTGTAAAGTTTACTAATGAATTTAAGAGTTGATGTTGTAAATGTCATTAGTATAATCGGATTCAGAGTTAAGTTAAGATAAAAGAGAATATACTCATGATGCTAATTATGTTATAATTAATTGGTATCGTGATTTGAAATAATATGTAGGATTAATTGAGGAACGTGAACAGCAAACGTATAATCTACACATGAGGCAAGTTTCCATACTCTAACTTGATTTCAATTACGCAAATTATACATCCTACTTTTATATTGAGCAAGTTTCTTTAACTCTACTTTATATTGAGCAAATCCTTTACCTTACTTCATTCAAATTCATGAATTCAAATGTGATATACTCATTCCTTTTAAGTAATACTTCAGTTACACCGGGTTTACTCGATTGTATACCTTTGAGATGTAGTCTTTAGTTCTTGAATACCTTTTTCGCTATATTATTGTACCTTGATTGACTAGCGAACCCTTGTTGATTCGACTAGTCCATAGTTGATGAATGTTCTAAAATTATAAGATTATTATTGAAGCTAATCCAAACCAAACTTTTTTTGGTGCGGACTCTGATGTCAAACTGAGATGAACAACTCTTTTATAGGGGATTATTTTACGTGTTAGCGTTTAGATGTTGTGCACATACATGGTACAAAGGACTGATCCCCCTAAGTACGAGAAGTAATGTCCATATAGTCTTACGACTGTTAAAAGTTTAAAGTATAAATACTTAATAACCTGGGACATAGTTCGTGCTCTTGTGACCCTCAGATGTTCTGTTGATTCTTGCATTCTAATCTTGATTCAAAAGCCGAGTATTCGATTATCCGATGTCCACTGTTTATTCGCATGTTATTATTATTATTTTTATTGTGTTACTTGCTGGGCAATTGTTGCTCACCCTTGCATAATAACATTGCAGCTAAAGTTGAAAGAGTTGATAAGACATCCACTAGTAAGGGTAAAGGCAAAGCAAACAAGTGATGGAGACTTGTTATATTTGTTTAAATGATGCTTATGTAATAGACTTGATTATGTTTCCGCATTTGATGTTTTATTAAGGTTAGATCACCTGGGATTTATTTATTAAAGATGTTGTAACCCTTTAATGGGAGATTTCTATTTTATTTAAGAGTTTTCATTTATATTTGAATGGGTAGTTAGATGTGATGAGATATATTTGGATAGTGAACACCAAATCCTTGTACTACTATCACTAGAGGAATTCCTATTGACAAGCGAGTAAAACTCCATTAGGTATTCCTTAGCGAGCCACGTTCAGTGAACTTATTCTTCAATAAGCACCTACATACTTGCTTTAGTGTCTCCACACAAATGATTATGAGATCAATCATCCTTTTCTTAAGAGCAAGCAACGTATGTACTAATCTATCCGAATTCACTAATCCCCTTTTTAGTAATCCAACGATTAGGAACAATTTTAGTTTGTGAGCTATCTAGAATTTAGATCTCATTAGCATGATCACCATCATGATTTTAAAAGCATTGTTCAAAACTATGGGTTTATCACATTTAATAAAACAGCACTATGTAGATAATATAAAATGTCTTTTAAGAAAATCAAGTCTTTTATTAATAAATGAATAAGATTACAAAGTATATGCTACATCATATTAAATATGATTGGCTTGTGTGCATACTACTTTCAGAAGTTGGGTTTCAGGTTCACCGCCCCGGCGGTGAAATTATACTAAGTATTCTCGCCCCAACGGTGTCCTCGCCCCGACGGCTTCATTGAACTAAGTTTGTCGTCCAGACGATGTCCTCACCCCGGCGGGCTTATTGTACTAATTTTGACTGCCCCAGCAGTAATTTGTGAAGAAAACTCCCGCCCCGGCGGGAGATGCAGAAAATGAAATTTTTTCTTCTTTCTTTGTGGTCATGTTATGTTATCCTGTTTAAAGCTTAGACTAATGTATTACATGAATATTAAGATATTGTGATGAATGGTAAGCATATACCCATTGATTATCAGATAACAATTGAGATATTAAGATGAGATTGGATGAGAGGGAATCCTGAAGTGTTGATACTATTGTAACTAATCATTGTTATTGCTATATAAACGGAATGTGTAGGTTGTTTAATGAACGTGAATTTTAATTTATAATCTACGCACGAGGCAAGTTTCTTAACTCTACTTTTCATTGAGCAAGTATCTTATCCTTATTACTTTACGCAAGTTTCTGAACTTCACTATTTTATTGTACAAGTTCCCTAACTCCATTATTTTATTGAGCAAGTTTTTTTATCATAATTCATTCAATTTTATGAATCCAAATGAGATATTCTAATTCCCTTTTTGTAATACTTCACTTATACAGAGTTTATTCAATTGTACATTTTGTGAGCTTCGGTCCTTGGTTCTTGAATACCATTTACATTTTTATTATTGAGCCTTGATTGACTAGCGATCCCTTATTGATTCGACTAGTCCATAGTTGATGAGCGTTCTAAATTCTGGAAACATTATTGAAGTAAATCCAAACCAAACTTCCTTTGGTGCGGACTCTGATGTCAAACTGAGTTGAACAACCCTTATATAGCAGATTATTTTACGCGTTAGCGTTTAGATGTTGTGCACATACATGGTACAAAGGGTTGATCCCCCTAAGTACGAGAAGTAAGGTCCATATAGTCTTACGATTGTTAAAAGTTTAAAGTAGAAATACTTGATAACCTAAGACATAGTTCATGGTCTTGTGACCCTCAGATGTTCTTTTGGTTCTTGTTTACTAATCTTGAATCCAAAAGTACAGCTTTCGATTATCCGGTATCCATTGATTATTCGCATGTTATTATTATTTTTATTGTGTTACTTGTTGGGCAATTGTTGCTCACCCTTGCATAATAACATTGCAGCTAAAGTTGAAAGAGTTGATGAGTCATCCACTAGTAAGGGCAAAGGCAAAGCAAACAAGTGATGAAGATTTATTTAATTTATTAAAAGATGTTATGTAATAGACTTATGTTATTTATGTCATGTTTCCGCATTGATGTTTTGTTTAAGGTTAGATGACCTGGGATTGATGTTATTAAGATGTTGTAACCCTTTAATGGGAGATTTCTATTTCAATTAAGAATTTTCATTTATAATTGAATGGGTAGTTAGATGTGATGTGATTTAATTGAATAGTGAACACCAAATCCTGTGGGAATTAAGTACCCGGATTTGGGGGTGTCACAAAAACCTTTCCAGAAATTCTCGAAAAAGCTATCATAGCTGAAAACAAGAGTGAAGCTCTTTTAAAATTTCACAAGGAGAAAAATAGTCAAAATGAAGGGGGAAGGTTTAAAGAAAATGTCTAGAACTGATAAAGGATTTTGACTGTGATATCTTATATCATCCCGGGAAGGCCAATGTCGTTGCAGATGCGTTAAATAGAAAGAACCAAGAGAAATTGAATGTAATAACAAACAACGAGGTACTGATAAAAGAGTTTGATAAACTTGAGATTGAGGTAAGAGTTCCAGTTAACTCTACCCAACAGTTGTTCATTGTAGAGAGTGGTTCGACTTTACTGGATAGAGTCAGGGAACTACAGAAAACAGATAAAGAGTGTCAGAAGTGTAAAACTAAAATAACTCATATAAAGAACATCAAATTCAGAATTGATAAAGATGGGGTATTGAGGTACGAGGATAGAATTTGGGTTCCCTCAGTATAAGAACTAAAAGATGAAATACTGAATGAAGCCCATAGCTCAAAGTTCGCCGTGCATCCGGGTAGTACAAAAATGTACAAAGATTTAAGTCGACACATTTGGTGGTCGAATATGAAAAGAGAAATAACGGAATGGGTAAGTAAATGTTTAACTTGTCAAACGGTTAAAGCCGAACATCAAAAACCTAGTGGGTTACTGCAGCCCTTAGAAATCCCCGAGTGGAAATGTGAACATATCACCATGAATTTCGTAGTAGGTCTCCCAAACACACAGAAAGGTCACAATGCCATTTAGGTAATTGTAGATCGTCTTACCAAGTATGCTCATTTTCTACCCATAAAAGTTAGTTTCAATCTTGACCAATTAGCCAAGCTTTACATCAATGAAGTTATTTCTAGGCATGGAGTACCTATTTCCATAGTGTCAGACCAAGATCCACAGTTTACTTCAAACTTTTAGAAAAGTCTTCAAAAACACTTAGGAACCCAGTTGAGATGAAGCACAACTTATCACCCACAAATAAATGGTCAGAGCGAGAGGACAATTCAAACATTGGAGGATATGTTGTGAACTTGCATCATGGACTTCAAGGGAAGTTGGGAGGATTAGTTACCTTTAGTAGAGTTTGTGTGACACCCCCAAATCCGGGTACTTAATTTCCACAGATTTGGTGTTCACTATCTCATTCATTCACATCTAACTACCCATAATTAAGAACAATTAAATAAACTTAAAGAAACATCTTCCCAAAATGGGTTACTTCACCAAACTGTTAAGCAATCAAATCCCAGGTTAACTTAACCTTAATACATCAAAGCGAAAAAAAACATAATTTTAAATAAGTTTTTGTTACAAATAAACATCAAGTAGACAACAAGTCTTAAGCTACTTCTGCAACTTGCCCTTTCCTTTACTCGTGGACGGCTCGTCTTGCTTTTCTGTCTTAGCTGCAATGATTAGTGCAAGAGTGAGCAAACAATTGCTTACAAGTACGATAACAATAATATTTAAATGAAATGGATTTCAACTGAGGGATAATAGTTTTCTGAATCTCAGTCAATAAATGATCAAAGTCTAAAAGCTCGTTGGAATGCTCGATTCAAGGAAAAATAGATTTCAAGATTTAGAAATTATATCTTGTTAGGTTTGTATATAACGCGAGCATGCAATCAAATTACATAAATAGAGCGGAAGCGCGATAAAACGGATTTTAAAATTTTATACAAACCATCACCAAGATCAATCCTTGTGCTCAATTAACGATATAAACAAAAGAGAAAGATAATAAGAATTTATACGCTCGTAGAATAAATCTTCCTCGGGTACAAGTTCAACTCCTAGTCCTTCGTGTTCTCCTCGAATGCTACGGTGTGATTCCTTCCTTTGATCAATGTTAGCCACCCAAGTGTTTGGCCTCTAGAGGTGATCCACCAAGGAAGAACAAGTATTCAAGAAGTTGGGTATTTTGGCAAAACCCTAGTTTCTATATCTATAGAAATTGTAAGTACTCTCCATAATCTAATGCAAGAGTGTGTATCCCTAATCTATGATAAACTCCTCTTATTTATAGATGTAGGAATAACCCTTCCCTAAACTATTTAGGATTAGGGTTTCAATTATAATTAAACTCCTTTAATTAACTATGCTCCTAATCCAATTAGGAATTTGTGAGAGAGTACTTCTATTAATTAATTCTCAATCCCTATTAGGAATTAAATAATAGTAATAGTAATAATAATAATAATAATAATAATAATAATAATAATAATAATAATAATAAGACTCCTCTAATTAATTTATATTTAATATTTCTAAAATATTAAATAAATATTAAGCTATTTAATTTATTCTATCTCCATAGATTAAATTAAATACACTTAACTTATTATTACAATTATGCCATTTACTTCTTAAATAAATATTTTTCTTTTGCGGTGTGACCCTTTAGGTTCTCCATATTAAACCGGTTGTGAATAAATCAATTAGAACAATTCTAATCTTATTTAAATAAATAAATTAAACTATTTAACTCATTTAAATAAATAATATTTATTCTACAATAAGGGTAAACCCCTTAGCGATCAACGACTTTCCAGATAATATAAATTTCAACATCAATCACAAAAGAACCTTTGAGTAAATAGTTACCGTACAATTCAATCCTTCTACCATACAATGTCCCAATTAAATATAAGACATGGATTTACTGTCAAGTCTTATTTTATTTAATTATATGCATTTCGATTCCCAAATGCACAACTCTAAATAATGCAAATTAGAAACTCCTTTCTAATTTCATTCTGCCTTGGCCAAGGACTACTGAGTTGTCATTTATCGAATCACATAGGACATTCACATCTTTTACTAGACGTGGTAGATTCTTTATTGATCATTCACCTATCTCCATGTACAACTAATTATACCCAATCATACCCTTTGATATACCCCAAAGGTCTTAAGGGACATGTCAAAGTATAACTCATCATACACAAGATACTATGATGATCTCAAGTCCAAGGATCACTTGTACTACTATCCATTAGGTATTCCTTAGCGAGTCACGTTCAGTGAACTTATTCTCTAATAAGCACCTACATACTTGCTTTAGTGTCTCCACACAAATGATTATGAGATTAATCATCCTCTTCCTAAGAGCAAGCAACGTATGTACTAATCTATCCGGATTCACTAATCCCCAATTTAGTAATCCAACGATTAGGAACAATTTTAGTTTGTGAGCTATCTAGAATTTAGATCTCATTAGCATGATCACCATCATGATTCTAAAAGCATTGCTCAAAACTATGGGTTTATCACATTTAATATAACAGCACCATGTAGATAATATAAAATGCCTTTTAAGAAAATCAATTCTTTTATTAATAAATGAATAAGATTACAAAGTATATGCTACATCATATCAAATATGATTGGCTTGTGTGCATACTACTTTCAATCTCCCACTTGCACTAAAGCCAATCGCCATGGTATCTAATACCCATCTTCTCTAAGTAACGATCAAACTGCTGTTGAGTTAAAGCTTTAGTAAATGGATCTGCAATGTTGTCTTGAGAGTCCACACGCTCCAGGGTGACATCTCCTCTTTCAATGATCTCTCTAATCAAATGAAACCGCCGCAACACGTGTTTGGATTTCTGATGAGACCTGGGTTCCTTAGCCTACGCAACAGCTCCATTGTTGTCACAGAATAAAGGTACTGCTCCTCTTATGCTAGGAACCACTCCAAGTTCAGTTATGAACTTCTTCATCCAAACAGCTTCTTTTGCAGTTTCACTTGCAGCTATGTACTCTGCCTCTGTCACTAAATCAGCAACTATTTGCTGCTTGGAACTTTTCAAACTCACTGCGCCACCGTTTAAGGTAAACACGTACCCTGAAACGGATTTACTGTCATCTTGGTCCGTTTAAAAACTTGAGTCTGTATAGCCCTCTAGTTTCAATTCAGACCCACCGTAGACAAGAAATACATCCTTAGTTCTTCTCAAGTACTTTAGGATGTTTTTCACTGCCTTCCAGTGCTCTTCTCCTGGATTTGACTGATATCTGCTCGTTACACTAAGTACATGAGCGACATCTGGTCTAGTACATATCATACCATACATGATAGATCCTATTGCGGAAGCATAAGGAATCTTACTCATCCGGTTTCTCTCCTCAGGTGTCTTTGGGGCCTGTTTCTTGGAGAGATGTATTCCATGGCTCATCGGCATGAGACCTCTCTTGGAATCTTCCATGCTAAACTTCTTTAGCATCGAGTCAATGTACTTTCCTTGGGTCAAGCCCAACATCCTTTTAGATCTATCTCTATAGATCTTTATCCCCAAAATATAGGATGCCTCACCCAAGTCCTTCATGGAGAAGTGTTTAGATAACCAAATTTTGATCGACTGTAGCATAGGAACATCATTCCCTATCAGTAATATGTCATCAACATATAATACAAGGAATGAAACAGCGCTCCCACTAACCTTCTTGTACACACATGGTTCATCCTCATTTTCGATAAAATCAAACCTTTTGATTATCTCATCAAAACGGATGTTCCATCTTCGAGAAGCTTGCATCAATCCATAAATGGATCGTTGTAGCTTACAGACTTGGTTTGTTCCAACCGTTGAAACAAAACCCTCTGGCTGTATCATATATACATTCTCCTCAAGCTCTCCATTGAGGAAGGCCGTTTTCACGTTGCCAGATCTCGTAGTCATAATAAGCTGCAATTGCAAGCAAAATCCGAATGGATTTGAGCATAGCTACTGGTGAGAAGGTTTCATCATAGTCAACTCCTTATCTTTGTTTGAAACCTTTTGCAACCAGTCGGGCCTTATAGGTTTCTACCTTGCCATCTGCTCCAGTCTTTCTCTTAAAGACCCATTTACACCCAATAGGCTTAATGCCCTCAGGTGGTGAAACCAAAGTCCATACTTGGTTTTCATACATGGAGTCCATCTCGGATTTCATTGCTTCTAGCCATTTCTCTGAGTCATCACTACTCATAGCCTCTTCGTAAGTTAATGGATCATCATCATCTATGATGCGTACCTCATCATCATTCTCTATGATGAATCCATACCTCTCAGGTATCTTCGGTACTCTTCCAGATTTACGAATAGGTTGTGGTACAGTAGGTTCTTCTACTTGGTCAGGTACCTGACTTTGATCCGTAGTATTTTGTGGTTCTTGAACTTCTTCAAGATATATCTTACTCCCACTGACCCCTTTGAGGATAAACTCCTTTTCGAAGAAGGCAGCGTGTTTCACAACAAACACCTTTTGATCAGTAGGATGATAGAAATAATACCCTGATATTTCTTTAGGGTATCCCACGAATCTACATTTGTCGGATCTAGTCTTCAACTTATCTTGCTCAAACCTTTTGACATAAGCTGGACAACCCCAAGTCTTAACATGCTTAAGATTTGGTTTCCTCCCTGTCCATATCTCATATGGGGTCTTTGGGACGGATTTGGTAGGTACCTTGTTAAGTAGGTATGCAGCCGATTCTAGGGCATAACCCTAGAAGGATACTGGAAGGTCGGTAAAACTCATCATGGAACGAACCATGTCCAACAATGTTCGATTTCTCCTTTCAGATATACCATTCAACTGTGGCGTTCCTGGTGGAGTCCATTGTGAGATTATACCATTTTCTTTGAGACAATTGAGAAACTCATTGGTTAAGTATTCCCCTCCTCGATCCGATCGAAGAATCTTAATACTCTTACCAGTTTGCTTCTCTACTTCACTTCTGAATTCTTTGAACTTTTGAAACGATTCAGATTTGTATTTCATTAAATACACATATCCAAATCTAGAATGATCAACAGTGAAAGTAATAAAATAAGAATACCCTCCTCGTGCATTCGTTGTCATAAGTTCACATACGTCTGTGTGTACCAACGCTAACAACTCTGTAACTCTTTCTCCTTTTCCACTAAAAGGAGATTTAGTCATCTTACCCATGAGACAAGATTCACAAGTTGGATATGATTCGTAATCAGATAGCTCTAAAAGCCCATCTTTATGCAACTTGGATAATCTTGTTTCATTGATATGACCTAGTCTACAGTCCCACATAAAGGTATAATTAACATCATCTCTTTTTCTTTTCTTAGTTTGTTCAATTTGAAGTATATTTTCATGCAAGTCAAGTATATACAGTCCATTCAGATAGTTCCCAACACCATATAAAACATTTTTATTATAAATAGAACAACTGTTGTTCTTTATTATAATATCAAAACCATCCATATCCAATACAGAAATTGAAATAATGTTTCTAATGAGTGTCAGAACATAATAACAATTATTTAAACTAATGAACTTGCCTGAAGGCAGTGCTAAACGATAAGTCCCTACAGCTAATGCAGCAACCTTTGCTCCATTTCCCACTCGTAGGACGACTTCATCCTTGTCCAGCTTTCTACTTCTGCTTAGTCCCTGCACATTATTACATATGTGAGAACTACAGCCGGTATCCAATACCCAAGTAGAATTTTGACTTTTAGAAAAATTAATTTCAATCATGAACAAACCTAGATCGGAAGTCGAAGCTTCTCCAAGCTTCTTTTGGTCTGCAAGATACTACTTGCAGTTCCTCTTCCAGTGTCCCGGCTTATTGCAATTGTAGCAAATTCCTTTGCTATCTGGATCAGGTTTCTTTTTATCCTTCCTCTTCGCCTTGCCCTTAGCCTTCTTGTTTTTCTTCTTTTCAGAAGATACCTTGGGCCTCTTCCTTTTCTTGGAAGAATCATCCACTAGTAAGACTTGGTTCTTGTTGGATGAGAAGTGACCTTTAGCAGTTTTTAACATGTTAAGTAACTCAGGCAAGCTGACGTCCAATTTATTCATGTGAAAATTCACAACAAATTGTGAGAAGGTGTCCGGGAGTGACTACAAGATCAAATCTTGACTTAACTCCCCATCCATCACGAACCCAAGCTGTCCAAACTGTTCAATCAGATTGATCATCTTAAGGACATGAGTCTCAACAGCAGTGCCCTCGTTCATACGAGATCGGAAGAGCTCCTTAGATATCTGATATCTAGCAGTCCTACTTTGCTCACCATACAACTCTTTGAGGTGCAACAATATAGTAGGAGCATCCATAGTTTCATGCTGACGCTGAAGCTCGTTATTCATGGATGCGAGCATGATGCATTGAGCCAAGATTGCATCATCTTGCCAATTTCTGAAAGTAGCAATCTCTTCCTCAAAGGTTGTTTCTGCAACACTTGCAGGGACAGGCGAATTTAGGACATAAGAAATTTTTTCAGCAGTGAGAACAATTCTCGGATTCCTTAACCAGTCTGTGTAATTCGGTCCGATCAGTTTGTTAGCATCAAGTATGCTACGCAGTGATAGTGAGTTTGACATTTTTAAATTCTGCATGTGAAATAGACAACATTTTAGCATACATTCAATTTATTAATTACCAAAATAAATTAGGTCTTTATTTTAAATTGGTATCTCCCACTATTTTTATCAAACTATATTACCCTCATTATATAGTTCGGCAATTCTAATTAAAGATTTGCTAGTGAGATTAAGGATCCCATTTCAAATGTATATAGCCTTGTGGTGACACAACAAACGATATATAAATAAATAGGTAGACAACTATTGTCAATTACATCACTATGTAACTCCTTGTATTTTGCCTCTTAGATTATTTTGATCAAGTGGTGACACATCCGAATCAAATTATCCAAGTTAAGTCCAACCTAGCACTTCCATATATTCGAAAGAAAAACACTGTCCTTGTGGTGACACAACAAAACAACATCGTTCAGTCTATTTATAAGCATCAAATGTGATAAAGCAACATCTTAAATATTTAATACTTGCCTTGTGGTGACACAACAAACTCATATTAAACATTTAATACTCCATTGCTTTACCATGCTAGAAGGCGACGTTCGATATTCCAAATATCTTTGAACGCTTAGGACTTAATATGATTCCTTTGAGGGGTTTGTTATTATTAGTCTCATCTTGATTAGCGCGCATGCACATATATATATAAAATACGCGTCATATTATTTTACATGCGAAGCATGTTGGATAATATATAATATATATATATATATATATATATAGTAAGCATGCACATATAGAATACTATATTCTACCCGGATTGATTATGGACTTTTATTCTAGTTTGGTTCACTAGAGCCACCAAGTGAACCAAAAGGTCAAACCTAGGGTGCAAGAATTAAATTTAAATATAACTATTACATTTAAACCCGTGCTCCAATACAAACGGGTCTTCATGCGCTCCTTGCTCCTTTGTCTCCAATTCTTCAAAATTAATTCTAACTATTCCTATTACATGAACTATTTACAATAAATAGAAACCTTGATCAGCAGTCAAGGGGAAGTACATAGGAGGGAGATAGAATTTACGTTAAGAAAAATTAGAGAAGACGAGGTACGCAGACCCCATTTATAAAAACCCATACATTCAAGCATCCACTAAAATAAATCCAATCACACATTGGTCAATAGTCCATAATCAATCCCTATTTATTATCATACATATCTCTATATGTATCAATAAATAACATTCATCTCATGAATAATAAATCCATTCCATATATGCATTGATATCAATTAATGGGCAAAAGTTTTGCTAATATTTAGTTTTTGAAACAAAATAAACTCTTTTATTTTAATCAAAAACCAAATCCAAATTAAACTCCTTTAATTTTAGTAATCTGAAATCCTATTTCAGATAAAATAAACATCTTTATTTTAAACTTATATCAATTAAATAAACCATTTATTTCAATTGAAGGAAAAAAAAAATTCGGATTCTGCTAGCCGGCGCAGCTGCGCCCAGAATGAACTGGACAACGGCGCAGCTGCGCTACTCCCCAGAAAAAATCGATTCTGAGTTTCGGCGCAGCTGCGCTCCAGAATGAACTGGAGGCGGCACAGCTGCGCTGTGTCGCTGATTCAAAAATTTTTATTCTGCCCAAAAATTTCGATCCAATCGCATATCAAGCATACATGGAATTATCAAAATCGATAATTAGCAGAAGATTAGGCTCTAATACCACTGTTAGGTTTGTATATAACGCGAGCATGAAATCAAATTACATAAATAGAGCGGAAGCGCGATAAAACGGATTTTAAAATTTTATACAAACCATCACCAAGATCAATCCTTGTGCTCAATTAACGATATAAACAAAAGAGAAAGAGAATAAGAATTTATACCCTCGTAGAACAAAGCTTCCTCGGGTACAAGTTCAACTCCTAGTGCTTCGTGTTCTCCTCGAATTCTACGGTGTGATTCCTTCCTTTGATCAACGTTAACCACCCAAGTGTTTGGCCTCTAGAGGTGATCCACCAAGGAAGAACAAGTATTCAAGAAGTTGGGTATTTTGGCAAAACCCTAGTTTCTAAATCTATAGAAATTGTAAGTACTCTCCACAATCTAATGCAAGAGTGTGTAACCCTAATCTATGATAAGACTCCTCTTATTTATAGATGTAGGAATAACCCTTCCCTAAACTATTTAGGATTAGGGTTTCAATTATAATTAAACTCCTTTAATTAACTATGCTCCTAATCCAATTAGGAATTTGTGAGAGAGTACTTCTATTACTTAATTCCCAATCCCTATTAGGAAATAAATAATAGTTTTATTAATTAATTCCCAATCCCTATTAGGAATTAAATAATAGTAATAATAATAATAATAAAAAGACTCCTCTTATTAATTTATATTTAATATTTTCAAAATATTAAATAAATATTAAGCTATTTAATTTATTCTATCTCTATAGATTAAATTAAATACACTTAACTTATTATTACAATTATGCCATTTACTTCTTAAATAAATATTTTTCTTTTGCGGTGTGACCCTTTAGGTTCTCCATATTAAACCGGTTGTGAATAAATCAATTAGAACAATTCTAATCTTATTTAAATAAATAAATTAAACTATTTAATTCATTTAAATAAATAATATTTATTCTACAATAAGGGTAAACCCTCTTAGCGATCAACGACTTTCTAGATAATATAAATTTCAACATCAATCACAAAAGAACCTTTGAGTAAATAGTTACCGTACAATTCAATCCTTCTACCATATAATGTCCCAATTAAATATAAGATATGGATTTACTGTCAACTCTTATTTTATTTAATTATATGCATTTCGATTCCCAAATGCACAACTCTAAATAATGCAAATTAGAAACTCCTTTCTAATTTTATTCTGTCTTGGCCAAGGACTACTGAGTTGTCATTTATCGAATCACATAGGACATTCACATCTTTTACTAGACGTGGTAGATTCTTTATTGATCATTCACCTATCTCCATTAACAACTAATTATACCCAATCATACCCTTTGATATACCCCAAAGGTCTTAAGGGACATGTTAAAGTATAACTCATCATACACAAGATACTATGACGATCTCAAGTCCAAGGATCACTTGTACTACTATCACTAGAGGAATTCCTATTGACAGGCGAGTAAAACTCCATTAGGTATTCCTTAGCGAGTCACGTTCAGTGAACTTATTCTCTAATAAGCACCTACATACTTGCTTTAGTGTCTCCACACAAATGATTATGAGATTAATCATCCTCTTCCTAAGAGCAAGCAACGTATGTACTAATCTATCCGGATTCACTAATCCCCAATTTAGTAATCCAACGATTAGGAACAATTTTAGTTTATGAGCTATCTAGAATTTAGATCTCATTAGCATGATCACCATCATGATTCTAAAAGCATTGCTCAAAACTATGGGTTTATCACATTTAATATAACAGCACTATGTAGATAATATAAAATGCCTTTTAAGAAAATCAATTCTTTTATTAATAAATGAATAAGATTACAAAGTATATGCTACATCATATCAAATATGATTGGCTTGTGTGCATACTACTTTCATATCTGAGGGTCACAAGACCTCCAACTATGTCCTAGGTTAGCAAGTATTTCTACTGTAACCTTTAACAGTCATATAGACTATGGACCAACATCTCGTACTCAGGGGGATCAGCCCTTTGTACAATGTATTGTGCACAAACATTTTAACGTTGTCGCGTAAGTAATCCCCTATATTAGGGTTGTTCATCTCAGTTTATCGTCTGAATCCGTACCAAAAGAAACTTGGCTTGGAACAAGAATAGAAAATATTCTAAGTCTTTGAAATCGCTCATCAACTAAGGACTAGCTGAATGAATAAGGGTTTGCTAGTTTAATTCATCAATAAAGTCAAACAATAGAAATTCTGTTCAAAGTTTGAATAACGATCAGTGATCGAACAATAAACAACTGGAATAAAGCTTTAGCATTGAATCATGACATCAACCTTGCTTGAATGACAATAAGCTAAGGTAAATATTCTTGCTCAATGATATTAAACTCGCTTAAAATGAAATAACAAGTTTGAGATAGGAAAACTTGCCTCGTGCGTAGATTACAGATTTAAACAATGCACGTTCCTTAATCACCCTATACATTTTGATTATAAAATAGTAACAGTGATTAGCTATAGAACAATATACACACTTTAGGATTTATTCTTATCCTATTTCACTTAATAGATCAAATGTCATTTGATATTCACTTTGCTTACCACTCATTATAGTATCTTATTTATCATTAAATACTTTAATCTAAATTTTAATCATGCACACGACATCACAATAAAAAAATATATATACATTTCAGTTACTGTTCCTCGCCGGGGCGGGAATTCCCTGAACAAAACTCTCGCCGGGGTGAGACCTCGCCAGGGCAAGACTTCGCTGGGGCGAAGATTCCTTTGTATTTTTCTCGCTGGGGCGAGAGACTCAGCAGTTGCCTTCCCCAGCTCGCGAACCAGTGAAAACTTAGGCCAATTTTTGCCAAATTTTCCGAATTCTACCATCCAGTACACAAACTAAATATACCCAGACATCCAACATGTTAGAAAATAATTACCCAACATGTTTCTAACCACTCTAAGCATTATAAAACACATAATCAACCAATTACAAACCCAAAATTTCACTGTTTATGAGAAATATTCATATTTTAGCCATATCAATAAAATTAAACTCTGTAACTTCATCTTTCAACTAATTAAAACCATTCTTCTTGCATTATTCTTGTTTTTCATCATATAATCATAATCAAACATCAATTAACCGATTAATAATCAAATTAAATGAAATTTTTCATACATATAGACCATACATGGAACAAAACTCTGTAACACCAAAAACACTATTCTAAAACTTGCTTTCATGGATTAGCACCTCTAAATTGATTATTAATCATCATATAATCATCTAACACATGATTACTACCAATTACACCAAGTAATTCATGTTTTAAGCAAGTAAATAATATACAGAGAACTAAAAATAAAATACAGTAAAGAGTTTATACCTTCTATTTGCTTTGATTAATAAGGTTAACCTCCTTTGATTTGAATTTCTTCCTCCAATACCCAAACTATTCTCACAATTTCTCTCTTCTTCTCACAAATTCTCAAGCTCTGCTCTCTCTTTTCTCTCAAACTCTGATGTTCTTTCTTTCTTTCTTTCTTTATAACTGACGTAGTTTAAAAAAATAAAACTGATGAAAATAAAAACTGATACTTAATATAATAATAACGTATATTCTTTAAATTGAATCATCAGTTATAAAATTTCAAAAGCCACAAGGCTTGTTTGGCAAATACTAATTAAAATAACCCATTATTCTAACTAAAGGCTTGTTTGGTAAAACAAAATTAAAATAACCCATTATTTCCAAACAAAGGTCATAAGGCCTTGTTTGGTAAAACTGAATTAAACACTTTCTCATTTATTTTAATAAATCATTATAACATATAGTTTTAAATGTCACACTTCTAATTTAATTGAACTTATTATTAAATAAATTCAATTAAACCTTACTAACTTAAATAATAAATTTATTTAACCAATAACAATAACACCAAATGAATTATATTATTCAAATAAATTATTTATTCAAATAAATCTTTTCATCATCTACTTTAATTATTAGATTAAATTAGACAAAACATAACAATCACATTCAAATAACATTTAACATTATTAAACTTAACATATACTCATTCCACAAAAACTTAATAAATTATTTATTTAGCTCAATAAATTAATAAAAATATTTATATAATTCTGTAGACACCCAAATTTTGCACTTCGTATGCTAACCTTGACAGGAGGGCAAAATCGTCAATTGAACCCGCCTGCGGGAGCAAAAGAATCGGCATAAGTGCGAAGACTGGACGCCGCCGCGACAAGTTGCAGTCAAAATCAACGTGACGATAAAGCCATCTGAAATGAGCATTTCCGAATAATGTGTCACGTCCCGCAGTAATTATCGGACTGCAAAATACAGGCATTTTGGATAAAACTGACAGCGCGACGCAAGAATCGAGGTGCGGTGCGGGAACCGAGAAGAATTAAATAATCAAAGTGGCTGGCGTGCTGGGTGGAAGGCAGGCGGCTGGCTCTGGCTAGCCTATAACAACTCATTTCAGCATGCAGGAAAAAAAAAGAGAAGAGGAATTCAGCAGATCCGAGAAGAAGAAAAATACAGCAGCAAGAAGTTCGAAAATTGAGGAAGAAATAGCATAGATTTGCAATAAAAATAGGAGTGAAAGAGAGGAAAAAGAGAGGAATAATATTCTTGTGAATTAATTGTATCACATATATCTTTTCTTCTATCCGAATAGACAAATTTACATCCACTTGGATTTCATTTGCAAGGTAAAAATCTCCTTATTTTTGCAATTTCTATCACATCATTTGGTCAAATTAAATGTAGTTTTCATGTAATTTATGATGGAACAATGAATTAGGGATTATTAGTGAGGGTTCCATCGGAACAAAATTCTTCCTAATAACCCAATGATATTTATTCGTTGATCTTTTTTTTGTTTGTTTTACGATGTTATATTTGGCATAGGTTCTTTTAGATCGATATTTTAGGATGTCTTGGTATTGTTAGATTATCCGTGTTGGTTATTTCTTGTAACATCCGATTGTGGGTGTGTGGAAATTTGGTTGTGAGCCTAGGAAAGCGACCCCGTGGTCCAAATCTGATGATGGACATATCTTGATGTAAGAAGTAGGAATGATGTAGTTTTCATTGTAAATATGTAATCGTCGGGCCTTAAAACGACGCTAAAGCAAGAATCGTGTTTAAGGCCCCGTCATAGTGAAAATATGTGATTGTTGGCGTTCGGGAGTATTTTGATGGCTTACATGCCCGTGAATAACCCCCTACGCGTTTTGATGTTTAATTTGATTTGTAATATCAAACAAAGGATTTCAAAACCAAAACAATAAAGATTTTTCTAAAATCGATCAAAATAGGTTATTAGCATCACGAGGATAATAAATTGGGAATGCTAACGAATGTCGACTCCTATTTTAACGAGAAAGCTAAAGGAAATCGTTTTCAAACATCACAAAATTTGATTTTAGAAATGAGTAATGTTTTATTAAACCTTGATGCATAGGGCGAAAGAGATCCTAGAAATTGCCCATCATTTGTGAAAGCAACGTATAAATCTCGATTCCTATTTTGGCTAAGGCTTAATAAAATCCTCTTTTGCCAAAACGACACCTAAAGAAAAATTCCATGGCTTTTGACAAATTAAAATCAAACCTCTCTCATAAGGAATCAAGCTTTCTCGTGTATGCCGAAAAGACATTCCGAAGCGTTCCCAAATTAAAGCACGATTTTCCCAAAAATCTAAATGATTCTTTCATACAAACTCACCACAACATTCACATAAGCACACACACACACACCTGCACATATACACATTTCATGAATTAAAAGATAGGACAGCATCAAGATTGCGGTAACCGTATTTTACGGAAGTCGAGGGGTGCCTAACACCTTCCCCTCACTTAAGCAAGCCCCCGAACTCTATGAATCTCGATTCGCAGACCAATTAATTTGGAGTCACACATGAGCCAGCGATTTACGAAGACGAAAACTCGGATGAGTTGGTACATCCATTTCAAATATACCAACTGGCGACTCTGGTTAATTGGCTCATCATAAAAAGCGATCTTTCAAAACCCCGTCGACATCAATGCCGACCTTTTCCCAAAATCACCTAATCAAGAGGCTAAAATTGGAAAAGACTAAAAGGACCCACGAAGCGAAAAACCTGGCGTCGACAGCTGGCGACTCTACTGGGGACAATTAGAGGGCTTAAGCCGCTTTCAAATCTTGATGCTTTCTTATCCTTTAAAAATTCATGAATATGTGTGTGTGTGCGATATTGTGATCTTTTGAACGTTTTGTTGCGTGAATGTGTGTTCTGTCCAATAAATGAATGATCAAATGGAATTGCTTTACTTTCGAGTAATCATTTGCATGCGGTGAGGACGATGAATGTGAATGTATGTTGAGAGAGTACCTCCTCCTGAGGCGAACCTGTCGGTTGCTTATTACTGGACTCGAAGGGGCTGCTCCCCGGAGATGGCTCAGGAAACGCACCACCCAAATCCGCTCCAATCGAAAGGGCTCAGACGAGTAGATTGCGAAGATTTGGGGACCTTCATGCCGAAAAGCCCGTGAGAGTAATCCTAGGATAGGTCAGCCTCAGATTAACCCTACGCAGGAAAAGTCTCTTCATGCCTTTTTACATTTCACGCATAAATATCATGATATTATTCATATTCGCCTTCCTTTTTGCCGAGAGAAATTACTAACCTCTATGTTTTGCAGGGAACAGCTGGGGAGCTTAATAAAGCCATGTTTAGCATTTGCCATTGCATTAGAGGACTACTAAATTTCTGTTTTGCACGGAAAGATTAAAAAACCCCAAAGACACAAAAAATTACAGCTTCAGCATGCATCCACATTTTTTTACTCCCCAAGACTAAACTTCGAACTTTGGTTTCTGTAGGATTGCTCCTCAAACCCGTTCGCAGTCTAAAATGGCCCAAAACCCCATATCTGAAATGGCTGATATTCCATCTACCAATTCCGGTGCCATATCTAGGGAGGAATTTGATGACTTTAAGAAGGAGATGTTAGAAATGGCCATAATGCTAAGAGAGCAGTTGATACCCAGGCAGGAACTACCTAAGGAGGATCCACCCAAGGGCGAGCCAGTCGTCCCAAAGGCCATTCCCGTACCAAATAAAACAGTGATTACTATCCCGGAAGAGGGAGATACAGATGATTTGCGGAAGAAAATGAGACAAATGGAAGAAAGCATCCAATCTATGAAGGGCATAGGGTCCCTCGGTAGGGTTAACTATTCAGATTTATGTGTCTTCCCCGGAGCCAGATACCCGGAGAAATTCAAAATCCCGGAGTTTGAAAAATACAATGGAAAGGGGGACCCCTACACACACTTGAAAATATACATTGGAGAACTCGGGTCTTATGCCGAGGACGAGGGGTTGAGAATGCAGCTGTTCCAGAAAAGCTTAACGGGTGAGGCAAGAATTTGGTATGCCCGCCTTGACAACGCCCGAATCCACAACTGGGAGGAATTGGCC
Organism: Aralia elata; assembly: GCA_034770075.1. NCBI lineage: Eukaryota > Viridiplantae > Streptophyta > Magnoliopsida > Apiales > Araliaceae > Aralia > Aralia elata. Next base: position 30,156,456 of record CM068387.1, read on the forward strand.
CATACATTCTTAACCCAATACAGCTTTCAGGCCCAGATGACCCCTGACAGGTATCAAATGACAAAGGTTAAGAAACAACCTAGGGAATCCTTCAGGGAATATGCGCAACGATGGAGGGGCATGGCCGCACAAGTGAACCCCCCGATGAGCGAGTCAGAGATGGTGATGACTTTTGTAGACATTCAAGAGGCACCGTATTATGAACGAGTCATCTCGGGGATTGGAAGACCCTTCACTGAAATGATTAAACATGGAGAGATGGTAGATATAGGGTTGAAATCGGGTAAAATCCGGGATTTTACTGCTTTAGAAACTGCTGCCGAGCAAATACAGAATGGAAACTATGGCAGCACTTCCCGGAGGGTCCAAAAGAAGAAGGAGGAGGATGTATCCCTCATCCTACAGGGGTCATCCAGAAAAACAGAAAGCCATCTCCCGGTACAGGTGCAAAGGGTGGGGCCATAAAGATAGTGCCTCCAGATTTTCAGAGCAAACACTATAGCTGCTAACTCCAAGTCATGGGTCGGATACCCTTTTTCATAGTCTTTTAGTTGGCGCGATGCATATACAATAACCTTACCATTCTGCATCAACACACAACCTAGTCCTTTATGCGATGCGTCGCTATACACCAGAAAATTTCCTGTATCATCTGGCAAAGACAACACAGGCGCCGAACTTAGTCTCTTCTTTAGTTCTTGGAAACTCTCTTCGCACTTCTCCGTCCAAACAAACTTCACGGATTTTCTTGTTAAATTCGTTAACGGAGTGGCGATCCTGGAGAAATCTTGAATAAAACGCCTGTAGTAACCTGCCAAACCCAAGAAACTCCTCACTTCTGACGCTGTCTTCGGCTGATCCCAGTTCATCACAGCTTCAACTTTAGCTGGATCCACCGAAATCCCGTCTTTATCGATAACATGCCCAAGGAATTGAACACGCTCCAACCAAAATTCGCACTTCGAAAATTTTGCATATAATTTCTCCTTCCTTAACGCCTCCAATGTCACCCTTAACTGCTCCACGTGTTCTTCTTGAGTCTTGGAGTAAACCAGAATATCGTCTATGAATACCACCCCAAATTTATCCAGAAATGGTTTGAACACCCTATTCATTAAGTCCATAAACGCTGCAGGTGCGTTTGTTAAACCAAATGACATAACCAAAAACTCATAGTGACCATATCTAGTTCGAAATGCCGTCTTTGGTATGTCTTCCTTTCTCACCTTCAACTGATGGTACCCACTTCACAGATCTATCTTTGAAAAATATCTCGCTCCCTTCAGCTGGTCAAACAGGTCATCAATCCTTGGCAACAGATACTTGTTTTTAATCGTGACCTTGTTCAACTCTCTATAATCAATGCAAAGACGCATTGATCCGTCCTTCTTCTTGACAAATAACATCGACGCTCCCCACGGCGAAACGCTCGGTTGAATGTACTTTTTATCCAGCAATTCCTGTAATTGCACCATCAACTCCTTCATTTCTACCGGAGCCATTTTATATGGGGCTTTTGATATAGGGGCTGTACCCGGTGCTAAATCAATTACAAACTCGATTTTCCTATCTGGCGGTAATCCTGGCAAATCATCAGGAAACACGTCCACAAAATCCCTAACTACTGGTATCTCCTCCAATTTTGCACCCACCTTTTGGGTATCAACTATGTAGGCTAGATATCCTACACATCCTTGTCTCAACATCTTTCTGGCCTGCACCATCGTCAGACAACTCGTTTGTCTAGGCGACTTGCTGCCATAAAACACTACCTTTGACGGAGTCATAAGGTTTACACACTTCTTTTGACAGTCAATAACTGCCCTATGGTTGAACAACCAATCCATTCCCAAAATGACGTCGAACTCCCCAAGACGAATTGGGATTAAGTTTATTGTCATCACATGACCCTTAATATCTATCTGACAATTCTTGTGGACAAACTTAACAGGAATCACTTCCCTATTCATAATTTCTATATTCATGGGGTAATCTAATTCTTTCTGAGGTAACCCTATTCTTCTAGCAAAATCATCGGATATAAATGAACAAGTAGCACCCGAGTCAAACAATACATAAGCATTAACATTATTGACTGGAATGATACCTGACACTACATCCTTTGACTGCACAGCATCCTGCACCGACATGTTGAATGTTTGAGCACTAGGTCGATTGGGCTGTGTCGGTCTTGCGATAGTCAGATTGCCACCACCGCTATTCCCCTTACCTGCATTAGCTCTACCTGTAGTTGCTTTCTTAGGACAGTCTCGGGCAAAGTGATCCTTCGACCCGCAGATGAAACATGCGCCCTTCTTCGGATTAGGGCAATTCGGTGCGATATGACCCTCCTATCTGCATTTAAAGCATACCCTCTTACCCTTCAAACAAACACCCACATGACTTTTTCCGCAGTTACTGCACACCTCCACCTTCTTTTTCTGATTACCCTGCTGACTTCCCGCAGAGTTACTATCACTCCACTTCCTCTTCTGACCGCTGCCCCCATGGCTACCACTTGCCTTGTTTTCACTTTCATTCTTCTTTTTCTTCTGCTCCTGATTATACTTGGACAGAGCATCACTACCTCCTTCAGCAATAATCGCCTTCTCTAATACTGCCACAAATGAGTTCAGTTGAAACAACGAAACTCGACTATATAACCAAGGCTTCAATCCTTGCTCAAATCTTCTAGCCTTTCGCTCATCCGTGTTGACCTGATATGGCGCAAACCTCGCCAGCTCATTGAATTTTGCTGCATACTCAGGTACCGTCATGGTACCTTGCTTCAGCTCTAGAAACTGCACCTCCATCTGATTGTGAGCACTTGTTGGAAAATAGGTCTCGAAAAACATCTCCTTAAATCGCTCCCATGGAATAATCCCTTGGCCACCTCGAGTCTTATTTGCTTGCCAGCAGTAGCTAGCTTCTGATTTCAGCATAAATGTTGCAAATGCCGTCTTTTGGTCCTCATTGACCCTAGCGACATCAAACACCTTCTCCATCTCCATGACCCAAGTTTGGGCTTATTGGATTCATAGAGCCGTGATATTCCGGAGGTCTGACAGCCTTGAAGTCTTTAAAAGTCGTGGCCTGAGCTTGGGGTTGATTGGCAAATGCTCCCGTTAGCAGATTCACCAGTTGTTGCATCGGATTAACGTTGGCTTCTTCGTTGTTGTTGGTAGATCCCTCAGGGGTCTGTTGACGGGTTTGTCTTCTTGGCGGCATTTTACTGTTAAAATTCGCGTTATTAGATTATTGCTCAATTACTTAAACATTTAAGTCTTAACTTAAACATTTATAAACAACACTTAACACACAGTACATCTGATAAACTTTCGCATTTTATTCATTACTGCTTCAAAACATAATAAAGATAACATCGTAGTTATTTACATCATCTATCCTGAAATCACAAAGTTCCAGGATTACATCATTATTCTATCCCATTATATAAAACTGGGATTTACAATTTATTAACTTCATAACTTTCATACTAGCATATCTAATCATTCTTTACGATGACATTCCACGGCGCACAGTTTCCTGGCGTTCTTGCTCCATAATACGAGTCACCATCCTTCGACCCATTTCATCTGGATGACGATGAACTCGATCCTGAGCTCTATCCATTGTGGTGTGAAAAATATACTCCATCGCGTCAATCTTGGCCTTCTTTAACCGCACCTCACATTCAACACTATCTGCGCGGTTAGCCTCCCTCAACCAAGCAGTTTCAGCTCTCGCCCGCTCAGTTGACTCCTTTTTCAACTCATCTCGTACAATTTCATTCCTGGCTATCAACTGTCCTCGTCGATACTCAGACCTTGCTAGCCTCTACTCAGCCTCTACAAGACGTGATGAAAGGTCTTGGATCTCAGCATCCTTCTGCTCTAAAGCAGCTTGACGTTCCACAACCTGTTCTTCTAACTCCTCCTTCTCACTCTCTACATTAACCAGCTTCCACTCCACGTCTCCAAGACGTATATCGAGCTCCTCAATCTCACTGCTCTTCTGCTCCAAGGCAGTCTGTCGCTCTACCAGCTGCCTCTCTAACTCCTCCATTCTATCTTGCAACTCTATGTTACGATCATACACCTGCTCATACATCTGAACACCTAAGGAAGATAGGGATATCCCTTCAGGGTCTTCCTCCTCCTCCTCAACCTCCTCCGGATCCTCCTCAGGATCAGTCTCAGGATCATACTCGTGACCTGTAAATGTAATCAATGGGGATGGCTCCCTCTGCACTAGCTGCTTATGAACTACGTGAATATCTTGGGGCTCCTCCTCCCTAGCCTGGCTGGGCTCTCCTCTATCAGTCATCCTGACAACAAAATTTTAAGTTTTAATTACTAATCGATAATACTCGCGAGCACAGAAGTTGTTATCAAGTAAGCACATAGCACATAATCATTTTATTATCTTTTATGAATTGCCGTATTCCATTCCTTAAAACTCGATAAGAGTTTATCACCTCTATATTCTCTATCTTCTAAAAGGCTACTACCCTAAGGTTTTCCCCACCTAAAGGTTCATAACCTACAGCTCTGATACCAACCTGTGACACCCCCAAATCCGGGTACTTAATTTCCACAGATTTGGTGTTCACTATCTCATTCATTCACATCTAACTACCCATAATTAAGAACAATTAAATAAACTTAAAAGAAACATCTTCCCAAAATGGGTTACTTCACCAAACTGTTAAACAATCAAATCCCAGGTTAACTTAACCTTAATACATCAAAGCGGAAAAAAAACATAATTTTAAATAAGTTTTTGTTACAAATAAACATTAAGTAGACAACAAGTCTTAAGCTACTTCTGCAACTTGCCCTTTCCTTTACTCGTGGACGGCTCGTCCTGCTTTTCTGGCTTAGCTGCAATGATTAGTGCAAGAGTGAGCAAACAATTGCTCACAAGTACGATAACAATAATATTTAAATGAAATAGATTTCAACTGAGGAATAATAGTTTTCTGAATCTCAGTCAATATATGATCAAAGTCTAAAAGCTCGTTGGAATACTCGATTCAAGGAAAAATAGATTTCAAGATTTAGAAATTATATCTGAGGGTCACAAGACCTCGAACTATGTCCTAGGTTAGCAAGTATTTCTACTGTAACCTTTAACAGTCATATAGACTATGGACCAACATCTCGTACTCAGGGGGATCAACCCTTTGTACACTGTATTGTGCACAAACATTTTAACGCTGTCGCGTAAGTAATCCCCTATATTAGGGTTGTTCATCTCAGTTTATCGTCTGAATCCGTACCAAAAGAAACTTGGCTTGGAACAAGAATAGAAAATATTCTAAGTCTTTGAAATCGCTAATCAACTAAGGACTAGCTGAATCAATAAGGGTTTGCTAGTTTAATTCATCAATAAAGTCAAACAATAGAAATTCTGTTCAAAGTTTGAATAACGATCAGTGATCGAAAAATAAACAACTGGAATAAAGCTTTAGCATTTAATCATGACATCAACCTTGCTTGAATGACAATAAGCTAAGGTAAATATTCTTGCTCAATGATATTAAACTCGCTTAAAATGAAATAACAAGTTTGAGATAGGAAAACTTGCCTCGTACGTAAATTACAGATTTAAACAATGCACGTTCCTTAATCACCCTATACATTTTGATTATAAAATAGTAATAGTGATTAGCTATAGAACAATATACACACTTTAGGATTTATTCGTATCCTATTTCACTTAATAGATCAAATGTCATTTGATATTCACTTTGCTTACCACTCATTATAGTATCTTATTTATCATTAAATACTTTAATCTAAATTTTAATCATGCACACGACATCACAATAAAATATAAAAAAAATATTTCAGTTATTGTTCCTCGCCGGGGCGGGAATTCCCTGAACAAAACTCTCGCTGGGGCGAGACCTCGCCGGGGCGAGAATTCACTATACAAAAAGCTCGCCGGGGCGAAGATTCCTTTCCATTTTTCTCGCCGGGGCGAGAGACTCGGCAGTCGCCTTCCCCAGCTCGCGAACCAGTGAAAACTTAGGCCAATTTTGGCCAAATTTTCCGAATTCTACCATGCAGTACACAAACTAAATATACCCAGACATCCAACATGTTAGAAAATAATTACCCAACATGTTTCTAACCACTCTAAGCATTATAAAACACATAATCAACCAATTACAAACCCAAAATTTCATTGTTTATGAGAAATATTCATATTTTAGCCATATCAATAAAATTAAACTCTGTAACTTCATCTTTCAACCAATTAAAACCATTCTTCTTGCATTATTCTTGTTTTTCATCATATAATCATAATCAAACATCAATTAACCGATTAATAATCAAATTAAACGAAATTTTTCATACATATAGACCATACATGGAACAAAACTCTGTAACACCAAAAACACTATTCTAAAACTTGCTTTCATGGATTAGCACCTCTAAATTAATTATTAATCATCATATAATCATCTAACACATGATTACTACCAATTACACCAAGTAATTCATGTTTTAAGAAAGTAAATAATATACAGAGAACTAAAAATAAAATACAGTAAAGAGTTTATACCTTCTATTTGCTTTGATTAATAAGGTTAACCTCCTTTGATTTGAATTTCTTCCTCCAATACCCAAACTACTCTCACAATTTCTCTCTTCTTCTCACAAATTCTCAAGCTCTGCTCTCTCTTTTCTCTCAAACTCTGATGTTCTTTCTTTCTTTCTTTCTTTACAACTGACGTAGTTTAAAAAAATAAAACTGATGAAAATAAAAACTGATACTTAATATAATAATAACGTATATTCTTTAAATTGAATCATCAGTTATAAAATTTCAAAAGCCATAAGGCTTATTTGGCAAATACTAATTAAAATAACCCATTATTCTAACTAAAGGCTTGTTTGGTAAAACAAAATTAAAATAACCCATTATTTCTAAACAAAGGTCATAGGGTCTTGTTTGGTAAAAGTGAATTAAACACTTTCTCATTTATTTTAATAAATCATTATAACATGTAGTTTTAAATATCACACTTCTAATTTAATTGAACTTATTATTAAATAAATTCAATTAAACCTAACTAACTTAAATAATAAATTTATTTAACCAATAACAATAACACCAAATGAATTATATTATTCAAATAAATTATTTATTCAAATAAATCTTTTCATCATCTAATTTAATTATTAAATTAAATTAGACAAAATATAACAATCACATTCAAATAACATTTAACATTATTAAACTTAACATATACTCATTCCACAAAAACTTAATAAATTATTTATTTATCTCAATAAATTAATAAAAATATTTATATAATTCAATAAATATTTTTATTCAATCACAAAAATTGCATTCGTTACAGTTTGCCTACAACAATAGTTACCATGCCAGCATAGGAATGCCACCATTTGAAGCTCTGTACGGAAGGAAATATAGAACGCCATTATGTTGGGACGAAGTCGGTGAACGACAATTGTTAGGGCCAGAAATAGTTCAACAAATCGCTGAGGTAGTTCAAATTATACAAGAGAGATTGCAAGCGTCTTAGGATCGACAGAAGAAGTATGCGGATTAACATAGGAAAGGACGAGATTTCGATGTCGGGAGCCACGTGTTTTTGAAGGTGTCTCCGTGGAAAGGCAAAATACGTTTCGGCAAGAAAGGAAAATTGAGTCCGAGATTCATTGGACCATTCCAGATATTAAGGAGGATAGGTGAGGTAGCCTATGAGGTAGCCCTACCTCCTGAGTTAGAACATATCCATAACATGTTTCATGTATCCGTGTTACGACCATACAAACCCGATTATAAACACGTTATAGATCACAAGCCTATTCAGATCGAGAAAGATTTGTCATATGAGGAAGTTCCTATTGAAATCATAGATAGGAAAGAACAAATTCTACGGAATAAAGTGATACCTTCAGTCAAGGTAATTTGGAGAAATCAAAACATAGAAGAAGCTCCGTGGGAGCTTGAAAGTAAAATGCGAGACAACTACCCACATTTATTTTTGTAACCTGTACTGTAATTTCGAGGACGAAATTCTTATTAGAGGGAGTGAATGTGATATTCCAGACCTTAATAAGACTCGTATATGTAAATTATGTGATTATTAAATGAAATTTCTTATTCCGACTCTGTGTTATGTGATTGTATACTCTAATCAAGAATTAAGTCAAATAAAAAAAAATTCGAAGCTGCTTAGTCGTGCTTACACTGTCAAAATAATTTGTCGTGCTTTCCACGATTTCACCAAAAAGCATCCCGAAAAATTATTTTCAGTAAGCTGTTGTGTCGTGCTCGGGAATAACAAAGTGATTTGTTGTGCTTTGAAGTTAATATAATTATATATTAACTGATAAAAACCTAAATGAGTTAATTAGGGTAAAAAATGATAAGTTAAATTATAAACCTTAACTATAAAACCTTAATTGATAATTGTCACCCGAATTAACGAACCGAAAACCTAACTGGTGCACAAGAACCCTAATTGATATAATTAGATCCGAAGTAATGAAACATAATATAAATTATGGATTATTAAACTTTAAATTAAACCCTAATTCAAGGATTGAAACCCTAAAACCTAATTTATAAAAACCTAACCCTAATTAGGAATCCTAACCCTAATTAGGAAACCCTAATAACTCTAATTATGAGCTCCTAAATCTTAATTATGAAACTTAAGCTTAATTAAGGTATTACTAACCTAATTAAGTTATCCTAAACGTGAAATACAAAACCCTAATCATAATTAGTGTGAATTAAACCTAGATTAAGTAAACTAACCAATGGGGACACTTGAATAAGTGTGCTAGCTTGTTCCTAGCACACTTCTACACACTTAAACACAAGCCTAGCACACTCCAGCACAAGTAGGTTACAACTGATCAGAAGCAACACAAGTAACCAAGCAAATTGATTAGGTTTTTGTCCAAAATAAGCTTCTTAAGCTTTGCTATAAATAGAACAAGCCTCTAACCATTAAACCTATGAATTCCTAAGTTCAAACACTCACAAATAAAGTCTAGATAACCTCCCAGCTAAGTTCCAAATAGCTCCTAAAGATCAGATCAAAAGTTTACTCAAAAAGGTACAAAAACCTAACTTAATGCTAGATCTTTAAACCTTCAGTAAATTTTATGTTTTAATATTTAGGAATACTTAATAACATGTTATTTGGTGATCTGGGTTGTTAAAACATTAATCCATAACATTTAAATGCATGAAAATGAAGAATTAAGCAAACTGCCAAAGGCAGTAAACAGTGGTGTGACAAGCAAGTTTGTCAGTTGATTTGATCCTCTTAAGTTGTACATTTAAGCTGTTTTAAAGTTTCTAATCATACTATGCCATGAGGTTAACAATCTAGAGTTGGAATCGGGCTAAAAATATTCTTTAGCTAGAAGATATTGATGGTCAAAACCCATTGACCGACCACAAGCGTTCTGTTTCTGGGCAACCCAGAAAAGCGAAGAACAGCTCTAATAGCTCTTTGACAACGTTTAGCCGGCTTGAATCTTGCATATATGATATTTGTAGTGTAAATTCCTAGACCCAATATGTTATTTGATAGGTATACTACAAGAAAATATCATTAAATCACATCAACATAACCTAGAATGAAAGTTATTAACGGTCAAAGTGCATTGACCGACATTGACCAAACAATTTTTGGGTTATCCAAAAACTCAATAACAGTATGAACCAGGTAGTTTGACCGAGTTAAATATAGCATCATATGATGTTTGTTTATCTCAAACAAAGTATGTCGTTATACCTTGCCATGAGAACTATACCTACAAACAAAAATTAAACTCAAACAATTAACTAACTGAGAATTAAATTAAGTCAATAGTCCCTATTTGACTATGACCAACTGTTCTTCAGTGAATGAAGAATACCTATAGTGACAAACTGACCGTCGCTATAGACCCCTTTAGGCTACAATCTCCTTCCGGCCAGCCAAGAACACCGTGGGTTTAATAATAACAAGAAAAAGTGGGATACCGCTTTTACTAATAATTATGGGGGAAAGGAAAATAATTATAACAACAACAACAACAATAGAAACAACAATAACAGGATTGACCCTTGTGTTACATGTAGGAAAAATCATCGAGGAGTATGTCTTAATAAGAGGATCCATTGTTTCCTTTGTGGTCAGGAGGGACATTATGCCCCTAAGTGCCCTAAAACTAATAGGAATAGGTGTTTCAATTGTAAGTCAATGGATCACATAGCTAGAAATTGCCCAAGACCCAGGGATCAAAATGGAAGGAGAAACGAGCAAATAGGAAGAAGTGACTTGTAGGTTGTCATATTATTGTCTTTCCAACATTTTATAAATAAGGGAATCCTTTTGTGTAACTAGTGATAATATACAAATCACTATTTGGTTTTGTAATTTTCCATGTGTGTAACTAGTGATACAATATAAATCACTAGTCGAATATGTAACTTTCTGTATTTGAAATACAAATTTCTGTTTGCTAAAACCAAGTTGTTTACTTATTGCACTTATATTTATACTTGGTTACTCGTTGTCATCAGATAAATGGCACCACGAAGAAGATCACAAGCGAAAAATCGAGAAAAGTTAAAATGTAATAACAAAACAACGAGGTATCCTTACCTCCTTAGTTAGATCACATCCATAACATGTTTCATGTGTCCGAGTTACGACTGTACAAACCTGATTATAGACACATTATAGATCATGAGCCTATTCAGATCGAGAAAGATTTGTCGTGTGATGAAGTTCCTATTAAAATCATAGATAGGAAAGAACAAATTCTACGGAATAAAGTAATACCTTCAATCAAAGTAATTTGGAGAAATCAAAACATAGAAGAAGCTACGTGGGAGCTCGAAAGTAAAATGCGAGACAACTACCCACATTTATTTCTGTAACTTGTACTGTAATTTTGAGGACGAAATTCTTATAAGGAGAGGAGAATATAATATCCCGAATGATTATAAAACTTATAAATATGATTAGAAATAATTTTGAAGACGAAATTCTTATAAGTTAGGGTGAATGTAATACCCCGAAATATTATCAAAATTATAAATATTATCTTAACTGGGTTAAGAATAAAACCTCTAGAAATATCTAATGAACGACTGCTCAGGTAATCTTTGAAAACCTAATACGATTCGAAAACACGATCGTATATGTTTAGAATTAGAATGTATAACCTAAAACTAGGTATCGAGAAGTTTAAAACCTTAAACCCTAATGAGATTCGAATTTTGTAACAGATGTGCTTAATAAAGATCGAAATGATATTTCGAAGCAGGTGTTTTGTGATTTTATTATGTAAACAATGAATTAGGTCAAATAAATTTTTTCTCCGAAAAACGTGGTGCTTAAAAATAAAAACGTCAAGCTTAAAATATTTTCACCGACAAGCTTCTCGGTATATTTACGAAAATCTGCTTTGTCATGCTTAAGCTGACATAGTGTTTTGTCGTGCTTACAATGACAAGCTACTTTGTCGCGCTTACGCTTGGCATATGCTGGCACACGCTGGCACAAGCACATCGCAATTACCTTTTTACCCTAAGCTTTCCTAGCCTATAAATACCTCTTCATCCATTCATTATTTTCTACCATTTTTCAAGAGCAATTCAAGAACAAAAGTACTCTATATTTATATTCTGAGAGATATTGTGAGATAAAAATTACTTTCGAAGTATCGAAGCACTACGCGAGTGGAAGTAAAGCTAGCAACTACAAGAGGTATTACTCTAGTGGTTATTATTTTCATTCTTCTTTATATATTTAGTAAAAATATAATTTTATAAGCAGTTATAATGCCCAAATTATTTTAAGTATATAGTACAAAAGTCCTATTTATAAGCAGTTATAATGTCCGATGTATTTCTCTTATATATTAGTAAATATACTTTTATAAGCAGTTACTATGTCCGATTTTCTTCAAGTATTTAGTAAAAATATTCATTTTACAAGCAGGTATAATGCTGAAATTATCTCAAATATAATAGCCGAATATTCATTTGATAAGTAGTTATAATGCCCAATTTATTTCAAACATAGTAAATGAATATTCTTTTTTGCAAGCAGTTATAATGCTTAATTTATTTTAAATATAGTTAAAAAATATTCATTCTATAAGCAATTATAATGCTGAAATTATTTCATGTATAGTAGAAGAAGTCTTATTTATAAGAGGTTATGATACCCGAAATAAAACTTAAAAGATATTTTTGGTTACAAGTATGTAACAAAGTCCATTCTATCCTAACTTTGTAAGGCCGAATCAACGCTGAACCTTAACGACACTTAACTAGTTCAATTCGAAAAAGTCAAATTTGCCCTTTCGTAGTTTTGATTAAAGTTTATGTCTTTTACCCTCGTATAAATGCTATGACGTAATTGGAAAATTCAAAAAACGAAAAAGGCATTTTTGACGTGAATAGTGTTTTAGCGTTTTTTCTTGGAAAAATTTTATTTTCCTATTTCCAAACCACAACACATGATGTGAATGGAATTTGTTATGTTTTTATCCCTTAATCCTTTATCTTTTGTATTGATTTTGTGCCTAAATACATTCACTATTCTTATAATTTGATTTTAGGTACAACTAGAGGAGTTCTTAACTTTGGGAGTGAAACGAAGCAAAAAGTCAGAATTTCATGGATAGGCCTGGTGCGACTTTAACGAATGCAATTTTTGGGATTTAATAAAAATATTTATTGAGTTATCTAAATATTTTTATTAATTGATTTGTTGAGTTAAGTAAATAATTTATAAAGCTATTGTGAATAGTTCATGTTGAGTTTAATTGTGTTAATTGTTATTTGAATATGATTTGATGTGTTTATTCTAATTTAATTTAATAATTAAATTAGATGATGAAAAGATTTATTTGAATAAATGATTTATTTGAATAATATAATTTATTTGGTGATATTGTTATTGATTAAATAAAATTATTATTTGAGTTAGTAAGGTTTAACTGAATTTATTTAATAATAAGTTCAATTAAATTAAATGTGTGACAATTGAAACTATATGTTATGATGATTTATTAAATAAATAAGAAAGTGTTTTAATTTTGTTTTACCAAACAAGGCCTTATGACCTTTGTTTGGAATAATGGATTATGTTAATTAGTATTTGCCAAACAAGCCTTATGGCTTTTGAAATTTTATAACTGATGATTCAATTTAAAGAATATACGTTATTATTATATTAATTATCAGTTTTTATTTTCATCAGTTTTTTTTTTTAAAGTACGTCAGTTGTATAACATAAGAAAAGAAAAGAAAGAAGAGAAAGAACGGAGTTCAAAGAGAAAAGAGAAATACAGAGAAAACAAGAGAGAGCTTGAGAGTTGTGAGAAGAGAGAATTGAGAAGAATAGTTTTGGGTATTGGAGGAAGAAATTCAAACCAAAGGAGGTTAACCTTATTAATCAAAGCAAATAGAAGGTATAAACTCTTTACTGTATTTCATTATTTTAGTTCTCTGTATAAAATTTATTAGCTTAATATATGAATTTCTTGGTGTAATTGGAAGTAAATATGTTTTAGATGATTAAATGATAATTATATGATGATTATAAGTTAATTTTAAGGTTTTAATCCATGAAAACATGCTTTGGAGTAGAGTTTGTAATTTTTACAGAGTTTATTTCATGTACGGTATATATGTATGAAATTGGTATTCAAATTGGTTGTTAATTGGTAAAATTGATTTTTGATTATGGTTATATGATGAAAAACAAGAATAATGCAAGAAGAATGGTTTTAATTGGTTGAAAAATGAATTTACAGAGCTTGATTTCATGAAAATGATCAAAACTTGAATAAATTATTTAACAGTGAAATTCTTGGGTTTAAATTGGTTGTTTATGTGATAGGATGATTAAAATGTTTAGAAAACATGTTGGGTAATTGTTTTCTAGCATATTTGATGTCTGGGTATATTTAATTTGTGTATTGGATGGTAGAATTTGGAAAATTTGGCCTAAGTTTTCACTGTTCGCGAACTGGAGGAGTCGATTGCCGGGTGTCTCGCCCCGGCGAGAAAAATGAGTTGTTAAACTTCGCCCCGGCGAGAAATTTGTTAAGGAAAACCTCGCCTCGGCGATATTTTCGTTTAGTAATTTTCCGCCCCGGCGAGAATCACTGCTGAAAAAAAAATAATAATAAATTTTATTTTGTCTTCTTTTCTTGGTAGTTGTGATATATTATTTTACGCAAGATTAAACTTAAATTAATGTGGTAAGTGAATATTAAGATGTTAATATGGATTCTAAATGATGTTTGATGATGATTAAATACTAGATAATATACCTTAACTTAAAGATAAGTTTCGAGTGTAACATTGTTGTAATAAAGCTTGTAGCTTCTGAAATAGAGTTGATAATCAGTAGTTAATTGGAAAATTGAGGTGAGGATTGGAATATTAATGTTCGTGAGTATTGTAACTAATTATTTTTGTTGCAATACAAACGGAATCTGTAGGTTGTTTATTGTACGTGGTTTGTAATTAGGAAAGCTACATACGAGGCAAGTTTCTGAACTCCATTATTATATTAAACAAGTTGTCCTTCCCTTTTAACTTGTTAATTTATTCAAATAAAGTTTATTTATATTGAGCAAGCTTATTGACCTTAGCTTATTGATATTCAAGCAAGGTTACTATCATGTTACGTACTTGAGCTTTATTCCAATAATTGTTTGTTATTCGAATTTTGAGTATAGTTTCTATTGAACAAACTTTATTGTTAAATCGAATGTATTAGCGACTAGCAAACCCTTATTGATTCAGCTAGTCCTTAGTTGATGAGCGTTTCAAAGACTTAGAATATTTTAAACTTGTTCCAAGCCAAGTTCCTTTTGGTACGGACTCTGATGATAACTGAGATGAACAATCCTAATATAGGGGATTAACCACGCGACAGCGTTAAAATATTTGTGCACAACACATTGTACAAAGGGCTGATCCCCCTGAGTACGAGATGGAAGGTCCATAGTCTTTAAGACTGTTAAAGGTTACGGTAGAGATACTAGTTAACCTAGGACATAGTTCGAGGTCTTGTGACCCTCAGATAAAATTAATAAATCTTGAAATCCATTTTCCTTGAATCGAGCATTCTAACGAGCTTTCAAACGTTGATTCCTTATTGATTGAATTCAGAAAACTATTATTCCTCAGATGAAATTCATTTCATTTAAATATTATTGTTATCGTACTTGTGAGCAATTGTTTGCTCACTCTTGCACTAAACATTGCAGCTAAGCCAGAAAAGCAGGACAAGCCGTCCACAAGTAAAGGCAAGGGCAAGATGCCGAAGTAGCAGCAGATTTATTATTTGCTTGATGTTTAATTGTATCAAAAACTTATTTAAAATTATGTTTTATTCCGCATTGATGTATTAAGGTTAAGATAACCTGGGATTTGATTGTTTAACAGTTTGGTGATGTAACCCATTTTGGGAAGATGTTTCTTTAAGTTTATTAATTGTTCTTAATTATGGGTAGTTAGATATGAATGAATGAGTTAGTGAACACCAAATCTGTGGGAATTAAGCACCCGAATTTGGGGGTGTCACAGTGACAGCGCCGAGATTGCACTGTAACATGGCACGGTAGCGCCGGACACGCTGATTTTGTATAGTCTTTGGACTAGTGGCGTGACAACGCTGGTTTTGGCCCAAGATGTAGTGCGGCAGTGCCGGGTGTGGATGTTAGGAATCAACTCTAGAGGTCTGGCGAGGGAATACCAGAATGAAGAAGGAATGCGGCGCGGTAGTGCCGGTGCGCATTTCAGCTAAGATCTTTTACATGCGTTTTTGTTTAGATTTTGATTCCAAATTGGGTTCCTATTCCTCCTAAGTTAGGGATTTTCTATGTAAGCTATAAATATCAACTATTAGCCATTAGGAAGAGATCTCGTGTCGACAACTCTCTCTCTATTATTCTTTGGTAATTTCCATGACTATATGTAACTAAAATTCCATTCTTGATTTAAAGAGACGGAAGCCTTAGATTATATTTTGATGTTAATTGTTCAATTATATTTTGAGTATTGATTATTCTTCTATGCTTAAATTCTATGATTGATATGTTTACTTGCTAGGTTGCAGACTAGTTTATTATCCATTGAAATCTACTACTAAATTAGATATCAAATGCGTAATTGTTTGGTCATTCTAATTTGTGAAGCAACTAAGGTTAATAATTAACTGCAGATCAGAAGATTATTAAATCTTAGGAAGAATACTCAACTAAATTAAATGCAACCGCCTGTGCTTATGTTGTTTAGCTTCATTGGTCTTTCTAATTCTTAAAATATCTACTAGATTAAACTTTTAGCGCTTGTCTGAAGTTGTTTAGTAGTTAGGGTTCTTTAGGTCGCTTGTTTCTATCTAACTAAAATTAAGGAAAGGCATGGAATGATTCTAAATGGTGAATTGATTCTAACGATGAATATTCAAAGTAGTAATTGTTTATTCTCGTGTCAATGATCAGTGTAATATTTTGAATATGGAAGTTAACTTAATCCAAGGCTCGTTTCTCTAGTTTATTTCATTAGATTATTTTATGTCATTTAACATCAAAATGTATGATTATTACATTTTCATATTCATTAGATTAGGTTACAATTACATTCTCTGGGCTTGAACATTTAAATAAAATTTCCTGGGTCAGTCTGCTAACCGGCACGGCCGCGCTGGCCGCGGCAGCACGGCAGCGCTGGCCGCGGCAGCACGGCAACGCCCAAATTAAGCTGTTGTCCAGCACGGCCGCGCTGGACATCAGACTCAGCTTCTCTGTTCTTCGCGAACAGCGAAAGACAGACAAATTTCTCCCAATTACTTCACCCAATAGGCAAATTACGTATACCCAGACATCATACATATTGTAAAACTAAAACCTAACATGTATATAGCGATTTTAACAACATAAACAATCTAAACAACAAATTTAAAGGCCAAAATTCATTGTTCATGCATTATTTTTGTATCTTAACACATATAGCGTAATCAATCATTGTGAACTCGTTTCTTAACCAAATTAATCTGTTTGACTCTTGTTTTCTTCGTTTTTACATGCATAAACATAATCAATTATCAATTTAACCGATTAACTTGCAACACAGACATTAATTTCATACATATAGTTCATATTCATATGTAACTACTCTGTAACTTTCAGAACTTCCAATTAGAGGCGTAATCTCATAAATAATCCAATTAAACAATTTTTAAACATCATACAGTAAATTATACATGCATTTAAACAATTATAAACAATTTACAATTAATTACACATGAAGCTCCATTATCAGAAAACTTACAGAATACTATCATGGAAGAATTTAAAACGTAAATTAAACTTAATTAGAAGAATTACCTTCAATTAGATGCTTTAAATTATGTAAGCAGATGAATGATTTCTTCTCAATTCTCCAATTCTCTCAAAACTCTTTCTATATCTCTCTCTGTGTTTAGCTTTTAGGAATGAAATTGAATGACTGACAATACGTAATAATGTCGAACTGACATAATCATAGGTGTCAGTTAATCCCATAATGGGTTAACTGACTCCAACCTCCCCTAAGGCCTTGTTTGGCTAGTCATTTATTCCCCCTTTCTAGTTTATTTTATTAATTTGCTTATAATATAGTTCGTGTCACATATTAAATATTTTCATTTAAATCAATTAAGTAAAATAAAATAATTCTACATTAAATCACATAGTCACATAAATAAAATTCTCCTTTATTAATAATGACAAATTATTAAATCTCTAATTAATTATTAAATTAATTAGAAATAACATTATGCTTATTTAAATAATGCATTTAATCAAATAAACTCAATTAAACACATACTTTGAATATAAAAATTCTCCACATCAATTTAACTAATGTAACACATAGAATTAAATTAATTTACCACAAATTCTTCATTTAACTATTTAATTCAATAATTAAATCGTCGAAAAAATATTTATTTAATTCAATAAATATTTAAATTAAATTATAAAATTCTCGTTCGTCACATCTTTCCCCCCTTAAAAGGATTCTGTCCCCAGAATTACGACTCAATTAATTCGTCCCGTTACATTCTCCCCCCTTACAAAGATTATGTCCTCAGAATCGCTACACATAGACTAAGCAAATAGCTGTGGATAATTTCTCCTCATCTGATCTTCGAGTTCCCACGTAGCTTCTTCAACGTTGTAGTTCCTCCAGATCACCTTAACAGAAGGTATAATTTTATTTCTTAGCACTTGTTCTTTTTTGTTAACTATCTGAACAGGCTCTTCTTCATAAGATAAATCTTTCTCAACTTGCAGGGTTTCATATTTTATAACATGCTTGTAGTCGGGTTTGTATGGTCGTAACACCGAGACATGAAAGACATTGTGGATGTGTTCCAGCGCTGGAGGTAAAGTTACCTCATATGCGACCTCACTAACTCTTCTTAATACTTCAAATTGTCCAATGAACCTCGGGCTCAGTTTTCCCTTCTTACCAAAACGAATCTTCCCTTTCCAGGGAGACACTTTCAAGAAAACGTAGCTACTAGACTCAAACTCTCGATTCTTACGATGTTGATCGACATATTTCTTCTGTCTATCCTGAGCTGCTATCAATCTTGTCGTGATCACTTTGACGATTTTTGCAGTCTGTTGTACCAGTTCTGGTCCTAGCAATTGACGTTCGCCAACTTCATCCTAGCATAATGGAGTTCTGCACTTTCTGCCGTACAACGCTTCATAAGGCGGCATGCCAATACTTGCGTGGTAACTGTTATTATAAGCAAATTCCACCAACGGTAGATGATCATCCCAATTTCCTTTGAAATCCATGATGCAACCTCTTAACATATCTTCCAATGTTTGAATCGTTCTTTCACTCTGTCCGTCGGTCTATGGATGATATGCCATACTCATACGTAATTGCGTTCCCATGCATTCCTGTAGTCGTTTCCAAAAGTTCGACGTGAAGCGCGGATCCCTATCTGAGACGATAGATATTGGAACACCGTGCCTCGAAACTGATCCAAGTGTGCTGATTTCGTTAGTCGGTCCGCGATAACCCATACTGTGTCGAAACCTTTCTGAGTCGTTAGAAGACCTACTACGAAATCCATGGTGATGTGCTCCCATTTCCATTCTGGGATTCCTAACGGTTGTAATAGCCCACTTGGCCTCTGATGTTCTGCTTTAACTTTCTGACATGTCAAGCACTTGGCTACACAATTAGCAACGTCTCTTTTCATATTCGGCCACCAAAAATGCTGTCGGAGATCCAAATACATCTTCGTACTACCCGGATGAATTGAATATCTTGAATTATGAGCCTCGCTCAAAATTTCCTCCTTAACATCTTGTACTGGCAGAACCCAAATTCTTCCCTCGAATCTCAATACTCCTTCATTATCAACTTTAAATTTCACTTCATTACCTCCAGATATTCTTTTCCTAATTTTCTCACATTCTTCATCCTGAATTTGTGCTTCCTTAACCTTATCCACCAAAGTTGGGTCGGTTCCCAATTGAAATAATTTTTCATCACACTCCTCCGGATATTTCACCTCCAATTCTAGTTTCACCATAGCTGTAATTAACTCCTCCAGAGTGGTTAACATAAATAGTTTCTCCCGTCCCTTTCTGGTTAAGGTGTCATCCACAACGTTCGCTTTACCCGGATGGTATAAAATTTCGCAGTCGTAATCCTTTATCAATAACAACCATCTCCTCTGACGCATGTTCAGATCCTTCTGTATAAAAATATATTGCAGACTCTTGTGGTCTATATATATTTCATACTTCTCCCCGTAAAGATAGTGCCTCCATATCTTCAAAGCAAACACTACCGCAACCAATTCCAAATCATGGGTAGGATACCCCTTCTCGTAGTCCTTTAATTGTCGTAATGCATACGCAATGACCTTACCGTTTTGTATAAGCACACATCCTAGTCCTTTATGCGATGCATCACTAAACACCACAAAATTTCTTGTGCTATCTAGTAGAGATAACACAGGCGCCGTACACAACCTCTTCTTTAATTCTTGAAAACTTTCCTCACACTTCTCCATCCAAACGAACTTTATCGTCTTCCCAGTCAAATTTGTTAGCGGAGTCGCGATTTTGGAAAAATCCTGAATGGATATCCTGTAGTAACCTGCCAATTCGAGGAAACTCCTTACTTCCGATGGTGTTTTCGGCTGATCCTAGTTAAGCACTGCTTCAACTTTTGACGGATCCACCGAAATTCCATCCTTGTCAATCACATGTCCAAGAAATTGCACTCGCTCTATCCAGAATTCAAATTTTGAAAATTTAGCATGCAACTTCTATCTTCTTAACGCTTCTAATGTCGCTTTTAAATGCTTTCTATGCTCCTCTTTGGTTTTGGAATAAATTAGGATATCATCGATGAATACTACTACAAACGTGTCCAAAAACGGCTTGAACACCCTATTCATTAAGTCCATGAATGCTGCAGGAGCATTCGTTAGACCAAATGACATCACCAAAAACTCATAGTGACCATAACGAGTCCTGAACGCTGTCTTCGGTACATCTTCCTTCCTCACCTTCAACTGATGATAACCACTCGTCAAATCTATTTTTGAGAAATATCTAGCTCCTTTCAATTAATCAAACAAGTCGTCGATTCTTGGCAACGGGTATTTATTCTTAATCGTGACCTTGTTCAACTCTCTGTAATCAATGCAAAGTCGCATCGATCCGTCCTTCTTTTTAACAAACAACATCGGCACTCTCCACGGCGATACGCTCGACTGGATATACTTCTTATCTAAAAGTTATTGCAGTTGTACCATCAATTCTTTCATCTCTACTGGGGCCATACGGTACGGAGCTTTCGATATCGGGGCGGTTCCTGGCACCAAATCGATTACAAACTCAATTTCCTTATCTGGCGGAAGCCCTGACAAATCGTCTGGGAAGACGTCTACAAAGTCCCTTACAACAAGTATCTCTTCTAATTTCGGACTCTCTTTTCGAGTATCAACTATGTCGGCTAAGTATCCCACATAGCCTTGTCTTAACAACTTCCTGGCCTGCATCATCGTCAGACAACTCGCTTGTCTAGGCAACTTGTTGCCGTAGAATACTACCTTTGACGGAGTCATAAGGTTAATACGTTTCTTTTGGCAATCAATTATCGCTCCATAATTAAATAGCCAATCCATTCCCAAGATAATGTTAAATTCTCCAAGTTTGATTGGGATAAAATCTACGGTCATCACATTTCCCTTAATATCCACTCTACAGTTCTTGTGTACGTACCTAACAGGAATTACCTCCTATTCGCAATTTATATGTTCAAAGGGTAATCTAATTCCTCCTTAGGCAAATCTAAGTTCTTAGCAAAGTCATCGGATATAAATGAACAAGTAACACCCGAATCAAATAATACATAAGAATCTATATTATTGATCGGAATGATACCTGACACCACATCGCAAGACTGCACGGCATCTTGCACGGTCATATTGAAAGTTCTGGCGGTAGGTCAGTTTGTTGGTGCTGATCCAGTTATAGTTAATGTATTACCACCACTATTCCCCTTGTTGCCTCCTGTTCCTGCTTCTCCTGCTGCCTTCTTGGGGCAATCCCTAGCCAGATGATCCTTCGATCCGTAAGTGAAACAAGCACCCTTCTTTGGATTCGGACAATTCGGTGCTATGTGGCCTTCTTGACCATAATTGTAGCAAACCCTCTTCTCCTTCAGGCATATCCCTATATGATTCTTCTCGCAGGTAACACACACTTCCACCTTCTTCTTCTGACCTCTTTGTTGATTTCCAGCAGATCCATTATCATTCCACTTCCTCTTCTGATTGCGACCTCCACTGTTACTACCATTCGCTTTGTTATTTTCATTTTCACCCTTCTTCTTCTTCTGCTCCTGGTTATACTTAGTCAGAGCATCGCTCCCACCTTCTGCGATAATTGCCTTTTCTAAAACTCCGACAAAAGTGTTCAATTAGAATATTGACACCTTGCTGTACAACCATGGCTTCAACCCTTGCTCAAATCTCCTAGCCTTCCTCTCGTCGGTATTCACCTGGTAGGTTGCGAACCTAGCCAACTCGTTAAATTTTGCAGCATATTCTGGTATAGTCATGGTACCCTGCTTCAGCTCCAGAAATTGAATCTCCATCTGATTTCGCGAGCTTGTCGAAAAATACATTTCAAAGAACATCTCCTTAAACCTCTCCCACGCGATTACACCCTGACCTCCTCGCACTTTATTCGCTTTCCACCAATAGCTGGCCTCTGACTTAAGCATGAACGTTGCAAAGGCAGTCTTTTGTACATCACTAACCCTAGAAATGTCAAATACTTTCTGCATTTCCATCACCTAGGTTTGGGCTTCGATCGGGTTCAGGGAACCCCTAAACTCTGGCGGTCCTACCGCTTTGAAATCTTTAAATGACATCACTGATGGAGCTTGCGACTGATTCACAAGTGCTCCAGCCAAAAGGTTCACCAACTGCTGAACAGGATTAACATTGGCGTCGTTGTTGTTATTGGTAGAGCTCTCCTGAGCTTGTTGACGTGGTTGGCATCTCGGCGGCATTTTCTGTTCACGAATATGCGCTTATTAGATCATCACTCAATTTCTTAAGTGTTCAACATTTAACTCAAACAATTCAGGTTAAACATTTAACACATAACATCTTCAAATAAAATTGATATTTCATTCATTCAAAAGTCTTAAACACAGAAAGATAGCATCACTACTATTTACATCAACTATCCTAAGATCAAATAATCTTTAGGATTAAATAGTCATATTCTATTGTGTATAATCACGCTAAAATTTACATCATTAACTACCATAAATATTTACACATAATTCAAAACTTCTCCTATCACGACCTACTAAGGTGTCGAACTGCCTTTCTATGTTCTTCCTCTATGATACGGCACATCATTCTGCGATCCAACATGTACCATGGCAAGTCCTCGAACTGAAATGGATAGTGGAGAACTCAATCCTGGGCCCTATCAATCACCGTCTAAAAAGTATAGTCCGTCTCCTTAATCTTAGCCTTCTTTGCCCGTTCGCCTTCTTCGAAAATCTCTGCACGTCGAGCGGTGTTCATCCAAGCATCCTCTGCTCTAGCACGTTCTGCTGACTCCTCACTCAGATCGTTCTTCAGTTTTTGAATCTCAAGTTTCATCTTCTCATTTTCAGCTAAAAGGTCTTCCTTTTGGCTTTCTATCTGAACTAACTTTCATTCCATGTCTCCAAGACGTATATCAAGATCCTTAATTTTCTCGTTCTTCTGGTCTATAAGAGTCTGGCATCTATTTGCCAGTCCCTCCAACTCTCTGACTCTATCCTGCAACTCTATGGTACGATCATACAAGGCATCATACATCTCAACATCGATAGGGTAAGGGGTACCCCCTCGGGATCCTCATCATCCTCCTCAACCT
Source organism: Aralia elata (assembly GCA_034770075.1). Taxonomy (NCBI): domain Eukaryota; kingdom Viridiplantae; phylum Streptophyta; class Magnoliopsida; order Apiales; family Araliaceae; genus Aralia; species Aralia elata. Next base: position 30,179,945 of record CM068387.1, read on the forward strand.
CTGTCTCAACATCCTCAGAGTCCTCCTCTGAATAAACCTCAGGCTCATGCTCCTGACCCATAACAATGATCAATGGAGATGGCTCTCTCTGTATCAACTGCTCCTGAATAACATGGATATCACGGGGCTCTTCCTCACCAGCCACTCGGGGCTCAACATCCCTAGGCTGACTGAATCCTCCAATATCCGACATCCTGACAACAAAGTTTAAGTTTTAATTAATACTCGGTCCTAGTCGTAGCACATAAGTTGTTAACACATAAGCACATAGCTGATGAGGGTGTTTTATACACACAATTTGGGTACCTTTGACCTTGATAGCTTGTTAGTTTTTAGGACTTTTATATAGTTTTTAGTTATTTTTATCATATTTCTACATAATTTAGTTTTTAGTTATTTTTACATGTTTTATGTTGCTTTGATGCATTTTCATTATGTTTGTAGGAATGGAAATAAAGACCGCTCGGATCGTTGTTCGTATTGACTCAATGTCCGTGCTTGGACGTCTGTGCCCGAATGGTAGTACGATGGAAATTAGTGCTTAGCAACGCTCGGGGCTTTATTTGATAACATTTGGTAGTTGTGCGTGCACGGCGTTTGACGTCGGCCAAGCCACGACGGCAAGCCCGTGCTTGGATATCCGTGCCTGAATGATAATACGGTGGAAAGTTATGTATGACGATGCTCGGCATTGAATTTGATGACATTTGGAAGTTGGGCGTGCACAGCATTGGAAGGCGTGCACGGCGTGCGGCATCGGCCAAGCCGCGGGCACGGCGTGCAGCAACTGGGGGCACCAGGCAGGCGCTGAGCGCGGATGCCGCGTGGCGCACGCGGGTGCATGGGCGCTGGGCACTGGGCAGGCAGCGGCAGGCATCGGCATTGGGCGCGAGCGCTAGGCGCTGGGCGCTGAAACTATCCCTACACCTATGCGAATCTTATTAGTTTTCCACCAATGATTCGCCTCACCTTTGAGGAAAAAGGTGGCAAAGACCGTCTTTTGGTCTTCGCTATCATTAGTTACAATAAAGAACTTCTCTATTTCGAGAATCCAGGTTTGACTCAACGGGTTCTATGGTTCCTTTAAACTCAGATGGACCAACAAGTTTAAAGTCTTTGAATAATGTGCCCTGTGGGGTAACTGCATTGGGTTGGTTTGGTTGACGACCTTGTAAGGCTCTTAAGAGTATATCAACTAATTGCTGTGTAGGGTTTGTTTCTCTATCCTATTTCTCTCTTTCTGTCTGATTTCTCCTTCTTGTTGCCATGATTCTATAAATAAAGGAAAGACAAGTATAAATACAAGTATATACTACACACAGAGTTAACAACTTGATTTTTACAAACATAATTTGTATATTACATACTAAAAATTTACATATCCGACTAATGGTTTATACTACCACTAGTTAGTACAAAAGATTCCCTATTTACAACCAAAATTTTTATAATACACACTACTGAAAGTAAACCTAAGTACTATCCCATACTTAACAATCACGCGCCTCATCATATGCATCCTGGATCATGTGGCATACCATTGATCGATCTATAAGATGGTCCACCTTCTTATCTTCTACTGGATATCTAATCACTCGACGCTCTAACAACTCGATCTAACTGCACTTGTACATCCTGCCTCTACTTTTGAGTATTCTGTAGTAATGTCCTCAATCGGCGAGTAGAACCCCTCTCTGCCTCCAGTAAACCCTCGGCTATAAATGCCCTAAAGTTAGCAGCCTCTATGTCCTCTGTTGACTGTTGTACCAATGCTGTAACTATTTCCTCATGCCTATCTATGCTCATCAACTGTCCAGCTCCACGATCCTCATCCAGTACCTCCTCCTCGGGATCTATCAACTGACCAGCTACTAGATCTTTAGCTTCTTCTACCTCTAATATCTCTTGGTCATGTAAAAGTTCTTCCTCCTCAGGATCCTCCTCTGGCAATCCTAGTGCTGGATATATCTCTATTAGCTCTTCCTCTGGGTCACTATCTGTCTCAGACTCTCCCATAGGTAGATCTATCACTGGAAGGTCTTCCCAAGCACGATCTGTTATCCTACAAAAATTTTACTTTGTTTAGTATTATAGTAAAGCATGTTTACACATAAATATAAAGCTTTTAAGGTTAATTTATGTGTATTGCTTATTTTACGGACTTTTTTACGAGTATGTCAAATCCTAGTTTTGCTATCTCTAACAGACTATATCCTAAGGCACTTCCTACCTTAGAGCTATAATCTACAGCTCTGATACCTGTTTGCCTAAATCTATACTAGCAAAAATATGCAAGTATACGCAGTCCACAAGTAATAAAGTGTAAGTATAGTATCGTTCCCACGGAGAAAAAACTGTAATTTATAATACCAATTATCAACTTTGTATTAACTCAATTTTATTAAACAATCGATTAAGGTTTTGAGGATTTCTGAAATTAATTAATTACTTCAACTAAAACTACCACAAGTTTGAAAACAGATTTTAAAGACTTAAGACTACAACTTCACTTATTGCTTCACTTTGTTCAATACACCTCCTATCAAATTATGCTAATTATTTCGGATTGTTAATCGAAAACTCATCACTATTTATGACCATCTCTCAATGTACCATAAACAAATCAACTCAAATCCACTGATGATAGACTTAAGATGAACACCCTAGTTAACTAATCCACTATATCTCTATGTGAATTACAATTAAAAAGGATTTAAAGTTCAGGTTCCCTATTAGATTACATGTAGTGAATAGGTATATCTCTATCCTAAACACAAATCATGAATTCCATCGACATGTAGAAAACACAATCACATGCTATTTGTAGACACCCAAATTTTGCGTTTCCTTCTACTAACCATGACAGGAGGGCGAAATCGTCAATTGAACCAGCTTGCGGGAGCAAAGGAGCGGGCACAAGGGCGAGCGCCCGGCCCCGCCGCAATGCTTTGGGCAACCCAAGTTTACGTGACAATAAAGCCGTCCGAAGCAGACACTTCCGAATGAGGTGGCACGTCTTCCGGGAGTTCCCGGACTGCGGAATACGAGCCTGTCAGCGAAAACCGACGTTGCGGTACGAAAATCGAGGCGTGGCACGAAAATCGAGAAAGTCAAGCCCGCCAGCCGCGGATAGATCTGCGGCCAAGTGAGTGCGCCAGCACGAAAACCGGGAAATCAGCACTCAGCAGCTGAGTGCGATGGGAGGCGTGCCAGCTGGCCAGCCGCAGATCTATCTGCGGCCAGCCGCAGATAGATCTGCGGCTGGCTCTGGCCAGCCTATTTAAGGCAGCTTCGGCAGCATACAGGAGGTTCAGCAGTTTTGAAGAAGAAGAATTCCTGCAGCAGCAAAAAAATACGGAAATAGAGAGAAAATAGCTAGATTTTGCAACAAAATAAGGAGAAAGAAGAGGAAAAAAGAGTGGAATTAATTCTTTTGAGTTTGATTGTATCAAATACATCATTTATCCTATTCAAATACACAAGTTCACATCCATTTGAGATCAATTGCAAGGTGAAAATTTCTATTTGTTCTAGCAATTCATGTCCTATTGATTTGGGTAAATTAGATATAATTTTCATGTATCTTATTGAACAATGAATTAGGGATTATTTGCGAGGGTTCCATTGGAACAAAATTCTTCTTAATAACCCGATGATATTCATGTTTTGATTTCTTGTTTGTTGTATAAGAGATGTATTGGTTGTGGTTCCTTTAATTTGCTATTTAGGATGTCGTGATATTGTTAGAAATTCCGCGTTGGTTATTTATTGTAATGTTTGATTTGTGAGTATGTAATAATCGTGGTTGTGAGCCTAGGAAAGCGACCCCGTGGTCCAAATCCGATGATGGACATGTCTTGATGTATATAGCGGGTAGGATGTAGCCTCCTTGTAACGTGTAACCGTCGGGCCTTAAAACGACGCCAAAGCGAGAATCGGATTTAAGGCCCCATATTAGTGGAACTTGTGATTGTAGGCGTTTGGGATTATTTTTGATGGCTTACATGCCCATGAATAGCCCCAACGCATTTTAATGCTTGATTTGATTTACGACACGAAATTGATTTCAAAGCTAAATGATAAGATTTTCATAAAATCAATCAAAGTAGGATATTAGAATCACGAGGTTAAAATTTGAGAAATGTTAATGAATGTCGATTCCTATCTAACGAGAAAGCTAAAGAAAAATCGTTCTCAAACATCACAAAATCTGATTTTAGAAATAAGTAACGTTTTGTTAAATCTTTGTGCATAGGGTGAAAGAGATTCTAGAAATTGCCCGATCATTTCACGAAAGCAACGTATAGATCTCGATTCCTATTTTGGCAAAGGTTTAAAACTCTTGTTTTGCCAAAACGACACCTAACGAAAATCTCATAGTTTTGACAATTAAAATCAAACCTTTCCCATAAAGCTTTCTCGTGTATACCGAAAAGACATTCCGAAGCGTTCTCAATTTAAAACACAATTTTCCCTAAAATCCAAATGATTCTTTCATACAAATTCACCACAACATTCACATAGGTACACACACACACACACACGCACTTACATACACATATTCATGAATTAAAGGATAGGAAAGTATCAAGATTGCGGTAACCGTGTTTCACGGAAGTCGAGGGGTGCCTAACACCTTCCCCTCACTTAAACAAGCCCCCGAACTCTATGAATCTCGATTCGCAGACCAATTAATTCGGAGTCACATATGAGCCAGCGATTTATAAAAAATTCGGATGAGTTGGTACATCCATTTCAAATATACCAACTGGCGACTCTGGTTAATTGGCTCATCATAAAAAACGATATTTCAAAACCCCGTCGACACCAATGCCGACCTTTTCCAAAAAATCATTAAATCAAAAGGCTAAAAATTGGAAAGGGTTACAACCCCCGCGTTAAGCGAGAAAACCCGGGCGTCGACAGCTGGCGACTCTGCTGGGGAATATTAGAGGGCTCAAGCCGCATTAAAATCTTGATGCTATTCTATCCTTTAAAAAATTCATGAATATGTGTGTGCATGCGATATTTTGATCTTTTGTGTTTTTGTTGTGTGAATGCGTGTTTTGTCCAAATGAATGAATGATTGAATGGAATGGCTTTACTTTAAAGAAATCATTTGCATACGGTGAGGACGATGAATGTGAATGTATGTTGAGATTGTACCTCCTCCTGAGGCGAACCCGTCGGTTGCTTATTACTGGACTCGATGGGGCTGCTCCCCGGAGATGGCTCAGGAAACGCACCACTCAAATCCGCTCCAATCGAAAGGGCTCAAACGAGTAGATTGCGAAGATTTGGGAACCTTCATGCCGAAAAGCCCGTGAGAGTAACCCTAGGATAGGTCATCCTCAGAATAACCCAACGCAGGAAAAGTCTCTTCATACCTTTTTACGTTTATATGTCTAAATGTCATGATCTCATTCAATATTCATACATCCCTTTTCTATGTCGAAAGAGATTACTAACCGCTGTGAATTGCAGGGAATAGTTGGGGGAGCATAATAAAGCATGTTTAGCATTGGTTATGGCACTAAAGGACTACTAACTTTCTCTTTTGCAGGGAAAGATTAAAGAACCCCAACACACAAAAAATTTATAGCTTTAGCATGCATCCATGTTTTCAGTTCCCCAGAACTAAACTTCGAACCATTTGTCTCTGTAGGATTGCTCCTCAAACCCGTTCGCAGTCTAAGAAAGCCCAGGTCTCTACATCTGAAATGGCTGATCTTCCTAACCATAATTCCATATCTCGGGAGGAGTTTGATGATTTTAAGAGACAGATGATGGAAATGGCCACAATGTTAAAGGAACAGTTCTTGATCAGACAGGATCCGGTAAATCAGGGATCGCATAATACTCCACCACCAGGGGATGATCAGAATCCTCCTAAAAATGGTACAAACTTGCTTAAAGAGGACCAACCCCGACTCAAGGACGAGCCAGTCATCCCAAAGGCCGTTCCCATACCTAGCAGGACAGTGATTACTATCCCAGAGGAGGGGGACCATGACGACCTTCGGAGAAAAATGAAATACATGGAGGAAACCATCCAATCTCTAAAGGGCATAGGCTCCCTGGGCAGGGTTAATTACTCAGATCTGTGTGTTTTCCCCGGGGCCAGATATCCAGAAAAGTTTAAAGTTCCCGAGTTTGAAAAATACAATGGAAAGGGAGACCCCTATACACACTTGAAAATCTACATTGGAGAACTCGGGTCGTATGCCGAAGACGAGGGGTTAAGAATGCAGCTATTTCAGAAAAGCTTAACAGGGGAGGCAAGAATATGGTATGCCCGCCTCGACAACGCCCGAATCCATAACTGGGAGGAATTGGCCCATACCTTCTTAACCCAATACAGCTTTCAGGCCCAGATGGCTCTTGACAGGTACCAAATGACAAAGGTTAAAAAGCAGCCTAGGGAATCCTTTAGGGAATATGCGCAAAGATGGAGGGGCATGGCTGCCCAGGTAACTCCCCCGATGAGCGAATCAGAGATGGTAATGACCTTTGTAGACATTCAGGAGGCACCGTATTATGAGAGGGTCATCTCAGGGATTGGAAGACCTTTTGCGGAAATGATTAAACATGGAGAGATGGTTGACATGGGGTTGAAATCGGGTAAAATCCGGGATCTTACTGCTTTAGAAACTGCCGCCGAGCAAATACAGAATGGAAACTATGGTTTTAGCACTTCCCGGAGAGTCCAAAAGAGGAAGGAAGAGGATGTCTCCCTCATCCTACAAGGGTCGTCCAGTAAAGCAGAAAACCATCTTCCGGTACAGGCACAGAGGGGAGGGCCACCCCGACAGCCCAATTTCTCAGATCAAAGAGCAGAGGGGCGAAGAAGATATGAGGCATCGCAAAACCGAGTATTCACCCCGCTCGGGGAGCCGCTTGAACGAGTATTAGCGGTATTAGTAGCCCAAAAGAAGATTGTTGGTTTGGCACCCCCGAGTGACCCAAAGGGTAGAAGGTTTGACCCGAGCAAGCGGTGTGCATACCACTCCAGTTCCCCTGGCCATGATACACAGGATTGCTGGACGTTAAAGCATCGAATCCAAAACCTGATTGACAGTGGAGAGATTGTGGTGGAACAGCCGGATTCCCCGAATGTTAAGGCAAATCCCCTGCCAAGACATGATGGGGGGGGAGTCAATGCGACGGAGGCAAGTGAGGCTGGGGGGCCGCCAAGGTTGAACTATGTGCAGAAAATTGAGGAGATGATAAATGTGATACATGACCATGGGAGTGCGAGGATAACGCCCATCAGGTTGATAGGGGTAAGTACGAATAACATAGAGGGACCTATCAAGTTGACAGCTCCGAGGCCCATCATTTTTGCTGCAAGGCCACAACTCCCTATCAGTAGTCTGAAGACTGTACCCTGGAATTACGGGGGAATACCCGAGGAAGCGGCCAGTTGTGCTTCCGTGACGACCAGGGGGAACCCCTTATATCTTCCCGGGCGAGTCCTTGAGAGCCAAAAGAGAAAAAATGAAGAGGTTTCCGAGGAAAGGGCCATAGAGTTTTTGAAAAGGATGGATCACCCAGAAATGAGGGGGATCCAGATTTTAAATGAGGAATCAACCCTAACATCAGTCATGGACTTGGTGTTGTCATCCAGTGAGCATTGCAAAACCCTGATGAAGGTTCTAGAGGAGGCATTTGTGTCCAAAGAAATTAGTGAGGAGGGTTTCGGCCAGCTGATAGGCCACTTATTGGAAACCGATGCAATATCCTTTACGGATGAGGACATTCCCAAAGAGGGAAGGGGGCACCGAAAACCGCTACACATCGCGGTAATCTCCTCAGGATATGTCATGAATGGGGTGCTGATCGACGGGGGATCGGCATTGAATATATGTCCTCTCAGCACGCTGAAGAAAATGAACATCAGTCTCAAGCGCCTGCGAGCCAGTCATGTGGTGGTTCGGGCTTTTGACGGATCCCGGAGGGATACCATCGGAGAGATAGAATTGCCAGTGGAGATAGGGCCCTGTACTTTTGATATATCCTTCCAAGTCCTAGATATTACGGCAAGCTACAACCTGCTGTTAGGGAGGCCGTGGATACACATGGCCGGGGCAGTTCCTTCCACGCTCCACCAACAAATCAAGTTGATCATCGATGGGAATCTGGTAACAATCTCGGCCGAATGTGATGACCCTTCTCCTCCCAGGAGTGGCCTACCAGTAATCAATGTGGATGAGTCAGCGGCGCCTGCCAGCTTTCAAGCACTAGAGATTAGCACTCCCCATTATAGATGCCTGGGAGCTCCAGCTGTGAAACCAAGGGTCTCTCCGGAACTCACCTTTGTGGCAAGGGAAATGATTAAAATGAACTTCCAACCTGGACAAGGACTAGGGAAAAGCAGTCAGGGAATCACCAAGCCCATCCACCTACCACAGCAGATAGGCAAGGCAGGATTGGGATACCATGTGGGCGCAGTACGGGGACACCGTCAGGGTGCGACTCCGATTCGACTAGTTGGCAGTCCAGCGACCAAAGCCGACAATGAGCAGGGGATCAGCGGACCTATGATTGGGGCAGGGAATGAAGAGTTAACCCCCACACGTAATGAGTCGGCCCGGAGGGAAGGTTTCCTGCAGGAGGTCGCAAAAGAGTTTGAAACCAAATGCTACATCCCCGGACAATCAACAAGCAGTAAGGAGGGGACGAATATTGTCATACCACCGGGAGCCCAACAAGTTGTGCCTGTCATCGATTGGGCAGGACTGATTATTCCTGGAGAGGGTATGGAGGAGAACTCAGGCGACGTATCCGTAATCATCGGGGAGGTGTCCGATGTGAGGACCTCTGTCATCCAGCGCATTTCAGCTGACCTGACCATCGACAATTGGACCCAGAAACCAGTGATATCCAAACAGGGGTAAAGCTCGACGGCAGGGTGGTTGACCCCAGATGAGGGGGAATGAAGAAGTTTTATTTTGTTGTTGTTTTATTTCTGCATAATTGTGTCGTTTCTTCGTGTTATTTGAAATTGCGATCGTCGTGAAAAAATGATTTATATATGACAAGTATTTTGTTTCATGTCAGGTGTACCCATTTGAGTAATCCTTGCCTAACAGATGGTCCTTCAAATTTGAATGATGATTATGATTTTGACATTGAGCTGGATTTCGATTTAATGGGCATTGAACAAGACGAGACAGATTACGACGACGCACCTGACGAGATCAAAGGATGGGTCGAGGATAAACCCAAACCCAACTTGGACCAAACCATCACCGTTGATATTGGAACCCCTGACAATCCAAAAGAACTCAAGATAGGGACAGACCTTAACCCCAGCCAAAAAGCAGAAATAATTGAGTTACTAAGCCAATATGAGGATGTCTTTGCCTGGTCGCACGAGGATATGATCGGATTATCCACCGACATTGTGGTGCACCGGTTGCCCATCAAGGAGGGTTTCAGGCCTGTCAAGCAGAAACTAAGAAAGTTGAAACCTGAGTGGAGCTTAAAAGTGAAGGAGGAGATCATCAAACAGTTCAGGGCGGGAATCATTATGGTGTCCACTTACCCGGAATGGCTATCCAATGTGGTCCCAGTGGCTAAACCTGGAGGAAAGGTGAGGGTATGCGTAGACTACAGAGATCTAAACAAGGCCAGTCTCAAGGATAACTTCCCGGTGCCTTTCATACACATCCTGGTAGATAACACAGCCCAGTACGAAATGTATTCTTTTGTGGATTGCTTTCGCGGGATATCATCAGATAATGGTGGCGGAGGAAGATCGGGAAAAGACCGCATTCATCACCCCCTGGGGCACTTTCTGCTACAGACGACTGGCTTTCGGTCTCACAAATGCAGGGGCTACTTATCAGAGAGCCATGATGGCCTTGTTCCACGATATGATGCACAAGGAGATAGAAGTCTACGTGGATGACATTATTGTGAAATCGAAGGAAGAATCTGATCATATAACCCATCTCAAAAAGCTATTCGATCGGCTCAGAAAGTATAATTTGAAACTCAATCCAGCCAAGTGCGCTTTCGGAGTACAGTCGGGCAAGCTCTTGGGTTTCCTGGTTAGTGATCGGGGCATTGAGTTGGATCCAGCAAAGATTAAGGCCATTGTGGATATGCCAGCACCTCGCACAGAGAAGGAGATAAGAGGATTCCTGGGGAGAATAAACTTCATCAGCCGTTTTATATCTCACTTGACGACTACATGTGAGCCGATTTTTAAATTGTTAAGAAAGGGTGCTTCCCAAGAATGGAATGAGCAGTGTCAGAAGGCTTTTCAGATCATTAAGAAACAACTGACGGAGGCACCAGTGCTGGTACCCCCGAAGGATGGGATCCCTTTATTTATGTATATATCCGTCAACACCATCGCGATGGGATGTATGTTGGGACAGAAAAATGAGGCGGGTAAAGAGCAGGCCATCTATTACCTCAGCAAAAGATTTAGCCAATGTGAGCAGAATTACACTCCCATCGAGAAGACTTGTTGTGCTCTGGCCTGGGCGGCAGGGAGATTACAGCACTACCTCCATGGGCATACAACGTACCTGATATCAAGAATGGATCCCCTGAAATATATTTTCGAAAGGCCCATGCTGAATTGTCGACTATCAAGATGGCAGTTAATTTTACAAACAGTTTGACATGGTGTACGTGACCCAGAAGGCCATGAAAGGGCAGGGAATTGCAGATCAGTTGGCAGAAGCCCCGGCAGGAGGGACGGAGCCGTTAGAAACTCCTCTTCCGGGCGAGGATATATTTTGGGTATCGCACGAAAAATGTGATGACGAGGGACAATTCTGGAAGCTGTATTTTGATGGTGCCATGAATGCCGAGGGGGCAGGAGCCGGAGCGGTCCTAGTCTCTATTACCGGAGAACAATATCCCGTGGCCACCAAGCTTCGTTTCAGCAATTCGAACAACACCGCTGAATACGAGGGGTGTATCTTGGGACTCCGATTGGCCCGTGACATGGGAGTAAAAAGACTAGCGGTGTTCGGGGATTCAGAATTGGTAATCAGACAAGCAATTGGGGTATACAACACTAAGGAGCTTCGGTTACTTCCATACCATCGTTGTGTCACCCAGCTTATGCAAGAGTTCGAAGATATCGCCTTCCGCCATATTCCTCGGGGACGAAATGATTTTGCCGATGCGATTGGGTTGGCGACTTTGGCTTCCTTAATCCACGTGATCAAGAGTAGGGACAGTCCACAGATTGAGATCACCGTACAGAATGCCCCGGCATATGAGGAAAATGTGGCAGTGTTATCAAATGAGGTGGTGTTGACGAGGCAGCCCTGGTATCACGACATAAGGGAATATCTGAGAGACAGATCCCTTCCCGATCAGGCAAATCGGACTGAAAGGATGAGAATTCAAAAGATGGCGATGAAGTTTTACCTGAGTGGCGATTCACTCTACAAAAGGGATGCCGGGTTGGGACTGTTGCAGTGCGTAGATGAAACACACAAACGGCCTCGAAAGATTATGAATGAAATACATGGTGGAGTGTGTGGGCCCCATATGAGTGGACCGATGCTTGCCAAAAAGATTTTGAGGACAGGGCATTATTGGTTGACGCTGAGGGCCGATTGCGAAGATCATGTCAAACGGTGTTATCAATGTCAGGCGCACGGTAATGTGATACATACGCCTCCCCATGAACTGCACTGTATGACCTCCCCGTGGCCATTTTCGATGTGGGGAATGGATGTAATCGGACCAATAGAGCCCAAAGCAAGCAACGGGCACCGGTTCATTTTCGTCATGATCGATTATTTCACCAAATGGGTAGAGGCAGCGTCTTTCCCTAAAGTAACTCAGGAGGTCATCGTCAGCTTCATCAGGAATAATGTCATTTGCCGATATGGGCAACCTGAGGTTGTGGTCTCTGACAATGCCAAGAATTTAAACAATGCCCTCATGAAGGGACTGTGTGACCAGTTCAAGATTAAGCACCTCAATTCCGTCATTTACCGTCCCAAAATGAATGGGGCAGTGGAGGCGGCCAATAAGAACATCAAGAAGATCATGGCGAAAATGTCTGCTAATCATCGGGGATGGCCGGATCTGTTACCCCTCACCCTGCTGGCATACCGAACATCCACGCGTACTTCTACGGGAGCAACCCCTTACGCCTTGGTATATGGAATGGAGGCTGTCCTGCCAGTTGAAGTTGAGATGGCGTCCCTCAGAATAGTGATCGATGCTCAGATAAGCGAGGAGGATTGGATGCAAAGTCGATACGACCAATTGGCCCTAATTGATGAAAGGAGGGTGGCTGCTGTCTGGCACGGCCAGCTATATCAACAGAGGATCTCCCGATCATATGACAAAAGGATCAGACCTCGGATATTCAAGAAGAATGACCTGGTGCTAAAGAGAATCATGTCTTGTCAGGACGAAGCCAGGGGGAAGTTTGCCCCGAATTGGGAAGGACCATTCGTGATTAAGAAAGTGCTGTCCGGAGGAGCCCTCATATTGCAAGAAATGGATGGTGAGGTATTTCCACAACCCCTCAATGCTGACTCGGTGAAGCGGTTCTACGCTTAAATTATCAGTTCTTTTTTCCTTTGAGAGCGAACTACGTAGGACCTGATCTCCCAACTTGTGGGGGTACGTAGGCAGCCATCATGGCGCGGTCCGATCCTTTAAAAAAAAAAAAATAATAATCCTTTCCTTAACCAAAACCAATTTTCGATAGCCAGATAAAACCTTCCTACACCCTCAAAACCTTCCCGAAACTAACTGCCTAACCAGTTTCATCCCAGAATACATACCCTGATCCAACCCAAACAGTTATCCAAAATCTGAGATTCAATCCGACGAAATCAAAAGGTGTGCGGCAATATCTGTCAAATCTCCATCAAATCTTGAGGAAAGAAAGAAGGCGAAATGTCAAAATCATGGTCAGATGGATAAAATGATGATCCAATGGATGGCAATGATGCGACAAAAGGGGGAAAATGACTAAATTTAAATGCATGTCTATATATATAAGTCGTTTTATTACAAGATTTCTCTTTCAATAACTGATGAAACCAACATAGTCTATGCAGGAAATAAAATAATCTACCAATCTGAAACTAACCGAAGCAGGATGGACAGGGTGGTGGATAGATCTGAAGCATCAGCATCTCCTGCAATCTGCTGCCCCCATCATATCAATACGATCCAGTAAAGCAGTAGCTCGGTTGACAGTCCCAAAATGAGCATCTACCACTGCCCTGGTCTGAAATACAATGGCCTCTCTATCGGCAATGGCAGCATCTCTAGCCCGAATGGCCTCATCTCTCTCGGCAAGGGCGGCATCCCTCTCGGCTTCAGTAGTAATCAGCGCCAGGCGGAGTCGGGAATCATCAGCGACCCGACTCGGGGCATAATCGGCTGAAATGGAGTGGTCTGTGGTATCTTCTGTGAAAATCACTCCAGAGTCATCAAAGGCCCCAGTCCGACTCAAACTAGCCGAATCCAGGTCTCCACGCAACCACTGTGCGTAGGCAAATGTCTGGATGTGACAGCTCGCACTATATTCGGCAAAGATCCTGTGATTCCAAAGCTCGTATACCTGCAATAGATCCCTCTCTGTACAGAATGATATAAGGAATCGGTATGCGGCTGTACCCGCGAAGGGGTGTAAATCCTGTGTCTGATCAAACTGCCCCATAACCGCCAGGGGATGATAGGTCGTCACGCCCCTTAACCCAGCAATGGGAATGAAATCCATGCCAGGCACATGAGTCAAGAAGCTCAGGAAGGAGCAATAGCCCGAATAAACCAATAGATGAAAGGGGTCCTCAATGATAGACAAAAATGATGTCCAGGAGGCCACATCAGTACAACTCACGGGACGAAACGAAAACTGAGCGGCTATGTTGTGACTGAAGCAAAACCCTTGGCGGCGGAAGTGGCCGATGGGACTAAGATGACTCATGAACCACACATACAGCAAAGTCGAGCTCCCTCTGAAGAATCTTCCTCGGAAGGACTGGCAATATGTGGCCGACATATAGGTATCCGCCAATATCATGGGGAGAATGGTGTGATCCTCCTGAAGGGCCCTAATGGCCGCAACAATCCGCATGTCCAAGTGATCGGATCCTGCAGGCAAATACAAAACTGAGATGACACAGGCCATCAGAACGCCCACTCTCAAGGCATCCCAGCGCTCCTCGGACACGGAAAAATCACCGAGGAAAAGACGGAAACTGTCAGGTGAGCCAAATCGGTCAATCAAGAACTGAAGAGGAACCATATGGTCTGATGTGATTACCGGTAATAGGACAGCCCTCCGCAAACCGGTAAAAGTCAAGAATTGACGGCGCATGGAACCAACAGTAACCCTAGCACAGGGACCATCCAACGGCAGGCCGGTGAAGCGAGCATACTCCTCAAGGGTGGGGGTCAGCTCTACTGTCCCAAACCTAAACACCTGACGGGCAGGGGCCCAATGGCTCAGAAGACCATCCACAAAACCCGCTGGCACCTGAAAGGTCAGTAAGGACCAAGAATGTCCCAAAAGACCATCTGCGATAATCCTGTCTGCCGGCAGTAAACTGTCCAACCAGCGGAAGAGGCTGCCAATCAACCCTGTGGGAGGAATGGAATCCAAACGAACCACGGCATCCGAGGACGACATCTGTGAAAAAATAGTATCAAAAAGACTGTACAGGGGTCATTCTCTATCCATAAATAAAAGAGCATGCATCATACAGTTAATAATAAACCAGGTGAATCCCATAAAAATGAAAAAGAAAACTGTGCATAAATAAATAAATGAGTTCCTGTACATAGTGCATAAATGAAAAAAGAAATCTAAGCAGGTGCTGATACAAAAGACCCTATCCTATCCTGGTCTAAATAAAATCAGTATCATCTATGAAAAGCAGGATCCTCGAACTGATCCCCTGGAGTCGCCGAGCTCGGAGGACCAAAATTCATATCAGGGATGTAGGGATGCGCTGTGGCATCAGATGAACTCGGGCCTGCATCATAACCTGCACCGTCAGGATCGTAGGTGTAAGCCTCCTCCGGGGCCCGGCCCAACCCCCGAATAAACAGCGATAACTGATCTACCTGACGTGTCAATGCGGCGATCTGCTCAGCGTGGGTGGGAGTCCGAACACAGGCAGCCCAATCGGTCATCGTCACCGAGCCTGGAACCATGTCTCCAAGGAAGAAAGTGGCCCGAGTCTGAGGACCGATGGTACGGGGCACCCACCATGTACGGAATGCATCACTCGTAGTGGGACCCGTGGAAAGCATCCGGCCGTCCTCCCCGGCAAGCATGATCTCCGAGGGCTGAGAATCCAACGGCCAGAAAGTAGTGAAAGAAAGGGAGTGCGGGATGCGGATCTCTCCAGTGACGCATCTGAATGCTCGCTCTCCCAGATACATCACCCAGCCTCCAACACTCTGCAAAGTGAGGCGGCGGGTGGAAAGCTCGAACTCCGGGCCGGAAGGATGCCCGTCAGCAAACCCCACAGTCAGATGATCGGAGAGGTAGGGAATCCAGACGACCTCTGCAGCCGTGATCAGCTCCAGCTGGATGCGACAGTGTGCAAAACTGCCAGACACGGGGACCTCCTCGAGAGTACTATGATGCCATCGCCGACCCCGAGGATAAGTGTCCGGGCCCAGAGTAGTGATAGGCCTCAGACATGGCAGCCGCTCGTAAGCCCAGAACTGTGAATAGAAACAAGGCAAGGCATGAGTCACTATCAAATACAGAAAAGAGATGAAAGGAAAAGAAATACAGTAAGAGAGAGGAGGAGGGGACTCACCAACAGAAAGTGGTAGAAGCCGAGCCAGGCATCAGTCTGTCCCTCCGAGCGTAGGCGCATGCCGTGGAGGAAGTAGGCAAAGGTGAATGACCCCCAGTCATAGTCACCGATGCGGTCCACGTCTCTGACCGCTCCTACGACGCTGAAATGAATGGTAGAGGAGTTATTCCCCAGAAAACAACCCCTCATGATGGTCAGGAACAGGCGTCGTAGCAGAATGTCCCTGGTGCCCTGATCCGCGGGAATGGGCAGTGCGTACAGACCCCCGACTGCATCGACAGCCAAGGCACCAGATCGGATACTGCGGGCCTTAAAGACCCGGTCCTCAGCAGCGAAGCCCAGCAAAGCTCGAACCTCCACAGGAGTGATATCAAGATCCAAGGGGACGCGGGAAACCGGTAAACTCGATGCCGGTAATGTACCTCCAGTCCCATGGGGTCAACACGACCTCGCAGTCGAGGAGATGAAGAGACTGCGTCTGGTGGAACCATCGCTCGGATAAAGCCCTCATGTAACCCCAGGGGCACTGGCGGGGGATGATAGTGAAGAAATGTCGGAAGCCCCAAGAGTCCACCATCGCCCGATAATCACTGTGCAGGGCCGCGTAAAGGGAATAGATGTTGAACCAGTTACCCCTCGGCTGGGTAAACTCGGGTACCTGGGGCAATCACCAAGAGGTCAATCCGGATAAAAGGAGAATGGAGAAATTGAGAGTGAAATCAGAATAGAGCTGAAATATACCTCGTTAGCCACGAGAGATGCTGAGGGGTGACGACTGAGATCCCGACCCAAAAGATCGGGTATCTGCACAGAGGCGCCAGAAGGAGCCTGATGAGTAGATGGAGCCGGTGTGCTGGAGGATGGCCCCTCTGCCGCGACCTCCGGGGGAACAGCCTCCTCAACGTCCGGAGGACCAGGACGAATAACAGCTTCCGTCAAACGACGAGCCTGACGGGTCCGAGGAGGAACAGGAGTGGGTGCAGCCCTACGACGGCGAACACCCGAAGTCCGAGAGGCGGAGGAGCTACTGGGCGCATCACGATCCATAGCTGGAATAGAACGGGCGAGAAAGAAGGTAAGTTTCCTTTTAAAATTATGTAATGAACATTTCTAAATTTCTAGCCTCATCATATGATTAATGCAACATGATGCATGCTTAAAAAAAAAAAAAAAAAATAAAAAAATAAAAAAAAAAAAAAAAAATCGGCAGAGTTCCGTTTGTAAATTGAACATCCCAGGCATAAGCCAAACGTGTTTTCCATCAATCAAAGCCTCAAACAGATTTAAATTGCATTCATATATGTAATTACAGCATGTAATGCATGATTTTATTGCAGAAAAGGAATAACAATATGTGGGACCGCCTCATGAACATAAAATAGGACTCACATAGTTGATACATAGCATGTATTTATGATGGTACATTACATAGCATTGTAAAGCATACATTTTATCTCTAAACATGCAAATAGTCAAATGTATAGCAAAACATTGACGAAATTGAAAAGTGACCGGTCAAAGTGTTACCGGTAGCGTGTAGATCAATCCTACCGGAACAGTTTTTGCAGGAAAAGTTGAAAAAATCGACAAAAAGCCCTTGCGAACAAGAAAAATCGAGAGAATCTCTTTGAATTACAAGTTGAAAGTGACAGATCTGGAGGAGCCGCGTTGGATTTAAGGCCCGATCATGGCCGCAGATGTATCTGCGGCTGGCCGCAGATCCATCTGCGGCTTGGCCGCAGATCCATCTGCGGCTGGCCCTGGTGGGTCCCACCTTGCTCCCTTGCAACCATTTGACGTGTTGAAGTGAAAAGTTTACGAGATGGGTGACCGGCGACGATACCCGGCCCCGACATGACGATCGACCGGCGACGATAACCGGCGATCACGAGATGGATGTCCGGCGACGATAACCGGCTCCGACAAGATAACCGACCGGCGACGATAACCGGGGGTTACGAGATGGGTGACCGGCGACGATACCCGGCCCCGACATGACGATCGACCGGCGACGATAACCGGCGATCACGAGATGGATGTCCGGCGACGATAACCGGCTCCGACAAGATAACCGACCGGCGACGATAACCGGAGGTTACGAGATGGGTGACCGGCGACGATACCCGGCCCCGACATGACGATCGACCGGCGACGATAACCGGCGATCACGAGATGGATGACCGGCGACGATAACCGGCTCCGACAAGTTAACCGACCGGCGACGATAACCGGAGGTTACGAGATGGGTGACCGGCGACGATACCCGGCCCCGACATGACGATCGACCGGCGCGACGATAACCGGCGATCACGAGATGGATGACCGGCGACGATAACCGGCTCCGACAAGATAACCGACCGGCGACGATAACCGGAGGTTACGAGATGGGTGACCGGCGACGATACCCGGCCCCGACATGACGATCGACCGGCGACGATAACCGGCGATCACGAGATGGATGACCGGCGACGATAACCGGCTCCGACAAGATAACCGACCGGCGACGATAACCGGAGGTTACGAGATGGGTGACCGGCGACGATACCCGGCCCCGACGAGACGATTGACCGGCGACGATAACCGGCGATCACGAGACGGATGTCCGGCGACGATAACCGGCTCCGACAGATAACCAACCGGCGACGATAACCGGGGGTTACGAGATGGGTGACCGGCGACGATACCCGGCCCCGAACGAGACGATAGATTGAAAGAGTGAAACCCGAAGACTAACAAACACGGTCAAGGGATTGATACATTGACACTCTTACGAATGTCTTGCATGCATTACATCTTGTGTTGCATCATAAGCTATATGTGTGGCATCATGTATGTACTGTCATCCTTACGAACTGTCATTCATGCATCGAGTGTCTATTCTTTATCCTGTTCATTTCATTTATCATTTCATAAACATGATAAAGAGGGGCAGCTGTAGACACCCAAATTTTGCGTTTCCTTCTACTAACCATGACAGGAGGGCGAAATCGTCAATTGAACCAGCTTGCGGGAGCAAAGGAGCGGGCACAAGGGCGAGCGCCCGGCCCCGCCGCAATGCTTTGGGCAACCCAAGTTTACGTGACAATAAAGCCGTCCGAAGCAGACACTTCCGAATGAGGTGGCACGTCTTCCGGGAGTTCCCGGACTGCGGAATACGAGCCTGTCAGCGAAAACCGACGTTGCGGTACGAAAATCGAGGCGTGGCACGAAAATCGAGAAAGTCAAGCCCGCCAGCCGCGGATAGATCTGCGGCCAAGTGAGTGCGCCAGCACGAAAACCGGGAAATCAGCACTCAGCAGCTGAGTGCGATGGGAGGCGTGCCAGCTGGCCAGCCGCAGATCTATCTGCGGCCAGCCGCAGATAGATCTGCGGCTGGCTCTGGCCAGCCTATTTAAGGGCAGCTTCGGCAGCATACAGGAGGTTCAGCAGTTTTGAAGAAGAAGAATTCCTGCAGCAGCAAAAAAATACGGAAATAGAGAGAAAATAGCTAGATTTTGCAACAAAATAAGGAGAAAGAAGAGGAAAAAAAGAGTGGAATTAATTCTTTTGAGTTTGATTGTATCAAATACATCATTTATCCTATTCAAATACACAAGTTCACATCCATTTGAGATCAATTGCAAGGTGAAAATTTCTATTTGTTCTAGCAATTCATGTCCTATTGATTTGGGTAAATTAGATATAATTTTCATGTATCTTATTGAACAATGAATTAGGGATTATTTGCGAGGGTTCCATTGGAACAAAATTCTTCTTAATAACCCGATGATATTCATGTTTTGATTTCTTGTTTGTTGTATAAGAGATGTATTGGTTGTGGTTCCTTTAATTTGCTATTTAGGATGTCGTGATATTGTTAGAAATTCCGCGTTGGTTATTTATTGTAATGTTTGATTTGTGAGTATGTAATAATCGTGGTTGTGAGCCTAGGAAAGCGACCCCGTGGTCCAAATCCGATGATGGACATGTCTTGATGTATATAGCGGGTAGGATGTAGCCTCCTTGTAACGTGTAACCGTCGGGCCTTAAAACGACGCCAAAGCGAGAATCGGATTTAAGGCCCCATATTAGTGGAACTTGTGATTGTAGGCGTTTGGGATTATTTTGATGGCTTACATGCCCATGAATAGCCCCAACGCATTTTAATGCTTGATTTGATTTTACGACACGAAATTGATTTCAAAGCTAAATGATAAGATTTTCATAAAATCAATCAAAGTAGGATATTAGAATCACGAGGTTAAAATTTGAGAAATGTTAATGAATGTCGATTCCTATCTAACGAGAAAGCTAAAGAAAAATCGTTCTCAAACATCACAAAATCTGATTTTAGAAATAAGTAACGTTTTGTTAAATCTTTGTGCATAGGGTGAAAGAGATTCTAGAAATTGCCCGATCATTTCACGAAAGCAACGTATAGATCTCGATTCCTATTTTGGCAAAGGTTTAAAACTCTTGTTTTGCCAAAACGACACCTAACGAAAATCTCATAGTTTTGACAATTAAAATCAAACCTTTCCCATAAAGCTTTCTCGTGTATACCGAAAAGACATTCCGAAGCGTTCTCAATTTAAAACACAATTTTCCCTAAAATCCAAATGATTCTTTCATACAAATTCACCACAACATTCACATAGGTACACACACACACACACGCACTTACATACACATATTCATGAATTAAAGGATAGGAAAGTATCAAGATTGCGGTAACCGTGTTTCACGGAAGTCGAGGGGTGCCTAACACCTTCCCCTCACTTAAACAAGCCCCCGAACTCTATGAATCTCGATTCGCAGACCAATTAATTCGGAGTCACATATGAGCCAGCGATTTATAAAAAATTCGGATGAGTTGGTACATCCATTTCAAATATACCAACTGGCGACTCTGGTTAATTGGCTCATCATAAAAAACGATATTTCAAAACCCCGTCGACACCAATGCCGACCTTTTCCAAAAAATCATTAAATCAAAAGGCTAAAAATTGGAAAGGGTTACAACCCCCGCGTTAAGCGAGAAAACCCGGCGTCGACACTATTATGGTCAGATCTGAATCTATACTTCATCTCTCGAATTCATATAGATTATCCCAGTAATTACTGGCCAAATAATTAAGCAATTAAGCATAAACCATAATAGACAATCTAATAATAATTAACAATAATTATCCATGAAGCATGTCAGATAAAGCTACACAATAAGATCCGTTATAGTCTTAAAAAGAAATTTTGTTCATAATTAAACTGGAATCCATCATCCACAAATTTAATAGCATTCAAAATTCAAAAGTAAAAGATAAAGAAGGGAATAAAAACTGTTGAAGCAATCCTTGAATCTCTCTCTAGCTCCTGCGTTGATTTTCTCTTGCTAACAATTTGCTTCAAGTCTTCACAATTGGCTTCCAAAACTAGGGTTTGCAACTAATAGGTTCAACAACCTTAAAGCTGATTTAAAACATCTATTTATAATATCTGATAAAAATCCTAAATGATTTAGAAGTCTAAATATCAATTACACATCATCTGCTTCATTAAAAACCAGAAAGTCAAAGCTTGGTCAACTCCCGAACAGGCGCGGTCGCGCTACCTTGGCAGACAAATTTTTTTTTCTAACTCTGGAGACTGGCGCGGCCGCGCTGCTCCCTAGTACAACTTGGGCGCGGTCGCGCTACTTCACTTCCTGCACTTTTTCACTTCTTTTGTTGTTGCTTTGATCAACTCTCACCACATCAATTCCCAACACATACAACCTACAAAAACACATAAAATGCATGAAAAGTAACTATACACCAAGAAAATAAACAATAATCCACATAAATAGGTATCCGATTCGTAGGTATGAAACCTACTCATCAAATACCCCCAAACTTGAACTATTGTTTGTCCCCAAGCAACACAATGCAACACAATGCAACACAATGCAACACAATGCAACATAATACCATGAATGCAAACTATTAACTATCATGCCTACGAATCCAACCAATAGCCAGTATGAAGATTAACTCTTAGCCTCAGAGATATCAACAGAATACTTGGAACAACAAATCCAGTCAATACGAAATAGTAATCCCAATCAAGCAAATAACTCATACCTGACATCACCCAAGTAGTGTGTGTGTGTGTGTGTGTGCTCATTAATCAATTTAACTAAGCATAGTTCAAGTTTAGTCACATAATCAACTCCATAACAAGAATAATCTGGTTTCACTTCAATTTCAGCAAATATAGCAATTACGGCTAAAACTACGCAATCACTAAGCATAGGGATTCTTATGAGGTTTATTTCTACCTTTATTCTTTCACGAGTGCGTTTTACGCTCCATCTCGTATTTATGCTCAACTATGCAATGTCAGGCTCTCTTAGGCTTTTCAAAGTCACCCGTGTAGCGAGCTTTCAATTAGTGACTCCCAAACTAGTCGGCTTTAGGGCACTAGCTGTTAAGACACCCCTAAGGATCTAATTATCCGAGTAACCAAGGCCACAAAACCCAACTAGTTAAAGCCTTTATTTATTTATTTATTTATTTTAAACTTATATAGTCTTAATAGCAATAATAAAAATTAATACCTGATAGATACCCCCAAGTTTCGGCTTTCACCTCATTTTAGCCTTCATTGTCAATTCGCTGGTTTTCTTTATTTTACCCCAAAACATTCGCATTTAAAAAGTCAATTATGCAACCATTGAACTACATTAATCAAACAATCAAATATCTCGTGCTATCCGGTTACTCAAGATTCAGACAGACATAACTATCCTTATGATCGAAATTACAACATACTTATCGACTATTAACAATGTCCAAGTTAACAAATAAAACCAATCTCATCATTGGCCGAGCCAAAATCAAACCAGCCCATCGATTGAATTCATGCAAACTAACTAAACGCACACAATACACAACCAATGCAATGCAAACAAGTATGATGATGCACTAACCCTCAACCAACTATATGCTAACATGCTAACAGATATAATGCCTGAAACTAACTAACATGCTAAATAAAACAAAAAAACACAACCGCAAAACCCCCCAAACTTACGATAAACAATGCCCTCATTGTAAAAACAGGAAAAAAAGAAAGATCAGAAGAACTCCCCTAATCCAAGGCAGCATCGTCTGCGGCCTCCCCATCATCATCTGAAGGTGTGTCCGGGGGAGGGTAAGCTGGGAAAGTACCAAATGTTGGGAATTAGACTTGGACGCCTAATTGAGAAAAAGCTTGAGAAAAACTATCAGAGAGCTGCGTCGAGAAGGATCGGAGTTCAGTCATGCTAGTGTGAATAGCGTCCATCCGCCAGTACATACGCCTCTCCATCCAGTCTAACCTAGCTTGAGACAATTCAACGACTGCTCTGGTTCTGCCATAGGTTGATCGGATGCCTCTTCACTTTCACTCTGATCAGCCAAAAGAAATCCTGCCCCACGGGAATGAGAAGAAGCGCCAGTCCAAACCTTATACTTCTCAATAGTAGCATGGTCAATGGTGTTCATAGGAAGTTGCAGAGGCTCGCCATCATCCCACTGCACCCCATCAATAATGCATAAACGTGATATAACAGATGCATGTGGAATCCTACTTAAAGTACCACCTTGACATCGATTTTCTTGCCCTTCACAATCCCGTATAACAAGATAGCTCGATCCTTGGTCACATCATTCTGGTGCTGTGTTGGCATCAGATTGGCACATATGAAGTTGTACCATACCTTCCCATATTGACTTAAGGTCGTGTGTGGAAAATGTAACTTTTGATCTGTTCCCTACTTAGTAGTCCACACCGTACCTGGCTTGCACAAGACATTCATGATATTATCTAACTTTGTGTCCCATCTTGTGGCGTATAACCAATCTAGATCATTAGGTTAAACAGTAGGCAAATGGTACAACGCATTGATACTTTCTTTAGTATAGGAAACTTGGTAACCCCTCACAAAAAGCAGTGCCATATTTGGTAATCTTCGCATTTGTATAAAATTCTTGCACTATCGATATCGGGGCTGCCAACGGAGGTTCAACAAACAGCAGCCAACCCATGGCCCGCATCATACTCATCATCTGCCCATCCAGCCTAGGATCTGGCTTGAGTTCGCGTTCCAACACAAATGTTTTCCCTAACAGAACCCGTTGATAAAACTCCTTAGCTTCAGCGGAGACAAATTGATTAGCATCAAAAGCAACTAGTTCAGTACGGGGCTGAGAACTAGAAGATTCACCACGTTGGCATTTCAATGCCATGAATACTCAATTACAATGCTTCAACCCCAAACAATCTACTAGACCTCACTTGCCCCCAAACTCGTCATAAGCCAAACTTAAACTTTACTAACCATGCACAAACACTAAATATGTAATCTATGTTCTGTTTGTAAGTATGCACACCCAAGCCAATGCAGTCAACTAAACTCAACCACAGTACAATAATAATTGCAAAACCAAATTAACCCTAGAACCTTTCAATTATCAATTCAATGAATATCCCCTGCAGAAGGTCCTTTAATTAAAATTATTACCTTACTATGGAAAGAAACACCAATTTAATGGCTACTCAGTCTGTTCTTGTACAAAGCTCTGCCCACAATGTCCCAATGCAATGAAATTGAGGGAGATGGAATGACGGTTTAGAGATGAATGATAAGAATGTATAGATATGGAGGTGTGGTCGATGGTGGAAGGCTTGATTTTGGGGTAGAGTGGAGGTTTAGGGTTCGGTTATGGAGAAGAGAGATGCCTAGGGTTTGAGTGAGAACAGGGAATGAAGAAGGAGAGAGAATTGAGTTTGGTTCGGATTTGTTTAAGGAGAGAAGTAAAATAGGATTTTGATTTAGAAAAAGAGAGTGGTGGAGGTTATGAACGGTTTCTATAATGAATAGGAATAGGAGAATGAGAATCCAAGCGGGAAGAAAGAAATAAAAGGTTGAATGGGTCGGGTCTCTGACCCTTTTTAAAAACTAGAAATCGATCACGGCGCAGCCGCACTTGAAATTGGCCTGGCTTGGGCGCGGTTGCACTGGTGTGGCAGACGAAAGTTTTTAACTTCTGGAAATAAGTGCGGTCGTGCTGGTTTCCTTTGCATTTTGGGCGCGCCCGCGCTGCCCTGGCAACAAGAAAATTTTAGCTTCTGGAGATAGGCACGGCCGCGCTGGTTTCCTTTGCATTTTGGGCGCGGCCGCGCTGCCCTGTATCCCTGAAGCTTTACATGTTAAGCCTTCTTGCTTGAATCGATGAATTGCAGCAATAAAGTGTATCCTATAAAAACATAAAATGACAAATTACTACTATCAAAACAAACTAAAAATACTACGTACTTCTAAAAATCACAAAAATTCAAATTAATGGAATTAAACTATGGGTTGCTTCCCAACAAACGCTTGATTTAAAGTCTTTCAGCCTGACTACTCCCTGCTCAAGATTGATCGAAAAGAGTGATTGAGGTTTTCTGGAAATCAAAATCACCACCCCAATAGTGTTTCAAACGATGTCCATTAACTTTAAATGTTTCATCCGGATTATGACTAAAGACTTCAACGGCGCCATGAGGGAATGCTTATTTGACAATGAAACGTTCGGACCATCGAGATTTGAGCTTGCCTGGAAATAATCTCAATCGAGAGTTGTATAAAAGCACTGCTTGTCCCGGCTCAAATTTCTTGTCGATAATTTTCTGATCGTGCCACTTCTTGACTTTTTCCTTGTATATCTTCGAGTTCTCATAAGCTTGCAGACGGAATTCATCAAGTTCATTAAGTTGGAGAAGCCATTTTTCCCCCGTAGCTGTGAGATCGAAATTCAACTTTTTGATGGCCTAGTATGCCTTGTGCTCAAGTTCAACAGGAAGACGGCATGCCTTGCCATAAACTAGCTGATACGGTGACATACCAATGGGTGTCTTGTATGCTGTCCGGTAAGCCCAAAGCGCGTCATCCAACTTCGTTGACCAATCTTTTCTAGTAGGGTTGACAATCTCTTACAAAATTCTTTTCACTTCCCTATTAGAGACTTCTGCTTGCCCACTGGTTTGGGGGTGATAAGCTGTAGCAATTCTGTGGTTGACCCCATATTTAGCCAAGAGAGCTGCGAAATACTTATTGCAGAAGTGGCTCCCTTCATTACTGATAATTGCCCTTGGGGTGCCAAATCTTGTGAAGATGTTTTTCTGAAGAAATTTTAAAACCACTTTGGCATCATTGGTCGGCACAACACTAGCTTCCACCCATTTAGAGACATAATCAACTGCTAAGAGAATGTAGAGGTTGTTGAAGGAGGTCGAAAATGGTCCCATGAAGTCTATCCCCCAAACGTCGAAGACTTCAACTTCTAAAATTATGTTCAATGGCATCTCATGGCGTTTGGAGATATTTCCCACCCTTTGACATCTATCACATCTCTGAATGAATTGGTGGGCATCTTTAAACAACGTGAGCTAGAAAAATCCTACTTGTAACACCTTGACAGTTGTCCTTTCACTCCCTTAATGTCCTCCATAAAGCAAATCATGACAATGATGTAAGATGCTTTCAATTTCACTTTGCGAAACACACCGTCGTATCATTTGATCTGCGCAATACTTGAACAGGAACGACTCATCCCAAATGTACCTCTTCACGTCATGTAAAAACTTCTTCTTTTGTTGGCTTATCAAGTCTAGAGGAAATATGTTGCTAACCAAATAATTGACAAAATCTGCATACTATGGAACTTCTGCTTTGATCATGAACAGTTGCTCATCCGGGAAGAACTCATTAGTCACAGTCTTGTCTTCCTGTGCATGCTCATTGTTTTCTAATCTCGATAGATGATCCGCCACCTGATTTTCCGTACCCTTTCTATCCCGGATTTCCAAGTCGAATTCCTGGAGTAGAAGTATCCATCTAATTAACCTCGGCTTCGCATCTTTCTTTGAAATCAGATATCTTATCACTGAATGGTCCATGAACACTACCACTTTAGTTCTGATTAAGTACGAACGGAATTTGTCACACGCATACACCACTGCAAGCAACTCCTTCTTAGTAGTTGTATAATTGAGTTGGGCATCCGACAATGTTTTGCTAGCATAATAAATGGCATAAAAGACCTTTTCTTTGCGTTGACCCAAAACAGCCCCAATTGCGTAGTCACTAGCATCACATATTAACTCGAATGACATTGACCAATCTGGTGCAACTATCACTACTGTTATAGTCAATTTCTTCTTTAAAAGCTCAAATGCCGACAAACAATCCTCGTCAAATTTGAATGGGACGTCTTTCTCCAATAAACTGCATAATGGCTTCGTTATTTTGGAAAAGTCCTTAATGAATCTCCGATAAAACCCAGCATGTCCCAAAAAACTACGAATCCCCTTCACTGAAGTTGGTGGTGGTAAGTTTTTAATTGTCTCGAGTTTAGCTTTGTCCACCTCTAACCCTTTTGCTGACACTTTATGACCGAGGATAATCCCTTCTTGCACCATGAAATGGCATTTTTCCCAGTTAAGCACCAAATTGGTTTCCACGCACCTTTTCAGTACCATGACAAGATTTTCCAAACAACTATCAAAAGAGTCCCCAAATACTGAAAAATCGTCCATGAAAACCTCCACATTGCGTTCCACCATATCTGAGAAAATTGCCATCATACACCTTTGGAACGACGCTGATGCATTGCACAATCCGAAAGACATCCTCCTAAAAGCGAAAGTACCATATGAATAAGTGAACGTAGTCTTTTCCTGATCCTCCGGAGCAATTGTAATCTGATTGTAGCCCGAATATCCGTCCAATAAACAGTAGTACTCATGTTCAGCCAATCTATGCAACATTTGATCGATGAAAGGTAGTGGGAAGTGATCCTTTCGAGTTGCTTTATTCAATTTCCTGTAATCCATGCAAACCCTCCAACCGGTTACTGTCCTCGTCGGTATCAGCTCATTATTTTTGTTTGCTACCACTGTCATTCCTCCTTTCTTTGGTATGCACTGAACCGGACTCAACCAAGAACTGTCAGATATGGGGTATATAATACCAGCATCCAGCCATTTTAGGATCTCTTTCTTGACTACCTCTTTCATAATTGAATTTAGCCTTCTTTGTTGTTCCACGGTAGGTTTGGCATCGCCTTCCAAAAGTATCTTGTGCATGCAAAAAGATGGGCTTATTCCTTTGATGTCAGCAATAGTCCATCCAATTGCAGTTTTGTACTCTCAAAGAACTCGTATCAATTTACTTTCCTGAAATTCGTTAAGAACAGATGCAATAATAACAGGTAAAGTAGATGATTCACCCAAATAAGCATACCTGAGATGGTTAGGTAAAGGTTTAAGCTCAAGTGTATGAGGTATCTCAAAAGATGGCTTCAAGCGCTCTAAGGACTTATCTATATGCTCCAATGGTTCAAAATGAATTTTGAATTTGTGAACCCTTGGCAATACATCTAATATCTGAAGAAACTCTATCATCTCTGGATCATCCATGTCAGCATCCCCTAATAAAGTAGTTTCCAACGGATCTTTAGTGATTGTCCTCAAAAACTCATCATCCACTACTTTCTCTACCACATCCATCCGAAAACACTCCTCTTCATCTGTAGGAAACTTCATGGCTTTGAACACATTGAATGTCACTTCTTAGTCTTGAACCCTCATAGTCAATTCTCCTTTTTGCACATCTATTAGTGTTCTGCCAGTTGCTAAGAACGGGCTCCCAAGTATGATAGGAATGTCTTTGTCCTCTTCATAATCCAAAATGATAAAATCAGCTGGGAATATGAATTTATCGACTTTCACAAGAATGTCCTCCACAATACCCCTGGGATATATAACTAACCTATCTGCAAACTGAAGAGAGATGTTTGTTGGTTTTGGTGCAGGTAAACCCAACTAGACATATATCGATAAAGGCATGAGGTTGATGCTACCACCCAAATCACACAAACATCTGTTGATTGACAAGTTACCAATAGTGCAAGGAATAGTAAAGCTGCCAGGATCTTTTAATTTCGGCAGCAACTTCTTTTGCAGTATAACACTACACTCTTCAGTTAAAGCTATTGTTTCATAATCCTCTAGCTTTATCTTCCTTGACAAAATTCCTTTCACGAACTTGGCATAGCTTGGCATCTACTCTAAAGCTTCTGCAAACGGTATGTTGATTTGTAGCTTCTTAAAAACTTCGAGGAATTTGGAGAACTGCTTATCTAATTTATGTTTCTGAAATCTCTGTGGATATGGAATTGGAGGGTATAGTACTGATTGTTTTGCTTTCTCCTCTTCTTTTAGCTCGGTTTCTATTTTCTCTTCTTTCTCCTATGAATTTTCTAGAGAATTTATAACTGGAGAAGGGTGCGGCTGCGCTGCTTCTCCTTGTATTTCAGGCGCGGCTGCACTGTCTGTCAGGATTTGCTTCCCACTTCTTAGTGTAACAGCTTGACACTGTTCCTTACCATCTCTCTTAGGGTTAACTTCCGTGTTACTCGACAGAGATCCTTGAGGTCTGTTGTTTAACATATTGGCCATTTGACCCACCTGATTCGCAAGATTTCTGATAGCAGTCATTTGACTCTTTAACAACATATCATTATTCGTCATATACTTCATCAAGAGCTCTTCCAAATTATGTTTCTTTTCTTGTTGCGGCTGTCTAGCTACCTGCTGGTGTTGGTTATGAAATCCTAGGGGATATGATGATCTAGGAGCTTGCTGATGATTCTGATTGTTGCTCCATGACAAGTTAGGACGGTTCCTTGCCCCCGGATTATAAGTGTTTTGGTATAAATTTGGAGGACGTTGGTAGCTACCCATAAACTGCACTGCTTCAGGGTTAATGGCACAATAATCTGTAGTATGTGCACCCATGCATAGCTCACAAACAAAAGCTACTTGCTGAGTTTTTGACTCTGCCATAACATCAATCTTCTTAGACATAGCTGCCATCTGAGCTACTAAAGTTGTGACTGCATCTACTTCTAATACCCCGACTACCTTGTGTTGATTCATTCTCGCAGTTGGCCATTGATAATTATTTGTTGCCATTGTCTCCAACAATTCAAAAGCCTCATCAAAACTTTTAGCCATAAGTGCTCCTCCCGCGGCTGCATCTATGCTTGTTCGAGTATTACTACTTAACCCATTGTAGAATGTCTGAACCTGTAGCCACTTGGGTAACCCATGATGCGGGCATCTTCTCAATAAGTCTTTGAACCTCTCGCAAGCCTCATACAATGACTCTCCATGTTGTTGCTCAAAGGTAGTAATGTCGTTCCTCATCTTGGCAGTCTTAGCCGGCGGAAAGAATTTCGCTAGAAATTTCTTGGCTAGGTCATCCTAGGTTGTAATGGATCCCGGTGGAAGTGAATGCAGCCAACTCTTTGCCTTATCCTTCAAAGTAAATGGAAATAGACATAATCTAACTGCATCATCTGTAACATTATGGTATTTAAATGTATCGCAAATCTGGAGGAAGTTCACCAAATGTTCATTCAAATCATCATTGGCCAATCCGCCAAACTGTACTGAGTTTTGAATTATCTGAATTGTACCCGGTTTAATCTCAAAAGTGTTTGCAGTGATAGCTGGCCTCGTTATGCTCGACTTGATCTCATCTATCTTAGGCATGGCATAGTTCGTCAGTAATTTCTGCTCTTCGTTAGCCATTTTCTCTTTCTCGATTGTCTCTTGGCAAAACTTTCTCAACTGACGTAACTTGTTCTCAAGATTATCCTTGCATTGCACAAGTTCTGGCTGTTTTGATCGCGTTTGCATAAACGAACTGAAATCACCTGAAACAGAAAATAACAAGAAAAACAAAAAAAAAGTTTAATTAAAACTGAATTAATTAAATTGATACTTGAAAATTATAAACACAAATTTTTCCCGGCAACGGCGCCAAAAACTTATTTGCCTAAATCTATACTAGCAAAAATACGCAAGTATACGCAGTCCACAAGTAATAAAGTGTAAGTAGAGTATCGTTCCCATGGAGAAAAAATTGTAATTTATAATACCAATTATCAACTTTGTATTAACTCAATTTTATTAAACAATCGATTAAGGTTTTGAGGATTTCTGAAATTAATTAATTACTTCAACTAAAACTACCACAAGTTTGAAAACAGATTTTAAAGACTTAAGACTACAACTTCACTTATTGCTTCTGTGACACCCCTAAATCCGGGTATTTCGTTTCCTCAGGATTTAGTGTTCACTATCCAAACAAAATCGCATCACATCTAACTACCCATTCAAATACGAATGAAAACTCTTAAATAAAATAGAAATCTTCTATTAAAGGGTTACAAGATCTTTAATAAATAAATCTCAGGTCATCTAACCTCAATCAAACATCAAATGTGGAAACATAATCAAGTCTAATACATAAACATCATTAAAGCAAATACAACAAGTCTTCATCACTTGTTTGCTTTTCCTTTGCCCTTACTAGTGGACAGCTCGTCAACTCTTTCAACTTTAGCTGCAATGTTATTATTCAAGAGTGAGCAATGATTGCCCAGCAAGTACAACAACAACAATAATAATAACATGCGAAATAATCAACGAATATTGAATAATCGAAGATTCAGCTTTTGAGTCAAGAATATAAGACAAGATTCAAAAGAATATCTGAGGGTCTTAAGACCACGAACTATGTCCCGGGTTATCAAGTATTTCTACTTTAAACCATTAATAGTCGTAAGACTATATGGACCTTACTTCTCGTACTTAGGGGGATCATCCCTTTGTACCATGTATGTGCACAACATCTTAACGCTAATGTGTAAATAAAATCCCCTGTATAAGGGTTGGTCATCTCAGTTTGACAACGGAGTCCGCACCAAAGGAAGTTTGGTTTGGATTTATTTCAATAACGTTTCTAGAATTTAGAACGCTCATCAACTATGGACTAGTCGAATCAATAAGGATTCGCTAGTCAATCAAGGTTCAATAAAAAATGTAATTAATATTCGAGAATCAAAGACTAAATCTCGCAGAAGGTATAATTGGATAAATTTTGTATAACTGAAGTATTACAAAGAGAAAATTAGAACATCTCATTTGAATTCATGAAATTGAATGAAATAGAATTAAGAACTTGTTCAAGTAAGTAATAACATCATAGAGCTTGCATGCTAAAAGAACGAAGTTCAGGAACTTGCGTAGAAGTAATAAGGATAAGATACTTGCTTTCAATGAAATAAAAAGATTAGGGATAGTAAACTTGCTTTCGATGAAATAAAAGATTAAGGGTAGAAAACTTTCTTTCGATGAAATAAAAGATTAAGGGTAAAAAACTTGCCTTGTGCATAGATTACAAATTAAAATTCATGTTCTTTAATCAACCTATACATTCCGATTATAAAACAGTAACAATAATTAGTTACAGTATTACAAACTCCTCAGGATTCATTCTCGTCAAATTTTCATTTTAGTATCTCAATTGTTTTCTGGTTATCAATCTCACTCAGAAGTTGTAAGCCTAATTATAGCAATATCATACTTAAGAATTTCTAAAACTCAACGTCAAGTTAGGATTCATGTGACGAACGAGAATTTTGTAATTTAATTTAAATATTTATTGAATTGAATAAATATTTTTCCATGATTTTATGGTTAAATTAATTGATTAACTGATGAATTTGTGATAGATTAATTTAATTATATGTGTTACATTAGTAAAATTGATGTGGAGAATTTTTATATTCGAGGTATGTATTTAATTGAGTTTATTTGATTAAATGAATTATTTAAATAAGTATAATGTTATTTTTTTAATTAATTTAATATTAATTAGAGATTTAATAATTTGTCATTACTAATAAAGGAGAATTTTTATTTATGTGACTCTGTGATTTAATGTAGAATTATTCTATTTTATTTAATTGATTTAAATGAGATTATTTAATTGATTAAATATGTGACATTAAACTATATAATAAGTAAGTTATTAAAATAAATTAGAAGGGAGAAATAATTGACTAGCCAAACATGGCCTTAGTGGGAGTTGGTGCCAGTTATTAAACTGACACCATGTTCTGTCATTTGGTTTTCACGTATTATTATTATTTCATGCATTCTATTCATCAGTTTCCAAAAAGTTCATACAGAGAGAAAAGTGAGAGAGATTTGTGAGGAATTAGAGAATTGGGAAGAAATACATTCAATTTTTGCATAGATTAAAGCATCTAATTGAAGGTAATTCTTCTAATTTAAGTTTTAATTTATATTTCTGAAGTTCTTCCATGAATGTATGTTTTGAGTTCTCTGTATTCTCTGTAAACTAAATTTCATGGCTTAATTTTTATAAATTGATAAATTGATGTTTGAAAGCATGTATATATGTGTTTTATATGATTTATATATGTTTTAGAGTAATTAAAATCCATGAAATCATGTTTTAACTGAAGTTCTGGAGTTACAGAGTAGTTAGTTACGAACATGGGTTGAATGTATGAAATTAATACTTGTTTTGCCTGTTAATTGGTTAAATTGATAACTTATTTTGTTTATGAATGTATAAATGAAGAAAACAAGATTTAAACGGTTCGATTTGGTGTTCTAACGAACCTGTTATGTATGATTTTATGGGAATTGTAGAAACTTTGATAACCTGATAAAAACCTCAAATTTGATTCTTAAATTCATGGTTTATGCAATTTAAGTTGTTAGAATCATGCTAAAAGGCTTGGGTAACAATTATATACGAATTATAGTGTATGAGTATGTTTAATTTGACGTAAGAATAATAAAATTAGAAATTTTTGGCCTGTTTCTGCGTTCTTCGCGAACTACAGAAACTGGAATTCGTGATTCTCGCCCCGGCGAGAATTTTGAACTGAGTTTCTCGCCCCTGCGAGAATTTGTGAAGAGATTCCTCGCCCCGGCGAGAGTTAGTGAAGGATTTTCTCGCCCCGGCGAGAATTAAAAAAAAAAGAGCAAAAAGAAGAGAGTAAAAATTTTATTCTTTCTTTGTGATCATGTTATGATATCGTAGACATACCTAAAGCTTAGGCTAAGGTATAAAATGAATACTAAAATACTGTAATGGGTGGTAAGCATATACCCACTGATTGTCCGGTGTCAATTGAGATATTAAAATGGAATTTTGGATGAGAATGAATCCTGATGTGTTTATAATACTGTAACTAATTATTTTTACTGTTTTATAAACCGGATGTATAGGTTGATTAAGGAACGTGTATTTTTATTTTGTAATCTACGCACGAGGCAAGTTTCTTAACTCTACTTTTCATTGAGCAAGTATCTTATTCTTACTTAATTCTTTACGTAAGTTTTCTATCCTTAACTTGTTATTTATTCGCAAGTTTCTAAACTCTATCTCTTTTACATTAAGCAAGTCTCTAGACCCTACTTTTACATTAAGCCAGTCTCATATCTATATCTTGTTTATGAATACGCAAGTGTCTAAACTCTAACTTTATATTGAGCAAGTTTTCTTATTCCTCTCCTTACATTGAGCAAGTTCTTATTATTTAACTTGTTATTTTAATACAAGTACTCTAACCCTAGTCTTTGTGGAGCAAATTCCTTTATCATGTAATGAGCAAGTTCTTATTCTTCTAAATTCCTAACTTTACTTTATGTCGTACAAGCTCTAATCTCTGTTTACATTAGTTAAAGCAAGGTTCCTAAATTATTCTAAGTTTAGAATTTCCAATTTAGCTTTCTAAATTCTTTCAAAAGCATAGCTTTGCCATGTGATGTTTATTCAGTTGTGAAACGTTATTATTCAACTCTTGAAATTGATTAGCATTGTATTAATCCTTTGGCGGCTAGAATACTTTAATGATTCAACTAGTACATAGTTGATGAGAATTCTAAAGATCCCTTATTGATTCAATTAGGACATAGTTGATGTATATTCTAAAAATTTAGATTTTCTTTGAAGTTAATTCCAAACCAAACTTATTTTGGTATGGAATTCAATGATCAAGCTGAGATAAACAACCCTGTATGAAGGGAATTATTTTAGAGCAATGCGATAGCGTTAAAATATTTGTGCAATACATAGTACGAAGGGGTTGATCACCTGGAGTACGAGAGATGGTCCATGTAGTCGTTTAGACTGCTAAAGGTTACAGTAAAAACATCTATTATGTACTTTATTATTTTGTGGGCAATTGTTCGCTCACTCTTGCACAAAACAACGCAGATGAAAACAAGAAGTTTGAAGAGCCATCTACAAACAAGGGCAAAGACAAGACGCTGTAATAGTAGATGTTAATTAGTTTTATTTCAGGAAGATTTTGTAATAGACGTGATGGTGTTTATATGTATGTTTTATGTTTCCGTAAATGATGTAATAAAGGTTAGATGACCTGGGATTGTTTTAGCTATGATGATGTAATCTTCTATGGGAGAAATCATTATTTAAGTTTTATTATATTGCTATTATCTTTTGTTGTGGGTAGTTAGATGTGAAAGATCATGAGGTTGTTTTGAAAGTGAACACCAAATCTGTGGAATTGAAGTACCCGGATTTGGGGGTGTCACAATTCATCAATCTCTAAATTTATAATCAGCGGTATATGCTTAGCATCCAACTCAACATCTTGGTATTCGTTCAACACATTAATCTAAGTTTTAAACATGCATAGGGTGACATAGCATAACTACAAAGAAAGAAAAATTTTAACACTTCCTGCACTGAGCTCGCCGGGGCGAGAATTCCTTCACAAAATTTATCGCCGGGGAGAGAAACACGAATTTCAGATTCTGCAGTTCGCGAAAAACGCAGAAACAGGCCAAAAATTTCTAATCTTCTTATTCTTACATCAAATTAAACATACCCAATTATTATAATTCATATATAATCGTTACCCAAGCCTTCTAGCAGGATTCTAATAACTTAAATCGCATAAACCATGAATCTAAGAATCAAAATTTGAGGTTTTTATCATTTTATCAAAGTTTCTTCAAATTCAATGAAATCACACATAACAAGTTCGTTATAACACCAAATTAATCCATTTAAATCTTGTTTTCTTCATTTTTACATGCATAAACATAATTAATCATCAATTTAACCGATTAATATGCAAAACAAGCATGAATTTTTCATACATATAAGTCATATTTAAACACTGTTCTTCTGTAAATTTCAGAACGTTAATAAAAACATTATTCCATGAATTTGCTTACTCTAAATCACATATAAATCATATAAAACACATTTATGCATGTTTACAAACATCTAACATCAATTTATTAAATATTTAGCCATAGAATTTACTTTACAGAAAATACAGTATACGTTCATGGAATAAAACTCATAAGAATATAAATCAAAGTCTGAAATCAAGGACTTACCTTGATTAGTGCTTGGATTATGCAACAATTGAATGGAAATTTCTTCTCGATTCTCTAATTCTCTCAAATCTCTCTTTTTATCTCTGTATTAGCTACTAGGAACTGATGAAATAAAACACGTATAACATGAAACAGGCAGCATGGGTGTCAGTTAATCCCATAATGGGTTAACTAACTCCAACCTCCCTTAAGGCTTTGTTTGGTTAACACATTTATTCCCCCTTCTAGTTTATTTTAATAACTTACTTATAATATAGTTCATGTCACATGTTAAATAATTTCATTTAAATCAATTAAGTAAAATAAAATAATTCTACATTAAATCACATAATCACATAAATAAAAATTCTCCTTTATTAGTAATGACAAATTATTAAATCTCTAATTAATATTAAATTAATTAGAAATAACATTATACTTATTTAAATAATACATTTAATCAAATAAATTCAATTAAACACATGCTTTAAATATAAAAATTCTCCACATTAATTTACTAATGTAGTACATATAATTAAATTAATCTACTACAAATTCATCAATTAAATCAATTAATTTGACAATCAAATCATCAAAAATATTTATTTAATTCGATAAATATTTAGATTAAATTTACAAGAATCTCATTCGTCACATCTTTGCCCCCTTAAAAGGATTCTGTCCCCAGAATCACGACTCAATTAATTCGTCCCGTTACATTCTCTCCCCTTACAAAGATTTTGTCCCCAGAATCGCTACACATAGATTAAGCAAATAGCTGTGGATAATTTCTCCTCATCTGATCTTCGAGTTCCCACGTAGCTTCTTCAGCGTTGTGGTTCCTCCAGATCACCTTAACAGATGGTATAATTTTATTTCGTAGCACTTGCTCTTTCTTGTCAACTATCTGAACAGGCTCTTCTTCGTAAGACAAATCTTTTTCAACTTGCAGGGGTTCATATTCGATAACATGCTTGTAGTCGGGTTTGTATGGGCGTAAGACCGAGACATGAAAAACATTGTGAATGTGTTCTAATGCTGGAGGTAAAGCTATATGCAACCTCTCCAACTCTTCGTAACACTTCAAAGGGTCCAATGAACCTTGGGCTCAGTTTTCCCTTTTTACCAAAATGAATCTTCCCTTTCCAGGGAGATACCTTCAAGAAAACGTAGCTACCAGACTCAAACTCTTGATTCTTACGATGTTGGTCGGCATATTTCTTCTGCCTATCCTGAGCTACTATTAATCTTGTCGTGATCACTGTGACGATTTCTGCAGTCTGTTGTACCAGTTCTGGTCCTAGCAATTGACGTTCGCCAACTTCATCCCAGCATAATAGATTCTGCACTTTCTGCCGTATAACGCTTCGTAAGGCGGCATGCCAATACTTGCGTGGTAACTGTTATTGTAAGCAAATTCCACAAACGGTAGATGATCATCCTAATTTCCTTTGAAATCCATGATGCAAGCTCTTAACATATCCTCCAATGTTTGAATCATTATTTCACTCTGTCCATCGGTCTATGGATGATATGTCGTACTCATACGTAATTGCGTTCCCATGCATTCCTGTAGTCATTTCCAAAAGTTCGACGTGAAGCGCGGATCCCTATCTGAGACGATAGATATTAGAACACTGTGCCTCGAAACAATCTCTTTCACATATAACTTCGTTAACTGATCCAAGTTGAATATGATCTTGATGGGTAAGAAGTGTGCTGATTTCGTCAGTCGGTCCACGATAACCCATACTGCGTCGAAACCTTTCTGAGTCGTCGGAAGACCTACTACGAAATCCATGGTGATGTGTTCCCATTTCCATTCTGGGATTTCTAATGGTTGTAATAGCCCACTTGGCCTCTGATATTCTTCTTTAACTTTCTGACATGTCAAACACTTGGCTACATAATCGGCAACGTCTCTCTTCATATTCGGCCACCAAAAATGCTGTCGGAGATCTTGGTACATCTTCGTACTACCCGGATGAATCGAATATCTTGAATTATGAGCCTCGCTCAAAATTTCCTCCTTAACCTCTTGTACTGGCGGAACCCAAATTCTTCCCTCGAATCTTAATACTCCTTCGTTATCAATTTTGAATTTTATTTCACCACCTCCAGATATTCTTTTCCTGATTTTCTCACATTCTTCGTCCTACATTTGTGCTTCCTTAACCTTATCCACCAAAGTTGAACCGATTCTCACTTGAAATAATTTTTCATCACACTCCTCTGGATATTTCACCTCCAATTCTAGTTTCACCATTGCTGTAATTAACTCCTCATGAGCGGTTAACATAAACAGTTTCTCCCGACCCTTCCTGCTTAAGGCGTCGGCCACAACTTTAGCTTTACCCGGATGGTATAAAATCTCGCAGTCGTAATCTTTTATTAATTCCAACCATCTCCTCTGTCGCATGTTCAGATCCTTTTGTGTAAAAATATATTTCAGATTCTTGTGGTCTGTATATATTTCACACTTCTCCCCGTAAAGATAGTGCCTCCATATCTTCAAAGTAAACACTACTGCGGCCAATTTCAAATCATGGGTAGGATACCCTTTTCATAGTCCTTTAATTGTCGTGACGCATATGCAATGACCTTACCGTTCTGCATAAGCACACAGCTTAGTCCTTTATGTGATGCATCACTGAACACCACAAAAATTCCTGTGCTATCCGGTAGAGACAACACAGGAACCGTACTCAACCTCTTCTTTAATTCTTGAAAACTTTCCTCACACTTCTCCGTCCAAACGAACTTCACCGTCTTCCTAGTCAAATTCGTTAACGGAGTCACGATTTTGGAAAAATCCTGAATGAATCTCCTGTAGTAACCTGCCAATCCGAGGAAACTCCTTACTTTCGATAGTATTTTCGGCTAATCCCAATTAAGCATTGCTTCAACCTTTGACGGATCCACCGAAATCCCATCCTTGTCAATCACATGTCCAAGAAATTGCACTAGCTCTATCCAAAATTCACACTTTGAAAATTTAGCGTACAACTTCTCTCTTCTTAACGCTTCCAATGTCAACTTCAAATGCTCTGTATGCTCTTCTTTGGTTTTGGAATAAATTAGAATATCGTCAATGAATACTACTACAAACTTGTCCAAAAACGGCTTAAACACCCTGTTCATTAAGTCCATGAACGCTGCAGGAGCATTCGTTAGACCAAATGACATCACCAGAAACTCGTAATGACCATAACGAGTCCTGAACGCTGTCTTCGGTACATCTTCTTTCCTGACCTTCAATTGATGATACCCACTCCTCAAATCTATCTTCCAGAAATATCTAGCTCCTTTCAATTGATCAAACAAGTCGTCAATTCTTGGCAACGGGTATTTATTCTTAATCGTGACCTTGTTTAACTCTCTGTAATCAATGCAAAGTCGCATCGATCCGTCTTTTTATTTAACAAACAATACTGGCGCTCCCCACGGCGATACGCTTGGCTGAATATACTTCTTATCTAAAAGTTCTTGTAGCTGCACCATCAATTCTTTCATCTCTACTCGGGCCATACGGTACAGAGCTTTCGATATCAGGGCAGTTCCTGGCGCCAAATCGATTACGAATTGAACTTCTCTATCTGGCAGAAGTCTTGGCAAATCGTCTGGAAAGACGTTTACAAAGTCCCTTACGACAGGTATCTCTTCTAATTTTGGACTCTCTTTTCTAGTATCAACTATGTAGGCTAAGTATCCCACACAGCCTTGTCTTAACAACTTCCTGGCCTGTATCATCGTCAGACAACTCGCTTGTCTAGGAGATTTATTGCCGTAAAATACTACCTTTGACGGAGTCATAAGGTTAATACGTTTCTTTTGGCAATCAATTATCGCTCCATAATTGAATAGCCAATCCATACCCAAAATAACGTCAAATTCCCCAAGTTTGATTAGGATCAGATCTACTGTCATCACATTTCCCTTAATATTCACTCTACATTTCTTGTGTACGTACCTAACAAGAATAACCTCCCTATTCGCAATTTCTATGTTTAAAGGGTAATCTAGTTCCTCCTTAGGCAAATCTAAGTTCTTAGCAAAGTCATCGGATATAAATGAACAAGTAGCACCCGAATCAAATAATACATAAGCATCTATATTATTGATCGGAATGATACCTGACACCACATCGCGAGACTACACGGCATCTTGCATGGTCATGTTGAAAGTCCTGGCGGTAGGTCGGTTTGTTAGTGCTGATCCGATTATGGTTAATATATTACCACCACTTTTCCCTTTGTTGCCTCATGTTCTTGCTCCTCCTTCTGTCTTCTTGGGGCAATCCCTAGCCAAATGATCCTTCGATCAGCAAGTGAAACAAGCGCCCTTCTTCGGATTCGGACAATTTGGTGCTATGTGGCTTTCCTGACCATAATTGTAGCAAACCCTCTTCCCCTTCAGGCATATCCCTATATGATTCTTCCCGCAGGTAACACACATCTCCACCTTCTTCTTCTGACCTCCCTATTGATTTCCAGCAGATCCATTGTCATTCCACTTCCTCTTCTAATTGTGACCTCCACTATTACTACCACTCGCTTTGTTATTTTCATTTTCGCCTTTCTTCTTCTTCTGCTCCTGGTTATACTTAGTCAGAGTATCACTCCCACCTTTGGCAATAATCGCCTTCTCCAAAACTCCGGCAAAAGTGTTCAATTGGAACATTGACACCTTGCTGTACAACCATGGCTTCAACCCTTGTTCAAACCTTCTCGCCTTCCTCTCATCGGTGTTCACCTGGTAGGTTGCGAACCTAGCCAACTCGTTAAATTTCGCAGTGTATTCTGGTACAGTCATGGTACCCTGCTTCAACTCTAGGAATTGAATCTCCATCTGATTTCGCGAGCTATTCGAAAAATACATCTCAAAGAACATCTCTTTAAACCTCTCCCATGCGATTACACCCTGACCTCCTCGCACCTTATTCGCTTGACACCAGTAACTGGCCTCTGACTTAAGCATGAACGTTGCAAAGGTAGTCTTTTGGTCATCACTAACCCTAGCAACGTCAAATACTTTCTCCATTTCCATCACCCAAGTTTGGGCTTCGATCGGGTTCAGGGAACCCCTAAATTCTGGCGGTCCTACCGCTTTGAAATCCTTAAATGACGTCACTGGTGGAGCTTACGACTGATTCGCAAGTGCTCCAGCCAAAAGGTTCACCAACTGCTGAACAGGATTAGCATTGGCGTCGTTGTTGTTATTGGTAGAGCTCTCCTGAGCTTGTTGACGTGGTTGGCGTCTCGGCGGCATTTTCTATTCAAGAATATGCGCTTATTAGATCATCACTCAATTTCTTAAGTGTTCAACATTTAACTCAAACCATTCAGGTCAAACATTTAACACATAACATCTTCAAATAAAATTGATATTTTATTCATTCAAAAGTCTTAAACATAGAAAGATAGCATTACTGCTATTTACATCAACTATCCCAAGATCAAACAATCTTTAGGATTAAATAGTCATATTCCATTGTGTATAATCACGCTGGAATTTACATCATTAATTAGCATAAATATTTACACATAATTCAAAACTTCTCCTATCACGGCCTACTAAGGTGTCGAATCGCCTTTCTATGTTCTTCCTCCATGATACGGCACATCTTTTTGCGATCCAGCATATACCATGGTAAGTCCTCGAACTGAATTGGGTAATGGAGAACTCGATCCTGGGCTCTATCAATCGCCGTCTGAAAGGTGTAGTCTGTCTCCTCAATCTTAGCCTTCTTTGCCCGTTCACCTTCTTTGGAAATTTCTCCACGTCGAGCATTATTCATCCAAGCATCCTCTGCTCTAGCACGTTCCGCTGACTCCTTACTCAAGTCATCCTTTAACTTCTAAATCTCAAGTTTCATCGTCTCATTTTCAGCTACAAGGTCTTTCTTTTGGCTTTCTGCCTGAACTAGCTTCCACTCCACATCTCCAAGACGTATATCAAGATTTTTAATCTTCTCATTCTTCTGATCTATAAGAGTCTGGCATCTATTTGCCAGTCCCTCCAATTCTTTGTCTCTATCCTGCAACTCAATAGTACGATCATACAATGCATCGTACATCTCAACATCGACAGAGGTAAGGGGTACCTCCTTGGGATCCTCATCATCCTCCTCAGCCTCTGTCTCAACATCCTCAGAGTCCTCCTCTGAATCAACCTCAGGCTCATGCTCCTGACCCACAACTGTGATCAATAGAGATGGCTCTCTGTGTATCAACTGCTCCCAGATAACATGGATATCACGGGACTCCTCCTCTTCAGCCACTTGGGGCTCAATCTCCCTAGGCTGACTGAATCCTCCAATATCCGACATCCTGACAACAAAGTTTAAATTTTAATTAATACTCGGTACTAGTCGTAGCACATAGGTTGTTAACACATAAGCACATAGCACATAAAGTCTTTTATTATCTTTAATGAATTCCATAATTCATTCCTTAGAACTCGATAAGAGTTTATCACCACTACATTTTCTAACTCTGAAAAGGCTACTACCCTAAGGTCTCCCCACCTAAGGTTCAGAACCTACAGCTCTGATACCAACCTGTGATACCCCCAAATTTGGGTACTTCGTTTCCTCAAGATTTGGTGTTCACTATCCAAAAAAAATCACATCACATCTAATTACCCATTCAAATACGAATGAAAACTCTTAAATAAAATAGAAATCTCCCATTAAAGGGTTACAACATCTTTAATAAATAAATCCCAGGTCATCTAACCTTAATAAAACATTAAATACGGAAACATAATCAAGTCTAATACATAAACATCATTAAAGCAAATACAACAAGTCTTCATCACTTGTTTGCTTTTCCTTTGCCCTTACTAATGGACGGCTTGTCAACTCTTTCAACTTTAGCTGCAATATTATTATCCAAGAGTGAGCAATGATTGCCCAACAAGTACAACAACAATAATAATAATAACATGCGAAATAATCAACGGATATTGAATAATCGAAGATTCAGCTTTTGAGTCAAGAATATAAGACAAGATTCAAAAGAACATCTGAGAGTCTTAAGACCACGAACTATGTCCCAGGTTATCAAGTATTTCTACTTTAAACCTTTAACAGTCGTAAGACTACATGGACCTTACTTCACGTACTTAGGGGGATCATCCCTTTGTACCATGTATGTGCACAACATCTTAACGCTAATGTGTAAATAAAATCCCCTGTATAAGGGTTGGTCATCTCAGTTTGACATCGGAGTCCACACCAAAGGAAGTTTGGTTTGGATTTACTTCAATAACGTTTCTAGAATTTAGAACGCTCATCAACTATGGACTAGTCGAATCAATAAGGGTTCGCTAGTCAATCAAGGTTCAATAAAAAATGTAATTAATATTCGAGAATCAAAGACTAAATCTCGCAGAAGGTATAATTGGGTAAATTCTGTATAACTGAAGTATTACAAAGAGGAAATTAGAACATCTCATTTGAATTCATGAAATTGAATGAAATAGAATTAAGAACTTGTTCAAGTAAGTAATAACATCATAGAGCTTGCATGATAAAAGAACGAAGTTCAGGAACTTGCGTAGAAGTAATAAGGATAAGATACTTGCTTTCAATGAAATAAAAAGATTAGGGATAGTAAACTTGCTTTCAATGAAATAAAAGATTAAGAGTAGAAAACTTGCTTTCGATGAAATAAAAGATTAAGGGTAGAAAACTTGCCTTGTGCATAGATTACAAATTAAAATTCACGTTCTTTAATCAACCTATACATTCCGTTTATAAAATAGTAACAATAATTAGTTACAGTATTATAAACACCTCAAGATTCATTCTCGTCACATTTTCATTTTAATATCTCAATTGTTTTCTGGTTATCAGTCTCACTCATAAGTTGTAAGCCTAATTATAGCAATATCATACTTAAGAATTCCTAAAACTCAACGTCAAGTTAGGATTCATCAATCTCTATATTTATAATTAGCGGTATATGCTTAGAATCCAACTCAACATCTTGGTATTTGTTCAACACATTAATCTAAGTTTTAAATATGCATAGGGTGACATAGCATAACTACAAAGAAAGAAAAATTTTAACACTTCCTGCACTGAGCTCGCCGGGGCGAGAATTCCTTCACAAAATTT
Source organism: Aralia elata (assembly GCA_034770075.1). NCBI lineage: Eukaryota > Viridiplantae > Streptophyta > Magnoliopsida > Apiales > Araliaceae > Aralia > Aralia elata. Next base: position 30,224,132 of record CM068387.1, read on the forward strand.
CTCGCCAGGGCGAGAAAACTCAGTTCAATGAGCTCGTCGGGGCGAGAAACTCAGTTCATTGAGCTCGCCGGGGCGAGAAACACGAATTCCAGATTCTGCAGTTCGCGAAGAACGCAAAAACAGGCCAAAAATTTCTAATCTTCTTATTCTTACATCAAATTAAATATACTCAATTACTATAATTCATATATAATCGTTACCCAAGCCTTCTGACAGGATTCTAACAACTTAAATCGAATAAAACATGAATCTAAGAATCAAAATTTAAGGTTTTTATCATTTTATCAAAGTTTCTTCAAATTCCATGAAATCACACATAACAGATTCGTTATAACACCAAATTAATCCGTTTAAATCTTGTTTTCTTCATTTTTACATGCATAAACATAATTAATCATCAATTTAACCGATTAATATGCAAAACAAGCATGAATTTTTCATACATATAAGTCATATTTAAACACTGTTCTTCTATAAATTTCAGAACTTTAATAAAAACATCATTCCATGAATTTGCTTACTCTAAATCACATATAAATCATATAAAACACATTTATGCATGTTTACAAACATCTAACATCAATTTATTAAATATTTAGCCATAGAATTTACTTTACAAAAAATACAGTATACGTTCATGGAATAAAACTCAAAAGAATATAAATTAAAGTCTAAAATCAAGGAGTTACCTTGATTAGTACTTGGATTAAGAAACTATTGAATGGAAATTTCTTCTCGATTCTCTAATTCTCTCAAATCTCTCTTTATTAGCTACTGGGAACTGATAAAATAAAACACGTATAGCATGAAACAGGCAACATGGGTGTCAGTTAATCCCATAATGGGTTAACTGACTCCAACCTCCCTTAAGGCTTTGTTTGGTTAACACATTTATTCCCCCTTCTAGTTTATTTTAATAACTTACTTATAATATAGTTCATGTCACCTGTTAAATAATTTTATTTAAATCAATTAAGTAAAACAAAATAATTCTACATTAAATCACATAGTCACATAAATAAAAATTCTCCTTTATTAGTAATGACAAATTATTAAATATCTAATTGATATTAAATTAATTAGAAATAAAATTATACTTATTTAAATAATGCATTTAATCAAATAAATTCAATTAAACACATACTTTAAATATAAAAATTCTCCACATTGATTTACTAATGTAGCACGTATAACTAAATTAATCTACCACAAATTCATCAATTAAATAAATTAATTTAACAATCAAATCATCGAAAATATTTATTTAATTCAATAAATATTTAGATTAAATTTACAAGAATCTCGTTCGTCACATCTTCACTTTGTTCAATACACCTCCTATCAAAGTATGCTAATTATTTCGGATTGTTAATCGAAAACTCATCACTATTTATGACCATCTCTCAATGTACCATAAACAAATCAACTCAAATCCACTGATGATAGACTTAAGATAAACGTCCTAGTTAACTAATCCACTATATCTCTATGTGAATTACAATTAAAAAAGATTTAAAGTTCAGGTTCCCTATTAGATTACATGTAGTGAATAGGTGTATCTTTATCCTAAACACAAATCATGAATTCCATCGACATGCAGAAAACATAATCACATGCTATTATGGTCAGATCTAAATCTATACTTCATCTCTCGAATTCATATAGATTATCCCGGTAATTACTGGCCGAATAATTAAGCAATTAAGCATAAACCATAATAGACAATCCAATAATAAGTAATAATAATTATCCAGGAAGCATGTCAGACAAAGCTACATAATAAGATCTGTTATAGTCTTAAAAAGAAATTTAGTTCATAATTAAACTGGAATCCATCATCCACAAATTTAATAGCATTCAAAATTCAAAAGTAAAAGATAAAGAAGAGAATAAAAACTGTTGAAGCAATCCTTGAATCTCTCTCTAGCTCCTGCGTTGATTTTCTCTTGCTAACAATTTGCTTCAAGTCTTCACCATTGGCTTCCAAAACTAGGGTTTGCAACTAATAGGTTCAACAACCTTAAAGCTGATTTAAAACATCTATTTATAATATCTGATAAAAATCCTAAATGATTTAGAAGTCTAAATATCAATTACACATCATCTGCTTCATTTAAAACCAGAAAGTCAAAGCTTGGTCAACTCCCGAACCGGCGCGGCGGCGCTGGAAATAAGCCAGAATGGGCCGCGGTCGCGCTACCTTGGCAGACAAAATTTTTTTCTAACTCTGGAGACCGGCGCGGCCGCGCTGCTCCCTAGTACAACTTGGGCGCGGCCGCGCTACTTCACTTCTTGCACTTTTTCACTTCTTTTGTTGCTGCTTTGCTCAACTCTCGCCACATCAATTCCCAACACATGCAACCTGCAAAAACACATAAAATGTATGAAAAGTAACTATACACTAAGAAAATAAACAATAATACACAAATAGGTATCCGATTCGTAGGTTTGGAACCTACTCATCAACCTAAATTCTCTACACTCCCTGTAGCATATTTGGTGCTCACGTTAAACTAATCAAGTATAAATATCCCATAATATATAATTTCTATTTATCCAATGTTCACAGTATCCCATAACAAATAGTAATTGTCAGAACACTAACTGTGTTTGGATACTCTCACTTGGATGTATAGATTTATATCTTATGGATATCTTTTTCATATCCATAGTTCTTATCTATCTGACATTCACAGTATTAATGATAAGATAGTTCTTGGAACCGAGGGGCGCATTCCGGTAAAGGTGACACCTTACCGGTGCTCATTAAGTGTAATCTCAGTGCTTACAAAACTCTCAATATCATTCAAATACCCTCATTCAGATGTATAGTTCATATGAATAATGTACTAAATCAAATACTACTTTCTAACTTGTCTAAGAATGCGAATACAACAAAATCGATATAACAAAAGATGATAATATATATTTCATAACCTTAAGTTTGATTACATCATTCTTAGTACCATGTTCTTATTACAACAAAGTCATATAAGACTTGAATTTATTAAAATAGTAAGATAATACTAATTAATACTGCCTCTTCCATTGTTCGTCCCTGAAGTTCCGAGATTACCATCTAAACTGTAAAGGAAAGTTTTATACAAGGATGAGCTATAGAATGCTCAGCAAGTTGATTCAAAAATGTAAACACAATGTGTTTGATTTGAAGGAAGTTCAACAATTTTGCCTAACTGAGGGTTCAATACATGAACTATGTGTTTCAACCAGTTCTGTCAGGCTTCACTGACTTATAAAAGCTTTGTTCAGATATCTTATAGGGGATCAAGCTATTCGATATCCTAGGAGTATGCATACCATCCTAATCGTACCCAACTGCACTTGATGTCAATATATTATCGACAATAACATCCCATAAAGGGTGTTTGTATACTCAATATAAGATGTTGTACCAAACAATTTAGCTTGACACAACAATTTATGCTCTGATAAATAATATATGAATAATAATTCATTTCTTAAGTTATGTTGAATCAAGAAGCAATAACTTCACAACAATTGATATCAAGATGTATAAGACTTGCATAAAGGCAACAAGGTTTGGAGACTTGCATGTGCGTAGTACGTTTAGTTTACGCTGTCTATCTACGTCACGTAGTCTATTTATGTCTATTCATATCAATAATAAATATTAGAATTTATAATAACACGTATCGAATTGAACTAATCAAGTATCGTTAAGGTTTGACGTTGATTCGGCCTTTCGATCGCGTTATTAGATGATTAAACACGTAGGTTTATCAATAAAACTTTATTTAAAAGCTTAAATATTAACTTAGATAATTTAATTATCATTTATAATATTTTTAGAAGTTTAATATTATTTTTAAATAATTTTTACAAGCTTAGTAGTATTTTTAAATGATTTAATTATCATTTATAACAATTTTAGAATTTTAGTATATTATTTAAATAATTTATTTATCATTTATAATATTTTTAGAAATTTAGTATATTATTTAAATGATTTATTTATCATTTATAATATTTTTTGTGCCTTAATATAATTTTTAAATTATTATTTAATGTAATTATTAAATAATTTATTATCATTAATATTTAATTAAATTAAAGTATTAATCAAATTTATGTCAAAATATTAAAAGTTAATTAATATAATTTAAAATAAATTTTAAAACTTAATTATTAATTATTAATAATTATTTAATAATTATTTTTAATTTATTTAATTATTACTATTTATTTTTATTAATTTCTGTCGCTAAAGGCTATAGTGACAGTTAACTGTCGCTGTAGGTGTTCTTGGCTGACCGGAAGAAGATTGTAGCCTAAAGGGGTCTATAACGACGGTCAGTTTGTCGCTATAGGTGTTCTTCATTCACTGAATAACAGTTGGTCATGGTCAAATAGGGACTTTTGACTTAATTTAATTCTCAGTTAGTTAATTGTTTGAGTTTAATTTTTGTTTGTAGGTATAGTACTCATGGCAAGGTATAACGACATACTTTGTTTGAGATAAACTAACATCATATGATGCTATATTTAACTCGGTCAAACTACCTGGTTCATACTGTTCTTGAGTTTCTGGGTAACCAGAAATGGTTTGGTCAATGTCGGTCAACGCACTTTGACCGTTAATAACTTTCATTCTAGGTTATGTTGATGCGTTTTAATGATATTTACTTGCAGTATATCTATTAAATAACATATTGGGTCCAAGAATTTACACTACAAATATCATATACGCAAGATTCAAGCCGGTCAAACGTTGGTCAGAGAGTTGTCAGAGCTATTCTTCGTTTTTCTAGGTTGCCCAGAAATAGAACGCTCGTGGTCAGTCAACGGATTTTGACCATCAATATCTTCTAGCCAAAGAATATTTTTAACCTGATTCCAACTCTAGATTGTTAACCTCATGGCATAGTATGATTACAAACTTTAAAACAGCTTAAACATACAACTTAAGAGGATCAAATCGACTGACAAATTTGCTTGTCAGACAACTGTTTACTGCCTTTGGCAGTTTGCTTAATTCTTCATTTTCATGCATTTAAATGTTATGGATTCATGTTTTAACAACCCAGATCACCAAATAACATGTTATTAGGTATTCCTAAACATTAAAACATAAAATTTACTGAAGGTTTAAAGATCTAGCATTAAATTAGGGTTTTGTACTTTTTTGAGCAAACTTTTGATCTGATCTTTAGGAGCTGTTTGGAACTTAGCTGAGAGGTTATCTAGACTTTATTTGTGAGTGTTTGAACTTAGGAATTCGTAGGTTTAATGGTCAGAGGCTTGTTGTATTTATAACAAAGCTTAAGAAGCTTATTTTGGACAAAAAAACCCTAATCAATTTGCTTGGTTACTTGTGTTACTTCTGATCAGTTGTAACCTACTTGTGCTGGAGTGTGCTAGGGCTTGTGTTTAAGTGTGTAGAAGTGTGCTGGGCACAAGCTAGCACACTTATTCAAGTGTTCCCATTGATTAGTTTACTTAGTCTAGGTTTAATTCACATTAATTATGATTAGGGTTTTGTAATTCACGTTTAGGATAACTTAATTAGGTTAGTAATACCTTAATTAAGCTTAAGTTTCATAATTAAGGTTTAGGAGCTCATAATTAGAGTTAGGGTTTCTTAATTAGGGTTAGGTTTTTATAAATTAGGTTTTAGGGTTTCAATCCTTCAATTAGGGTTTAATTTTAAGTTTAATGATCCATAATTTATATTATGTTTCATCAATTAGGATTTAATTATATCAATTAAGGTTCTTTTTGTAATATCCTGGATAGTTATGAGACTTGTAAATAAGGTCTCAAATATTGAATGAAGGTTAAAGTCAAAACCTAGATTATTAACAGAGAAATGTGTAAAGAAATGACTCAATATTTTCTTTGGTTTTGAAAGAACTTATATGAATTGAGGACGTATTCAATAAGATTATGCGATGAAATAAATGTCGTAAGAGTTTAGAAGTTAACCGAACTTGAGCGTTTCGGTAGTAGTGGTTCTGATGATGGAATCCTTATAAGGGTTGAGTTTAAAACCTAGTTTTGAAGAAGATAATTGTGTAGAGATGATTAAACACTTTAACCTAATCTTTGTGTTAGAAATTAAATGTGTAAAACGATATGTAAGGGATTGAAACCCTATAATTGATAAGGTGGTATACAGAGATATATGGGTATACAAACATGTATAAGCTAGATGGGGTTAGAGAAGCTACCCTAGAAACTTTCCATAAGTAAAAAGTTTAAAGAAGCAATGACATATTTGTGTATTATAATTTTAAGTGATCAATGAAGATGAATTTCTGCGATCTAATCAATGTGTTATGTGATACGATATAAGCATTAATGAATCGTAGAGGAAAAATATTTTCTTAGAAAATAACGCGGGAAACACTATTCACGCGAGAAACGCTTCTTCGTTCTTTTCGAATTTTCACATTCCCGAATAGCGTTTATATGGAGTATAAGAGCGTATTTACTATTCAAAAATACGAGAGGAGAAACTTTCCATAAATGGAAAGTTTGAGAATTCTCTATAAAAGGAAAGTTGTGGTGTATAGATGTCCACTAATAAGAAGAGGTTAGAGACCTTTCATAAATAGAAAGTGTAGGATGAAGGGTAGGATGGAAATGATCCAAGCCTAGATGAATAATTAATTAGGTTAATTAATGAGAAACAAGATAAAACTATGTTATGAATTAACATAGCTTGAATGTTGGCCTTGATTGGCAAACGAGAAGGGTGATCATCATTAGGTAATTAACTAGTGTGATTAATGTAGGGAATTTGAATAAGAGGATTAATTATGGTAGCCCAATATGAGATTGCCTAGATGTGAAGTGGGTAATTTAAATATAAGCCCAAATGTATGATAATTGATAGTCCAAGAGGGATTTATTATAAGCCAAGCTTCATAAGAATATAATGTGTTAGGGTTTTATGAGTAACCCAACAAATTAGCCAAAGGATGAGTAAACAAGGTTGACCATATTTTAACCAACCTTGAGTTAAAGAAGCCCAAAGAAATGGAAGGGTGAAAGGTTTAGATAACAAAGAGAGAGAAGAGTATGTATTGGTGTATTTATATATATATGCATTAGTATATTTATACACATATATAATTGTGCAAGTATTCTTATTAAAAGAAAAGGAAAAAAAAATTAAAACAAGTGGGTAGACTTTTGCTTTTGTTTTATTCAAAGTTGCATTGGTAGGAGCAAAAAGGGAATGAAAGTGACAAGTTGGTGATGTGTGTAACTAGTGTAAGAGAGCTATGATGGGCTAGGTTGGTAGCTTGTGTTGGAGAAATGAAAGGTTGTAGAGAATTACCCAATGTAAGGTTAATTGAATAATCCTAGTTGGTAAACAAGAGAGGGCATTGAACAAACATTGGTTAAATGCTAGATGAATGCATGTGATGATGAGAATTAACCATAGATGGTTTAATTGAGTATCCCTAGGTGGTAACTAAGTTAAAGCTTTAACCATGCATTGGTTAGTTGCTAGCAAAATGTATATAAATATATAATTGTATGTATACATGATAGATGAGACTTAACTAAGGTGGAGTTAGTGAATTCACTCTAGGTTAATTCTTATAAGGGAATAATTAACCAACATGGAATTAGTAAGTAACCATGGGATTACATGTTTGTAGAGAATTAACCATACCTTGGTTAATTGTTGGGAGAAGGAGAATAAGTTGATAACTAACTAAGGTTGATTGAATTTTGACCTTGAGGTAAATGTTAGAAAGTTAACTACAACTAAGTTAAATGGTGGAGGGATTATATAGATACACATATGAGTGTGTAATATTATTGCAAGTATACTTATATATAAATTAAATGAATAATAAAAACAAAAGTGTGGGGAAATGAAGCATGGGGAAACCGCCTATCTTGGGCCAATAGAGGGTTATAGCTAGCCTCTCACCTCTTACAAAGTAGCCCCAAATGTCTTGTCCCATCTATTTTAATAAATGTCTTGTCCCATCTACTTTAATTAATGTCTTGTCCCATCTACTTTAATTAATGTCTTGTCCCATCTACTTTAATTAATGTCTTGTCCCCTAGTTTATTTAACCACCTTTGATTACCTAGCTTTGGTTAAGTGGTGGGGGAAAAAAATAGATATACATTATGTATGTAATGTTATTGCAAGCATAATTGCAAGATGAGAGAGAAGCTTGGTTGATTAACCAAGGCTTGGCAATTTCATTTCATTCATTTCCATTTCTTTTCCTTAAGCTAAATAGCTAGAAAAATAGAGAGAGAAGAAAAGAGAGAAGGCTTGGCTACCATGAAGGAAGAAGAAAGCATAGGAAGCCATGGAAGATCCATGGAAGGAAAGAGAAAGAAAAGGAAATGAAATCCAAAAAGGTAAAACTCAAAACTCTATCCATTTTTCTTATGATTAAGCTTAGATCTAGCTTTGGGTTAGTATTATTATATTTTATAATGATAGATCTACATGATCTGTGATGATTCATGGTTAGATCTAGCGATTTTATTGGTTATTAAGCTTGGATCTAAGAAATAATTTCTTAAAACTCCAAACCGTCACTTTCCTCTTTGATCCTTAGATCCGCTTAGTGGGTATGGATGAAAAATTGTATAGATTTAATATTTTATAATTTTATGAGTTACGAGTTCATAGAACTTGAAATCGTTTGATTTGGTTGTGTAAAACTCAAAATATGAAAATTAAACAGAGAGGAGAGAAGAACGAGGGAGCTGCTGTCCAAAATTAGAAAATTAGCGGCTAGCTAGATTGCTGTAAAAATTCTGGGCTTTTGGTAATAGACTCCGGAACGGACTAATTCCGACTTCGGAGCAAAAAATTATGACCAATCTAAGTAATAGGCAAAACTGTCCAGCGAAATTCGGGGTCAGACCCCTTACGTGCGATTCCTGTATTGATGTGTTGGGAATTGGAAAATTTTCAGTAGGACAAAGTTGTAGATACGGAAGTTAGCTTCGCGTGGCCGCTGGAATCACCCAAAAATTGTAAAAAACGAAGAAGTTATGACTGTTTAAGCGAGCTAGGGTCTGTCAGCCAGTTTTCACGCGAAACAGTTTTAATTTAGTCATTCCTTGAGATGTGCAGCCTTGTGTGTTTGGAATTTGAATAAACTTAAAACTGTAAAATTGTAGATATTGAAGTTTTCTAGCTGGTTACGCGAGATTGAGCCATTTTATGGAACGGATCATGTTCGAAATAAATTATTTATTAAAGTTGTCCAAAAAATGAAATTTTCTAGACTAGTTGATGAAATTTCGGAATCTGTTTTAAATGGTTAAGGTTCTGACTTTAAGACCTAGATGAGGTGGTAGTACACTAAGTAATGTTTAATTTGATATAAGAAGAAACAACAAGAGTCATGTAACGAAGGAGTTACGTTAAAAACGAAAACAACGTATTGTTAAAGAAATTGTGAAAATGGATTTTATAATTGAAGTAAAATTTTGAAAAATGATATATGTTGTCATGTGATGACATACATTGACATGTTGGGGATCATAGTGAATCCGGTGTATAAGAATAGATAAATATTGATGTTATGTGGTTATATGTAGTTCATAACATGTAAATTGTTAATGAATGCATACAACATGCTCGATAAAATGCCAAAGAGAAATTGTATATCTAAACATTGAGACTTAAAAGTATCTAAGTAATGGTATTAAGTGCTTGGAGTAATATATAATTGAAGAATATTTTAAGTATATTAATATTATTTAATTATAATATTAATATATAAGTGAGACTTATTTTAACTATATTAATATTATTTAATTATAATATTAATATATAAGTGAGGATTATTTAAGTATATTAATATTATTTAATTATAATATTAATATATAAGTGAGGATTATTTTAAGTATATTAATATTATTTAATTATAATATTAATATATAAGTGAGGATTATTTTAAGTATATTAATATTATTTAATTATAATATTAATATATAAGTGAGAATTATTTTAAGTATATTAATATTATTTAATTATAATATTAATATATAAGTGATGATTATTTTAAGTATATTAATATTATTTAATTATAATATTAATATATAAGTGATGATTATCTTAAGTATATTAATATTATTTAATTATAATATTAATATATAAGTGATGATTATTTTAAGTATATTAATATTATTTAATTATAATATTAATATATAAGTGAGGATTATCTTAAGTATATTAATATTATTTAATTATAATATTAATATATAAGTGAGGATTATTTTAAGTATATTATATTATTTAATTATAATATTAATATACAAATAAGGAGTATTATGGTTATATTAATAATATTTAAGCATAATATTTAACGTGCTTAATTGGTGAATATTATTTCATTAAATTAGGTTGTCAATCGAAGGAAGAAAACGAAATATTCGATGCAAATAATATAGGCGATGATCTACGGACTGAGGCAAGTTTTTCAGAACTTGCTCTTATGTGTAAAATGTTATTATATGTTATTGCGATGTTATATTATAACATAATGTGCTATAAACCGTTCAATTTGAACTTTATACTTTGCAATGAAAAACACGATGATATGTGATTTACGTGTTAATATGCTTACATGCATAATTGTCATACATGAAAATATTGTGAAACATGCATGATACATGATTTATGTGTTATGTGTAACTGTTAAACTTGTGAGCAACATTGTTGCTCACCCACGCCACAAACAGATTTTTGCAGCTAGCGAAAAAGGACCTGGATGGTCAGAAGAAGATGACTACAAGGAAGGCATTTAAACAAGAAAGTGAAGTCTATGTTGCGATATTATATTATTTTAATATCATACTATTATTTACAAGCTGATGTATTGTATACTCTAATTTAGAATGATGTGTACGATTAAAGGTTAGAAAACCTGGGAGTAGATTAAGATGTATTGTAATATTATAGAGATTACATTTATGTTGTAAGAATTTTATTGTTTATGTAGTATCGTGACGAACCGAACCCGGGGTCAAGGAGACCCGGATTTGGGGTCGTTACACTTTTGCACCAATTAAGTTTTCGGTTCGCTAATTTGGGTGACAATTGTCAATTCGGGTTTTATAGTTTAACTTATCATTTTTAACCCTAATTAACTCATTTAGGTTTTTATCAGTTAATATATTATTATATTAACTTCGAAGCACGACAAATCACTTTGTCATTTCCAAACACGACACAACAGCTTACTGAAAATAATTTATCGGGATGCTTTTCGGTGAAATCGTGGAAAGCACGACAAATCATTTTGTTAGTGTAAGCACGACTAAGCAGCTTCGAAATTTTTTTTATTTGACCTAATTCTTCATTAGAGTATACAATAACATAACACAAAGTCGGAATAAGAAATTTTATTTAATAACCACATAATTTACATATAGGAGTCTTATTAAGGTCTGGAATATCACATTGAAATCATAGAGTTTCTTTGAAGCTAATCCAAACCATATTGTTGTGCTGCGGACTCATGATGTAAGACTGAGATGAACAACTCTTATAAAAGGGGAACCTTATTGTCGGACCTCCGACCCTGCGCGCTATGTTTGAATGTTATGCATAATATGAAGTACAATAAGGCTGATCAGCTTACATACTTGCAAAGAGTGTAATTAGTCATTGAGATTAACTTTTACTCTCGAGGTATTCAGTTAATGTTCGCGCTATATACAAACCTAACACTGAAAGTAGGATGCACACAAGCCAATCATATTTGATATGATGTAGCATATACTTTGTAATCTTATTCGGTTATTAATAAAAGAATTAATTTATTAAAGGCATTTTTATTATCTACATGATGTTGTTATATTAAGTGTGTTAAACCCATAGTTTTGAGTAATGCTTTACCATTTATCTTGGGCCTTGATTAAATTATCTTGGGCCTCATATATTACTTCCGTTGGGCTCCCGAATTATGTAACATCATTTTGTGTTACATGGTTGTGTGACAACCTGGATTATGTGAATGTATAAATTTTACGTGCTATAGTTTCGTCTAAGTGAATAAATTGATTTCACGTATTTTGCTAAATCACTATTCACGAGTTACTATTCACGAGTCACTATTCACGAGTCACGAGTTACTATTCATGCCAGATTATTTTTACGTTTTTTTTCGATTTCTGTTAACTTCGCCAAAGTGTGTATGCGAAGAGATAATTTTTCCAAATGTTAGAATTTTTATTTGAGTCCATTGGTGATTTAATTAGTACTTGAAATGTTTAATATGGGTGTTCCGAATAAATGGACAAACCCCGTATTTATTATTTTTACCTAACCATTTACATGACCCGAGTGGGGATTTAAATTAGAAAGCAAAAATTAACATTTTGGATTATTAAGGGAGTAGCATACGGGTGATGTAGAGAGAGAGAAGAGCCAAATGGGTAGAGGTGTTTATGCAAGTATTGTGCATTGTCTGGCAATAAGGGAGACAATATAGGGGACACGAAGCAAAAATGGGAGGAAAAGGAGGAAGTGTTTTAGCAATTATTTTGGCTAATTGATTAGGCCTAATAAGCCAATATGTTCACCACCTTTACTTCTCATTTTCCACAATCTCTCCCGTAGCCAATTTCAGAAAAGAGAAGAAGAAAGTAGGTAGCAAACCCATTTCCTTCTACCACACTATCCCATCCGATTCATCCTCTCCCCATTCAAGCTCAATTTCAGTTCATTGCTAGGCAAGAGAAGATAGTAAAAAGTTGGAGAGCTAAGCAAGAAAAGAGGAGAGAGAGAGAGAGAGAGATTCATCTTCTCCATCTTCATCTTCTTCATTAAACCTTCACCATTCTAGAGAGAGAAACAAGTGGGTGTGAGCTAAGCTTGAAGAAAGGAGTTCGGGAGAGCTCAAGGAGTTTAAGGAAAGGTTTTGGCAAAACTCTAGAGGAGTTCTATCATCCAAGAAGTAGCTAGAAGAGGTAAACAACCTATCCAAATCCATTTCTCCTTAGTTTCAAGTTTTCCTTATTTATTAAGCTTCTAACTCGTTGGGTTGAAGTTGTTGTTGTTATGGTTGTTTTTGATTGTTTATGAATGATTAATAATGATGTTTAGAAGTTTTATAAACCATTAATAACATGAAAGTGGAACAAGAATGAATGAAATCCGAACCCATGCATAAAGAGGAGGAAAACGGACGAAAATGGACTACTATGGACAACGGACTAATTTAGAGGACTTTTGTAGCTACCTTTCGTATTTTATATTATTGTTTGTTGTTATGATGTTATACTTCCATGGGTTATGAGAATATCGCAGTTGAAATGGAGTAAAAAGGTGTTAAAATGAATTCGTAGCAAGATTTTCGCTAAAACATATTAGAAAACGTAGAACAGATGTTTAGTGTCCATTGAATCCATGTCTGGTATTTAAGGTGTTTGCATGAGATTCTAAGCTTCTGGGTAGTTGAAGTATATTGAGTTACGAAGCCATAGGCTTTGGAATCACCTCATTCCGACCCCGGATGAGGGAGTTATGGTAATTTGAAGCAAATCATATGAATGATAGTGGAAAAAGAGCATGAGTTGATATTTTGGCCAAAGATTTGGCTATGTTAATGTTAAGTAGTATGCACACAAGCCAATCATATTTGATATGATGTAGCATATACTTTGTAATCTTATTCATTTATTAATAAAAGAATTGATTTTCTTAAAAGGCATTTTATATTATCTACATGGTGTTGTTATATTAAATGTGATAAACCCATAGTTTTGAGCAATGCTTTTAGAATCATGATGGTGATCATGCTAATGAGATCTAAATTCAATATAGCTCACAAACTAAAATTGTTCCTAATCGTTGGATTACTAAATTGGGGATTAGTGAATCCGGATAGATTAGTACATACGTTGCTTGCTCTTATGAAGAGGATGATTGATCTCATAATCATTTGTGTGGAGACACTAAAGCAAGTATGTAGGTGCTTATTGGAGAATAAGTTCACTGAACGTGACTCGCTAAGGAATACCTAATGGAGTTTTACTCGACTGTCAATAGGAATTCCTCTAGTGATAGTAGTACAAGTAATCCTTAGACTTGAGATCATCATAGTATCTTGTGTATGATAAGTTATACTTTGACATTTCCCTTAAGACCTTTAGGGTATATCAAAGGGTATGATTGGGTATAATAAGTTGTACATGGAGATAGGTGAATGATCAACAAAGAATCTACCACGTCTAGTAAAAGATGTGAATGTCCTATGTGATTCGATAAATGATAACTCAGTAGTCCTTGGCCAAGGCAGAATGAAATTAGAAAGGAGTTTCTAATTTGCATTATTTAGAGTTGTGCATTTGGGAATCGAAATACATATAATTAAATAAAATAAGACTTGACAGAAATTCCATATCTTATATTTAATTGGGACATTGTATGGTAGAAGGATTGAATTGTACGGTAACTATTTACTCAAAAGTTCTTTTGTGATTAATGTTGAAATCTATATTATCTAGAAAGTCGTTGATCGCTAGGGGGGCTTACCCTTATTGTAGAATAAATATTATTTATTTAAATGAATTAAATAGTTTAATTTATTTATTTAAATAAGATTAGAATTGTTCTAATTGATTTATTCACAACCGGTTTAATATGGAGAACCTAAAGGGTCACACCGCAAAAGAAAAATATTTATTTAAGAAGTAAATGGCATAATTGTAATAATAAGTTAAGTGTATTTAATTTAATCTATGGAGATAGAATAAATTAAATAGCTTAATATTTATTATTTAATATTTTGGAAATATTAAATATAAATTAATAAGAGGAGTCTTATTATTATTATTACTATTACTATTATTTAATTCCTAATAGGGATTGGGAATTAATTAATATAACTATTATTTAATTCCTAATAGGGATTGAGAATTAATTAATAGAAGTACTCTCTCTCATTAATTCCTAATTGGATTAGGAATATAATTAAAGGAGTTTAATTAAAATAGAAACCCTAATCCTAAATAGTTTAGGGAAGGGGTTTTCCTACATCTATAAATAAGAGAAGTCTTATCATAGATTAGGGTTACACACTCTTACATTAGATTATGGAGAGTACTTACAATTTCTATAGAGATAGAAACTAGGGTTTTGCCAAACACCCAACTTCTTGAATATTTGTTCTTCCTTGGTGGATCACCTCTAGAGGCCAAACATTTGGGTGGCTAACATTGATCAAAGGAAAGAATCACACCGTTGAATTCAAGGAGAACTCGAAGGACTAGGAGTTGAACTTGTACCTGAGGAAGCTTTGTTCTACAAGGGTATAGTTCTTTTTTCTCCATCTCTTTCGTTTAATTAATAATTGTGCATAAAGAAAGATCATGGTGATGGTTTGTATAAAATTTTAAAATCTGATTTTGTCACGCTTCCGCTCTATTTGTGTAGTTTGATTGCATGCTCGCGTTATACAAACCTAACAGTGGTATCAAGAGCCAATCTTTATGCGAATTATTAATTGTTTTGATTCTATTTATATATGGGTATGTATTTAGAATAATTTATTGGGCATAATTAGTTGTATAAAATTATTATTTTATGAAAAACGAAATCACTTGATTTAATTAAATGGGTGTAACAGGATTACATTATATATTATATGTAATCCGTATGTTATATATATATATATATTATATGTAATTCGTATGTTTTATATATATATATGTAATCACATTAGTAAAACATATATATAATATATATTATAATGTGACCTGTTGGTTCTAGTTACCGAACCTGGTGTGTTAGATATATATATATATATATATATATATATATATATATATAATATTCGTAATAATTTTATAATTAAAATAAAGAGTTTATTTTAATCTTGAAATTGGATTTCATGCAACTTAAAATTGCCCATTAAATGATACTCATATATATATATATAGAATGATTTTATTATTCATGAGATGAATGTTATTTATTGATACATATAGAGATATGTATGATAATAAATAGGGATTGTTTATGGACTATTGACCAATGTGTGATTGGAATTATTTTAGAGGATGCTTGAATGTATGGGTTTTTATAAATGGGGTCTGCGTACCTCGTCTTCTCTAATTTTTTCTTAATGTAAATTCTATCTCCCTCCTATGTACTTCCCCTTGACTGCTGATCAAGGTTTCTATTTAATGTAAATAGTTTTCTGTAATAGGACTAGTTAGAATTAAATTTTGAAGAATTGGAGACCAAGGAGCAAGGAGCGCTTGAAGACCCGTTTGTAATGGAGCCCGGGTTTAAATGTAATAGTTATATTTAAATTCAATTCTTGCACCCTAGGTTTGACCTTTTGGTTCACTTGGTGGCTCTAGTGAACCAAACTAGAATAAAAGTCCATAATCAATCCGGGTAGAATATAGTATTCTATATGTGCATGCTTACTATATATATATATATATATTATATTATCCAACATGCTTCGCATGTTAAATAATATGACGCGTATTATATATATATATATATATATGTGCATGCACGCTTAACAAGATGAGACTAATAATAACAAACCCCTCAAAGTAATATATTAAGTCCTAAGCGTTCAAAGATATTTGGAATATCGAACGTCGCCTTCTAGCATGGTAAAACGATAGAGTATTAAATATTTAATATGAGTTTGTTGTGCACACACAAGGCGAGTATTAAATATTTAAGATGTTATTTTATCACATTTGATGCTTATTAAGGAATTGAACATTACTGTTTTGTTGTGCACACACAAGGGCGGTCTTTTTCTCTTCACACATATGGAAGTGCTAGGCTGGACTTAACTTAGATTATTTTAGTTCGGATGTGCACACACTTGACCATTATAATCTAAGAGGCAAAATACAAGGAGTTACATGGTGATGTAATTGACAATAGTTGTCTACCTATTTATTTATATATAGTTTGTTGTGTACACACAAGGCTATATACATTTGAAATGGGATCCTTAATCTCACTAGCAGATCCTTAATTAGATTTGCCGAACTATATAATGAGGGTAATATAGTTTGATAAAAATAGTGGGAGATACCAATTTAAATAAAGACCTAATTTATTTTGATGATTAATAAAATGAATGTATGCTAAAATGTTGTATATTTCACATGCAGAATTTAAAAATGTCAAACTCACTATCACTGCGTAGCATACTTGATGCTAACAAACTGATCGAACCGAATTACACGGTTTGGTTAAGGAATCTGAGAATTGTTCTCACTGCTGAAAAGATTTCTTATGTCCTAAATTCGCCAGTCCCTGCAAATGTTGCAGAAACAGCCTCTGAGGAAGAGATTGCCACTTTTAGAAAGTGGCAAGATGATGCAATATTGGCTCAATGCATCATGCTCGCATCCATGAGTAACGAGCTTCAGCGTCAGCATGAAACTATGGATGCTCCTACTATATTGCTGCACCTCAAAGAGTTGTATGGTGAGCAAAGTAGGACTACTAGATATCAGATATCTAAGGAGCTCTTCCGATCTCGTATGACCGAGGGCACTGTTGTTGAGACTTATGTCCTCAAGATGATCAATCTGATTGAACAACTTGGACAGCTTGGGTTCGTGATGGATGGGGAGTTAAGTCAAGATTTGATCTTGCAATCACTCCCGGAGACCTTCTCACAATTTGTTGTGAATTTTCACATGAATAAGTTGGACGTCAGCTTGCCTGAGTTACTTAACATGCTAAAAACTGCTGAAGGTCACTTCTCATCCAACAAGAATCAAGTCTTACTAGTGGATGATTCTTCCAAGAAAAGGAAAATGCCCAAGGTATCTTCTCAAAAGAAGAAAAACAAGAAGGCTAAGGGCAAGGCGAAAATCAAGGATAAAAAGAAACCTGATCTAGATAGTAAAGGAATTTGCTACCATTGCAATAAGCTGGGACACTGGAAGAGGAACTGCAAGGAGTATCTTGCGGATCAAAAGCAGAAGAAGCTTGGAGAAGCTTCGAATTCCGATCTAGGTTTGTTCATGATTGAAATTAATATTTCTGAAAGTTAAAATTCTACTTGGGTATTGGATACCGGCTGTAGTTCTCACATATGTAATAATATGCAGGGACTAAGCAGAAGTAGAAAGCTGAACAAAGATGAAGTCGTCCTACGAGTGGGGAATGGAGCAGAGGTTGTTGCATTAGCTGTAGGGACTTATTGTTTAGCACTGCCTTCGGGAAAGTTCATTAGTTTAAATAATTGTTATTATGTTCCGACACTCATTAGAAACATTATTTCAATTTCTGTATTGAATATGGATGGTTTTGATATTATAATAAAGAACAACAGTTGTTCTATTTATAATAAAAATGTTTTATATGGTGTTAGGAACTTACTAAATGGACTTTACATACTTGACTTGCATGAAAATATACTTCAAATTGAACAAACTAAGAAAAGAAAAAGAGATGATGTTAATTATACTTTTATGCGGCACTGTAGACTCAGTCATATCAATGAAACAAGATTATCCAAGTTGCATAAAGATGGACTTTTAGAGCTATCTGATTACGAATCATATCCAACTTGTGAAACTTGTCTCATGGGTAAAATGACTAAATCTCCTTTTACTGGAAAAGGAGAAAGAGTTACAGAGTTGTTAGCGTTGGTACACACAGACGTATGTGGACCTATGACAACGAATGCACGAGGAGGGTATTCTTATTTTATTACTTTCACTGATGATCATTCTAGATTTGGATATGTGTATTTAATGAAATATAAATCTGAATCGTTTGAAAAGTTCAAAGAATTCAGAAGTGAAGTAGAGAAACAAACTGGTAAGAGTATTAAGATTCTTCGATCGGATCGAGGAGGGGAATACTTAACCAATGAGTTTCTCAATTGTCTCAAAGAAAATGGTATAATCTCACAATGGACTCCACCAGGGACGCCACAGTTGAATGGTGTATCTGAAAGGAGAAATCGAACATTGTTGGACATGGTTCGTTCCATGATGAGTTTTACCGACCTTCCAGTATCCTTTTAGGGTTATGCCCTAGAATCGACTGCATACCTACTTAACAAGGTACCTACCAAATCCGTCCCAAAGACCCCATATGAGATATGGACAGGGAGGAAACCAAATCTTAAGCATGTTAAGACTTGGGGTTGTCCAGCTTATGTCAAAAGGTTTGAGCAAGATAAGTTGAAGACTAGATCCGACAAGTGTAGATTTGTGGGATACCCTATAGAAACATCAGGGTATTATTTCTATCACCCGACTGATCAAAAGGTGTTTGTTGCGAAACACGCTGCCTTCTTGGAAAAAGAGTTTATCCTCGAAGGGGTCAGTGGGCGTAAGATATATCTTGAAGAAGTTCAAGAACCACAAAATACTCCGGATCAAAGTCAGGTACCTGACCAAGTAGAAGAACCTACTATACCACAACCTATTCGTAAATCTGGAAGAGTACCGAAGATACCTGATAGGTATGGATTCATCATAGATGATGATGATGAGGTACGCATCATAGATGATGATGATCCATTAACTTGTGAACAGGCTATGAGTAGTAAAGACTCAGAGAAATGACAAGAAGCCATGAAATCCGAGATGGACTCCATGTATGAAAACCAAGTATGAACTTTGGTTTCACCACCTGAGGGCATTAAGCCTATTGGGTGTAAATGGGTCTTTAAGAGAAAGACTGGAGCAGACGGCAAGGTAGAGACCTATAAGGCCCGACTGGTTGCAAAAGGTTTCAAACAAAGACAAGCAGTTGACTATGATGAAACCTTCTCACCAGTAGCTATGCTCAAGTCCATTCGGATTTTGCTTGCAGTTGTAGCTTATTATAACTACGAAATCTGGCAAATGGACGTGAAAATGGCCTTCCTCAATAGAGAGCTTGAGGAGAATGTATATATGATACAGCCAGAGGGTTTTGTTTCAACGGTTGGAACAAACTAAGTCTGTAAGCTACAAAGATCTATTTATGGATTGAAGCAAGCTTCTCGAAGATGGAACATCCGTTTTGATGAGATAATCAAAAGGTTTGATTTTATCAAAAGCGTCGTAACGCCGTAACTAGTGTATATAACCTTGTTTAATATTTTATTTCTAATAAGTGTGAAACATTATAGAGTAGTATAAACTAATATTTGGTATCTATTATGTCACTAATTGTCATGTGAATATGTAATAAATGTGTAGGGTATTTGAAGAGCGTATTTTATAATTCTGTAGCAGACGCTCGAGATAAGTTTCCTGTCCTAACTCAATTTACTTTTTGAGCAAGTTCTCTATCTCACTTAATTTATTAGTGGTTTAATTATTGTCAATTACTCCACGTCAAAGGTAATTATTGATATTCGCACCATGTGCATTTAAATTCACGATCTATTGTTAGACTGTGAAATATTTAAGTTCTTCATTCATGAACTATTTAAGGAATAGTCTATGTCATTCGTTCCGGCTAGACATATGCAGGTTAATATTTTATTTAAAGCTATCCAAACAAGTAGTTGGTACGAATTCTTGGACTGAGAGAGCAACCCTTATTAGGTGACTATAAGTATCGGTTATCCGATGCAGTCAGGACTTAATGTTATGCATATACATGGGGTACGAGAGGCTGATCCCCTCAAGTACTATTGACGGGGCCAGGTTTTAAAAGGGTCAGTTGAATGATTGACTCTTTGGCCAAAAAGTTCATAGTCTATTGGACTACTCAGCAGTAAATAATCAATATTCATTTTTTCATTTGAACTTTGGATATATTATTCAGTTATTTTATTATTGTTCTTAAATTATTGAACTATGCAATTATTATTCTTATTCATTCATGATATATCTTCATTATTCATTTTAAACTTGCTGAGCAAATTAGTTGTTCACCCTTGCTATATCATGAACAAATTGCAGTTAAGCCGGAGAGTTCCAAAGCGGACAAAGGCAAAGGAAAGATTAAAGAGTAGTCGCGTGAATAACATTTATGTGTTACTATCCTGTTATGTAATCATGGAACCTATTTGTATTATTTGAATATTTCATGATGTATTTTGATTAAGGTTATAGACCTTGGGACCGTAGTAAACCTTTTGTAATAAACAATCTATGTTTATTTATTTCCGCATTAGTTGTCATATGTTATTTAGAGGTGTATGAATGTACTTTATCGTGAGCACCAAACTCAGGTATTGGTACCCGAATTTGGGGGTGTTACAGGTTGGTATCAGAGTTGTAGGTTATAAACTTTAAGGATGCGAAACCTAGGTTATAACCTTAGAACTAAACTCGTATAGAGTACGCTAGGTGATGGGTCGAGGAGATCCATTGAGTCGAGTTGTGTTTGGAGATCAATTTTGGAAATTCATCGAGCCGATGTTGTGCGTAATAAAATACTATTTCATTTCATCAATGAATATATTTTATTGTGACGTTGTTATCTTTTGTTATGGTTGTAGGATGCCTGAGATCGGTCAGCCGAGTAGGACCGTTGTAGAGGAAGAGATCATTGATATCCACATGGATACCCAGTAGCCGCTGGTGGCTGAGGTCGAGGTAGACCCTAAGGAGGATCAGCTAGATGAGACCGAGGAGGAACTGCCATCTGAGGATCATCTAATTGAGCAGTTGGCAGATAGGAACATGGAGTTAGAGGATAGAGTCAGAGACTTAGAGGAGCAGAATCAGACACACCAAGATATGGAAAACCAGTATAAGGAGTTAGCCTATCAGCTAGAGGATGAGGTGGGAAAGCTGAAGGTGCAACTGCAGGGATACGAGCACTCGGCACAACACGTGGGATCACTGCTACACCAGTTAGTGGCTAGGAATGCTGAGCTAAGGGAGAAGCTGGAACAGTCAGAGCTAGAGTTGGCAGAGCTTAAGGTAGCGCATGAGACCATGAAGGCCGAATTTGATATGGAGATAGCAGATAAGATTCGCATAGAGGGATTGTAATAACCCAAGATTTTCGATATAATAAAATAAGAAATTTTACGTATGAATTTTTTTTTATTATATATTAAACCAAGTATGGGAACGTGTGTAAGGAAAAGAATGTGAATATGTGATATGTTAACATATAAATTTATTTCATATATGGTTTCAAGTAAATTTCTTATTAAAGAAATAGTTGATAATTATAAATTATATTTTGTTAATAGGTTAATTTTATACTAAAGATATATATGATTATTTATAAAAATATGATTATTATATTATTTGAAGGATAAAAGTATATTTTAAGAAATGGTTATTATTATTATTACTATGATTATTTCCTTATGATAGGAATTTGCAAGATTAGTCAATTTATTTTAAATTGACTAAGTATGGTAAATGAGACAAAGATAAATGGATGATCAAAACCTAATTTGATCTATGATTATGGATTTTAATGATTAATACAATTATGGTTATAATTGTATTTAAATGGATGTATGTGTGTATCATGAATAATAAGAATTCATTTTCTTAAGGAAATTGAATACTAAATATAAGTATTGATTATATTTGAATGTGTGTATGTACAATATGTGATTCAATGTTTATGCTAATTATTTATCAATGATGATAAATATGTTATGATTATGTAGATAATTTATGTGACTAATTGTTAGTTATGTATAGCACACTAATAGTTATTTAAATTAGTGGACTAACCTAAGAATATTAATATTAAACAATTAATAAGACAGTTAGTTAATTAAATATTCAATTAAAGTGAATATAGTAAGTGAATAAATTTGGTACATTAATTAATATGGGTATTAATTAATGAGGATTACGTGTTATATGTATAACTTATTTTAATAGTCTAATGAGTAAGGAAACTAATGGACTAGCTTAATTAATTTAGTAACCAAGCTCACTCATTTATTTAATTGTGGACTTGGATAATTAATATGTGGACTAATTAAATTAGCCCAACACTTATTAAATTAGTAACCAAACATGGATTAAAAATATTTAGAAAACTAGTGGCATAAACTAGTTAAAATGAGCCCAAAAAGGAATTTTATTAAAGCCCAAATGTTAGCCCACTTGGGAAAGGTTTTTACCAACTTGATTAATATATTAAAGCAATAAAAAGAGACAAAGAAAATGGGACAATGAATGAAGGAGGCCAGCCGGCCATGTAGTATCCCAAAAAGGTGAGGTGTTGCTTCATTAAGTAGATTGCTTGTAAAGTTTAAAAACAAAGTACAAGTTATAATTAATGTCCATCACCAAGTTGTCAAAATGAGACTACTTTGCAATGATGGAGAAATGGATAGATATAGTAAATATATCTATAGTTAATGTAAGTATTGGTTTTAATAAAACAAAAGTCTCTTATTCATTTCATTCTTCCAAGTTAGAGAGAGAAAATAGAAATTTAGAAACTATTTCTTTCTCTTTTATTAATCCTTCTCTCCAAAATGAAATCTTGAGAGAGAAGAGGGAGGGGCTCACGGCAAGGAAGGGAGTGAGATTTCAAAGCTTCAAGTTCCATAGCTACCTTAGGAAGAAGGAGGAAAGAAATCAAGAAAAATGTATAACAAAACCCTAGTTTATTTTTGTTGTTTTGATTTTATTTTTGATGGTATAAATTTGTGATCTTAAGGTCTAAAATCCTTAAGCTATATGTT
The DNA here is from genome assembly GCA_034770075.1 of Aralia elata. Classification (NCBI taxonomy): domain Eukaryota; kingdom Viridiplantae; phylum Streptophyta; class Magnoliopsida; order Apiales; family Araliaceae; genus Aralia; species Aralia elata. The sequence continues at coordinate 30,247,732 of CM068387.1, forward strand.
AAATAATGTTTTATGCTTGGTTGTGCTCAACTTGTGTATTGATATGTTTGGTTGGTTAAGAAAAGAAAAAGGGAAACTAGGTTGTTTTAAAACAAAACTAGAAAACCCTAGCTTTTTATCACTATGTAAGCTTATAACTTGAGATCTGTAAACTCTTTTTATGATCCATCAAAAAGTAGTGCTAGATATATAAGTTAATTACAAAACCCAAGTGGTAGAACTCAAAAATAGTTGGTATAAAATTCGTATGGACTGTTTTAGTCAAAATAACCTAGGTAGTGGACAAAAAGGGTGATAGATCCTACTGACTATTTGATTTCAGGGGTAGTTTCATCCACTTTTTATGCTCTAACAATTCTAAAAAACTTTGGGATGATAATATGGGAAGTCATGTGAGTCCTGTAAAAATTTGAGGATTTTTGACCATGTATAATGAAAGTTATGGATTTTATCGTGAAGGACTATTTTCAAAGGTATTCTTGAATAACTCTTTGTGGTTAACTCCAAAAATTATAAAATTATTACTGAGAGCATATGTATATAGCAGGAACATATTCTGAAATTTTCAGGAGTTTTGGATGTAATTTTGATTTATGCAAAATGTAGCAAGATTTGGCTATTTTGGACTATTTAAATATAGTAAATGGATTTTAAAAATTACGGGAAAAATATATTTTCATAAGGGGACTATATATAGTCTATTTCCAGAAAAGAAATGATTTTGAAGTTGTTTTGCTATTTTTCGTGTAAATGATGAAGTTATGTATAAATAGATTTAATTAATTATGTGAAGTTGAAAATTTGGAAAATGGGATTTTATGACTTGAGAACCTTAAATATGGTTCATACAAATTTTTGATATAGGTTTTGGTCATTGGTAAGGCGGTATAATATTTATGGCATTTTAGATCGATTAAATGAATTATTTAATAAAATAGAAAACAGTTTGAATCCAGCTAGCTGAATTAGTGAATCCAGTTAGCTGAATTAGTGAATCCAGTTTACTGAATAGTGTAATTCAGTTTGCTGAATTGAATAAAGTGAATCTAGTTTGTTGTACTGTAGAATAGTTCGAATCTAGGTTATTGGATTGAAAAATAGTTTGTTGAATTAGTGAATCTAGTTTGCTGTATTGAAAGTTAGTGAATCCAGGTTGCTGAATTGTAAAAATAGTTGGTTGAATTGAATAATTTGAATCCAGGTTACTGGATTGTAATCTAGGTTGGAACCCAGTTTGCTAGATTAGAATCCAGTTTGCTGGATTACCATCTAGTTTGCTGGATTTGGAATCCAGTTTGCTGGATTGGGTACTTAACCTACAGGACCATAAAGAAAGACTTATATACGGAAAGACTTAGTGTTAATTCATAAAGTAGTGGTACAGTCGTACTCTTTAGTAGTCGATGTATAGTATCTGGGCTAAACAATTCCTTCAAGGAGCGGAGGTATATACGAATTGGCAACCGATCTAACTCATTGTGAAGACAGTGTAGACGAGACGGAAACTAGTTTGTTGGTTGTTTGTGGAAAACCACTCAGCATACTATATTGAACACTGTTAAAGACTCGATGAGTGCTAACTTTAGAATTAAATACGTATAGTGTTAATGTGTTATCTAATATTTGATTATGTGGTTGAATGTTAGATAATTTACTTTGTAAAGAAGTGATATTTTAAGATATAATATGATTGGCTAATTGAGAAATCGATCTTATAAATGATAGGTCTTTCAAAAGAAGTCATATTAAATTGTGTAGCAGTAGTCAACGACCAAGGCAAGTATCTGAACCTTATGCACTACTTTTATTTTGTGCAAACAGGTATATATTATACATGGTTCATGTTGTATTCAAATCTTACTGTTATTCTGCTAAACAAGTTTCTAACTTACACAACTTCTTTTATTGTGTAAGTATCTAAACCTTATGCACTACTTTTTATTTTGTGCAAACAGGTATATGTTATGCTAGTTCCTAACTCAACATGAGTTATCAATTTCAAAGCATGCTTGTGAATAATTATTGTTAATTATTCATATCCATAATGATTTTTGTTATTCGTTTATGCAATTATCGTAACCATTGCATTTACTTTATGCAATAGATCCATATGTTATGCAAGTATTCTTAAACTTTATTCAAGCTATATATTGATTTCAAATATCTCGATATTGTCTCATGTGATGCGTTTATAATCAAAATTATTCTGTTCTTTGTGCAAGTGTCCTCACTTGTATAAATTGTTATGATTATTATAAATTCGAAATTCCTTCGATTTGTTCATTGTTAAAAGTATCTCATTACTGAATTGCTATGACTCATATTGAAAATTTGTATTCTAAGTTCGGTTATGCAAGTGTCCCCACTTGTATGAACTATGGTACATTATTGATAAGTGGGTTTTACATCTATGAATTGAGTACGTTTGGCTTGATAATTTATGAGTTCTTAAATATTTTAAGTTAGTATTAGGTATTTATAGTGTTTTTATGTTATTTTGTAGGAATGAGTAAGGAAACGCAATTCGAACATCTTTTGGAGTACAATATACGAGCAAATGCGAGAAGGGAAGATTACAAAGCTTTTAACATTAAAATGGATGCATGTTCTTGGTTTGGAACTTAGATTGTATTGTAGAGCTACTCTTTAGCTTTCCGGAACATCTTTAATCTTCACAATCGGAGTTCGGATGAGAAAGTAATGATCGTTTTACCAACAGACGTTGAACCTCAAAGTTTGGAGTTGTCATTTGCATTGCAGCCACTTCAAGCCCAATTTCGACTTTGATCCATTCTGAATCTCTCAATTCTCAAAGAATAAAAGTTGTAGATCTCGTCGAGAGCTTCGATTTGATATGTGGTAGGACCCGTAACTCCTCCCGGATCAAACGTTATGGCCATTTTACCAACAGATATCCGAGCAGAAAGTAGTCGGGCGCGGCCGCGCCGGTTCCAAGTGTATTTTGGGCGCGGCCGCGCTGGTATGCAGAGTGAAAAAAATGATTTCTGGCATTTGGGCGCGGCCGCGCTGCTTCCTAGGCCAAATATGGGCGCGGCCGCGCTGGGTCGGGTTGTTGAAAAGCTTATTTTTGACCCAACTTGAATGGAACAAGGATTGTAACTTCTAATTGGTTTAGGACTTTAACTAGAACCTATAAATACATGATGTGAGACGTAGAATAGGGAAGATCTTGCTATTTTTTGCTAACCCTAGTTTGGGAAAAAGAGATGGAAGCTTGAAGCAATTGCAAGAGCACAAAGGATTCAATTAAGGAGCTGAAGGAGAGACTCAAGGATTGCGTCTACAGATTCTATTCTCTTCTCTATCTCTTATTTTGTATTCTTGAATGCTTTATCAATTGTGGATTATGGATTTTAATTCAATCATGAACTAATTTCTTTTTAAGATTGCAATAGAACTTATTGCGTATCTTTTATTGATATGCATCCTTGTTAATTGTTATTGATTATTATTAGATTGTCTATTATGATTTGTGATTAGTTGCTTAATTGTTTGATCAACAATTACCGTGGTAATCTATATGAACTCGAGAGATGGATTATAGATTTAGACCTAATTATAATAGCATGTGATTGTGTTTTCTGCATATGATGGAATTCATAATTTGTGTTTAGGATAGAGATATACCTATACGCCGCATGTAATCTGAAAGAGAACCTGAGCTTTAAATCCTTTTTAATTGTAATTCACATAGAGATATAGTGAATTAGTTAACTAGGGTGTTTATCTTAATTCTATCTTTTGTGGATTTAAGTTGATTCGTTTATCATACATCGAGAAATGATTACAAATATTGATGAGTTCTTGATTAATAATCCGGAATAATTAATATAACTTAAAAGGAAGTGTATTAATTCAAGTGAAACATTAAGAAAAATTGTAATCTTAAGCCTTTTTATCTGAATTCAATTCTTGGTAGTTAGTAATTAGTTAGTTTAGTACTTTATTTTCAAAATTCAAAATCTTTTATCGAATTGTTTAAATAAAATTAATTTGATTATGAGTTAGTGTTTGGTAATTATTATTAAATAATTCTCTGTGGGTTCGACACTCTCTTATCACTTTATTACTTGTTAATCGTGTACACTTGCACGTATTTATTGATTACTAAATCGACAAATAATTTTTTGGCGCCGTTGCCTGGAAATTAGTTTAATAATTTTTGTCATCATTAACTTCAATCAAATTAGTTTTAATTTAATCATTTTATTTTTATTTTAATTTTCTTCCTATATTTCTCTCTTTTTAGGTACACCATGGCTAACTACGACTATCAATGGCCTTATACGAGAATGATTCAGCCAAGAGCGACAGGGATTTATGAATTTGATAAATTGTCAGCACCGATTGAGACACTTTCGATGATGATTGACGCTTTTGCAGTACAACGTATTCAAAGTGTGGCGGTAATTTGTGATTATTGTACTGGAAATCATTCGAGTCATCAATGCGCCATCAATTTTAAGTCGATGCAGTATGGTGGCAATTTCGACGATTACCCTAACAGTTATGCCTATCCCAACAACTATCATCAAGATTGGGGGTATCATCCGGATTTTTCATAGAGCCATAATAATCAAGTCCAAATCTTTGCTCTAAGCCAATCATACACTCCAGAATTTCAGGATTCAGCCTATCTACATGAAGAAGAAAGGAAACTGAATTTGGAGGAGGCCTTGGCGAAGGTTATTACAGCTACGGACAAACGAATGAGTGATCAAGATCAGCTGTTGAACTTAGTGGATTTAAATATAAAAAGCCAAGCAGTGTCGATTCGAAATCTTGAGAACCAGATGGGACAGCTTATCAACGCCTTCAAGAATAATTATCATTGTGCATGGCCCAGTGACGTGGTTCTCGAGACTGATGGATTATCCGCGCCAAAGCTACAATCAGACGTGCTAATTGATGATAATTCGAATATGGAGGAGAATAGTGGGGATCAAGAAAATACAGCCAAAGCCGTGAGTTTCGACGCTGATGTACCGATTTTGTTAGTGCCCCATGTACCTTTTCCACCAAAGCTCAAAGATCCGGATAGTTTTGCAAAACCGTGTCCACTTGGTAGTCATGTCCTTGGTAAAGCTCTTAATGACATTAGAACTAGGACTACATTACAACCATGGTGGGATGAGAGAGAGACGATAGAAGAAGAGCCCGTGATGTTTGACAAGATTCAATGTCCCAATCTAATCACGAACACAACGGAGGAAGTACCTAGCTATTTGACAGTCATAATTAGGAACCAATCTATGAAAAGTAAACTAGGTGACTTTGAAACAATGGCCCCTACTGTAGCAAAACCTTCAAAGGTGACATTGCGTCTAATGGATGGAGGGTTCCTCAATTTTCGAAGGGGAATTGGATAGTAAATGGTGAAGTCAGGCTGACGACTATAAACCAAGCGCTTCTTGGGAGGCAACCCACGTTTAATTTTTAGTTTTAGTTTTTATTTATTTTATTAGGTTTCATAGTAGTTAATAAATTTGCTTCTAATGTATTTACAGGTTATTCGAGTCCAATTCAAGTGCAATGCCTTATTCATTCCGATGTGCCTAACCTATTCTTCAGACTTAGCAGACAAGGAGTAAGATTGCTATATTTTCAGGGAAGTCATATGCTTTACTTTTTCCTATCTTAGCCATTGAGGACAATGTCTAGCTTAAGTTTGAGGGTGTGTTCTTATTTTATATGGTACTTGTGCGTTTAGGTTATTATATTTGCATTTTAGTTAGTATGTTTTAGGATAGATGAGCAATGGGTTGATTGAATCTGATTATGGCCAAGGATGAGAAAAAAAATGTGTTTAATTTTTTTTTTTTAACTCACGGGAATTGAAAAGCATGCTTAGTTTATATTTTGACTTATAAGTTGAGTTTACACTATTTTTGATCTTTTTGAACTTCAAAGCACATATCCATCTGTTTAGCTAGTTGTGACTTAAAATTCTTTTTGGTTAAATGTTTGTGAAAGATATCATTGAAACTTTAAAATCTTATTTGAGCATCATTCAAAGCGAAATTTAGGCATTAACATAAGTTTGGGGGAAATCTTAGGTTATTGAAAATTTTGAAAATTATGAAACCTTCCTGATTTAAAATGATGAATCATGTGGTGGGTTGAGATGGAGCGTAAAACGCACTCACCCATAAACACAAGCACAAGAAGGAGCGTAAAACGCACTCGTGCGAGAGAAAGCGAGAGGGAGCGTAAAACGCACTCGTTCAATGAGAAGTGAGATGGAGCGTAAAACGCACTCACTAAAAAGAAAAAGAAAAAGAAAAGAAGAATTGTGTTTTGAAATACTTGGGAAGGGTTCAAGTGTGCTTAAATGTATGAAATATTCTTTTGATCGTCTAAATTTTATGTTTTGCCTTTATTAGCGGAGATTGATGTGAAAGCAGGTTTTTAGAGTTGATTTGAAAATCTTTTATGAGTATTTGATTATACGATCTAGTGTGAGTCATGGCTAGTTGAGCATTTGGATACACACACATGCACTTAAATGATCATGAATAGTTGTGGAACTGATGATTAGGTTGAAATTTTAGGCTTTGCATATTTTTGGAATTTTTTCTTGAGTTAACATTAGAAGAAATCTTTGAGGCTATTATGAAAATTTGTATTGATTCATTGCTCGAGTCGTGCGAGTTGTTATTTAGAATTAGTTGTTATAGTTGTTGTTCTTAGTGTTTGCTTGAGGACAAGCAAAGATTTAAATTTGGGGGTATTTGATGAGTAAGTTTTACATCTATGAATTGAGTATGTTTGGCTTGATAATTTGTGAGTTCTTAAGTATTTTAAGTTAGTATTAGGTATTTATAGTTTTTTTATGTTATTTTGTAGGAATGAGTAAGGAAACGCAATTCGAACATCTTTTAGAGTACAATATACGAGCAAATGCGAGAAGAGAAGATTACAGAGCTTTTAACATTAAAATGGATGCATGTTCTTGGTTTGGAACTTAGATTGTATTGTAGAGCTACTCCTTAGCTTTCCGGAACATCTTTAATCGTCACAATCGGAGTTCGGATGAGAAAGTAATGATCGTTTTACCAACAGACGTTGAACCTCAAAGTTTGGAGTTGTCATTTGCATTGCAGCCACTTCAAGCCCAATTTCGACTTTGATCAAATCTGAATCTCTCAATTCTCAAAGAATAAAAGTTGTAGATCTCGTCGAGAGCTTCGATTTGATATGTGGCAGGCCCCGTAACTCCTCCCGGATCAAACGTTATGACCATTTTACCAACAGATATCCGAGCAGAAAATAGTCGGGCGCGGCCGCGCCGGTTCCAAGTGTATTTTGGGCGCGGCCGCGCTGGTATGCAGAGTGAAAAACATGATTTCTGGCACTTGGGCGCGGCCGCGCTGCTTCCTAGGCCAAATATGGGCGCGGCCGCGCTGGGTCGGGTTGTTGAAAAGCTTATTTTTGACCTAACTTGAATGGAACAAGGATTGTAACTTCTAATTGGTTTAGGACTTTAACTAGAACCTATAAATACATGATGTGAGACGTAGAATAGGGAAGATCTTGCTATTTTTTGCTAACCCTAGTTTGGGAAAAAGAGATGGAAGTTTGAAGCAATTGCAAGAGCACAAAGGATTCAATTAAGGAGCTGAAGGAGAGACTCAAGGATTGCGTCTACAGATTATATTCTCTTCTCTATCTCTTATTTTGTATTCTTGAATGCTTTATCAATTGTGGATTATGGATTTTAATTCAATCATGAACTAATTTCTTTTTAAGATTGCAATAGAACTTATTGCGTATCTTTTATTGATATGCATCCTTGTTAATTGTTATTGATTATTATTAGATTGTCTATTATGATTTGTGATTAGTTGCTTAATTGTTTGATCAACAATTACCGTGGTAATCTATATGAACTCGAGAGATGGATTATAGATTTAGACCTAATTATAATAGCATGTGATTGTGTTTTCTGAATATGATGGAATTCATAATTTGTGTTTAGGATAGAGATATACCTATACGCCGCATGTAATCTGAAAGAGAACCTGAGCTTTAAATCCTTTTTAATTGTAATTCACATAGAGATATAGTGAATTAGTTAACTAGGGTGTTCATCTTAATTCTATCTTTTGTGGATTTAAGTTGATTCGTTTATGATACATCGAGAAATGATTATAAATATTGATGAGTTCTTGATTAACAATCCGGAATAATTAATATAACTTAAAAGGAAGTGTATTAATTCAAGTGAAACATTAAGGAAAATTGTAATCTTAAGCCTTTTTATCTGAATTCAATTCTTGATAGTTAGTAATTAGTTAGTTTAGTACTTTATTTTCAAAATTCAAAATCTTTTATCGAATTGTTTAAATAAAATTAATTTGATTATGAGTTAGTGTTTCGTAATTATTATTAAATAATTCTCTGTGGGTTCGACACTCTCTTATCACTTTATTACTTGTTGATCGTGTACACTTGCACGTATTTATTGATTGCTAAATCGACAAACAATTATCAATTACTCTTGAATTCGAAATTCGTTGACAAGTTCTGATACATACTATTAAATTTCGGTATGTATACCTAGTCTAAAGATTGTCTAAGCTATTTGACCAGCTAGACCTAATTCGAAAAGCATTGTTGAACAGTAATTAAAGTTCTCTATTTATGAACTGTCTATTACCCATGTCTCAACTAATTGTTTTCGGCTAGACTAATATTAAATTGATATCGCCTGAAACGTTCTATTATTGGAACTAATTCGTTATTAAAGATATATGCCATTTGATTCGGTTAGATCAAATTGTTATAATATGTTGAACTCAAAATATTTCTTTGAAAGCAATCCAAACCATATTGATGTGGTACAGACTCATGATGTAAGACTGAGATGAACAACTCTGAAAAATAAATCAAGGGAAACTTTATTGTCGGTAACCCGACCGCGCGCTATATTTGAGAATTATGCATAATCTCGGGTACAATGAGGCTGATCCCCTTACGTACTTGCAGAAGAGTAAAGTTTAGTTTTTATAGCTAACTTTTACTCTTGAGGTAGTCAGTAATAAAATAGCTGATGATTCCTCTAGTAGTTCTTGATCCATTTGTGATCACTCAGCATGAAATCTGGGAATAACCCTATGTATTGAATATTATCGCAAAATTGCTAATCCTTCATAATCAATTGAATATTATTGAATCTTCGAAAGAATTTTAACTCTTTCATTCTTGATGTATTACTCAGCATGAAATTCAAGAAAATTCTTATTTACTTGAAATGACTTATCGTTCAGTCATTTCAAAGAAATCTTAAAATGATTTGATATGTTGTTAAGAATAGGTTCAAATGACTTCACCACTATTGATTCATGGTAAAAGTAGTCCTCAAAGAAAATATTTACTTCTTCAGCGTATTATTATAATTGTTATTACTTGTTGAGCAATTGAATGCTCATTCTTGCTTTGACTTAAATGTTTTCAGCTAAGTGTGATCGACCAGAAGGCTCTGGCAAAGACAAGGGCAAAGGAAAGTTGAAGGAATAAGTTGTATGGTGTTATCTGTAATAATTAGTCTTTTGTATTGTGATCATATATATTATGTAACATGTAAGGAATGTAATTAAAGGTTGCCATACCTGGGGAATAGACAACTCTGATATAAATATTAAGTTTGTAATTTATTAAACAGCTCAAGGAAATGGTATGTGATGCATCAAGTACGGGTTTCAAGTACCCGGATTTGGGGGCGCCACAGGTTGGTATCAGAGCTATAGGTTAGAAACCTTAGGTGGAGGATTACCTTAGGCTATAACCTTAAGCTAAATAGAAGCATTGAAAAACGAATAACTCAAATAGAATTTAAAGGAGATGAATTAAGGGAATTCATCGTAAAATGAAATAAAAAAACTAACTTATATAAATTTTGTTTGCTATATGTATATATTATATTCTAATCAAAATAATTTGTGTATAGATGTCAGGTAAGAAAGGATTAGGAGACTCTCATGTCGTGAATAAGGAGAAAATCAATCCGCCTGAGTCAATATCCAAATCGATAGCTGAAATGGAGGCTCATCCTGAAAGCAACCCTGATGAAGTGGTCATCTTGGAAAACATAGAACCAGAACTAGAAATGGTGGTGCTGACCGATAGTGATTCAGACACTGAAGTTGGAGCTGATTAGGCATCAACGGAAGTGCAGGATCTAAGGAATAAGGTGTTATGTTTGGAAAAGTTATTGGAAATGAAAAGGGTGTTAAATAGTCAAATGCGAAAAGCGTTAATGGAAATAATGGAAGAACAAGATAAGCTAAAAAGCCAAATTGATGTAACGGGAGCTAAATGCAGCAAATCGTCTACAACTCCAAGCAAGAAAGGAAAAAGAAAGATGAATGACTGTGATATGGAAAATTCTGACCAAGGAAACTTTAAGAAAGTATTAAGGTGTGCAAATTGCAACATGAAACATGAAGGTGTATGCATGAAAGGACAGAATGTGTGTTATAATTGTGGACATGAAGGACATGTCTCTTCTCATTGTCCCGAACCGAAGCAACGCGTATGTTTTGTATGTGGAATAGTAGGTCACCAGGCAAAGGTTTGCCCAAGATCTAAGAACGGTGTAGGGAATAAATAGGATAAGTGCTCTAGAATTATGTATGATATGATGTGTATGTAATGTACTACTCCCGACTTTTATTGTCATTAAGGGATAGTAAATGATGATAACAACATGCGTTGTGTAATGAAAAGTACTTTGTACTGTTTGAAAGATTATGAATATGAATGAAATGGTATGGTTATATGTTTGTTTTGGTAAATAAACTTTAAGGATTTTGCTAATATGTTAATCAATTGATAAATTATAATTCGGCAAGCTGAATTTGGGAATCCAGCAAGCTGAATTGGGTAATTCAGCAAGCTGAATTCATGAATCCAGCAAGCTGAAATGGACAATCCAGCAAGCTGGATTGGGTAATCCGGCAAGCTGAATTGGTCTAAGTTTAGAATTTTCTTTCATAAGGTTATGATACTATATGGCATAAAGGAATATGAAGAATCAGATAATAATTTAAGGTTTTATATAACCAGATAATAAAAAATATTTGATATGTATGATTTGTGAGAAGTATGTATTGGTATGTGTAAAGGATAGATAATGAAGACTATTAGTAAATAGAAAATGGGTTAAAATAACTAGTTAATGAAAGGATTTTTGGAAGAAAAATCATGTGGGCACGTTATTGTACCAAGTCTCAAACGCAAGGAAACACTAAACGACATGGTGCAAGCAGACTGTAAGCAATGGTTCAAGACACGCAACAGTTCCGGACTCATAATACGAAATCCGAAAAGAAGGGCAGATAAGGAAAGTGCGAATACACAGAAAAGCGGCGGAAAGCTGGCGATTACTTATCCAACTCTGACCAACAAACCAACCGCAAGGACCTTCAACATGACGGTTCAAGATACGGTAGCAGCCGAGGATGGAGTTTCAGGTATTATTCGAATAATAATTTATTCTTATATATACCATGGGGTACACTTACGTTTGAAAACATCGGAACTATAGGAAAGGACCTATATTAATAAATAAGTAATACATAATTTAATAATAAATCATTTTATTAATGTATTTTGAAAGAGAAATTTGAGTTCTATTAGAAATCAAATTCCGTATAATCAGATAGAACAAGCTTTATGCTGAATAGTTAAAGATCGATTCGATTGAATCAGATCGTGATCTACTTGTGATATGAATGCTTACGATATTTACCCTCATGGGTGTAAGTGTTAAACGGTGATTCCGGGGACGGAATCCTTATAAGGGAGGGTGAATGTAATAACCCAAGATTTTCGATATATTAAAATAAGAAATTTTACGTATGAATTTTTTTTATTATATATTAAACCAAGTATGGGAACGTGTGTAAGGAAAAGAATGTGAATATGTGATATGTGAACATATATATTTATTTCATATATGGTTTCAAGTAAATTTCTTATTAAAGAAATAGTTGATAATTATAAATTATATTTTGTTAATAGGTTAATTTTATACTAAAGATATATATGATTATTTATAAAAATATGATTACTATATTATTTGAAGGATAAAAGTATATTTTAAGAAATGGTTATTATTATTATTACTATGATTATTTCCTTATGGTAGGAATTTGCAAGATTAGTCAATTTATTTTAAATTGACTAAGTATGGTAAATGAGACAAAGATAAAGGGATGATCAAAACCTAATTTGATCTATGATTATGGATTTTAATGATTAATACAATTATGGTTATAATTGTATTTAAATGGATGTATGTGTGTATCATGAATAATAAGAATTCATTTTCTTAAGGAAATTGAATACTAAATACAAGTATTGATTATATTTGAATGTGTGTATGTACAATATGTGATTCAATGTGTATGATAATTATTTATCAATGATGATAAATATGTTATGATTATGTAGATAATATATGTGACTAATTGTTAGTTATGTATAGCCCACTAATAGTTATTTAAATTAGTGGACTAACCTAAGAATATTAATATTAAACAATTAATAAGATAGTTAGTTAATTAAATATTCAATTAAAGTGAATATAGTAAGTGAATAAATTTGGTACATTAATTAATATGGGTATTAATTAATGAGGATTATGTGTTATATGTATAACTTATTTTAATAGTCCAATGAGTAAGGAAACTAATGGACTAGCTTAATTAATTTAGTAACCAAGCTCACTCATTTATTTAATTGTGGACTTGGATAATTAATGTGTGGACTAATTAAATTAGCTCAACACTTATTAAATTAGTAACCAAACATGGATTAAAAATATTTAGAAAACTAGTGGCATAAACTAGTTAAAATGAGCCCAAAAAGGAATTTTATTAAAGCCCAAATGTTAGCCCACTTGGGAAAGGTTTTTACCAACTTGATTAATATATTAAAGCAATAAAAAGAGACAAAGAAAATGGGACAATGAATGAAGGAGGCCAGCCGGCCATGTAGTATCCCAAAAAGGTGAGGTGTTGCTTCATTAAGTAGATTGCTTGTAAAGTTTAAAAACAAAGTACAAGTTATAATTAATGTCCATCACCAAGTTGTCAAAATGAGACTACTTTGCAATGATGGAGAAATGGATAGATATAGTAAATATATCTATAGTTAATGTAAGTATTAGTTTTAATAAAACAAAAGTCTCTTATTCATTTCATTCTTCCAAGTTAGAGAGAGAGAAAATAGAAATTTAGAAACTATTTCTTTCTCTTTTATTAATCCTTCTCTCCAAAATGAAATCTTGAGAGAGAAGAGGGAGGGGCTCACGGCAAGGAAGGGAGTGAGATTTCAAAGCTTCAAGTTCCATAGCTACCTTAGGAAGAAGGAGGAAAGAAATCAAGAAAAAGGTATAACAAAACCCTAGTTTATTTTTGTTGTTTTGATTTTATTTTTGATGGTATAAATTTGTGATCTTAAGGTCTAAAATCCTTAAGCTATATGTTAAATAATGTTTTATGCTTGGTTGTTCTCAACTTGTGTATTGATATGTTTGGTTGGTTAAGAAAAGAAAAAGGAAAACTAGGTTGTTTTAAAACAAAACTAGAAAACCCTAGCTTTTTATCACTATGTAAGCTTATAACTTGAGATCTGTAAACTCTTTTTATGATCCGTCAAAAAGTGGTGCTAGATATATAAGTTAATTACAAAACCCAAGTGGTAGAACTCAAAAATAGTTGGTATAAAATTCGTATAGACTGTTTTAGTCAAAACAGCCTAGGTAGTGGACAAAAAGGGTGATAAACCCTACTGACTATTTGATTTCAGGGGCAGTTTCATCCACTGTTTATGCTCTAACAATTCTAAAAACATTTGGGATGATAATATGGGAAGTCATGTGAGTCCTGTAAAAATTTGAGGATTTTTGACAATGTATAATGAAAGTTATGGATTTTATCGTGAAGGACTATTTTCAAAGGTATTCTTGAATAACTCTTTGTGGTTAACCCCAAAAATTATAAAATTATTACTGGGAGTATATGTATATAGCAGAAACATACCTTGAGAATTTCAGGATTTTTAGATGTAATTTCGATTTATGCAAAATGTAGCAAGATTTGGCTATTTTGGACTATTTAAATATAGTAAATGGATTTTAAAAATTACGGGAAATATATATTTTCATAAGGGGACTATATATAGTCTATTTACAGAAAAGAAATGATTTTGAAGTTGTTTTTCTATTTTTTTCGTGTAAATAATGAAGTTATGTATAAATAGATTTAATTAATTATGTGAAGTTGAAAATTTGGAAAATGGGATTTTATGACTTGAGAACCTTAAATATGGTTCATACAGATTTTTGATATAGGTTTTGGTCATTGGTAAGGTGGTATAATATTTATGGTATTTTAGATCGATTAAATGAATTATTTAATAAAGTAGAAAACAGTTTGAATCCAACTAGCTGAATTAGTGAATCCAGTTAGCTGAATTAGTGAATCCAGTTTACTGAATAGTGTAATTCAGTGTGCTGAATTGAATAAAGTGAATCTAGTTTGTTGTATTGTAGAATAGTTCAAATCCAGGTTACTGAATTGAAAAATAGTTTGCTGAATTAGTGAATCTAGTTTGCTGTATTGAAAGTTAGTGAATCCAGGTTGCTGGATTGCAAAAATAGTTGGCTGAATTGAATAATTTGAATCCAGGTTACTGGATTGTAATCCAGGTTGGAACCCAGTTTGCTAGATTAGAATCCAGTTTGTTGGATTGCCATCTGGTTTGCTGGATTTGGAATCCAGTTTGCTGGATTGGGTACTTAACCTACAGGACCATAAAGAAAGACTTATATATAGAAAGATTTAGTGTTAATTCATAAAGTAGTGGTACAGTCGTACTCTTTAGTAGTTGATGTATAGTATCTAGGCTAAACAATTCCTTCAGGGAGCGGAGGTATATACGAACTGGCAACCGATCTAACTCACTATGAAAATAGTGTAGACGAAACAAAAACTAGTTTGTTGGTTGTTTGTGGAAAACCACTCAGCATACTATATTGAACACTGTTAAAGACTCGATGAGTGCTAACTTTAGAATTGAATACGTATGGTGTTAATGTGTTATCTAATATTTGATTATGTGGTTGAATGTTAGATAATTTACTTGTAAAGAAGTGATATTTTAAGATATAATATGATTGGCTAATTGAGAGATCGATCTTATAAATGATAGGTCTTTCAAAAGAAGTCATATTAAATTGCGTAGCAGTAGTCAACGACCAAGGCAAGTATCTGAACCATATGCACTACTTTTATTTTGTGCAAACAGGTATATGTTATACATGGTTCATGTTGTATTCAAATCTTACTGTTATTCTACTAAGCAAGTTTCTAACTTACACAACTTCTTTTATTGTGCAAGTATCTAAACCTTATGCACTACTTTTATTTTGTGCAAATATGTATATGTTATGCTAGTTCCTAACTCAACATGAGTTATCAATTTCAAAGCATGCTTGTGAATAATTATTGTTAATTATTCATATCCATAATTATCTTTGTTATTCGTTTATGCAATTATCGTAACCCTTGCATTTACTTTATGTAATGGATCCATATGTTATGCAAGTATTCTTAAACTTTATTCAAGCTATCTATTGATTTCAAATATCTCGATATTGTCGCATGTGATGCGTTTATAATCAAAATTATTCTGTTCTTTGTGCAAGTGTCCTCACTTGTATAAATTGTTATGATTATTATAAATTCGAAATTTCTTCGATTTGTTCATTGTTAAAAGTATCTCATTACTGAATTGCTATGACTCATATTGAAAATTTGTATTCTAAGTTCGGTTATGCAAGTGTCCCCACTTATATGAACTATGGTACATTATCAATTACTCTTGAATTCAAAATTCGTTGACAAGTTCTGATACATACTATTAAATTTCGGTATGTATACTTAGTCTAAAGATTGTCTAAGCTATTTGACCAGCTAGACCTAATTCGAAAAGCATTGTTGAACAGTAATTAGAGTTCTCTATTTATGAACTGTCTATTAGCCATGTCTCAGCTAATTATTTTCGGCTAGACTAATATTAAATTGATATCGCCTGAAACGTTCTATTATTGAAACTAATTCGTTATTAAAGATATATGTTATTTGATTCGGCTAGATCAAATTGTTATAATATGTTGAACTCAAAATATTTCTTTGAAAGCAATCCAAACCATATTGATGTGGTACAGACTCATGATGTAAGACTGAGATGAACAACCCTGAAAAATAAATCAGGGGAAACTTTATTGTCGGTAACCCGACCGCGCGCTATATTTGAGAATTATGCATAATCTCGGGTACAATGAGGCTGATCCCCTTACGTACTTGCAGAAGAGTAAAGTTTAGTTTTTATAGCTAACTTTTACTCTTGAGGTAGTTAGTAATAAAATAACTGATGATTCCTCTAGCAGTTCTTGATCCATTTGTGATCACTCAGCATGAAATCTGGGAATAACCCTATATATTGAATATTATCGCAAAATTGCTAATCCTTCATAATCAATTGAATATTATTGAATCTTCGAAAGAATTTTAACTCTTCAATTCTTGATGTATTACTCAGCATGAAATTCAAGAAAATTCTTATTTACTTGAAATGACTTATCGTTCAGTCATTTCAAAGAAATCTTAAAATGATTTGATATGTTGTTAAGAATAGTTTCAAATGACTTCACCACTATTGATTCGTGGTAGAAGTAGTCCTCAAAGAAAATATTTACTTCTTCAGCGTATTATTATAATTGTTATTACTTGCTGAGCAATTGAATGCTCATTCTTTCTTTGACTTAAATGTTTTCAGCTAAGTGTGATCGACCAGAAGGCTCTGGCAAAGACAAGGGCAAAGGAAAGCTGAAGGAATAAGTTGTATGGTATTATCTATAATAATTAGTCTTTTGTATTGTGATCATATATATTATGTAACATGTAAGGAATATAATTAAAGGTTGTCATACCTGGGGAATAGACAACTCTGATATAAATATTAAGTTTATAATTTATTAAACAGCTCAAAGAAATGGTATCGTGATACACCAAGTATGGGTTTCAAGTACCCGGATTTGGGGGTGCCACGGGGATATTGGGTTAGGGCTGCCAAGAGGGTAGATCAGTTAAAAAGGGAGGTCCAGGTAGGTGCAGTTAGGATTGAGACTTTAGGATTAGCATTGGATGCAGCCTATGGGAGTCAGAGAGGCAGGGATAGGGAATATCCCATGGGGGAAGGTCAGACTAGTCGCTCGGTACGACGTTGAATGATGGACAAAGATACACAGCTGGAGCACGCAAGTGCGGATCACCGCGACATGCAGTGATAGTATTTTAGCAGTCTTATTATGTATATAGATGCAGTTAAAACCCACTTGTGTTCTTATATATATGTTATAAACCTCAAACTTTGAGAGGTGGAGTTTGATGATAATACATCCCCACTCTCAGATTTAGGGGAATGTAGTTTTTGTTAATCCCATCTTTTGTGTATTAATGGGATAGTTAGCATTTATAGGATTATGCCGGAATTGTAAGTGTTTGACACTACTAATGGGTGTATGAATATAAATGCGATATTATTATATGTTTAATTGAGATTGATTTGTGCTTTAACTTTTAAATGTTAACATTAGTATAACGTTGCATGAGGTGTAAAACATGAAGGAATAACATAAGGTTTTGTTGAAAACAGACCATGCCGCCGAGAAGACAAACTCGATACACAAGGGTGGATGAGTCAGTGAATAATGAGGAGGGTCAGGCGGATCCCATGAGGACTTTCGCAAATTTGTTAGCGGAAGCAATGCAGGGCAGACCAGCCATCTCGGTTGATCAGCTAGGAAGTCACATGGCGAACTTTAAGGACTTTAAACTTGTGGGACAGCCGGAGTTTCGTGGGACTACAGATCCGATAGAAGCTCAGACATGGGTGGAAGAAATGGAAAAAGTTTTGAGGTCGCACGAGTGGCCGAAGAACAAAAGACGTCGTTTGCCACTTTCATGATGAAAGGTGAGGCAAATTACTGGTGGAAGGCGAACAAGGGCCGAGCTGGGGAAGGCGCAATTGCATGGGCTCGTTTTAAGGAGCTGTTTTTTGAAAATTACTTTCTAGATAGTATGCAGACAAGCATGGAGATAAAGTTCTTAGAACTAAAACAAGGAGGCATGACAGTCGCGGACTATGCCGCAAAATTCAATGAGTTAGCTAGGTTTGCTCCACATCAGGTGGACACCGAAGCAAGGCGAGTGAAGAGGTTTGAGCAAGGGTTAAAACCTTGGGTGTATAATAAGGTCGCGGTTCTGCAGATCAATACATTTTCTACGTTACTTGAGAAAGCAATTATTACGGAGGGAGGAAGTGAAGCCTTGTCAAAGTACAATCAGGAACAGAAAAAGAAGAAAAGCCATGATGGTCATAAGGAAGGTAGAAGCGGGGGAAGTAACCCAAACAAAAGGAAATGGAACGACAGCCAAATGTTGGGCAACAAATCTGGAGGGGAAACGAAGAAAGGTAGCAAATGCGAGAAATGTGGAAAGAATCACTCTAGAGAGTGCATGAAAGGAAAATGAGTTTGTTTCAACTGTGGTCAACTGGGGCACTTTGCTCCACAATGCCCGAAAGCAAAGGGAGGAAACTATTTTTCTTGTGGCACTTCAGATCATCAAAAGAAGGATTGCCCAAAAAGGAAGAGCGATGCAGGCAGTGCTAATCAGGGGAACAACAGTAAGCTGACTATCAGAGGACCAACACAACAGAACAGACTAGTGGCACGCACCTTTAACATGACAGTACAAGATGCAATGGAATCAAAGGATGTGGTGTCAGATATTATTCCGATCAATAATATTAATGCATATGTATTATTTGATTCGGGTGCTACTTGTTCATTTGTGTCGGATGAATTTGTTAAGCGGTTAAACTTACCTTGTGAAAAATTAGAGAATCCTATTAATGTGGAAGTAACTAATAAGGAAATTATCCCTGCAGAATATATTTATCGAGATTGTTTTGCTGAAATAAGAGGATATAGATTGAGAGTAAATTTGATTTCGATACGACTAGGAGAATTTGACATTGTCCTTGGAATGGATTGGTTGTCTAGTCACGGGGCTGTGATTAACTGCCAGAAGAAGTGTATACTCCTGCAGACTCTGAATAAGTCAAAGGTTGTATTCTATAGAAGTAAATCACCTAGACAATCAGGTTGTCTGACGATGATGCAAGCAAGGAGATTACTTAGGAAGGGTTACATAGGTTATCTGGCTCACGTGGTTGATACTCAAAGAGTAGGGGGTGAAGTGGGACAAATACCTGTAGTGAGGGAATTTCCAGATGTTTTCCCAGATGAGTTACCTGGTTTACTGCCGAATAAGGAGGTGGAATTCGTAATTGATTTAGTACCGGGGACAACACCGATATCGAAAACACCGTACAGGATGACTCCGGTAGAGATGAAGGAATTGATGATACAACTACAAGAGTTATTAGACAAGAAGTACATTCAACCGAGTGTGTCACTATGGGGAGCACCAGTGCTATTTGTAAAGAAGAAAGACGAATCGCTAAGGCTTTGTATTGACTATCGGGAGTTAAACAAAGTTACGATTAAGAACAAGTACCCGTTACCAAGGATAGACGATCTTTTTGATCAACTTAAGGGGGCGAGGTATTTTTCAAAGATCGACTTGAGGACGGGATATCACCAGCTGAAGGTGAGAAAGGAGGATATACCAAAGACCGCATTCAGAACTCGATACGGTCACTTTGAGTTTTTGGTGATGTCGTTTGGGCTGACGAATGCGCCAGCAGCATTTATGGACATGATGAATAGAGTGTTCAAGCAGTACTTGGATAAGTTTGTTGTCGTGTTCATAGATGACATTTTAATCGACTCAAAGACGGAGGGGGAGCACGCCAAGCATTTGAAGATAGTATTGGAGACACTGAGAAAGGAGAAGTTATACGCAAAATTTTCCAAGTGTGATTTTGGTTACAAAGGGTGCAATTTTTGGGACACGTAATTGACAAGGATGGTGTCTCGGTAGATCCTACAAAGGTGGAGGTAGTGATAAATTGGGAGCAGCCGAAAACACCGACAGAAGTCCAAAGTTTCTTGGGATTAGCAGGTTACTATCGGAGGTTTATTCAGAACTTTTCAAAGATAGCGACACCGTTGACAAATTTGACAAGGAAGACTGTGAAGTTTGTATGGACGGATAAGTGTGAGGATAGTTTCTTGGAATTGAATAATAAACTTAGTGAAGCACCTGTGTTATCATTACCAGATAATACAGGGGGATTTGTGGTGTACAGTGATGCGTCACACAAAGGCCTTGGATGTGTATTAATGCAGCATGGGAAGGTCATTGCGTACGCGTCACGATAGCTGAAGGACTATGAGAAGGGATATCCGACTCACGATTTGGAACTGGCAGCAGTAGTGTTTGCTCTAAAGATTTGAAGGCACTATCTGTATGGGGAGAAGTGTGAAATATACACAGACCACAAAAGTCTGAAGTATATCTTCATTCAGAAGGAGCTAAATATGAGGCAGCGACGATGGTTGGAGTTGCTCAAAGACTATGATTGTGAAATTCTGTATCATCCCGGTAAAGCCAATGTAGTAATCGATGCTCTCAGTAGGAAGGGTGGAGAAAAGTTGATGATGTTGACAGCTCAAGAAAAACTAATAAAGGAGATGGAAAGACTGGAGTTGGAGGTCAAGTATCTAAAAGATACAGATGAGAAATTATATGCAATGGAGGCGAGTACGACCTTGTTAGATAAAATAAAGGAGACTCAAGGCAAGATAAAGAGTGTGTCAAAATCAAGAAGAGGATTTCAGAAGGTGAAGACTTGAAGTACAAAATTAATAGCACAGGACTGCTAAGGTTTGAAGGGAGGATCTGGATACCGATGGCTCCGGAGTTGAGAGAGGAGATTCTGCAAGAAGCTCATTCTACAAGGTATTCGATACACCCTGGTAGTACTAAGATGTATCAAGATTTGTACCAACACTTCTGGTGGCCGAACATGAAAAAGGAGGTCACAGAATGTGTTTGACGGTGTTTAACATGTCAAAGGGTAAAAGCAGAACATCAGAAACCAGGTGGGTTGCTACAATCGCTGGAGATACCGGAGTGGAAGTGGGAGCATATAACGATGGATTTTGTGACAGGGCTTCCACTAACTCAGAAGGGTTACGATGCGATTTGGGTGATCGTGGATCGTTTAACTAAATCTGCACATTTTCTACCGATCAAGATAAGGTACAATCTGGAGCAGTTAGCAAAGTTATATGTGAAAGAGATTATGTCACGACATGGAGTGCCAGTATCTATTGTATCCAACAGAGATCCGCGCTTCACGTCAAATTTCTAGAAGAGCTTGCAAGAAAGGTTGGGAACCCACTTGAGGTTGAGTACGGCGTATCATCCTCAAACGGATGGACAAAGCGAACGAACAATTCAGACGCTTGAAGATATGCTTAGAGCGTGTGTGATGGATTTGAAGGGCAACTGGGATGATCACCTACCATTGGTGGAGTTTGCCTATAATAACAGTTATCATGCGAGTATTGGCATGCCACCATGAAAGTAGTATGCACATAAGCCAATCATATTTGATATGATGTAGCATATACTTTGTAATCGTATTCATTTATAAATAAAAGAATTGATTTTCTTAAAAGGCATTTTATATTATCTATATAGTGTTGTTTTATTAAATGTGATAAACCCATAGTTTTGAGCAATGCTTTTAGAATCATGATGGTGATCATGCTAATGAGATCTAAATTCTAGATAGCTCACAAACTAAAATTGTTCCTAATCGTTGGATTACTAAAAAAGGGATTAGTGAATCCGGATAGATTAGTACATACGTTGCTTGCTCTTAAGAAGAGGATGATTGATCTCATAATCATTTGTGTGGAGACACTAAAGCAAGTATGTAGGTGCTTATTGGAGAATAAGTTCACTGAACGTGGCTCGCTAAGGAATACCTAATGGAGTTTTACTCGCCTGTCAATAGGAATTCCTCTAGTGATAGTAGTACAAGTGATCCTTGGACTTGAGATCATCATAGTATCTTGTGTATGATAAGTTATACTTTGACATGTCCCTTAATACCTTTAGGGTATATCAAAGGGTATGATTGGGTTTAATAAGTTGTACATGGAGATAGGTGAATGATCAACAAAGAATCTACCTTGTCTAGTAAAAGATGTGAATGTCCTATGTGATTCGATAAATGACAACTCAGTAGTCCTTGGCCAAGGCAGAATGAAATTAGAAAGGAGTTTCTAATTTGCATTATTTAGAGTTGTGCATTTGGGAATCGAAATACATATAATTAAATAAAATAAGACTTGACAGTAAATCCATGTCTTATATTTAATTGGGACATTGTATGGTAGAAGGATTGAATTGTACGGTAACTATTCACTGAAAGGTTCTTTTGTGATTAATGTTGAAATCTATATTATCTGAAAAGTCGTTGATCGCTAAGGGGGCTTACCCTTATTGTAGAATAAATATTATTTATTTAAATAAATTAAATAGTTTAATTTATTTATTTAAATAAAATTAGAATTGTTATAATTGATTTATTCACAATCGGTTTAATATGGAGAACCTAAAGGGTCACGCCACAAAAGAAAAATATTTATTTAAGAAGTAAATGACATAATTATAATAATCAGTTAAGTGTATTTAATTTAATCTATGGAGATAGAATAAATTAAATAACTTAATATTTATTATTTAATATTTTAAAAATATTAAATATAAATTAATAAGAGGAGTCTTATTATTATTATTACTATTACTATTATTTAATTCCTAATAGGGATTGGGAATTAATTAATAGAAGTACTCTCCCATGAATTCCTAATTGGATTAGGAGCATAATTAATTAAAAGAGTTTAATTATAATAAAAACCCTAATCCTAAATAGTTTAGGGAAGGGTTATTCCTACATCTATAAATAAGAGGAGTCTTATCATAGATTAGGGTTACACGCTCTTGCATTAGATTGTGGAGAGTATTTGCAATTTCTATAGAGATAGAAACTAGGGTTTTGCCTATACCCAACTTCTTAAATACCTATTCTTCCTTGGTGGATCACCTCTAGAGGCCAAACACTTGGGTGGCTAACGTTGATCAAAGGAAGGAATCTCATCGGTGGAATTCGAGGAGAACACGAAGGACTAGGAGTTGAACTTGTACCCGAGGAAGCTTTGATCCACGAGGGTATAATTCTTATTCTCTTTCTCTTTCGTTTAATTGATAATTGAACAGAAGGATAGATCATGGTGATGGTTTGTATGAAAATTTTAAAATCCATTTTATCACGCTTCCGCCCTATTTGTGTAATTTGATTGCATGCTTGCATTATATATAAATCTAACACGCCATATGAAGCATTATACGGGAGGAAGTGTTGAACACCTCTGTGTTGGGATGAAGTTGGTAAACGGAGATTATTGGGACCTGAATTAGTACAGCAAACCATGGATGTCATTAAAGTGATAAGAGCTCGATTGGTAGCGGCTCAGGATCGACAGAAGAAGTATGCCGATTTGCATCGTCAGAAGCGAGACTTTGAAGTTGGCAGTTTTGTTTTTTTAAAGGTATCTCCCTGGAAAGGAAAGATCAGATTTGGAAAGAAGGGAAAATTGAGTCCCAGGTTTGTAGGACCTTTTGAAGTTTTAAAGAGGGTAGGTGAAGTGGCGTACGAGGTAGCTCTACCTCCTGAACTTGAGCATATTCACAATGTGTTTCACGTTTCTGTGTTACGACCATATAAACCTGACTACAAGCATGTGATATCTTATAAACCAATTCAAGTTGAGAGAGACTTGTCCTATGAAGAGATTCCTGTGCAGATATTAGATAGGAAGGAACAGACGTTAAGAAATGAGGTCATCCATTCGGTCAAAGTACTTTGGAGGAACCACACGGCAGAAGAAGCTACGTGAGAACTGGAAGAAAAGATGAGGAGGAATTATCCGCATCTTTTTTATTAAACCTTTATTAGGATTCCCGTCTTAAGTTAAAATTCCGGGGACGAAATTCTTATAAGGAGGGGAGGATGTGACGACCTTGAATTCTGAATGTCCTTGTAATTCAAATTTATGCATATTAATGAATATTATGAATTTTAGTAACATCATTTTGTGTTATATGGTTGTGTGACAACCTGGATTATGTGAATGTATAAATTTTACGTGTTATAGTTTCGTCTAAGCGAATAAATTAATTTCACTTATTTTGCTAAATCACTATTCACGAGTTACTATTCACGAGTCACTATTCATGAGTCACTAGTCACGAGTTACTATTCTTGCCAGATTATTTTTACGTTTTTTTTCGATTTCTGTTAACTTCGCCAAAGTGTGTATGCGAAGGGATAATTTTTCCAAATGTTAGATTTTTTATTTGAGTCCATTGGTGATTTAATTAGTACTTGAAATGTTTAATATGGGTGTTCCGAATAAATGAACAAACCCCGTATTTATTATTTTTACCTAACCATTTGCATGACCCGAGTGGGGATTTAAGTTAGAAAGCAAAAATTAACATTTTGGATTATTAAGGGAGTAGCATACGGGCGATGTAGAGAGAGAGAAGAGCCAAATGGGTAGAGGTGTTTATGCAAGTATTTGTGCATTGTCTGGCAATAAGGGAGACAATATAGGGGACACGGAGCAAAAATGGGAGGAAAAGGAGGAAGTTTTTTAGCAATTATTTTGGCTAATTGATTAGGCCTAATAAGCCAACATGTTCACCACCTTTACTTCTCATTTTTCATAATATCTCCCGTAGCCAATTTCAAAAAAGAGAAGAAGAAAGTAGGTAGCAAACTCATTTCCTTCTCCCACACTATCCCATCCGATTCATCCTCTCCCCATTCAAGCTCAATTTCAGTTCATTGCTAGGCAAGAGAAGATAGTAAAAAGTTGGGAGCTAAGCAAGAAAAGAGGAGAGAGAGAGAGATTCATCTTCTCCATCTTCATCTTCTTCATTAAACCTTCACCATTCTAGAGAGAGAAACAAGTGGGTGTGAGCTAAGCTTGAAGAAAAGAGTTCGGGAGAGCTCAAGGAGTTTAAGGAAAGGTTTTGGAAAAGCTCTAGAGGAGTTCTATCATCCAAGAAGTAGAAGAGGTAAACTACCTATCCAAATCCATTTCTCCTTAGTTTCAAGTTTTCCTTATTTATTAAGCTTCTAACTCGTTGGGTTGAAGTTGTTGTTGTTATGGTTATTTTTGATTGTTTATGAATGATTAATAATGATGTTTAGAAGTTTTATAAACCATTAATAACATGAAAGTGGAACAAGAATGAATGAAATCCGAACCCATGCATAAGGAGGAGGAAAACGGATGAAAATGGACTACTATGGATAACAGACTAATTTAGAGGACTTTTGTAGCTACCTTTCATGTTTTATATTATTGTTTGTTGTTATGATGTTATACTTCCATGGGTTATGAGAATATCCCAGTTGAAATGGAGTAAAAAGGTGTTAAAATGAATTCGTAGCAAGATTTTCGCTAAAACATGTTAGAAAACGTAGAACAGATGTTTAGTGTCCATTGAATTCATTTCTAGTATTTAAGGTGTTTGCATGAGATTCTAAGCTTCTAGGTAGTTGAAGTATATTGAGTTACGAAGCCATAGGCTTTGGAATCACCTCATTCCGACCCCGGATGAGGGAGTTATGGTAATTTGAAGCAAATCATATGAATGATAGTGAAAAAAGAGCATGAGTTAATATTTTGACCAAAGATTTGGCTATGTTAATGTTAATGGGTGTCTGTAATTTTTTGATATGTTGTAACTCTATGTCTTAGGAGTCCATAGAGTCTGAAACAAACTGATTTGGATATCTAGAGAAGAAGTTATGAGGATTATAGTGAAGGAGGGTCAAAATCGCGAAGTCTAGCAAGGGCATGCCGACCGCTCGCGCGCCCGCACCAATTCCCACGCACCCGCGCGCGCCAGCTGCCGCACGCCACGCACGCCGCCCGCCCACATGTGCGATGCTCGACTCAGCTTCGACGTTCGGTGGGAAAATGGCCATAACTTTCTCATACGGACTCGGATTAGGGCGATTCAAGATGATTCGGAAAGCTTAGAGATAGACCTACAACTTCCATTAATTAGAATTGAAAATTTCTACCTGAAAAAATTCCTAAATTGGCCATCTTTAGGGCTGTTGTGCGGTTGGAGGCAATCAAAGGGTGTCGGCCATGCATATAGCACATGTAATGTTCCCGACAATGTAAAATGATGTTCTAAGTTTTAAAACATGAATGTTATGAATTATAATGATACTTAGCATTAACCAATATGTTTTAGATAAATCGAATAGGCATGCTAGGTGTATGAAATTACTTGTCACTTGGGCTTTTGAGTGGGCAAGTTTGGCGTACGGACGTGCAAGCGTCGTAACGCCGTAACTAGTGTGTATAACCTTGTTTAATATTTTATTTCTAATAAGTGTGAAACATTATATAGTAGTATAAAATAATATTTGGTATCCATTATGTCACTAATTGTCATGTGAATATGTAATAAATGTGTAGGGTATTTGAAGAGCGTATTTTATAATTCTGTAGCAGACGCTCGAGGCAAGTTTCCTATCCTAACTCAATTTACTTTTTGAGCAAGTTCTCTATGTCACTTAATTTATTAGTGGTTTAATTATTGTCAATTACTCCACGTCAAAGGTAATTATTGATATTCGCACCATGTGCATTTAAATTCACGATCTATTGTTAGACTGTGAAATATTTAAGTTCTTCATTCATGAACTATTTAAGGAATAGTCTATGCCATTCGTTCCGGCTAGACTTATGCAGGTTAATATTTTATTTAAAGCTATCCAAACCAGTAGTTGGTACGGATTCTTGGACTGAGAGAGCAACCCTTATTAGGGGACTATAAGTATCGATTATCCGATGCAGTCAGGACTTAATGTTATGCATATACATGGGGTACGAGAGGCTGATCCCCTCAAGTACTACTGACGGGGCCAGGTTTTAAAAGGGTCAGTTGAATGATTGTCTCTTTGGCCACAAAGTTCATAGTCTATTGGACTACTCAGCAGTAAATAATCAATATTCATTTCTTCATTTGAACTTTGGATACATTATTCAGTTATTTCATCATTGTTCTTAAATTATTGAACTATGCAATTATTATTCTTATTCATTCATGATATATCTTCATTATTCATTTTAAACTTGCTGAGCAAATTAGTTGCTCACCTTTGCTATATCATGAACAAATTGCAGTTAAGCCGGAGAGTTCCAAAGCGAACAAAGGCAAAGGAAAGCTTAAAGAGTAGTCGCATGAATAACATTTATGTGTTACTATCCTGTTATGTAATCATGTAACCTATTTGTATTATTTGAATATTTCATGATGTATTTTGATTAAGGTTATAGACCTTGGGACCGTAGTAAACCTTTTGTAATAAACAATCTATGTTTATTTATTTCCGCATTAGTTGTCATATGTTGTTTAGAGGTGTATGAATGTACTTTATCGTGAGCACCAAACTCGAGGTATTGGTACCCGAATTTGGGGGTGTCACAATGAAGCAATGGTTGATACATTAGCCATAGGAACTTATAGTTTAGCGTTGCCTGCGGGCAAGTCTATTAAGTTAATAAGTTGTTATTATGTTCCAGTTCTCTTTAGAAACATTATTACTTTCGTTGTTAGACAAGGAAGATTCTGGTATTATATTTAAGAACAATTGTTGTTCTATTTATAATGATAATGTTTTGTTTGAAACTGGAAGATTACTTAATGGACTTTGTATACTTGACTTATATGAAAATAATTTTGCAAATTGAACAAACTAGTAAAAAGAAAAAAAAGATGATCATTCAAAGAGTTGAATATGTGTATTTGAAGAAATACAAGTCTGGATCATTTGAAAGGTTCAAAGAATT
This sequence comes from Aralia elata, assembly GCA_034770075.1. NCBI lineage: Eukaryota > Viridiplantae > Streptophyta > Magnoliopsida > Apiales > Araliaceae > Aralia > Aralia elata. The sequence goes on from CM068387.1 coordinate 30,275,756, forward strand.
CAGAAGTGAAACAAATTGACAAAGTATTAAGATTCTTTGATCATATCGAGGAAGGAATACTTGTGCAATAAGTTTCTAGATCATCTCAAAATGATATTTTCTTATAATGGATGTCGACGCCGGGTTTTCTCTTTCTCGGTCTTTCCCAATTTTAGCCTTTTGATTTAATGATTCTTTTGGAAAAGATCGGCATTGATGTCGACGGGGTTTTGAAAGATCGTTTTTTATGATGAGCCAATTAACCAGAGTCGCCAGTTGGTATATTTGAAATGGATGTACCAACTCATCCGAATTTTCGTTTTTTTATAAATCGCTGGCTCATATGTGACTCCGAATTAATTGGTCTGCGAATCGAGATTCATAGAGTTCGGGGGCTTGCTTAAGCGAGGGGAAGGTGTTAGGCACCCCCCGACTTCCGTGAAACACGGTTACCGCAATCTTGATGCTTTCCTATCCTTTAATTCATGAAATGTTGTGTTGTACGCGCGCGTGTGTGTGTGTGCCTATGTGAATGTTGTGGTGAGTTTGTATGAAAGAATCATTTGGATTTTTAGGGAAAATCGTGTTTTAATTTGAGAACGCTTCGGAATGTCTTTTCGGTATACACGAGAAAGCTTGGTTCGTTATAAGAAAATTTTGATTTTATATTTATCAAAAACTATGAGATTTTCATTAGGTGTCGTTTTGGCGAAACAAGAGTTTTAAACCTTCGTCAAAATAGGAATCGAGATCTATACGTTGCTTTCATGAAATGATCGGGCAATTTCTAGAATCTCTTTCACCCTATGCACAAAGATTTAATGAAACGTTACTTATTTCTAAAATCAAATTTTGTGATGTTTGAAAACGATTTTCTTTAGCTTCCTCGTTAGATAGGAATCGACATTCATTAATATTTCTCAAATTTTTAAAACTCGTGATTCTAATATCCTACTTTGCTTGATTTTTATGAAAATCTTATCATTTAGCTTTGAAATCAATTTCGCGTCATAAATCGAATCGAGCATAAACACGCGTCGAGGCTATTCATGGGCATGTAAGCCATCAAAATATCCCCGAACGCCAACAATCACAAATTTCACTATTTCGGGGCCTTAAACACGATTCCCGCCTTGGCGTCGTTTAAGGCCCAAAGGTTACATGTTACAAAACGAGCATCTTGAATCTATCACATACATCAAAACGTCCATCATCGGATTTGGACCTCGGGGTCGCATTCCTAGGCTCACACGAGATTAATACATGCCTACAAAATGAATATTACATAACTAACCAACCCGGGTTTATCTAATATACCATGATATCCGGGAATGACAATCTAAATAAATTACACCCAATAAATTATCACAAACAAGCTAGAAATTTTATCAATTGGATATCCTCGGGTTATTAGGAAGAATTTTGTTCCAATGGAACCCTCACCAATAATCCCTAATCCATGATTGCTCAATAATATTCTTGAAAATTTCAATTAAATTTAGCCAAATAACATGATAGAAGTTGCAAAAATAATGAGATCTTCACCTTGCAAATGATACCAAAATTGTGTAGAAACTTGTGTATTGAGGGAAATATGAGATGTATATGATATAATCTAACAACAAAGGAAATTTCTCTCTTTTTCTCTCAATTGTTGCAAGAATTTTTTGTTATTTCTCCCTATTTCCGAGCTAAAACTGCTGCTGATTTCTTCTTCTTCCGCAAACTGCCCCAACCTCCTGTATGCTGCCTGCTGCCGAGCTTAAATAGGCTGGCCAAAGCCAGCCGCAGATCTATCTGCGGCTGGCCGCAGATGGATCTGCGGCTGGCCAGCTGGCACGCCTCCCATCGCACTCAGCTGCTGAGTGCTGATTTCCCGGTTTTCGTGCTGGCGCACCCACTTGGCCGCAGATCTATCCGCGGCTGGCGGGCTTGACTTTCTCGATTTTCGTGCCACGCCTCGATTTTCGTACCGCAACGTCGGTTTTCGCTGACAGGCTCGTATTCCGCAGTCCGGGAACTTCCGGGAGACGTGCCACCTCATTCGGAAATGCCTGCCTCGGACGGCTTTATTGTCACGTAAACTTGGGTTGCCCAAAACATTGCGGCGGTGCCGGGCGCTCGCCCTCGTGCCCGCTCTTTTGCTCCTGCAAGCTGGTTCAATTGACGATTTCGCCCTCCTGTCAAGGTTAGTAGAAGGAAACGCAAAATTTGGGTGTCTACAGCTGCCCCTCTTTATCATGTTTATGAAATGATAAATGAAATGAACAGGATAAAGAATAGACACTCGATGCATGAATGACAGTGTGTAAGAATGACAGTACATACATGATGCCTCACACATATAGCTTATGATGCAACATAAGATGCAATGCATGCAAGACATTCGTAAGAGTATCAATGTATCAACCCATTGACCGTGTTTGTTAGTCTTTGGGTTCACTCTTTCAATCTATCATCTCGTTCGGGGCCGGGTATCGTCGCCGGTCACCCATCTCGTAACCCCCGGTTATCGTCGCCGGTCGGTTATCTTGTCGGAGCCGGTTATCGTCGCCGGTCATCCATCTCGTGATCGCCGGTTATCGTCGCCGGTCGATCGTCATGTCGGGGCCGGGTATCGTCGCCGGTCACCCATCGCGTAACCCCCGGTTATCGTCGCCGGTTGGTTATCTGTCGGAGCCGGTTATCGTCGCCGGTCATCCATCTCGTGATCGCCGGTTATCGTCGCCGGTCGATCGTCATGTCGGGGCCGGGTATCGTCGCCGGTCACCCATCGCGTAACCCCCGGTTATCGTCGCCGGTTGGTTATCTGTCGGAGCCGGTTATCGTCGCCGGACATCCATCTCGTGATCGCCGGTTATCGTCGCCGGTCGATCGTCATGTCGGGGCCGGTTATCGTCGCCGGTCACCCATCTCGTAACCCCCGGTTATCGTCGCCGGTTGGTTATCTGTCGGAGCCGGTTATCGTCGCCGGACATCCATCTCGTGATCGCCGGTTATCGTCGCCGGTCGATCGTCATGTCGGGGCCGGGTATCGTCGCCGGTCACCCATCTCGTAACCCCCGGTTATCGTCGCCGGTTGGTTATCTGTCGGAGCCGGTTATCGTCGCCGGACATCCATCTCGTGATCGCCGGTTATCGTCGCCGGTCGATCGTCATGTCGGGGCCGGGTATCGTCCGCCGGTCACCCATCTCGTAACCCCCGGTTATCGTCGCCGGTTGGTTATCTGTCGGAGCCGGTTATCGTCGCCGGACATCCATCTCGTGATCGCCGGTTATCGTCGCCGGTCGATCGTCTCGTCGGGGCCGGGTATCGTCGCCGGTCACCCATCTCGTAACCCCCGGTTATCGTCGCCGGTTGGTTATCTGTCGGAGCCGGTTATCGTCGCCGGACATCCATCTCGTGATCGCCGGTTATCGTCGCCGGTCGATCGTCATGTCGGGGCCGGGTATCGTCGCCGGTCACCCATCTCGTAACCTTTTCACTTCAACACGTCAAATGGCTGCGAGGGAGCAAGGTGGGACCCACCAGGGCCAGCCGCAGGTGGATCTGCGGCCAGCCGCAGATGGATCTGCGGCCAGCCGCAGATACATCTGCGGCCATGATCGGGCCTTAAATCCAACGCGGCTCCTCCAGATCTGTCACTTTCAACTTGTAATCCAAAGAGATTCTCTCGATTTTTCTTGTTCGCAAGGGCTTTTTGTCGATTTTTTCAACTTTCCTGCAAAAACTGTTCCGGTAGGATTGATCTACACGCTACAGGTAACACTTTGACCGGTCACTTTTCAATTTCGTCAATGTTTTGCTATACATTTGACTATTTACACGTTTAGAGATAAAATGTATGCTTTACAATGCTATGTAATGTACCATCATATATACATGCTATGTATCAACTATGTGAGTCCTATTTTATGTTCATGAGGCGGTCCCACATATTGTTATTCCTTTTCTGCAATAAAATCATGCATTACATGCTGTAATTACACATATGAATGCAATTTAGATCCGTTTGAGACTTTGATTGATGGAAAACATGTTTGGCTTAGGCCTGGGATGTCCATTTTACAAACGGAACTCTGCCGATTTTTTTTTTTTTTTTTTTTTTTTTTTTTTTTTTTTTTTTTTTGATAAACATGCATCATGTTGCATTAATCATATGATGAGGCTAGAAATTTAGAATGTTCATTACATAATTTTAAAAGGAAACTTACCTTCTTTCTCGCCCGTTCTATTCCAGCTATGGATCGTGATGCGCCCAGTAGCTCCTCCGCCTCTCGGACTTCGGGTGTTCGCCGTCGTAGGGCTGCACCCACTCCTGTTCCTCCTCGGACCCGTCAGGCTCGTCGTTTGACGGAGGCTGTCATTCGTCCTGGTCATCCGGACGTTGAGGAGGCTGTCCCTCCGGAGGTCGCTGCAGAGGGGCCATCCTCCAGCACACCGGCTCCATCTGCTCATCAGGCTCCTTCTGGCGCCTCTGTGCAGATACCCGATCTTTTGGGTCGGGATCTCAGTCGTCACCCCTCAGCATCTCTCGTGGCTAACGAGGTATCCTCGATTCGGCTTTTCATTTGTTCTTGATTTCTCAATTTCCGGTTTTATCTGGATTGACCCATTGGTGATTTTCACAGGTGCCTGAGTTTACCCAGCCGAGGGGTAACTGGTTCAACATCTATTCCCTTTACGCAGCCCTGCACAGTGATTATCGGGCGATGGTGGACTCTTGGGGCTTTCGACATTTCTTCACTATCATCCCCCGCCAGTGCCCCTGGGGTTACATGAGGGCTTTATCCGAGCGATGGTTCCACCAGACGCAGTCTCTTCATCTCCTCGACTGCGAGGTCGTGTTGACCCCATGGGACTGGAGGTACATTACTGGCATTGAGTTTACCGGGTCCCGCGTCCCCTTGGATCTTGATATCACTCCTGTGGAGGTTCGAGCTTTGCTGGGCTTCGCTGCTGAGGACCGGGTCTTTAAGGCCCGCAGTATCCGATCTGGTGCCTTGGCAGTTGATGCAGTCGGGGGTCTCTATGCGCTGCCTATTCCAGCAGATCAGGGCACCAGGGACATTCTGCTACGACGCCTGTTCCTGACCATCATGAGGGGTTGTTTTCTGGGGAACAACTCCTCCACCATTCATTTCAGCGTCGTAGGAGCGGTCAGAGATGTGGACCGCATCGGTGATTATGACTGGGGGTCATTCACCTTTGCCTATTTCCTCCACGGCATGCGTCTACGCTCGGAGGGACAGACTGATGCCTGGCTCGGTTTCTACCACTTTCTGCTGGTGAGTCCCTTCCTCCTCTCTCTTACTGTATTTCTTTTCCTTTCATCCTTTTCTGTATTTGATAGTGACTCATGCCTTGCCTTGTTTCTATTCACAGTTCTGGGCTTACGAGTGGCTGCCATGTCTGAGGCCTATCACTACTCTGGGCCCGGACACTTATCCTCGGGGTCGGCGATGGCATCACAGTACTCTGGAGGAGGTCCCCGTGTCGGGCAGCTTTGCACATTGTCGTATTCAGCTGGAGTTGATCACGGCTGCCGACGTCGTCTGGATTCCCTACCTCTCCGATCATCTGACTGTGGGGTTTGCTGACGGGGATCCTTCCGGCCCGGAGTTCGAGCTTTCCACCCGCCGCCTCCCTTTGCAGAGTGTTGGAGGCTGGGTGATGTATCTGGGAGAGCGCGCATTCAGATGCGTCACTGGGGAGATCCGCATCCCGCACTCCCTTTCTTTCACTACTTTCTGGCCGCTGGATTCTCAGCCCTCGGAGATCATGCTCGCCGGGGAGGATGGTCGGATGCTTTCCACAGGCCCCAGTACGAGTGAGGCTTTCAGGACTTGGTGGGTACCTCGTACTATCGGTCCTCAGACTCGGGCCACTTTCTTTCTTGGAGATATGGTTTCAGGCTCGGTGACGATGACCGATTGGGCTGCCTGTGTTCGGACCCCTACCCACGCTGAGCAGATCGCCTCATTGACCCGTCAGGTAGATCAGTTGTCGCTGTTTATTCGGGGGTTGGGCCGGGCCCCGGAGGAGGCTTACACCTACGATCCTGACGGTGCAGGTTATGATGCAGGCCCGAGTTCATCTGATGCCACAGCGCATCCCTACATTCCTGATATGAACTTTGGTCCTCCGAGCTCGGCGACTCCAGGGGATCAGTTCGAGGATCCTGCTTTCATAGATGATACTGATTTTATTTAGACCAGGATAGGATAGGGTCTTTTGTATCAGCACCTGCTTAGATTTCTTTTTCATTTATGCACTATGTACTGAACTCATTTATTTATTTATGCACAGTTTTCTTTTCATTTTTATGGAATTCACCTGCTTTATTATTAACTGTATGATGCATGCTTTTTTTATTTATGGATAGAGAATGACCCCTGTACAGTCCTTTTGATACTATTTTTTTCACAGATGTCGTCCTCAGATGTCGTGGTTCGTTTGGATTCCATTCCTCCCACAGGGTTGGTGGGCAGCCTCCTCCGCTGGTTGGACAGTTTACTGCCAGCAGATAGGGTCATCGTAGATGGTCTTTTGGGACATTCTTGGTCCTTATTAACCTTCCGGGTGCCAGCGGGCTTTGTGGATGGTCTTCTGAGCTATTGGGCCCCTGCCCGTCAGGTGTTTAGGTTTGGGACAGTAGAGCTGACCCCCACCCTTGAGGAGTATGCTCGCTTCACCGGCTTGCCGTTGGATGGTCCCTGTGCTAGGGTTACCGTTGGTTCCATGCGTCGTCAATTCTTGACTTTCACCGGTTTGCGGAGGGCCGTCTTATTACCGGTAATCACATCAGACCATATGGTTCCCCTTCAATTATTGATTGATCGATTTGGCTCACCTGACAGTTTCCGTCTTTTCCTCGGTGATTTTTCCGTGTCCGAGGAGCGCTGGGATGCCTTGAGAGTGGGCGTTCTGATGGCCTGTGTCATCTCAGTTTTGTACTTGCCTGCAGGATCCGATCATTTGGACATGCGGATTGTTGCGGCCGTTAGGGCCCTTCAGGAGGATCACACCATTCTCCCCATGATATTGGCGGATACCTATATGTCGGCCACATATTGCCAGTCCTTCCGAGGGAGATTCTTCAGAGGGAGTTCGACCTTATTGTATGTGTGGTTCATGAGCCATCTCAGCCCCATCGGCCACTTCCGCCGCCAAGGGTTTTGCTTCAGTCACAACATAACCACGCAGTTTTCGCTTCGTCCCGCGAGTTGTACTGATGTGGCCTCCTGGACATCATTCTTGTCTATCATTGAGGACCCCTTTCGTCTATTGGTTTACTCGGGCTATTGCTCCTTCATGAGCTTCTTGACTCATGTGCCTGGTATGGATTTCATTCCCATTGCTGGTTTGAGGGGCGTGACGACCTATCATCCCCTGGCGGTTATGGGGCAGTTTGATCAGACACAGGATTTACACCCCTTCGCGCATGCAACCGCATACCGATTCCTTATATCATCCTGTACAGAGAGGGATCTACTGCAGGTATACGAGCTTTGGGATTGCAGAATCTTTGCCGAATATAGTGAAAGCTGTCACATCCAGACATTTGCCTACGTACAGTGGTTGCGTGGAGACCTGGATTCGGCTAGTTTGAGTCGGACTGGGGCCTTTGATGACTCTGGAGTGATTTTCACAGAAGATACCACAGACCATTCCATTTCAGCCGATTCTGCCCCGAGTCGGGTCGCCGAGGATTCCCGACTCCGCCTGGCCCTGAGTACTACTGAAGCCGAGAGGGATGCCGCCCTTGCCGAGAGAGATGAGGCCATTCGGGCTAGAGATGCTGCCATTGCTGATAGAGAGGCCATTGCATTTCAGACCAGGGCAGTGGTAGATGCTCATTTTGGGACTGTCAGCCGAGCTACTGCTTTAACTACTGGATCGTATTGATATGATGGGGCAGCAGATTGCAGGGGATGCTGATGCTTCAGATCTGTCCACCACCCTGTCCATCCTGCTTCGGCTAGTTTCAGATTTGTAGATTATTTTATTTCCTGCATAGACTATGTTGGTTTCATCAGTTATTGAAAGAGAAATCTTGTAATAAAACGACTTATATTTATAGACATGCATTTGAATTTAGTCATTTTCCCCCTTTTGTCGTATCATTGCCACCCATTGGATCATCATTTTATCCAACTGACCATGATTTTGACATTTCGCCTTCTTTCTTTCCTCAGGACTTGATGGAGATTTGACAGATATTGCCGCACACCTTTTGATTTCGTCGGATTGAATCTCAGATTTTGGATAACTGTTTGGGTTGTATCAGGGTATGTATTCTGGGATGAAACTGGTTAGGCAATTGGTTTCGGGAAGGTTTTGAGGGTGTAGGAAGGTTTTATCTGGCTATCGAAGATTTGGTTTCGGTTAGGGAAAGGACTATATTTTTTGAAGGATCGGACCGCGCCATGATGGCTGCCTACGTACCCCCACAAGTTGGGAGATCAGGTCCTACGTAGTTCGCTGTCAAAGGAAGAACAGAACTGATGATTTAAGCGTAGAACCGCTTCACCGAGTCAGCATTGAGGGGTTGTGGAAATACCTCACCATCCATTTCCTGCAATATGAGGGCTCCACCGGATAGCACTTTCTTAATCACGAATGGTCCTTCCCAATTCGGGGCAAACTTCCCCTTGGCTTCGTCCTGACAAGACATGACTCTCTTTAGCACCAGGTCACTCTCCTTGAATTTCCGAGGCCTGATCCTTTTGTCGTATGATCGGGAGATCCTCTGTTGATATAGCTGGCCGTGCCAAACAGCAGCCACCCTCCTTTCATCAATTAGGGCCAATTGGTCGTATCGGCTTTGCATCCAATCCTCCTCACTTATCTGAGCATCGATCACTATTCTGAGGGACGCCATCTCAACTTCAACTGGCAGGACAGCCTCCATTCCATATACCAAAGCGTAAGGGGTTGCCCCTGTGGAAGTACGCGTTGATGTTCGGTATGCCAGCAGGGTGAGGGGTAATAGATTCGGCCAACCCCGATGATTAGCAGACATTTTCGCCATGATCTTCTTGATGTTTTTATTGGCAGCCTCCACTGCCCCATTCATTTTGGGACGGTAAATAACAGAATTGAGGTGTTTGATCTTAAACTGGTCGCACAACCCCTTCATGAGGGCGTTATTCAAATTCTTGGCATTGTCGGAGACCAAAACCTCAGGCTGCCCATATCGACAAATGACATTATTCCTGATGAAGCTGACGATGACCTCCTGAGTTACTTTAGGGAAAGAAGCTCTGCCTCTACCCATTTGGTGAAATAGTCGATCATGACGAAGATGAATCGATGCCCGTTGCTTGCTTTGGGCTCTATTGGTCCGATTACATCCATTCCCCACATCGAAAATGGCCACGGGGAGGTCATACAGTGCAGTTTATTGGGAGGCGTATGGATCACATTACCGTGCGCCTGACATTGATAACACCGTTTGACATGATCTTCGCAATCGGCCCTCAGCGTCAACCAATAATACCCTGTCCTCAAGATCTTTTTGGCCAACATCGGTCCACTCATATGTGGCCCACACACCCCGCCATGGATTTCATTCATAATCCTTTGGGATTGCGTTTCGTCTACGCATTGCAACAGTCCCAACCCGGCATCCCTTTTGTAAAGTGAATCGCCACTACTCCGGTAAAACTTCATCGCCATCTTTTGAATTCTCATCCTTTCAGTCCGATTTGCCTGATCGGGAAGGGATCTGTCTCTCAGATATTCCCTGATGTCGTGATACCAGGGCTGCATTGTCAACACCCACCTCGTTTGATAACACTGCCACATTTTCCTCATATGCCGGGGCATTCTGTACGGTGATCTCAATCTGTGGACTGTCCCTACTCTTGATCACGTGGATTAAGGAAGCCAAAGTCGCCAATGCATCGGCAAAATCATTTCGTCCCCGAGGAATATGGCGGAAGGCGATATCTTCGAACTCTTGCATAAGCTGGGTGACACAACGATGGTATGGAAGTAACCGAAGCTCCTTAGTGTTGTATACCCCGATTGCTTGTCTGATTACCAATTCTGAATCCCCGAACACCGCTAGTCTTTTTACTCCCATGTCACGGGCCAATCGGAGTCCCAAGATACACCCCTCGTATTCAGCGGTGTTGTTCGAATTGCTGAAACGAAGTTTAGTGGCCACGGGGTATTGTTCTCCGGTGATAGAGACTAGGACCGCTCCGGCTCCTGCCCCCTCGGCATTCATAGGCACCATCAAAATACAGCTTCCAAAATTGTCCCTCGTCATCACATTTTTCGCGCGATACCCAAAATATATCCTCGCCCGGGAGAGGAGTTTCTAACGGCTCCATCCCTCCTGCCGGGGCTTCTGCCAACTGATCTGCAATTCCCTGCCCTTTCATGGCCTTCTGGGTCACGTACACCATGTCAAACTGTTGTAAAATTAACTGCCATCTTGATAGTCGACAATTCAGCATGGGCCTTTCGAAAATATATTTCAGGGGATCCATTCTTGATATCAGGTACGTTGTATGCCCATGGAGGTAGTGCTGTAATCTCCCTGCAGCCCAGGCCAGAGCACAACAGGTCTTCTCAATGGGAGTGTAATTCTGCTCACATTGGCTAAATCTTTTGCTGAGGTAATAGATGGCCTGCTCTTTTCCCGCCTCATTTTTCTGTCCCAACATGCATCCCATCGCAATGGCATTTACCGATATATACATAAACAGAGGGATCCCATCCTTCGGGGGTACCAGCACTGGTGCCTCCGTCAGTTGTTTCTTAATGATCTGAAAAGCCCTCTGACACTGCTCATTCCATTCTTGGGAAGCACCCTTTCTTAACAATTTAAAAATCGGCTCACATGTAGTCGTCAAGTGAGATATAAAACGGCCGATGAAGTTTATTCTCCCCAGGAATCCCCTTATCTCCTTCTCTGTGTGGGGTGCCGGCATATCCACAATGGCCTTAATCTTTGCTGGATCCAACTCAATGCCCCGATCACTAACCAGGAAACCCAAGAGCTTGCCCGACTGTACTCCGAAAGCGCACTTGGCTGGATTGAGTTTCAAATTATACTTTCTGAGCCGATCGAATAGCTTTTTGAGATGGGTTATATGATCAGATTCTACCTTCGATTTCACAATAATGTCATCCACGTAGACTTCTATCTCCTTGTGCATCATATCGTGGAACAAGGCCATCATGGCTCTCTGATAAGTAGCCCCTGCATTTGTGAGCCCGAAAGCCAGTCGTCTGTAGCAGAAAGTGCCCCAGGGGGTGATGAATGCGGTCTTTTCCCGATCTTCCTCCGCCACCATTATCTGATGATATCCTGCGAAGCAATCCACAAAAGAGTACATTTCGTACTGGGCTGTGTTATCCACCAGGATGTGTATGAAAGGCACCGGGAAGTTATCCTTGAGACTGGCCTTGTTTAGATCTCTGTAGTCTACACATACCCTCACCTTTCCTCCAGGCTTAGCTACTGGGACCACATTGGATAGCCATTCTGGGTAAGTGGACACCATAATGATTCCCGCCCTGAACTGCTTGATGATCTCTTCCTTCACTTTTAAACTCCACTCAGGTTTCAACTTTCTTAGTTTCTGCTTGACAGGCCTGAAACCCTCCTTAATAGGTAACCGGTGCACCACAATGTCGGTGGACAATCCGATCATATCCTCGTGCGACCAGGCAAATACATCCTCATATTGGCTTAGTAACTCAATTATTTCTGTTTTTTGGCTGGGGGTAAGGTCTGTCCCTATCTTGAGTTCTTTTGGATTGTCAGGGGTTCCGATATCTATAGTGATGGTTTGGTCCAAATTGGGTTTGGGTTTATCTTCGACCCATCCTTTGATCTCATCAGGTGCGTCGTCGTAATCTGTTTCGTCTTGCTCAATGCCCATTAAATCGAAATCCAGCTCAATGTCAAAATCATAATCATCATTCAAATTTGAAAGACCATTTGTTAGGCAGGGATTACTCAAATGGGTACACCTGACATGAAACAAAATACTTGTCATATATAAATAATTTTTTTACGACGATCGCAATTTCAAATAACACGAAGAAACGACACAATTATGCAGAATTAAAACAACAACAAAATAAAACTTCTTCATTCCCCCATCCTCTAGGGTTAACCACCCTGACGTCGAGCTTTACCCTTGTTTGGATATCACTGGTTTCTGGGTCCAATTATCGATGGTCAGGTCAGATGAAATGCGCTGGATAAAGGAGGGCCTCACATCGGACACCTCCCCGATGATTACGGATACGTCGCCTGAATCCTTCTCTATATCTTCTCCAGGAATAATCAGCCCCGCCCAATCGATGACAGGCACAACTCGTTGGGCTCCCGGTGGTGTGATAACATTCGTCCCCTCCTTACTGCTTGTTGATTGTCCGGGGATATAACATTTGGTTTCAAACTCCTTTGCGACCTCCTGCAGGAAACTTTCCCTCCGGGCCGACTCATTACGTGTGGGGGTTAACTCTTCATTCCCTGCCCCAATCACAGGTCCGCTGATCCCCTGCTCATTGTCGACTTTGGTCACTGGGCTGCCAACTAGTCGAATCGGAGTCGCACCCTGACGGTGTCCCCGTACTGCGCCCACATGGTATCCCAATCCTGCTTTACCTATCTGCTGTGGTAGGTGGATGGCCTCGGTGATTCCCTGACTGCTTTTCCCTAGTCCCTGTCCAGGTTGAAAGTTTATTTTAATCATTTCCCTTGCCACAAAGGTGAGTTCCGGAGAGACCCTTGGTTTCACAGCCGGAGCTCCCAGGCATCTATAATGGGGAGTGCTAATCTCTAGTGCTTGAAAGCTGGCAGGTGCCGCTGATTCATCCACATTGATTACTGGTAGGCCACTCCTGGGAGGAGAAGGGTCATCACATTCGGCCGAGATTGTTACCAGATTCCCATCGATGATCAACTTGATTTGTTGGTGGAGCGTGGAAGGAACTGCCCCGGCCATGTGTATCCACGGCCTCCCTAACAGTAGGTTGTAGCTTGCCGTGATATCTAGGACTTGGAAGGAGATATCAAAAGTACAGGGTCCTATCTCCACTGGCAATTCTATTTCCCCAATGGTATCCCTCCGGGAGCCGTCAAAAGCCCGAACCACCACATGACTGGCTCGGAGGCGTTTGGAACTGATGTTCATTTTCTTTAGCGTACTGAGGGGACATATGTTCAATGCCGATCCCCCATCGATCAACACCCCATTCATGACATATCCTGAGGAGATTACCGCAATGTGTAGCGGTTTTCGGTGCCCCCTTCCTTCCTTGGGAATGTCCTCATCCGTAAAGGATATTGCATCGGTTTCCAATAAGTGGCCTACCAGCTGGCCGAAACCCTCCTCACTAATTTCTTTGGGCACAAATGCCTCCTCCAGAACCTTCATCAGGGTTTTGCAATGCTCACTGGATGACAACACCAAGTCCATGACTGATGTTAGGGTTGATTCCTCATTTAAAATCTGGATCCCCCTCATTTCCGGGTGATCCATCCTTTTCAAAAACTCTATGGCCCTTTCCTCGGAAACCTCTTCATTTTTTCTCTTTTGGCTCTCAAGGACTCGCCCGGGAAGATATAAGGGGTTCCCTTTGGTCGTCACGGAAGCACAACTGGCCGCTTCCTCGGGTATTCCCCCGTAATTCCAGGGTACAGTCTTCAGACTACTGATAGGGAGTTGCGGCCTTGCTGCAAGGATGATGGGCCTCGGGGCTGTCAGCTTGACAGGCCCCTCTATGTTATTCGTACTTACCCCTATCAACCTGATGGTCGCTACCCGTGCATCCCCATGATCATGTATCACGTTGATCATCTCCTCAATTTTCTGCACATAGTTCAACCTTGGCGGCCCCCCAGCCTCACTTGCCTCCGTCACATTGACTCCCCCCCCATCATGTCTTGGCAGGGGATTTGCCTTAACATTCGGGGAGTCCGGTTGCTCCACCACAATTTCCCCGTTGTCGATCATGTTCTCAATTATATGTTTCAATGTCCAACAATCTTGTGTATCGTGACCCGGGGAACCCGAGTGATAGGCGCACCGTTTGCTTGGATCAAATCTCCTTCCCTTCGGGTCACTTGGGGGAGCCAAATTGATTATCTTCTTTTGGGCCACCAATACCGCTAATACTCGTTCAAGCGGCTCCCCGAGCGGGGTGAATACTCGATTCTGCGAGGCCTCATATCTTCTTTGCCCCTCTGTCCTTTGATCTGTGAAGTTTGGCTGACGGGATGGCCCTCCCCTCTGTACCTGAACCGGAAGATGGCTTTCTGTTTTTTCTGGATGACCCCTGTAAGATGAGGGAAACATCCTCTTTCTTCCTTTTTCTTTTGGACCCTCCGGGAAGTGCTGCCATAGTTTCCATTCTGTATTTGCTCGGCAGCAGTTTCTAAAGCAGTAAGATCCCGGATTTTACCCGACTTCAACCCCATGTCTACCATCTCTCCCATGTTTAATCATTTCAGCAAAAGGTCTTCCAATCCCCGAGATGACCCTCTCATAATATGGTGCCTCCTGGATGTCTACAAAGGTCATCACCATCTCTGATTCGTTCATCGGGGGGGTCACCTGTGCGGCCATGCCCCTCCATCGTTGGGCATATTCCCTGAAGGACTCCCTAGGCTGTTTTTTAAACCTTTGTCATTTGGTACCTGTCAGGGGCCATCTGGGCCTGAAAGCTGGTATTGGGTCAAGAAGGTATGGGCCAATTCCTCCCAGTTGTGGATTCGGGCGTTGTCGAGGCGGGCATCACCAGATTCTGGCCTCCCCTGTTAAGCTTTTCTGGAATAGTTGCATTCTTAACCCCTCGTCTTCGGCATAAGACCCGAGTTCTCCAATGTATATTTTTAAGTGTGTATAGGGGTCTCCCTTTCCATTGTACTTTTCAAACTCGGGAACTTTGAACTTTTCTGGATATCTGGCTCCGGGGAAAACACATAAATCCGAATAATTAACCCTGCCCAGGGAGCCTATGCCCCTTAGAGATTGGATGGTCTCCTCCATGTGTTTCATTTTTCTCCGAAGGTCGTCATTGTCCCCTTCTTCTGGGATAGTAACCACTGTCCTGCTAGGTATGGGAACGGCCCTTGTAATGACTGGCTCGTCCTTGAGTTGGGGTTGGTCATCCTTACCCAGGTTTACAACATTTTTAGGAGGATTCTGGTCACCCCCTGGTGGTGGAATATTATATGGTCCTTGGCTTGGCGGATCCTGTCTGAGTAGGAACTGCTCTTTTAGCATCGTGGCCATTTCCATCATCTGTTTTTTGAAGTCATCAAACTCTTCCCGAGATATGGAACTATGATTAGGAATATCAGCCATTTTAGATGTAGAATTTTGGGCTTTCTTAGACTGCGAACGGGTTTGAGGAGCAATCCTGCGAAACGATGGTTCGAAGTTTAGTCTTGGGGAAATGAAAGAATGGATGCATGCTAAAACCGTAACTTTTTGTGTGTTTTTTGGGTTTTTTAATCTTTTTCTGCAAAACAACTCGTTAGCGGTTCTTTATTGAAATAATACATGCTAGATATGATTTATGCTTCCCGTGTCGTTCCCTGCAAAACACAGAGGTTAGTATTTTCTTTTGACATAAAGGGGAAGCATATATGAATATGTTGCAATGGAATTATGGCATTTATGCGCAGAAACGTAAAAGGGCATGAAGAGACTTATCCTGCGTTGGGTTAATCAGAGGCTGACCTATCCTAGGGTTACTCTCACGGGCTTTTCGGCATGAAGGTTCCCAAATCTTCGCAATCTACTCGTTTGAGCCCTTTCGATTGGAGCGGATTTGAGTGGTGCGTTTCCTGAGCCATCTCCGGGGAGCAGCCCCATCGAGTCCAGTAATAAGCAACCGACGGGTTCGCCTCAGGAGGAGGTACAATCTCAACATACATTCACATTCATCGTCCTCACCGTATGCAAATGATTACTTTAAGGTAAATCAACTCCATTCAATCATTCATTCATTGGACAAAAGCACACATTCACACAACAATAAGTAAAATAGGTCAAAATGTTGCACGCACATACATATTCAAAAATTTTTTAAGGATAGGATAGCATCAAGATTTGAAAGCGGCTTAAGCCCTCTAATATCCCCAGCAGAGTCGCCAGCTGTCGACGCCGGGTTTTCTCTTTCTCGGTCTTTCCCAATTTTAGCCTTTTGATTTAATGATTCTTTTGGAAAAGATCGGCATTGATGTCGACGGGGTTTTGAAAGATCATTTTTTATGATGAGCCAATTAACCAGAGTCGCCAGTTGGTATATTTGAAATGGATGTACCAACTCATCCGAATTTTCGTTCTTTTGTAAATCGCTGGCTCATATGTGACTCCGAATTAGTTGGTCTGCGAATTGAGATTCATAGAGTTCGGGGGCTTGCTTAAGCGAGGGGAAGGTGTTAGGCACCCCCCGACTTCCGTGAAACACGGTTACCGCAATCTTGATGCTTTCCTATCCTTTAATTCATGAAATGTTGTGTTGTACGCGCGCGTGTGTGTGTGTGCCTATGTGAATGTTGTGGTGAGTTTGTATGAAAGAATCATTTGGATTTTTAGGGAAAATCGTGTTTTAATTTGAGAACGCTTCGGAATGTCTTTTCGGTATACACGAGAAAGCTTGGTTCGTTATAAGAAAAATTTGATTTTATATTTATCAAAAACTATGAGATTTTCATTAGGTGTCGTTTTGGCGAAACAAGAGTTTTAAACCTTCGTCAAAATAGGAATCGAGATCTATACGTTGCTTTTCACCATGAAATGATCGGGCAATTTCTAGAATCTCTTTCACCCTATGCACAAAGATTTAATGAAACGTTACTTATTTCTAAAATCAAATTTTGTGATGTTTGAAAACGATTTTCTTTAGCTTCCTCGTTAGATAGGAATCGACATTCATTAATATTTCTCAAATTTTAAACTCGTGATTCTAATATCCTACTTTGCTTGATTTTTATGAAAATCTTATCATTTAGCTTTGAAATCAATTTCGCGTCATAAATCGAATCGAGCATAAAACACGCGTCGAGGCTATTCATGGGCATGTAAGCCATCAAAATATCCCCGAACGCCAACAATCACAAATTTCACTATTTCGGGGCCTTAAACACGATTCCCGCCTTGGCGTCGTTTAAGGCCCAAAGGTTACATGTTACAAAACGAGCATCTTGAATCTATCACATACATCAAAACGTCCATCATCGGATTTGGACCTCGGGGTCGCATTCCTAGGCTCAACACGAGATTAATACATGCCTACAAAATGAATATTACATAACTAACCAACCCGGGTTTATCTAATATACCATGATATCCGGGAATGACAATCTAAATAAATTACACCCAATAAATTATCACAAACAAGCTAGAAATTTTATCAATTGGATATCCTCGGGTTATTAGGAAGAATTTTGTTCCAATGGAACCCTCACCAATAATCCCTAATCCATGATTGCTCAATAATATTCTTGAAAATTTTCAATTAAATTTAGCCAAATAACATGATAGAAGTTGCAAAAATAATGAGATCTTCACCTTGCAAATGATACCAAAAATTGTGTAGAAACTTGTGTATTGAGGGAAATATGAGATGTATATGATATAATCTAACAACAAAGGACATTTCTCTCTTTTTCTCTCAATTGTTGCAAGAATTTTTTGTTATTTCTCCCTATTTCCGAGCTAAAACTGCTGCTGATTTCTTCTTCTACCGCAAACTGCCCCAACCTCCTGTATGCTGCCTGCTGCCATGGAGCTTAAATAGGCTGGCCAAAGCCAGCCGCAGATCTATCTGCGGCTGGCCGCAGATGGATCTGCGGCTGGCCAGCTGGCACGCCTCCCATCGCACTCAGCTGCTGAGTGCTGATTTCCCGGTTTTCGTGCTGGCGCACCCACTTGGCCGCAGATCTATCCGCGGCTGGCGGGCTTAACTTTCTCGATTTTCGTGCCACGCCTCGATTTTCGTACCGCAACGTCGGTTTTCGCTGACAGGCTCGTATTCCGCAGTCCGGGAACTTCCGGGAGACGTGCCACCTCATTCGGAAATGCCTGCCTCGGACGGCTTTATTGTCACGTAAACTTGGGTTGCCCAAAACATTGCGGCGGTGCCGGGCGCTCGCCCTCGTGCCCGCTCTTTTGCTCCTGCAAGCTGGTTCAATTGACGATTTCGCCCTCCTGTCAAGGTTAGTAGAAGGAAACGCAAAATTTGGGTGTCTACAATGGACACCTCGTGATACGCAATAATTGATTGGTGTATCTAAAAGGAGAAATTGTACCTTGTTGGACATGGTGCAGTCCATAATGATTTTTATCGACATTCTAGTATCCATCTAGGGTTATGCCCTAGAAACGGCTGCATATCTACAAAATAAGGTAACCTCAAAATTCGGCCCCAAGACTCCATAAAAGTTATGGATAGGGAGGATTCTTAGTCTTAAGTATGTTAAGATAAGGGGTTATCCAGCTTATGTGAAAAGATTTCAAAAGGATAAGCTTGGGACAAAAATCTGACAAGTGCAGGTTTGTGGAATATCCTAAAGAAAGTTTAGGGTATTATTACTATAATCCTATATGTTGCCTTCTTGGATAAAAGTGTTTATCATTGAAGAAGCTAATGGGAGGGTAATAGATCTTGAAGGAGTTCAAGAACCACAAAGCACTTTCAGTCAAACCGAGGGACCTGTAGATAGACCTATTATACCACAACCGAATCGTAAATCTGGAAGAGTAACGAAGATACCTAGAAGGTATGGAGTCATCATAGAGGATGATGATGAGATACGCATCATAAAGGATAATGATCCAATTATATACGATGAGGCTATGAGTAGTAGACACTCAGAGAAATGACAGATGGCTATAAAATCCGAAATAGACTCCATGTATGAGAACTAGATATAGACTCTAGTTACTCCACCGAAAGACATAGTGCCTAAAGGGTGTATATGGGTCTTTAAGAGAAAGACTAAGGAAAATGGCAAGGTAGAGTCCTATAAGAACAGACCTGTTTAAAAGGTTTCAAATAAAGTCAAAGAGTTGACTGTGATAAAACCTTATTACCAGGTAATGCTCAAGTCCATTTGGATTTTGCTTGTGATTACAGCTTATTACGAAATCTGGCAAAATGGATGTGGAGACGTCCTTCCTCAATGAAGACTTGAGGAGAATGTATGTATGATACAGCCAGAGGAATTTCTTTCAAAGGTTGAAGCAAATCGTGCTTTAAGCTATAATAATCCATTTATGGATTGAAGCAAGCTTCTCAAAGATGGAACATTCGTTTTGATGAGACAATTAAAAGAGTTTGATTTTATCAAAAACGAGAATAAACCTAGTGTGTACAAAAGGGTCAGTGGGAGCACTGTGACATTCCTAGTATTATATGTTGATATACTACTGATAAGGAATAACACACTAATGCTACAATCAGTAAAGATAAAATTGTCTAAACATTCCTCTATGAATAACTTGGGAGGAGCATCCTATAAATTGGGGATATAAATCTATATATGTGGATTTAAAAGGATGCTCGGCTTAACCCAAGGAATCTATATTCATTCGATGCTAAAAGCGTTTAGCATGGCAAACTCCAAGAGAGGTCTCATGATGATGAGTCATGGAGTGTATCTCTTTAAATTGTCCTCAATAAAAAAGAGATCGCATGAGTTACTATCATGTATGCAATGAATATACAAGGCCTGATGTTGATCAGTCATATTCTGGAGAAGATCACTGTAAGACAGTGATAAACATCTTTAAGTACTTAACCGGTACTGAAGATGTGATCATGATTCATGGTAGGTCTGAATTAAAACTAGAGGGTTAAACAGACTTAAGTATTTTTCAGATTGACCAAGACGATAACAAATCCACTTTAGAATAAATTGTTACCTTTAATGGTGGTGCAGTGAATTAGAAAGGTTCCAAACAGCAAAGAGTTGTTGGTTTAGTGACAAAGACAAAGTATATAACTGTAAATGAAGTTTCAAGTTGATTGTTTGGATCATGACAAGTTCATTACAAAACTAGGAATAGTTCCTAAGTCTCATCTTGGATTCAAACATGTGTTGATTAAAGGAATCATTAAAAGAGGAGAAGTCACTATAGAGATAGTGGACTCTCAAGAACAACATTGCATATCCATTTACTAAAGCTTTATCCAACAACAGGATGATCGTCACTTAGAGAAGAAGGGTATTAGATACCATGGCGATTGGCTTTAGTGCAAGTGGGAGATTGAAAGTAGTATGCACACAAGCCAATCATATTTGATATGATGTAGCATATACTTTGTAATCTTATTCGGTTATTAAAGGCATTTTACTTTATCTACATTGTGCTGTTATTTTAAATGTGATAAACCCATAGTTTTGAGCAATGCTTTTAGAATCATGATGGTGATCATGATAATGAGATCTAAATTCTAGATAGCTCACAAACTAAAATCGTTCCTAATCGTTAGATTACTAAATGGGGATTAGTGAATCCAGATAGATTAGTACATACGTTGCTTGCTCTTAGGAAGAGGATGACTAATCTCATAATCATTTGTATGGAGATATTAAAGCAAGTATGTAGGTGCTTATTAGAGAATAAGTTCACTGAATGTGGCTCGCTAAGGAATACCTAATGGAGTTTTACTCGTCTGTCAATAAAAATTCCTCTAGTGATAGTAGTACAAGTGATCCTTGGACTTGAGATCATCAAAGTATCTTGTGTATGATGAGTTATACTTTGACATGTCCCTTAAGACCTTTAGGCTATATCAAAGGGTATGATTGGGTATAATGAGTTGTACATAGAGATAGGTGAATGATCAACAAAGAATCTATCGCGTCTAGTAAAAGATGTAAATGTGACACCCCTAAATCCGGGTTTGCTAACCTCGAATTCGGTGTTCACGATACTCAATAACAAACATACTTTCTAACTGATGCGGAATAATAAACATACATTGTTTATCGAAATAGTAATAAAGTCTTACAATCATGGTCCCGAGGTTCTTTAACCTTAACTTAAAACATACCCTTAATACAATAAGAGTTCACATAACCAAATAACATTTAAGATAAACTAGTACATAAGCCATATCAGGCAACTACTCTTGCACCTTCCCTTTTCCTTTGTCCCCTTTAGACGTTTCTGCCTTAGCTGAAATAAAGATCATGATATAGCAAGGGTAAGCAACTAATTTGCTTAGCAAGTTTATACACAAGGGAGATATATCATGAATAGAAGGAAGTTTCGTTTTCAATGTTCAACATCAGTATAAAATTGTGAAGAAACATGAATTAATAGTCGACAATTGAATATTCGAATAATTGAATGACAGTTACTGAGTGGTTGAAAATAACCATAGATATTTGCCAAGGTTCTCAGCATTTAAACTGGACCTCTTAATATATTTTGGTAATCAAGGGGATCAGTCTTTCATACCCCGTGATTTATGCATAAACACTTAATAAACCAACATTGATATCAAGCCTTAATCAAATTTATCCTTTTCTCAGCCAAGAGTTCTTACTATAGCAAATTAATAAGAACAGCTTTTAAAATACATTTCATTTCACAAATTTAGACATGCTTGATCTAGCTGATACAAATAGCATAGATCTATCTCATAAACAGTTCATGCTTGAAAGAACTTTAATTTAATTCACAATTCAATAACAATAGAATAGGAATTCAATTGCACAAGGTGCGAATCTCAATAACCAGTATAGATGTGAATAATCAACAATAATTATTCACTAACATGCTTCAAAAATCATAACTCGAGTTTGAGTTAGGGGAAAACTTGCCTGTCTGCTCAGCTATAAATACATTCTTAGCTTTAACTAATTGGCCTTGAAGAACCTAACATTGATAACGTCGATCTACCAATTAAGTACTACGTAGTTGTATATCGATACGCTTACTTATGCTATTTATTTAACAATTAAGCAAATCACATAGCACACATAAGTTAATAAACTATCGTAAATCCTATAAGACACTTAATATAATTAATCCTGATAATATTTAATTCACCTCTTAGTATTATTAGTCCACTAATAACACTTTTATTTGTTTACTAATATTATTAACATCTTAATAATATTTTAATCATCCAATAATACTTTAATCTAATATTATTAATCTCTTAATAATATTTTAATTCTCATATCATTAATAATATTTTAATCTAATATTATTAGCCATT
Source organism: Aralia elata (assembly GCA_034770075.1). Lineage (NCBI taxonomy): Eukaryota > Viridiplantae > Streptophyta > Magnoliopsida > Apiales > Araliaceae > Aralia > Aralia elata. The sequence goes on from CM068387.1 coordinate 30,297,957, forward strand.
TTAATAATATCTTAATCATTTATTAATGCTTAAAACAATTATTATTAGCCATTCAATAATATTTCCATAAAGTTTTAATCTTAATATTTCTTTGTTTACTTAAAAATATCGAATTCTTATATTACAAATATTATAGTAATATTTTAATAAGTTATTAGGCGAATAAACAATTTATTCTAATTATTTTACCCTTTATTAAACAACTCCTTTACTACCCATAAAAGATCATAAATATTATTTCTCATTAAATATTACCAAAATACCCCTCAATAGTCAGAATATATAATATTAGGAGTATCCAAGCTTAAAAATCACATTTTCCTTATTTATGACATCATTTAACCATTTATTTTTTTTAACCATAACTATAATATTATTATAAAAAATAGCAAATAGGTTCTGAAAATTATTATCCTCTGGATCTGAATAGTATATGATCCAACAATGATCCACAAATTTTCTTGGAATTTTAGAAAATGATTTACTATTTTTAAAGTACTCAAAACCTCTGAATCTTGTTATATTTTTCATAAATCGAATTTCGCTCAGAAAATTATGACATTTTCAGGGTACACTCTCATAATGTACATAAACATACTATAAAAATTTCATATTGTTTCAAGATACACACAGTGAGAAATCTGAGTATGAATATTTAGGAGTCCTTTACGGTAAAAGCCATTACACAAAAACTACACATCGAAACGTGTTCGTTCTTTTTCCTACTTGTATATAATTCTTAAGGTACCTCTGTGATTTTTCCAGATTTTTAAAAGATCTATAACTGGCCGAAACAACCTTTGGAAAAACAAGGACAACAAGCTTCTTGATTTTAAGACTTTAAATGGACTGTTTCGTGGAAAACAACGCCCATGGCTGCAAAACTTGATGGATTTGTATTCTACCACTTTGGTCCACTAGCTAACTCATGTACCTAGCATCTCCTTTTGACGGATCACAAATCCAAGTTGTAGATCTCAAGTTATGGGTGATCCAAGTGAAAAAAAGCTAGGGTTTTTACCCTTTAAGAACATAAGTTCCTTTTCTTCCTTTGAATCTTCATTCTAGCATTCAAGAGGATTAGATCTATACATGAAGTATGAAGATCTAATGATTCTTGAGTCTTAGAACAAAATCTCTCAAAAACTATGAAAATAAAACAAAGTAAGAAAGAAGGAAATGGTTTAGGGTTTCACCTTGATCTTGTAGCTACTCTCCTTGATCTACCAAAGTATGTGATAAACTTGGGATGCATGAACTATGCTAATCTCACTCTCTTTTCCTCTCTAAGCTCTTACACTATGTTCTTGCTTGAGAGAAATGAAAGAAGGAGATGAAAAGAAGAAATGAACTTGAAATGAAATGAAAGGATAGAATACTTGCAAGTATAATGCTAAATTAGAATTCATGCTATTATCCCCCACATCTTTCTTGCCCCTTGGATATAAGAGTTCACCTTATCCCTTCCATTTAGCCTTAATCTTATCTTTAAGTGTGCTAATTAGATTTTTCACCAATGGGAGCTTGACAACCTTGTCCTTTATGTAAGAGTTACTAATATCCCTCATATCTTTGTTGTCCCTTAGATAAAAGGCTTACTAATTGGATAATAGCAAGAAACCTCTACCTTTTGTCATCATGGAGCTAGTGAGTAGCCTTGTGTCACTAGGGTAGCTAGTTGACATCTTAGGAAGCTATGATATCAAGTCTACAACTTCAACTTCCAAGACAAGCTAGCTACTTAATTAAAATAAAGTTTGAAATCAACTTACTCCTCTTTTCTCCTAAGTGCACGGCAAGGAGGGATTTTGTCCCAAAATGTTGTCCCAAATAGCTTTAAATAAATAAACAATTGTTACACATTTAATAAATCAAGTGGCTAGGTTTTGGACCACACATTAAATACCATTGGGCTTCCAATTCAAATGATTAGGCTAATAAAAATTCGAATCTATTTAATGTAATATTGGGTCATTTAATTTAACCTCATGATAGCTCATTTAATAAGCCACACAATTAATACCTAAATCCATGATTAATAGAAATGATTGGACTAGGTTCATTAATTAAGTAACTTAGTCAATTAGTAAATAAATTACTAACTTAACTATTAATTATTATTATCCAATTTGGACCATATCTCATTAACAACTACTTTCATTAATTAACCCACACACTTTATTTACTAACTATATTCAATTTACTTGAATACTTAATTTAGTAAATACCTTGTCAACTTTATGGATATAAAGCCTTAGGGTTTGCTCACTAGTTTAAATATACTACTAGTGATTCCCTTAACATAAATTTATATCAGTAAATCACATAGTCACATAATCCACCAATACACCCAAAGGTTTAAGTAGGAACACAAAGCTAACTCATTAAAATTAAATTATATTTAATTAATAATGACGTTCAAAATTCACGGGCATTACAGTAAATGTCCTATGTGATTCGATAAATGACAACTCAGTAGTCCTTGGCCAAGGCAGAATGAATTTAGAAAGGAGTTTCTAATTTGCATTAATTAGAGTTGTGCATTTGAGAATCGAAATGCATATAATTAAATAAAATAAGACTTGACAGTAATTCCATGTCTTATATTTAATTGGGACATTGTATGGCTGAAGGATTGAATTGTACGGTAACTATTCACTGAAAGGTTCTTTTGTGATTAATGTTGAAATCTATATTATCTGAAAAGTCGTTGATCGCTAAGGGGGCTTACCCTTATTGTAGAATAAATATTAAGTTTATTTAAATAAAATTAACATAGTCTTTATTTATTATTGATTTAAAATAAGATTAAAATTGTGTTCTAAATTGATTTATTCACAACCAGTTTAATATGGAGAACCTAAAAGGGTCACACCGCAAAAGAAAAATATTCATTATTTAAGAAGGTATAATGGGCCCATAATTGTAATAATAAGTTAAGTGTATTTAATTTAATCCTATGGAGATAGAAATAAATTCAAAATTTATTTTAGCTATAAATATTTATTATTCTAAATATTTTGGAAAATAATTAAATATATAATTAATAAGATGGAGTCCCTTATTATTATTATTACTATTACTGATTATTTAATTCCTAAATAGGGATTGAGAATTAAAATTAATATGAAGTACACTCTCATGAATTCCTAATTAGAATTCAGGAGTTTAATTTAATTAAAGGGAGTTTAATGTAGGAATTTAGCAAACCCTAATCCTAAATAGTTTTAGGGGGAGGGTTTTCCTTCCTACATCTATAAGTAAGAGAATGTTCTTTAGCATAGATTAGGGTTACCACAACTTCCGTTGGCCAATAAAGAATTTGTGGAGGAGTACTTTACAATTTTTCCTGATAGAATAATAGGAATACTAGGGTTTTGCCAACAACCTTATCATTCCCTTGAACAAGTATGTATTCCCTTGGTGGATCACCTCCTAGAGGCCCAAACAACTATTGGGTGGCTAACGTTTGATCAAAGGAAGAAAATTTAATCGGTGGAAATTGCAAGGGAGAAACGCGAAGGAATTGGAGTTAAACTTGTAACCCAGAGGAAGCTAGGAATTCTACAAGGGTACTAATTCCCCTTATTCTCCCATCTCTTTTCGTTTAATTTAATAATTGGTGCATAAAGAAAAGATCATAGTGATGGTTTGTTATCAAAAATTTTTACAAATCTGATTTTATCGTGATTCCACTTTATTTAATGTAATTTGATTGGGCATGTTTCGCGTTAATAATACAAACTTAAAAACAGCCTGGGTCCCCGTTAGGTAGAAATTGTATGATATGTTGTTAACAGTAACAAGGTGGGATGCATTTTTTTTTTTTTTTTTCCCCACTTGTGTAGTTTATGAGTAAAAACGTGAATAATCATTTTAAGGGCACTTATGACCATTTTTTCCACAAATCATGACATTGAATCGTGAGCTGAAACCAAAACGAGGACTTATGTTGGATTGCCGGGAAAAACCTAAGAGTTGCGTCCCTCTTGCCTCTATTACGTTAGAATGTGGATCCTCCTCCTAGTGGTTGATGAGGAGTAATGAATGAGTATTGTTATCATATCCTGTGGGCTGTTGAATATTTGATCCTGGAGAAGGAACCTCGGTGGATTTTCCCTGAAGAAATAATGAATAGACTTTGAGATAACAATAACATCCATTGGTAACTTTAGTCTGTTCAATGCGTGATTCCATGACTAAGAAGGTAAAAAACCATGCAAATCATCAAGGCTAAGGTTGAGATCCTGTAAACGCTGTAAGTGGCAGAGACTACAAATGAGTCATATTTCGAGGTACCAAAGCCAGGCAAGGGGATGTAGTGAATAAAAGATCTTGATCATTGACACCAATGGGCTTGCAGCGGCTAAATTGTCGGCACAATAAGGATTTCATTATTTTTTGAAAAAAATAATCAGTGATAGAGGGAGTGAACCTTTTTTTTGTGTTTATGTAGTTGATAACAGAGCCTTTGCATGATTCTTGCCACGACAGGATTTGAGTATGCATACATGTGCTACAACAAAGTGGACCCAGGGGCTTTCATGAGCGGTGGTACACTGTTAAATGGACATTAACGAGAAAAACAGATTCGTGCTGAGGATGAGGATTAAAAAATCCAGCTAAGAAGAAGTTGATTTTTGGTCTGAGCCATTGATAAATAAATTCCGGTTTTAAAATTATTTCTGCCCATAAGGAGTTTGAGCGAGTTTGGATCCGTAGTATGCGACCCGGTGGTTTGGAGGAGGTGGCTGGAATCCACTCAGTGGTGTGAGGGCAAGGTGGATTTTTCGGTGGATGAATTATCCTTCTAGATTCATAACCACCGACAGCAATGGAAGAACGTTTGGGAATCGCCATAGTAAGTTAATTTTTCCATGTTCCAATTGGCGTATTTATACGAACACTGGAATTGGTGAAAGGAGACGGTGGTTTGT